>OW388084.2:25404329-26604329 GCA_936449025.2 Sarcophaga subvicina | reverse complement strand
TTCATATTTCGTTTTGTACGTCTGACCTGGGGTTTCAACGGTGGCCTCACGTCTAATAAGCCAACACACTACCTATTAGACTAAGGCGACTTTTTTGGGTTTTGTTAGATTAAATTGCCAGTCACCTTAAGCATAAAACTACTGTGCATCCTTTACCTCTAACATATTTATATTTTCTCAACTTATCAAATCTCTGGAGCAATGGATTTCAAATTTAAAAAGTTTGCTCTTGGAAAAGAGTAGGACTCAATGAGGAAAGTTCCTTACCAGTGTATCCTGCATACATAAAGTCGATATATTTCTACAAAGGGCATTGCTTTAAAAAACTGTAGATGGCAACCCTGTCATTCGAGAACCTGTTGCCGTTGAGTAACTTAATTAAAACAAATGAAAGTCAATAAATAATAACGAAATGGAGGAACAGGCTTGTTCCTTAAGGAAACAAAAAATAAACAGGAATTCAATTTTACCCAACCAATTTTAGATTCGAAGATATTATCATTCTCCAGTAAATTCCCCCGCGATAAATATTGCGACTTAGAAAATCTTTTTTGTCCTCCAGGTTTCAAAATCTTTCATTTCAGATCGCCAAGAATCATGTTTAATTGCGTCATTGTTACTCAGAAGATTTTATTATAAATTCGTGTGATTACATGGTAGAATTGTCATTCTTGCTGGACGAAAACAATGGTCATTGAAATTATGAACTGAAATCAGTATTACAAACAAGCTTTAGGCCTCATATTCATGAAATGATCTGAGATCTGCAGTGATTAAGGAAATAATACCGGCATTGATGAGAGCTGCTAAAAACTGTTATATTCTTGGTTTCTCATTACGATTTTGAATCCTTCTGGCTTACATTTTTAAAGTTCACAATAAAAGCCCAGCTAGTGCTAAGGTTAGTTTAGTTTTGAGAACATGTACGTGCCATTGGGGCAAATGCATTACCTAGAGGTCATTGTAATACGTCCTAGAGGAGAGAGAGAGAGGATAATAAAAGAGATAGGGAAATTGGAAATGAAGAAGAGGTACGATAGGAAGGATAAAAAGATGGAGGAAAAACAGATGGACCACAAACTCACAAAAGAGTGCGGTTACAACCTTGAAGCCCTAGCACTTCCCAACCAGCTCAACCTATTTATAAATCTATGGAGATGTCGCCTCTCGACAAAGAGTCCAAACCTTGAAAGAAGCTCCTGTCCAGAGTCCTTCACCTTAACCTACTAAGGGCTGGACAGTTGTAGAGGAGCTGATCGATAGTTTCCAACTCCTCCTCATCGCAGCATACCCTGTCATAGCCCGGCTGGGATCTGTTCCACATCCTTGTCAGCGAACTAATCTCGTAGTGTTCTGTACTGAAACCTAAGATCAGCAGCAAACGAACTCTAAAGTGACCTTTAAGTTGAATATCATTTCCTTCTTTTAATTATTTTTGAAATTTTTTCTTTACTTTCCTACCAGTGGGTATTCGCTGTCTTCGAACAAAACAGTTCGATTATCTTGGAACCCTGCTAACGACAACATCATCATCAAATTAACATGTTTTGTTTGTTGCCTTGCCGTTAGTGAGGCATCGTGTTTGTCACTTGTTAAAGGAATGTTCTGTGTTGCTTGTAGTTGTTCCTTTAGTTGTTGTTGTTTTTTTTTGTGTCCATCCATGTTATTCAAATTGTCCAAAGAATTGCGTTACAATCTTGAATAAACATTTCAAAAATTACTGGCTACCGTATTTAGTGCCTGAATGATGTAATTCTTGTCACTTTGTTGTTTTTTCTTAGTGTTCTTGGCCAAGTTCTTCTTTTGATCAAAACATTTAACAGGAAGATGTCCGTTGATGTCGCCTCATGTGCTATACTTCTTAGTCTATGTTTGTCCGTTGTTGGCCTGGTGATAATCTTAAAGGAATTACACAGATTAGCCTGGAAAGTAGTAGCAAAAGTAAATGCAGTTGTAGTAGTAGTAGTTGTGGTGTTCGATCGTAAGCCTGCCGTAAAGAGAAAAAGATCATGTTGCTACTGTTTTTCACTTGTGGTATCTGTGTTGTATGTGTTGTTTGTTGTTGTTGTTGGCTTACAATTTTTCGGCTTCTGGTCAGCATTACTTAATTATGGAAAACATTACTTTTGTTGATCACTTTTAGCGTGTGTCCTCCAAAATGTTGTCCATTCTGTACCAAAAGAAATGTTTTCATAGATTAAAGACTCTACCTAGTGCTATGGAACACAATTTTTTCTGTTTTTGGTTGCTTAGTTGTCACACAGCATGTGATCCTAATATGTGGCGTGGTGTGATGTTGTGTGGCTTATTGCTGCTGCTGCTGCTGTTGCTGGTGGTGGTGTTTAGAGATAGGCCTGGCTGGTCTCTATTATAGTCTGGAATGTTTACAATTGTCATTTCAGTCTTAATGGTTGGTCTTGCTTAAACTTTGCTCCGTCTGTCCCAGCATTTTTTGGTCTCTAGAGAGTCCTCTGTTCTGCGGCTTGTGGTGGCGTACATACTAAACACACAAACACAAACGCATACATATGTATAAACATACACTTGTCTCATGTGGTTTTATTTAATTAAGTTCCAAAATTAATTGCTTCGTAAATGTTGCAATGTGACATGCACCAATTCTGTTGTTAATATCAATGTTATTGTTGTTGTTATTGTTGTTGTTGCTATTGCTGTTGCTGTAATGCTAGTGTTGTTTTAATCTTGTTGCTTCGCTATGTTGGAATTTATGACTCTGTTTACTTTGTTAAAAAAAATTGTAAAAATTGCAATTGGGAATTAACAGAAATAGAAACATAGAATTTTAATGTTTTATTTATGACCGCAACAAACATACATACATACATACACATATACTACATACACTTGTATACCGCAACACTTATGAGCAAAGCTTTAATAGCGGTTTTACGTAAAGCGATTAAACATGTGGCAACGCTTTTGATGAAGCCGTTCACACTAAAGTATTTCAAAATTTTAATTGTTTTTAACGATTTTAAAGCCGCACTTAAATTGTTTAATTTTCTATAAAAATTTTTATACAAAGAGGGTAAGGTGCGGGTATATTATGTGTCTACAAGAGAAGCTAAAATTGAATAAAAGTAAGCCAGTTTAAGTTTTAGTTCTTTCGTTAAAAGATCTATTCACTCAGAATGCTAATATCGCCAGTAATCATACTCTGAAGGAAGATAATGCCATTGCTTGCTGAAATCTGCAGGCTAACTTGAAGAACTGACAGCTTATATTGGTTATCTGTTGCTCAAGCTCGAAGTCGCTGTAGTCTAGTAGCTAGTTTGCAGATTTATTAGACGTGAGGCCCTTGTCAGATCTATCGATCAAAACAAAATACAAAAGGTATTTCTTCGGCGACTTCCTCTCAGCAGATTTCTGGCAAGAATTCTGAGAGTAAATAAAATTGCCATAAAAAAGTTTCTCAAAAATCTGTCGTTTGGAGTCGACTTTAAACTGTAATTACCGTGACTCATGTATTAAATAAACGTACACAACTTAAGTGGTGTGAGAAGCTAGGTCGTAATTCTGAATGAAGGGATGTAAATTACCAATTATGTATGTATGTATGTTACTTAAAGCTGTATTGAAGAAAAAAGGACATATAGAGCAAATATTCACTTCTCTGGGGAGCCATCTGTTTGCCTATCCAGCAGCTTCCTTCAAAGAATTGAGACCAATATGCTTGAAAAAAGTGTTCTCATTGAAATGGTGACACAAGATTTCATTGTCCGACAGGTAGTTGATACAAGAAAACTAAAGATACGTAAATGAGACAACGGGGAACAGAACAGAGATGACTTAACCGATCTTTCTCTTCTTAATGCTTTCTGCTTTTAGAGATTGAGGCGAAAAGGTTTAATATGAATGACTCACTCACATTCAAGCTCTAATCAATCTTTGTTATGGTCGTGAGAATAGGCAAAGGACCCAATATTATTCACTGGTTCAGAAGTGTTCCATGTGAAACTATGGGAGTACGCAGCTTATGATGTTCTGAACATGAAAATTTAATACGATTTAATCCGTGCAACCAGTATAGTTTTCAAGTGTTGAAAGAAGCACACAAGTATCCTGCTTTCTTTAGAAGGTGCGCTTGTATCCATTCGAAAATGGAATACAAATTTCGTGTATGGTGGTCCGGTGCCTCGATGTCTCATCGATCGTGTACAAGGGAGGGTTAAGTTGTTTATTAATGATAGTCTGGTATCCAACTCTAATAATTTATTAGTGTACTGCCGCAGTGAGATTTGTATTTATCTGTTTTGTCGCTACTTCAACGCAATGTGTTCGGGGGAAATAAAGAAAATTGTTCCCGAAATTCGCGTTTTTTACACAATACCGGCCTGTCCCATAGAAGAACATATCATCTGTAAGTGGCTGGTTGGCCAGTGAATGGTCGCACAATGCAAGAATTTGTACGTGAACAAATAAAATCTTTAAATTTAGGACGATACCAGTCCGTATGACATCCAAAATACTCCAAGGCAACCGAGGTGTCACTGCTTGGTGTGGATTTTCAGCTGACGGCATTAGCGGTTCATATTTTTTTGAAATCGATGTTATTCGGTATATTACTCTCAACGGCTAGCACTGAGGTTGACTGCTTTTGATCTAAATTCGATGATCTGAACATCAAAGGTATGTAGTTTCAACACAGCAGCGCTACGTGCTACACAGTTAATGCTACACTGGATATTCTGCACGAGCGATCTGGGGGAATGGTTATCCCACTTGGACGTCATGTGAACTTGGCACCGGGATCTTACGATTTGACCCTGTTATACTACTCTCTCTGTCTTGTCTTTACTTAATCGAAGTCATTGTATTGCTGAGCCTGTTATATTAGACTGATCACCGTGAGTTACATTGAAAACTTTCATCCTATTGTGTATGGATGGAAATTGCACATGTATGCACTCTTGTATACACCAGTACTTATCGGTGATGTAATAAGCTAGGTCGTAATCTTGACTAAAGACTTGTAATGGCCAGTAATATGTGTATGTATTTAGTTGTTACTTGGATCTTGGTTTGCGTGCTTACAAAATCCAACTCGTGCAAGATTTGAAGCCAAACGATCATCAAGTAAGGCGTAGATTCGTCGAATGGGCCCAAAACGAGATTACCGTTGTTCCCGATCTTCATAAGCGTATTTTGTTTAGCGATGAAGCGCACTTCTGGTTGAATGGCTACGTCAAGAAACAAAACTGCCGCATTTGGAGTGAAGGTAATCCTCAAGTGTATGTGGAAACACCGTTACATCCAGAAAAACTGACTGTTTAGTGCGCTTTATGGGCTGGTGGAATCATTGGTCCGTACTTTTTCAAAAACGATGGTGGCCAGAACGTTACAGTCAATGGTGATCGGTATAGAGCCATGATTACTAACTTTTTCATTCCTGAATTGAATAACCATGATGTCCAGGAGATGTGGTTTCAACAAGACGGCGCAACATGTCACACAGCTCGTGCCACAATAGATTTATTGAAAGACACGTTTGGTGACCGCCTAATTTCACGTTTTGGACCTGTGAATTGGCCTCCAAGATCTTGTGATTTAACACCGCTAGACTACTTTCTGTGGGCCTATGTAAAGTCATTGGTCTATGCGGTAAAGCCACAAACGCTTGACCATTTGGAAGAGAACATTCGCCGTATTATTGCCGATATACGGCTACAAATGTTGGAAAAAGTCATCGAAAATTGGACGTCCAGATTGGACTACATCCGCGCCAGCCGTGGCGGTCATAATTCCAGAAATCATATTTAAAATGTAATGCCACAAGATTATCTTTCGGATAAATAAAATTCATGTCAATCGAATAATCCATCGTTGTTTTATTGCAACTTAAAGTTCTATACCTCTATAAAAAACACCCTTTATGACTGGCTAGTCTCAATGACTTAATATGGATGGTAATATAGCGTAATGTAGTAATGTGTGCATACATCTAAGTATCTTAGAAAGTAGGGTAAACAAGATTCGTTTACTTTTTCTTGTTTTTTTCCAACAGTTCGGCATTTAGTTGGCATGCTGGTCAACTTGCTTTCAAAAATTGTAAGCCATTTAAGTTAATTTCAGATCAATTGTACATGTTTTGCGAAAACATCAAAAGCTATTCTCTGTTTCAGATTAATCATGGAAAATTCGTAGAAAAAAAAAGTGAATATTTCGCACTTCTGATCATAATAATTACGTTGAGATTGAAAACACAATCACAGCAACGAAACACAACGTGCCACACAACAAACAGTTTAAACAAATTGTGGCAAACAAGTGAAACAATTTAAAAGTCTAGATTGAACGAACAACATTTAAGGCTTTAAAGCCACAACACAATTAAGAGGTACGGATGGAGGTATGGGGGTGTTAATCAATTGCGGTTTTAGTTTAATTAGCTGCAGGTATTTAAAAATATTTAAGCTGCCTGGCTAACTGAGTAGTTGGATTTACCAAAATCGGATTTTGTTTTCCTTTTAAAATAACAGAAACAGTTTTTTTCGTTTTTTTTTAGAGTGATTTTCTGAAAAATATTTCGATGACAGTCAACAGACAATGACATTTAAAAAGTTTGTTTTTTTATTTCGTTTTTCGGTTTACGTTTTAGTATAGTAGAGTGGTAAAGTATGGATGTTATAAGCAATTTTAGAGCGTCAATTAATATAATTACGTGTGACAATTAGTTAATGGTAGTGAAACGTAACTCAATAACAACAACCCAGTACAGGTGAATATGTATGACCATATGACCACGTCCAACTGTCCATCTGTCTTTTGTTTTCCATTTTTTTGTTGTTGTCTCTATGAGCATATAAAAAGCGCTGAAATAAATCCAAAAGGTGATCGATTATTTAATAGTTTCTTAATAACGCTTACCACAAACAGTAGACGACTACTTCATTATTTTTAAGCCAAATTTATTTCTTTTTTTTAAATTTAAAATCATTATGGAAAGCTTAAATGCAATTGAAAAAAATCTTGATTAATTATCGAATGAATTTATGACAGTTAAATTTTTGTTTTTTCTTTTCGAGCTCTCGTCTAGTAGAGCAATCAGTGGACGTGGGAAATTAAGCAATTTGTATCCAAAAATACCTTTAAAAAATAATATCAAAATAATATCGATTTTTTTTGGTGACAATTAGCCAGATTAAAGTGTTTTCAAAATTAAAATGGTTAAAGTCAACTTGTTAAACAAAAAAAAAAAAAAAAAAATTAAAGAAAAAATAATAATAAAATTAAATATTATTTGTTACAATTTGTTTAATGGCATTTCATAGAATGAATGCCTAAATAAAAACAAAAAGAAAAAATTCGAAAATATTTTAAACCAAAAATGATAATTCCATAATAGCTTACCACACGCTATATAAGCTGTAATTGCTTCAATAGTTAATCACAAGGTATGCTTAGAAAAGAAGTAGTAGAGTGGGTACAGTTTTTAAATTGCCTGCCTTCAAACACGTGAAATCTTGGGTTCGAATACGGGGGATGACAAAAAAGTATTTATTTTGGTTTCCATCAAGGAAGCTCCATGACGTCTAAGCTCTAGAGAGAGAATAACATCGACAGCGAACGTGATAGAAAGGTCATAAAGCATCATTGGAAAAAATAAATACTCTGTGAAGAACTTTCTCCAATACTACACCCAATAATCTAAGCCTTTGCATACATACATACTCGATTGGTTTTTACAACCCTTCAGCCAGGATACGACCTGGCTTCCCACATCGCTTATACTGTATGTGTTAATTTTATACATGTGTGGCGGGACCTACAGTTTAAAAGCGATTCCGAATTTTTGCGAAACTTTTCACGGCAATTTTATTTGTCCTCAGAGTTTTTTCCAGAAATCTGGTGAGAGAAAGTCCCCTAAGAAATATTTCTTTTATATTTCATTTTGTTGGAGATGTTTGACCAGGGGTTTGAACCGATTCCTCACGTCTAACAAGCCAACACACTACCTACTAGATTACGGCGACTCAATCTAACCTTTTATTTACATTAAAAAGAAAAAAATCCTACAACTTCGTTCACTTTTGTAAATGTTTACGTATAACATAGGGCGTCATCGACTCCTTTTCTTTCTAGCAACAAGTTTTATCTGATTGCAACAACTTTCTTTATTACAACACTCACTAAGCATCATACACATACTAGTGTACCGGGTTTTCCGGTACACCAATGTCTCTTTGGGTTCCATTCGTGCGTAGCTCTTACAATATCCTCTGCAGGCCTTTTGATAAAATGAACAATCCGGGTTCAATTTTTCCATCGGATTCCTCTTTCTACTGGGTATCTGTCAGCGACAACCGTAGGTTATTTGTAACCCACTGAGGCCATAAAATGGGCAGATTTTTTTACGGGTGCTATATGTAGCATACGGGTGCTATGTATAGCATACGTATGCTATGTGTGGCATACGGGTGCTATGTGTAGCATACGGGTGCTGCGTGTTGCATTTAAAAATACAAAGCTCGGTGTTTAAGCAAGGAGCCATCTTGGATAACCTGAGCAAAAAACCGTTCCCGCTTTATTAATTCTGTCAGTAATGCCACCTAGAGAGTCACTATCATTACATATTATTCTAACGAGCTAGGCAATGGAGTTCAGATTCTGGAAAAATTGATCTTTCAGTATAACTGGTATTGTAAGTCTTCGTTGTTATGCGCTTAATACAATAAAATAGTGCACGTTACAGCAGTTGGTAATCCTATGCCATTATGTTAATCGGCTAGTTAACTGAAAAGATTAAGTATTAATAGAGTATTAATCAGACTGCTCTTTTGAAAACATGTCAAGACCATTGATGATGAATTACTCAAATAGAAGGACAGCAGAGGAATTACAGTCACCCTACTAAGCTTATTTATAAGATTATTAAATGTCATTGAAAAAAGGAAATTCAAAGAACTTTTATCGCATTAGATCTGGAAATATTCTGACTCTCTGAAGTGGCACTATAGCTTCTGCCTAGTGTCCCATGTGCACTGGGCATTTGAAAATAAAGTGGCGGAGCATCTTCAGAAGTTTGATAGCCCTGCCTTAGAGAGCTTTTGAAGCAGGTAGGATATAGAATTCCGCCTTTACCATGCTTTCCTCCTTGATGGCAGTCATAGCACAGCTTACGTTGTCACATCGTTAACGATCTCGTTCAAATTTTTACTGACCAATTAAATGATGGAAGAAAATTTTCAATCGACTACGCTCTTACAAAATCAATACGGCTTTTGAAATATTTTCCATAAAAGTAAACAAATGATAGAATAATTCTGTTAATAAGTGTTTAAGTTCTAAAGTACTTGACGGCTCCATACGCTTCATATTCACAATTTAAAATCCTATTTTTCTTTATCACAAAATCTTAATATGGCTGGAGATTTACTAACAATACTTGAGAAATACTTTTTGCTTAAAGTTCTGCTACATTTTTTTTTTGTTCGTCATCAACTTATCTTTAAATGGATCTGTTAAGTACCAAAATAAATAGAATTTATTTCCTTTTTTTGGCTTGTATTTTTCTGCAATGACACCTAAACAATGGCATTAATAACGCCCGGCTTAAAGTCAAGCCAGATAAATGCTCAAGACTGGCTTGTTAAGTTAGAATTCTTAAGTTAAATGGCTTAAAGTATACCATGCCCAACACATACCTGAACGTTTAAAAGACACCAACAATAACAACAACAGCACCAGCACCAACACCAATCACACACATCGATAATGTAGTCACATTTGGCTAAAACATTTTACAAAAGGCCAGAATAGACATAAAATCACAAACAATTGTCAAAAGCACCACAATGATGGATTACATGAGTTTAACGAGAACTTTTTTTCTCCTTTGTTGTCTTTTTTTTTGTTAGCCAGATCAGTAACAAGATCACGTTGCTAAGTATTGAAAGAAAGAGAAAAAAATTGGAGAAAAAAAGAGCAAGAGGTGTCAACATGGCACCCAGGTTGAAGTGAAGTTCATTTTATGCCTTTAAGGTTGAACAGTTTAATGGAATATTCTCCAGATACAGACCAGATTAAGACGAGGGAATGTATTGCCCAAAACCTCCTTGGTTGGAAGTGAGGAAGGTTGTTTCATCTCCAAAAATCAAAGAGGCATTTATCACAGTACATGATGTGCTTGTGCTTATCAGGCAATAACTACTTATAAGCCCTGTAAGAGCACTTCTATGACCATTTGTGGGGACCAAATTGATTTGGCGTTGATTGCCATCGTCATGTTGTCTTTGTTGTTAAAAATGTCGAGCAGAAAATAATTAATTGAGGACTCAAGGGTAATACAAGCCTTTGAATTACACTTATCATCTATAAACGCTGTACATCTACCGATTAAGTCCACAAATCTTTTCACAGGCTATTCAAGTTTCATGTCTTCCCTGTGTAGGCATAGGAAAAGGGCCGAGGACAGAGTCTTAAAATTATAGAAGTTTATCTGGGTGGCTTTTTAAATCAAGGGCTGCTGCCACCATTTTTATTTCAGCTTCCTCCTCTTCCGATAACAGAAAAACAGTACCGATAATCACCTCCAAAACATTAAAAAAGTTTGCAACTTTTTCCAGATTTGAAAATGCTGCTGAACGATGAGCGCTTCGTGAAGGAGATGTCAAAATATTAGAGATATAAGAGAATAGAGAACAAGGGGTTGCCTTAGTCCAATGATGACGTACTAGACGAGAGCAGCTAGCTGTAATACCTTGAAAAAAGATATTCGATCCGATGACACTCTTTTATCAGTCTTGTGGCAAATGCGCTGAGATTAACTAATTGCCATTAAAAAACGTTTCTAATTTGTTAGGAGTCGACATTTCCGTCACTAGCGTGATCACCGTAGACTAGCAGTTAGTGTGTTTGCTTATTAGACTCAAACTCCGGGTCAGACATCTCCAACGAAACAAAATTAGAAAAAATATTTCTTCGGTAACTTCCTCTCACCAGATTTTAGGCTAAAACTCTGAGACTAAATAAAATTACCATGAAAGTAAAGGGTCCGCCAAATAACGTTTTTTTTTGAAAATGTTTTAAAAAAAACTACTGAATATTTTCTCAAATTTCTTTTTTTATTTGAAAGTACAATCCTTCCGGTTAATAATGGAAAATAATTTCATTCAAATAGCTGCCTCGGCTGGCCATGCAGTAGCCTACACGATCGGTCCAATTTTTAAGCACATTATCGATTGTGTGCAGCTGTGTTTCACCAATGGCTTCACGAATATTGTCCTTTAAAGCGTCAATTGTCTCTGGCTTGTCGGCGTAACACTTATCTTTGACGGCACCTCATAAACAATAGTCCAACGGTATCAAATCGCAGCTCCGAGGTGGCCACACGACATCAGCTCTGCGGCTGATAATGCGATCTTCAAAACAGGGCGCAAAACATCGAGTGTAACTTCGGCTGTGTGGCACGTAGCGCCGTCCTGTTGAAACCAAATGTTGCCAATATGCTCCTCTTCAAAAATTCGTTCAACATGACCCGATAACGATCGCCATTGACTGTAACGGTCACTCCTTGCTCATTTTCGAAGAAAAATAGCCCAATTATGCCTCTGGACCAAAATCCGCACCAAACAGTGACTCGTTTTGGGTGCGTCGGCTTTTCAATGTATGCGTGCGGGTTTTCTGTGCCCCAAATGCGACAATTTTGCTTATTTACATACACGCCAAGATCAAAATGAACTTCATCTGAAAAGATGACTTTTTTTTGCCAAAATCGGCATCTTCTGTAAGTCGATCGCAGTCCCACTTAGCGAAGCGAAAACGCATTGGATGGTCCATATTCGATCAGCGGAAGGATAAAACTAATTATCTGTCAAATCAGACATGAGCTAAGTGTTACCATTCACGAAATAAGCAATAGTTGAAAAAAAAAAAACGTTAGATGGCGGACTCTTTAGATCCCACTAATTCATAAAATTAACGCACACAACATAAGTGGTGTGAGAAGCTAGGTCGTGATCCTGATCCTGACTAAAGGGTTGTAATGTATGTATGTATGTATGCGGTCGGTTATAATTTCCAATTTTTAGACACCATCGGACGACACTTCAACCTTTTCAAAATGGTGTCATTTAATTTTTTTTATATTTTATTTTAAAGCCACCAGCCAACAACGCCTAATAAGGAACTTCATTTTAAACACTGACAATGTAAAGAATTGAATTGATTTGAAAGCGGTGGTGTTTCTTTCTTTTTTTCTTCAAATTATATTTCGCCAATGTTGCCAATCGTATATCTGGCGTATGTTTGCTATGGCATTAGATGAGCTGATTAGATGCTATGGCATCTGAAAATCTTTCCATGGTACGCAGTAGACATTTTTAATGCAATTATTATCGGTAAAGTAAGATCCACATCTTACAAGGGGCGGCACTATACACTTTAGCTGTTTGTGACTTAATTGAACATGGTTTGAGTTTGTAAAGGAGCAAAAAAAAAATTTTTAATTTTTTATTAAAAAAAATAAAAAAACGAGAATTCCTTTAATTTCTGTGTTGAGATTTTTTTACTACCAATTATAAAGTATAATTTGTAACGAGAAACACAATTGTACGTGTTTTATTATTAATTGTTAATGCCGATTTTGTTTTTCTCTCAGCTACATTGTTACATACATACAATACATAAATGCCACAGACGGACACGAATGGTATTTACTGGTATGTTATCGATGTTAAGGAGTTAAGAAAAAAGAATCGAAAAAAAAAATGGAAAAAAATTAATTGTGGCACTTAACTAAAACGGCGCTAATTATGTTATTCACTGTTAATATTTATGATTGCAAGTAAAAGATCATGTTTTTCATTTGTTTCACCTGTCTGGAGGGCGATGAATGGATATGTTGTGAAAAGATTTATGATTTCGTTATTAATTGGACGATTTAAAGAGAGAAAGAGAGGGAGAGAGTTGCTAAATGCCATGCTAACCCTCATTAGACACCATAAATCATGGAGTAAGAACACCAAACGATGGTGAATACACGCTTTATAGTGGAAGAAATAAAGAAAATTAAAGAAGCAAGGAAATGAAGTGATAAGGAATTATCATACAATGCGTACATACATACATAAATGGTCATTACAACCCTGCATTCAGGATTACGACCTAGCTTCTCACATCACTTATACTGTGTGTGCTAATTTTATGTATGAGTGAAGGGACCTACAGTTTAAAATCGACTACGAATGACAGATTTTTCTGAGAAACTTTTCATGGCAATTTTAATTTATTCGCAGAGTTTTTGCCAGAAATCTGCCGAGAGGAAGTCTCCGAAAAATATTTCTTCCTATTTCGTTTTGTTGCTGATGTCTCACCTGGGGTTGGAACCGTGGCCTCACGTCTAATAGCCAACGTACTAACTACCAGACTACGACGACTTCAATATTGCAATCGCCATATAAATTTGACTGGAAGAACGACATTCAGGAACAATTTAGTCAATTCAAAGGAGTCCTTGATTAGCTTAACCGAAACAGAATAAGTACTGAATCATCAAGATTATATTTCTTGTTGCCTTTCATTTCCCGTGGAATCCACCAGTGGATTGTCCTCAACTGCCCTCTGGATAGAACCAGAAAACTGCAACATTTTAAGAAACGCTTTGCCACGAGACTGAGTGACAAAGAAAAAAAATAGAAAATAAAAGAAATACACCAATCCTGTAGCTCCATAGCCTTTTAAGGTTAGGACCTTTCGGAAAACTTGAAGAAACTCTTGGCCTCTTCCAAGCACGAGTTTGTGCCACTGAAAAATGTGCTCAGTTCCACTTGGAAATCTAGTACATAGGATTGGACCAATAGTATTATCTGAATGCCTCGCCGCCATCCGTGCGGTTAACTCCCATGAAGATGATTCGAGATTAACCCATTAGTGCCCAGTGGCAACTTAAGTTGCCAGCAGAGGTTGCCTTAGTTTTTATGCTCTGAGTGGAAATTGAGTGTAAAAAACAAAACGGTAACCGTTAAAAAAAAAAGTAATTCGGACAATAATAGGTTAATATAGAACTAATGGACACACACCTTGCTGAAACTCAGGTCATTTGCGGACTCAAGACAATAAGCTAGCAGATGAGCTGGCCATGGTTCTCATGGGGCCCGAATCTAACTGTGGAGTGGGAAGACACGTTTGAAAAGATAACCTCGCCGAAAAGTGAAATAGGGATAGAGGCACCAAATATGTTTTTGACAACTTAAAACTTTTCTGGAAGTTGCCCTCGTCTAGTAGGTAGTATGTTGGCTTATAAGACGAGAGCCCGTGATTCAAACATCATCTCAGAAACTCGAGCAAAATGCAAAAAAAAAAATTCTTTTGACGGCTTTATCTCAGCATTCTTCTTGCAAAAATTGTGAGAGTAAATAAAATTGCCATTCCAAGCTTCCCATATCAATGATTCGGAATCGATATTAAATTGTAGGTTCCGTCGCTTCATGGGTGCTGTGAGAAACTGAGTTGTAATCCTGATTAGGGTTGTAATGGCCAATTAAGTTAAACGGAAAATTCGAGTCTTGCATTAGACTATCCAGAAAAAGCCTGAGGATGTTCAATAAACATTTGTTCAGAATAACAATCATTCATAGCTAACATGCGCATTCAATAACTGTACTGAAACACATATTTGGAACCTTTGCCGCGTTAACGCATTTAAGTAAGTACTTGAGTATTTATGACCTATCATTACTGACACCGAACGGTATCTAGAGGTTCGTCAGGGCAATAAGGGTATAAGAAACTCTTTACAGGAAGCACATACGATCGAAGTACTTCAATACCTCTACTCGACACCATGTCGACACCATGACACCTATAACCATGTCTTTCATGCTTCTGTAAACTCACTTTGTGCACTTCTTCGAGTGTATGGGATCGTATCTCGACTATGGCAACACAAATGTTGACCTTCAAATGCTTAATTTTCTCTGGTTTGCCGGCATAACACTTTCCTTTAACGGCGCCTCAAAGAAAATAGCCCAACGTTGTCAAATCACAGCTCTTTGGCGGCCAATTGACATAATCATTTCGGCTACTTAAACGGTCATCAAACGTTAGACGCAATAAATCGATTGTGGCCTAAGATGTGTGGCAAGTTGCTCTATCCTGTTGAAACCAAACATCGTTCACATCAATACCATGGAGAGCGAGTACAGTAAAATCGGTTATCATGGTGTGATAGGTGTTTCCATTGACTGTAATGGTTGCGCCGTCCCCATTTTCAGAAGAAAACAGTCCCTCGCAATGGATGCATTGGCTTCTGTACGACCATGTGTGGGTTATCTGATCCCCAAATACGACAATTCATTAACGATCATTAACGTATCCACCAAAATGAAAATTTGCTTCATCCGAAAAAATGATTTTTTTTTTTGCCAAATCGACATCATCGTGCAATTTCTCGTTGGCCCAATAAATCCCAACGTTACATACATAATTGGTCATTACAACCCTTCAGTCATGATTACGACCTAGTTTCTCACACCACTTATGTTGTGTGTGTTATTTTTATACATGAGTGGCGGGACCTACAGTTTAAAGTCGACTCCGAACGACAAATTTTTTGAGAAACTTTTTCATGGCAATTTTATTTTTACACTCAGAGTTTTTGCCAGAAATCTGCTGAGAGGAAGTCGCCGAAGAAATACTTTTTGTATTTTATTTTGATGTCTGGCCTGTGGTTCGAACCCTGGCTTTTCGTCTAATAAGCCAACACACTACATACTAGACCACGACTTCAATCCCAACGTTGTTCAAGCGTAAATAGATTCATTACGTTTAATGGAGATAATCTACAGAATTTTGTGACAGAATAGAATAACATAAGTATTGCCAGATTCGATGGTTCAAATTTAAACGGATAGATAGCCCACCCTATATTTATAAAATTTACTTGTGGACAAATTTATTTTATTTTTAAAAGATTTTCAATCATATTTCAATCCTCTTTATAACCTAAACAATTTATGTCTTCTCATTTCAATTTCTTTATGTTTAAATCCATAAAAATGTGGGATTTAATGGCATTCTTGTATTAATTATCGAATACTTATGGATGTCATTCGACAACCAACTGTCATAAGCATAAGATTTCACTTGTAACTATTTTTTATAAAGACATTTTGAAGTGTTCATTTAATAAAAGAAAAATAATACATTTAAAAAATGAAAAAATAAATAAGATTTATAAGAAGTAAAATTTTAATTAAATAAAAATCTCAAGTGACATTTATAAATCCCATTAGTAAAGTATTTTAAACACTGATTACTTTTATTTATGGAATCAATTTTTCTTCCCCTCTCTGCTTTTTTTTACTTTTCTTTGCACTTTACTTTACTTCAGGCAAGTTAATCGTTAATATTCCCATAATTTAAGTGACACAAAAAATGATTTTAAACTTTAAGTTATTCTTTTGCTAACAATTTTGTCTTTTACTTCGTTTTCTTTTTTTTCGAAATTTAATTGGCATTATTATTCTTTATTTTCTACAGGCCTATCATCATCATCATCGTGCATTTACCATTGTATCGCAGTGTATTTGATCGTGACTTTAGCAGCAGAAAGCTGAACAATGTTGTCTCATCTTTGTTACAGTAAGTACGTCTTTGATTTTCTTATTCTTCTTCTTGTTGTTACTCATAATATATACAATTTCATATTCATAAATGTCTTGACTTTACACATCTCCGACTGTCATGGACTGACTGACTCTATGACTCTATAACAACAATAACAACAAAAGCCATAGAATATCGTATTCAAAGGTACCATGTCTGGTAAGCAGACAGACATTGTTAGTAAAGAAATGCGAAATGTAAGCTTATGCGTGTGGACATAGTGAGTGAGTGAATGAGTGACTTACGTGTGTAAGTCTCACAAGAACTATTACATGCCACAAATGTACTCGTAGTTGTCATACGCAAGAATTGTTTTTACGCTGTCGTTGTTTTTTCTTTTATTTCTAATGCGTTGCAAATTTCATCTAACGATAGGAAATAACAATAACTGCAAAAAAATTACAAAAATTAAAATGTAGCACGGAGAAAAAAGCACTGTATAGCATTTATTAATTAAGTTTTCTTTTCTATTGCTCAATTTCATTTTCTGCAATCGATAACATGTTTGTAATCGATAAATTTTATGTTATCGATAACAACTTTAATGGCTTTGGGTACTATTAACTAAGTTTTCTTTTCTATTGCTTTTAATAGAAATCTCAATTTCATTTTCTGTAATCGATAACATAATTTGTAGTCGATAAATTTTATGTTATCGATAACAACTTTAATGGCTTTGTATACTATTAACTAAGTTTTTAGTTCTATTGTTTTTAACAGAAATCTCGATTTCATTTTCTGTAATCGATTACTATTTTTGTAATCGAAAAATTTTTGTTATCGAAATTTTTATGTTATCGATAAACACTTTGTATACATCTTTTTAAGTACAGTTGCGTTTTCCTATATAATAAATCGTAAAATAAATTGTACTTATCGATAACAGCGACCACAAATGTTATCGAAAAATATCGTATATTTTTAATATAAAATTTCTAATATAAATATATCGTTAGTCTCATTCGTAAATGTGTTAAGTCCCTTTTTTCAGATTTTACAGGAGACACAAAAAACATTGTGGCTTCTTCAGTTTTTAAATTTTGTAAACTTTTTAAACGCAATTATTTTTACAAAATAGCTTTCTTTAAATGACCTAGATCAAAAATTAAGAATAATTAATAATTAATATTCGTGGAGTTAGCATGTGCTATTAATATTTTTCGTAGTTTTATGGACTTAGCGTTTTTGCAAACCACAAAATTACAACAACTTTAAACTACATACTGAAATTTTTTTTGTCGTAAAATATGTATTTGGTATATTGTTATCGTTTTACATTAAAATCTCAATTTTGGAAAAAAGTGGACTTAGCGTCTTTTCGAATTATACTAACGATATTTAACTGGCTTAAACAGACTGTAACAACTAAACAAAACAAACTAACAAATAATTTTTTTTTATTCGAAATTTGCTGCCGATAAATAAATAATGTTGTTTTAATATATACAATAACCAGAACTTAAAAAAAGTTACTATTCAATAGCTGCGACTTATCGAAAATTCAGCTATTGAAGAATTAAAATTTTTGGTACTAATTTACTATTTAAATGTTAATTAAGGTATTAGAACAAGCTTTTTTAAATTAAACTTATCGATAACAATTTAAAATTTCATTTCGATAACTATTTTTTAAACATATTTTTTCGCATTAATGTGCAAGATGAGAGAGATATTTACTGTTTTGAAAGAAAACGTTTAATATGTAGCAAAAGAACTATAAAACTTATCATTAACAAATTATTATCGATAAGAGAAATTTGGTTATCGTAACATAGTTATTGAAAATATTTTCTTTAAAGCTTATTTATCTACTATACCATGATTGAATTTCAGTTTCAGAAAATCATTTCAAACTTATCGATAAAATATTATATCGATAAAAAAATTTTTAAAACAAAAATATTGTTTGAAAGTAAATAATAGCATTACAATTAAATTTTTTTCTAGCGTTATTGGTAGCAAAAAAGAATGATAATTAAAGATTTGTTATCGCTAAACATGCTATTTGAAATATAAATATGATTTACATATGTTTGCTTGGACATAAGTTTTATAATCGAAATTTATAATCGTTTAGGGGCTTTCGATGCTATACTTAAAGCAAAAACATGGCGTGCTCTAGAAACAAGGGTGTCCCGATGAAGTTAATTAAATTCAATTAAACTCACTGTTTGTTTTCTCTGTCCTTTCGAGTTAGGTTTCATAGAGAAGGTAATTTTCACTTTCAAAATCGAATATAGCAAATCTTGTTATCCATCTGTGTATTCGTCTGCAGGGTGGAATCCTTTTTCTGCTTTTAAATGATTTGATAAGGACTTGGTATGTGAAATTTAAAACGTCTAGATTAAATGAAATATTTTTCTGGTTGATACCTAATTTGTTACATAAATTATCGATATATTGCATCACGAAAATTTAATTGCCCAAAAATTATTTTCCATTTCCTAAATTTAAACTTACACTCATAACAACTTTCAACACTAGGAACATTGCATTTGTCTGGTACTAAAAACGAAACAGACAGACAAACTCAGTGAGTAGTCAGTCTCTAGAGTTCCTTGTCAATTGCCATACACATATACACACGCAGTCCAAGAGTTTTTACTGCAACGCTGATGACTGTTTATGGTTTTAACAACTATAACAACAACTATGTTTTTTTTGAAACGATGATAACATGTTTGTTTTTAGCCAAAATATTTCAATTACCAATAAGTGGTAGCGGGTTTTTTTTGGGGAATAGCAACTGCCATAACAATATTCCACTTCAAGCACTCCAAAGCAATGATGCAGCTGCTGCTGCTGTTGATGATGACTTGACTGTTAAAAACTTTAATTATTTATTTTCCGCAACAGTTTTTTTTTCTTCCTTTTACCAAAAGCGATATGAAATTGAATTATTAGATGATGATGGGGCAGAACTGGATGCACATTTTCTAATGGCCTAGAACACTAGACAAAAAAAGTGTAAGAAGAAGAAAAATTGCCACGTGCAACAAATGGATGAAAGAAGAAGTTACGCTCACATAAATTACAATCAAGATGAGTTGGCATTTATTTTATGCGTTACTTGCAGGCAACTGTTGTTGTTACTGTTGGCCGCGCTAATAATCCAAGACTTTTTAGGCAAATTGTCCAAGAGCCGTACAAGCCAGGCGGCCATCACTGTTGAAAATAAATAAATAATAAAACCATAACTCTTCGACTGTAGACATCATCAGCCATTTGTGCATCAGCATCATCACCAAACATTTTTACAGCCAATGTGCATACATACGTGCAGCAATCACTTCAAAGAAGTCTTTTATAGGCGGTAATTTCAGCAATACACACTCACACTCACCCAACACACAAGTTGCCTCATTTCTCTCATCTCATCAGGTATGCAAATTAGCAACAGGTTTCCATTAAACAAGCACGCTCGCTCATCCACTTTTTGCAGCCGAATGGTTAGAAGGATGATGCCATGCATAGGCATCTATTACCGCTTCTACTTTGTATGGTTGATTGTAATAATGAACGCTTGATAGCTGGCTAGCTGACTGAATGGCCGCTTGGTTGGTTGTTTGCTTGGAAAATGGCAATATTGTTAAAATGCTTTAAATGCATATGCGACGCATATCACTTGTCATTAACGCTTAAAGACAAACTTATTTTTCGAAATGATTTACCGAACATGAGCAGAGAAAAAGTTATTCAAGAATATGGAATCGATAGTTTTTGATGGCTACATTGAGAGAAATTAAGCAGATTGTGAAAGTAATCGATGTGAAGGATACATATGCAGGTATTAATAACACTGACATATAAAAGCATTTAGGTGAGGTTGAATTTACAGTTAAGTCCTCCTCTTGTAATGCCATTAATCTAGGAGTTCATAAATACTACTTCTCAGATATTCTGTTAATGGAAGGTATGGATTTTTTTACATTATCTTTGGGTCGATAAAATTTATCGATTAATTCTGAATTTTTAAAAATCTGTCTTTTTAGGGCCCTAAATGTTGCATAATGACAAGGGAGATGTTCCCTTTCCTCTTCTTCGTTAACCTTGCAGTTGTTGAATCACAATTTCACCATTTAACGTGTATGCCTACATATCAATGCGCGTTTAGGGCCGCTATAAAGTTAATAATATCGATTCTAATTAGATTTATCGCAAATTCTGTCCTCTCTAATTCTACATTTGCTTAGTCCTTATACAAGTGGGTTCTTAGCATATAAGTAAGGCCTGTGTGACATCATTTAACAGAAGCTCCTTCAGACAAGGAATGCCAATAAAATGTCAGATATCGTTTGAATCCAATGTTGTGCCGACTTTTAGAATTGCGTGAGCTATGTGTACCTGCTTTAAACCTATTTCAAGGAACCCATCATGGGTGACCATTGCCTCGCTATTACCTCCAGAGTCATTCAGCATTGTTGAACAATTGCCGATGTGTGTTGCACTCTCTATGGCTGTGTTGCTATGAGGAAATATGTTGATACTGAATTGATACACACACAACATGAGTGGTGTGAGAAGCTAGGTTTTAATGCCCATTTATGTATTTAGGAATGTCTTTATGGCCATTATTTCGGTGTAAATAATGGTTAATTTGAAGAGCAATTATCAGAGTGGTGACTTCGGAACCAATCGTGAAATTTCGATCCATTAGTGTGTACTTAAATATGTTCCCTGGGAGCTGAAGTCCCTTACCGTTATAAACTATTTCCTTTATTTATGCTTTAAAATCGGGACTAAAAGCGAATTATGCCGTCTATCCTTTTCTGGAGTTTGGTTTTATTGCTGTGGCATTCCTTTAAGCATTGTAAACACAATGCATTAGACGAAGTAGTTAATAGACCACCTATTATCATGATCGTCATCATCCTCATACTACACTTAAACCGGTGTCGGTGATTGCTTGGATCTGTGTGAAGATAGTGTTTGGAAAATAGTGCTTAGTTTTCAATAAATCTTAGAAACTCTGCTTCGATTTTGTTAGTCAGTGACTGCATGATTAATTGCTGGAAACTGTGGTTGTGATTCCGGATATTCGTGATATTCGTGTGCGAATTGCTTTCTAATAGCTGCGTGCCTGGTCTAGCAAGGTCTTCAGTAACGTAAGTATACGATACGTCCCTATGACCAGGAACACATAATAGATCAACTGCCGCAAAAGTCAATCAAAGTGGTAGCGCTATATTTGAACCAAATTATGGTAGATCTATTGGTTGTATCCAAAGTATGTATAATTACAGCTTGGCTGCCAGAACGGATATACACATAGCCACAAAAGTATACATACGGATAACAAATTTCAGAAATTTTTTCAACTAATCCGTTTTCGTTGAAAATCTTTGTAATTGTTTGACGTCTTTCTTCGATTTTAAGACGGTCTTTTGCTTTGGTTCAGAAATTTGTGAAATTTGTAAATCGGATGCATACCTTTGTGGGCCTGTGCAGGGCCACAATTCAGTTCAATTTCAGAAATTTTTTAACCAATGCAAAAGACCGTCTTAACATCAATTAAACTATAAAGATTTTCAACGAAAGCGGGTAGTTAAAAAATTTCGGCAATTTTTTAACCGTACGTATAATTTAGTAACTGTGTGTATACGACAAAAGTTGGAGATCGTTTACTCAGAACCAGTTCTGCCGTAAATGTTGACCATGTCAGAAGACTGATACTCTAATCATGTCAGAAGACAGGTTTTCTGCTTGGAATTCCAGTGTGAAATCTCCTCTTAAGACCAAGTTCAGCTTAGTCATCATCACACAGAATCTGGGGGTTCTCAGATGGGATAGAGGAGGTTCCAGAGGGAATAATATGCCGCATGTTGTCCTGACAATATAACAAATAGTGCCGTTGTAGGTGTCGCACATTGTAACAGATTTCTTCAATTCATCCAAGAATTTTTTATTTTAATTTATATTGCGGCAGTTCACCAGAAGACAACTACATTAAGAAGATTAGAGTCCAGCAGCAGTGGTATAGTAAAACACCAACCTTTAAACAAAACATCTGGGTGCTCGCTAAATCCAGTGAATAGTAAGGTAATCATATCAGAATGTTCGAGGCATTTTCCACTCCTTATTATAACGAGCGATTAAAATATTTTCCACACAAATTACTAAAGTATTCTCTTAAATTTCAAGCTTTGTTTGACATTACTTCATGTCAATTTTATGTCATTGAGAAGTGACTGAAGTGTGTATATGTAGGCCCTATGTTACGAACTCTTGAAATGTTGAAAACCCTTCTAAAAAATTAACCCCTGGATTAGGTGTGCATAAATTTTTGATTCCCACAAATATTCCTTAATAAGCTTTTCCTCCATCTTCATTAACATGTCTTAAACACATTTTAAGCCATTCTATTGATTTAATGGCTTGTATTTGTTAACCAGCGCAACGGAGACATTCTATGGAAAGTCAATAATTTATCATATTTTTGCCAATATTTTCAACATTTTCATTTTCTTTCTGAATACAAAAATGCAACAACAATGTTTGGATTTTTTTTTTCATAATTTTTGCTTTTCTTTTTTTAATAAATTTTTTTACTTTTTTTCTGTTGTTGTGTATTTTTGGAGAAAAACATTTGTTAAAATAAACATGATCTCCTTGTCATGTTCAACAACATTTCGTTATGGTTGTACGAACTAAAAAAAAAAAATTAAAAAAAAACAACAAAATATTGTGTTGGAAAATATTTTTCCAAACTGTAGCTGCTGCATAGACAATAAGCAATACCTTAATGTCCAATGAAAGGGTGTGTCAAAGGGCGAGTTTTGTGAATTAAAAAACAAATCTTGAATATACGAGTCAAGTTCCATGAAAATAGCAACGTTTTAATAGGAAAAATGGTTTTGCGGGAAGAAGCAATTACACTGCTAAACAGCCTCCCTCAATAGGAACTTCCGTTTTTCTTCGACAGAAATTTCTCCTCGTTGCATTAATATCTCTTGGTTTCTTTTATGAGAAAAGCTAGGAATCAGATTACATTCATGGGACGTGGCTGCTCGGATATTCTTCTGCCTTCTTCATCGAAACTGTTTACTGCCAGGGCAAGCTCAATTAAATATGACGTTCAAATAGGTGCGAGCACTATCATCAACAGGCAAACGAAACTGCTGACAGGTCCAGAACTTTTCTATGGAGTGACAAGCGAAGCTAAGAGCTGCTTAAAGTGAAGATGATGATGGGCAGAGACTTCCTTCAATCAAAATGATTTTAAGACAGGAGATTGCAACAACTGGAGAGGAATTGCTCTGCTTAACACCGTATGCAAGATGCTGGCAATACAGAGAAAGCTTCATAGCTAGATATAGATAAATGTATGAGATGCAGAGGCGCGTTTCCGGCCAAACAGAAGCTGCGTAGGCCAAGTCAACCCTCTACGCATTATAAAAGCACAAACTCTTAAAGGGCGAACTCCTCAGTACTTACTGTTCGTAGATTTGAAGGAAGCCTTCGATAACATTACACGAACTGCCGTAACGAAAGCATTGAGCAGAAAAGGAATAACACAGAAGATAATTCGTAGCAATAGAGGTGGGTACGAGGACGCAAAACTCTCAGTTCTTCACAACGGCAATATAAGTCAATCACTTCACACAAATGCGGGAGTAAAATAAGGCTACACCTATCACTTCAGCTATTCATCATCGTGTTGGATAATATCATGAGCGAACACTGTTCTGAGAGAAATGGAATAACACGGAGTCTCTCATGCCAATTCGGGTATTTGGATTATTCGGACGATATTTGTCTACTCTTGCCCAATCTGTCCAACATGAAAAGAAAGCTAGTAGGCTTGGAAAGAATAGAGCACAATGTTTGACTCGAGATAAATATTAAGATAAGCAAAACCATGGGAATTAATAACTTAAGCACTACAAGGCCAACCAGTCGAATTGTAGATAGCTTCAGCTATCTAGTATAGTGACGACAAATTGCGGCATAGAAACAGACGTAAACAACAGGCTTACTAAAGCGAGAGCAGCATTCGGACGACTATAGTCAATACGGAGAAGCTTACAAATATCCAGACGATCCAAGCGCATGTGTAAAATCAGGTCTAATGTACGGAAGTACAACCTGATTAGTATCAACCAACCTCACGTAAAAACTACAGGTACTCGTCAAAAAATGCCCTTCCATACATACATAATTGGCCATTACAACCCTTCAGTCAGGATTACGGCCTAGCTTCTCACACCACTCATGTTGTGTGCGTTAATTTTATACGTGAGTGGCGGGACCTACAATTTAACGTCGACTCCGAACGACAGAATTTTTGAGAAACTTTTCATGGCAGGTTTATTTTACTCTCAGAGTTTTTGCCAGAAATCTGCTGAGAGGAAGTCGCCGAAGAAATATTTTTTTTTTTTTTATATTTCATTTTTGATGTCTGACCTGGGATACGAACCCGGGCTTTACGAATAGTAAGCCAACACACTACCTACTACACCACGACGACTTCCAAATGCCCTTCCATCTTATGTAATATATTCTGGCCTTATAACATCAGCAAAATGGATCTCTGGAACCTTGCTAATAAGGAACGCATTACAACGCAAATAAAACATAGGAAATGGAGATGGATCTGCCATATTGTCAGAGAGAATACTGATAGTATAACAGAATGGCACTTGAATGGAATCCTCAAGGCTCAATAAGCCGTGGTCAGCCAAGGAATACGTGGAGTCGTGCGATACTTCAAAATCTAGGACATTGCAATCGTACAAAGAAAGACGCTAAAATAACTGTTGCCAATTGCTTGAGATGAAAATGCTTTGTGGAAGTCATATGCTCCCAAGAGGAGTAATGGAAAAGAAAGCATCAGTCTATCCAGAGTAACCGGCCTGCTGATAGGACACTGTAAACTTAGTAAGCACTTGTTAAGCCCAATATGGAGATTCGTGGATGAGGAAAATGACTCATCAATACTCATACTTAAACCTGTGCGGAATTAATATATTACGGAAGGAAATTCATGGGTGCTTATCAAGTACTTGTTAAGGAGTTAACCTGACTGATGCCGAACATCATCCTGAACAGGTTTTTAGGATAAATTAAGGGCTCTCACAGTAATCTATGACCTCTACTGGACATGTTCCGACATGTTTTTTTTATTAGTAAGAAAATTTTCAGCAACTTTTCAGAGCTTTCAGCTATGAATTGTAGAAAGATTTTGGAATCTTCAAAGGAAGAATCTTCGCCGTAATCTAGTAGGTAGCGTGTTGGCTTTTTAGATGTGAGGCCACAGTTCAAACGTCAGCTCAGACATCTCGAACACAATGAAATAAAAAATGAATATTTCTTCGGCGACTGTCTCTCAAGAGATTTCTGGCAAAATCTCTGAGAAGTAATAAAATTCTCAAAAATCTGTCGTTTGGAATCGACTTTAAACTGTAGGCCCTGCTACTCATGTATAATATTAACGCACACAACATAAGTGGTGTGAGAAACTGGTTGTAATCCTGATTGCAGGGCTGTAATGACCAATTATATATGTATGTACGTATGTTTTCGAATCTTCAAAAGAAAAATCCCTTAACAGGCCACCCTATTGCGCATAGACCCTCTCTTAAATTGGCCTATAAAAAGCAGAAAAAAAGTAGCAAAAAAAGCCTTCTTTGGTTAAATTATAAACACAGAAATAAACGTTTGTACCGTCCATCTAGTATGCCACGAGAGAAGGAGGGAAGGAGGGCTTAAAAAATAAATTATGAATTATGATCATGTCGCGTGAGAATCTTGCCATTAGAGTATGAGTATATTTGTATATAAGCACGGTTCAACATACTGGCCAGCTGGACGCACACAATCAACCAGTCAGTCGTACTTGTACTGTTTGTTGTATTGGCATGGCAATTGGAAGCATTGGTATCGAATGTGTTAAAATATTTTCCGCTAGAAATATTGTTGATTGTGTCGTATGCAATGCAACACAACCCAGTCTGACGTTACGAATGTTTTATGCGTTTAAGCATGCGCAACAGCAACATTTGAAAGACGACGACTGGTACACGTTGTATAGATGATGACGATGATCACTGTGTTGTCTGTATGGGAGATACCATTCCATTTTTGGTCGCAGATCATTCCTTTATTTTAAATTTTTTTTCTAATTTTTTCTGCTCGATTTAGAGTTCAGTTCATATTTTTGGTTGATTTTTTTCTGTATATTTTCGCTACTAATGATGCTTGACTGCCTTATTTTTAATGTCAGTTTTTTATTGCTGTTGCTGTTGTATTTGTTGTTCTGAAAAAATCATAATTTTTATAGATTATTTGTTGTTGTTGTTGTAACTCTCTATATATAGACGAAAGTTGTTTGTTTTATATTAAAACGATAACAAATTTTTTGTTGCACCTTCGGCCAGTAGTGCTGTTTGAGCTTTAAATGATGTTGTCAATTTTCCAAGCCAGGCTTCAAGCAAAAATTAAAAAATTTTTCTTAAAAAAAACAAATATTTTACGTGCCTTGTAAGCTATTAATTGCAAATAATACCAAAAAGGCTTTTCAACTAAACATTTCAATTAAAAATGTTCCCTAAAATGTTGCCATAAAAACATTTCAATTCTTTTTATTTTTTTTTCTTGAATATAATTTTTATTTCGTTTTTCGAAGGACCTTCAACATTCAATGGAAATGATTTATTTTGTTACAATTCTGTCTAAACGATAATAGAATTTGATTTATAATTATACCCTTTGGAAAATGAAATAATAATCGAGAAAAACGCCTTTTTGGTTTCAGGCAACAAATTTATCAAAATAAACATTGACAGCCCAGACAAATGCAAAATAAACCCCAGCAACAATTTCTATTTAATTTATGAAAATTTATGTTAACGTTTATATTATTGCGGAGAGTAAAGATTGTACTCCTTTGACTTACCCGTAAAAGTCTGATTGTAGGATTTTTGTTTGTACTTCCTTTTATGCACATCTGCTTCGCATGATAGATTCCTCTATTTATTCCGTGCAATATAAACAAGGTAGGTTGTAGTCGCCGTAGTCTAGTAGACGTGAGACTACGGTTCAAACAACTCCAACAAAACGAAATACAAAAAAATATTTCTTCGGCGACTATCTCTCAGCAGATTTCTGGCAAAAATTCATACATAACATAACATAATTTGGTCATAACAACCCTTCAGTTAGAATTATGAACCTAGTTTATCCACCACTTGTGTGTGTTAATTTTATACATGAGTGGCGGGACCTACGGTTTAAACTCGACTCTGAACGACAGATTTTTGAGAAACTTTTCATGGCAATTTTATTTACTTCTCAGAGTTTTTGCCAGAAATCTGCTGAGAGGAAGCCGCCGAAGAAATATTTTTTTCATATTTTCGTTTTTATGTCTGACCTGGGGTTTGAACCGTGGCCTCACGTCTAATAAGCCAACATACTACCTACTAGAACGCGGCGACTTCAAAAAGTCTCTGAGAGTAAATAAAATTGCCATGAAAAGTTTCTCAGAAATCTGTCATTCGGAGTCGACTTTAAACTGTAGGTCCCGCCACACGTGTATAAAATTAACACACACAACATGGGCAGTGTGAAAAGCTAGGTCGTAATCCTGACTAAAAGGTTGTAATGATCATAATGTTTTGTATGAAAAGCAGACAAGGCTTATCCTGTCATCAAATGCCCGTTTGACCGAAGTAATCTGCTCTGTCCGACCAATATGACAAGGGTAGCCGCTGGAAGTAAGTACGCTGAACAACGTTCACATCTTTATGGAGGTCACGCAGTTTATTGTTGGTATGAATCGTTGCCACCTCGCACTGAACTGAATATCCTACATATAACTTTTCTTTCGAATACCCCAAGGCAACTGCATTGAGTGTAAGAGCATCCATAATTCCGCGCTTTAGGGGAGCACGTGAAGGAAGGTCAAAACTCTGATTCGAAATTGGAAAATTTTGTCGAAAATAGTGTCATTGCGATAAACTCCCGCTTTGCAATGAACAGGGGCCTTGCCTGAAGCCTCTCACGATATTAGAAGGTTCGGAGATTTGATTTCCTACACAAAAGAAGCTGCAAAGGTTCTGCACAGCTTTATCAGCTTCGCAGAATTACAAAAACAGCGCGACAAAATCGCAATTCCTTATAGGGCTTTATAGTCGACAAGAAGATGTCTTTAGTCCTGCAGTTATCAGGTTATCACACAAAGTCACACAGCTCTGGGACTAGGAGTATCGTGTGCCTTCAGATCATATGATTGACATCGCTCTGTTGAGATTGATGTTTTCGTTGTCGTTATGCTATTTAAATAGCAGATGTATCAATCTGGTTGGTTATGCTATTTAAATAGCAGATGTTATCAATCTGGTTGGCCTTGGAGCATAATGCTTTCAGTGCCGATATTTATCTAGAGTACAACTTCAATCGCCAAAGGTTCTAGTATTTCAGTTTTTTTTGCATTGGAAATCCAAATCCTTGAGTTTAAAGTCAGACACCAAATAATTTCTCTTCTCTCTGCATAGATTTCGCTCATTGTATCATTTCTCGTGATTGTAAACAGTTGAGGAGATAGAGGGTACCTCTGTTTAACTCTGACTTCTATCTACTAAAGTCTGATGATTGGAATTATTTTGTGAGAAAATCATTATTCCTTTCAATGTGGCAGTTGGCTTAATAGTAATGAGAGCATTCTGGATGTCAAATAACTGTAGACACAGCAGAGTATACCACTGTTAGGTGGCTCCATTAGAATGGATAGAGTATTGGTCTGAAACTGGTGTTGCCTGACCCTCCTTTCTTTCTGGAGAGCCGTTTTCTTTATTAGAAATTAAATAGAACGTTGTGGCAGGTTCTTAAATATTCGCGAAGAGAAATGTGAGAAAGTAAGTATTGATCTGATAACAAGAAATAAAATTGTGTCAGGACCTGGAAGTCGTTCTATATTAAATCAGCAAATAAAGTTTCTCAGGTATAAGAAGACCTTTCATATCCTTCCTTCAATCACTATTGAATAATATTCAAGAAACTTAGTGCTTTTATATATACATACATACATAAGTTCTCGAACGTTTAAAATCGCTTGTCTTACAGAAACAAGCGCTTAATTATCTCAAAAGAAAACGTCATCGCGTTCTGTAAAATTCTTCGTTGGGTTATAAAAACACCGTTCGTATCTTTTTCATTATCTTTGTGGCAGTTTTTCCAGTCATTTGAATTCATGATTTCAAGAAAATAAATTTAAAAAAATAGCAACAACAACTGCACAAATAGTTTTAAAACTTTAAAATCTTAAAACTCAACTCCGCTGACATTTATCATACGCGTTTCTGTTCCGTTTCTTTGATTTTTATTTTCAAAAAATTTGTTTTTGGTTTTTGCAATCTATTTTTTTGTTATTATAAATTGTTTTCCTAGATATTTTGTCATTTTTTCCATTAGCCCTCAAGCGATTACAAGACATTCATGCAACAAATTTCAGTTCCATTGCCAATACACGATGCATTTGATGCAAATGTGAGAGAAGCGTGAATGCATGCCACGTAGAATAGAAAGAAATGCGTGTTAAAAATCAATTTCAAATAAACTTAAAAAAAAAAATTAACAGTAAGTTGTGTTATTAAAATGATAAGAAATTTTGTATTTTTTTTGTTGCTAATTTTATTGTATTCCTTAAGAAAATCGTAAACGATAATTTATTAAGTAGTTGTAGCAGTGTTGTGTTCTGCAGCGTTGTGTAGTGTAGTGTAGTGTAGTGTTGTGTTTCAGCTAAAAAGACATTAAAAAATACGAGAAATAAATTTTTTTATTGTTTAATTTTATGTTCAACTAATTAATTTGAATGGTTTTCGAACATACTTTTCTAATAAAATAATTAAGGAATCTTAGATCGTGCATGTTTAATTAGAAAATATTTTTAAGTGTGTCTTCTACATTGACTTTCTAAAGCAGAATGGCTTTTATTCTGTTTTGTAAAGTATATGAAAAGCTTTTCTAGATGTCTGCTGCATCTTAATTCATTATTAACAGCACATTCTTCCAAGTGACAAACGTTATGGTATTGTAATGCCACCAAGCTTTTTGGCTGGCCATTATTTCTTTTGAAGTTCACATCACGAAATCTTCTTATGTTTATGGGCTTCTTACCAGAAATAGTAAATACTGCTAAAGATCCGATCTTTTGTATTGATTTTTGTCTCTTTAATGCAGCACCTCCTCATCTTCTAATTAGTTCTTTGCTCTGTTTAAGTTCAATTAATCACGCTTTTCCAGCAAAGCAGATGTAGCGTCCATTGTTTAAAATTTTTGAATAATAGAGCTGCCATCTGCTTTTGCCTAGAAATAACGAAATCAATGAAAAAGACCTACCGTTTTCAAGAGGTGACTCTAAACTGATCTTCCTGTCATATTCGTTGCCAATGTTATCTTGAAGTCGCCGTAGTCTAGATGGTAGTGTGTTGGCTTATTAACGTGAGGCCCCTGTTCAAACCCCAGGTCAAACATCTGCAACAAAACGAAATCTGAAAAAAAATTTCCTCGGCGACTCCCTCTCAGCAGATTTCTGACAAAAACTTGAAGAGTTAATTAAATTGCCATGAAAAGTTCCTCAAAAATCTGTCGTTCGACTTTAAACTGTAGGTCCCGCTACTCATATATAAAATTAGCACACACAGCCTAAGTGGTCTGAGAAGCTAGGTCGTAATCCCTTGACTGAAGGGTTGTAATGACCAATTGTGTATGCCTGTATGTAATGTTATCTTCTGTGTGCGATAAAGAACTAGAGGCCTGATTGGAAGGATTATTTTTAGAACGATTGAAGCCTGTTTTCTTTATAAGCGAAAATCGTTATGAAAATTTTAAATCAGGATTGATCACGTTTGCAGAGAAGCAGTTAAATTACGAAACTGCGATATGTATTTCCTTCTCCACCTCCTAATAGTATGTATACGGACATAATTTCGTGTCTATATGTCTTGGAACTTGTGAAAGGTGGTCATATAGTCGAGATCGTGTGTTATACAGCTCAGCGAACTCTGTTCCATGTACTCCATAAGAATTTTCTGCTTGTCATTCTATTGCTATTGGTCTTGAGTTTACAACGTCTAGTAAGAATGTCGATTACTATTCTTAGGCTCTTCTCTCCTGAAGCAATATTCAAATATTTTCCATTTAAAGTTGTCAAGGAAAAGCTTAGATTTTTTAAGAAAACCCATCGCCCTTTTCTACTCAAATCTATTGTTCTGCGTAAACAGTAGCTACAGCCACTTATGGAATGGACTCATGGACTCTACTTACTCATTACTGCCTAAACATAAAATTGATTCTCTATAAATAATCTCTCAAACTTTTAACCTTCATTTAGGCAACTCGGAATCATGAAATTCAGTGGTGTAATATCCTGTTGAAATATAGCCCAAACGACTTCTTTGGTGGAGGTCTAAACTCACGAGTTGCCCATTGTACTGTCCCAGTCCTTCATTTCACCTAACATTGGAACGATCCAGAGCTTCTAAAGAAGCCATTTAGACTCTCAATGCCCATCTCTGACATCTGAGGTTATTTGCCTGTTAAAAGCCCCAGTGTGTCCTTCTTCTACGACATAATGTCTCTGTAGCTACTGCAGAAGTCAGGCTATATGACAAAGGTCTATGATTAACGCATGAGTATCTGAGCAATGTCTCCGACAACTGTGCCAAGTGTATATCATTGGTATTTGGGCAAACTTTCCGTGCGTCCTCCATCTAGGTTTGGTCAGATTTTGTGTGCTATTTTACCGTAATCACCCACGATGAATTAACGGAATCTGGTACAGTGTTATAAATTCTTAGCTTACAGTTTCTCAATGCCATTCTCAAATTACTCAGCAGTTTCCCGCAATGCCATTACATCCTTGTATCCAAGTGATGTGCAAATTATATCGCTCTGCCTCGTCTCTGAGAGCCTTGCGGCAGCCAAAAACATATTTGAAAACCTTGTGATAGGACCTAATGCCTTGCCAGCCGTCAGGCTATCGCAATAGCATACCACCCATGCAGTTCCATCCAATTTATGGTATAGTTTTTACAAAAAGTAAATTTAACGCTTCAGAGTAAATCGTACATCGTATGGTAGAGATCATCGTGCAATGAAATTAAATTCTCTTAGGGTGATCAAACTGGTAGAAGTGTATGTAAACAAACATACCTTGACACCACCAGCTGTGCAATTTTTTAACGGTTTAGGTTGCGGTATGTTATGTACGCTATTAAAACAAAAATGCGGATGTACAAGCATTACAAAAAAAAGAAAAACATCAGATAAATAATCATGTTTAGCATACAACATCAACAACTACGCTTGTTGCAACATATAATTCCATTTGAACGCCCCTGTTAAATCCGCAGTTAAGCCGCCATGTGAAGTGTCGTTTTGTTTGTTTTACGATTTCGTTTCTTTCATTTCGTTTTTTGTTTTTGTGTTAATTTAAGAGCCTTAAAGAAGAATTTGTTGTTTTGTTGTTTTGTTGTGTTGTGTTATTTTTGTCTTTAAATGTAATAAAATGTTAAGCTTATTAGTTTAAGCCATGCAACATAACACAATCAACAACATGTTGCAATATAGTGTAACAGCAACACAATAACAAAATATTAACACAAGTAACACGTGAATATTGTTTTAAATGTTTATGATGTTATCACTGCTGCTGCCGCTGTTGCTGTTGCTGCTGTTTCTTTTACACTAAGAAGGCAAGAAATTAAAGAAAAAAATGTTGAAAACATTTCAGAAAACTGTTAAGACCCAAGCGTGAAAAATCGCTTATATTCTTTGGACAACGATTAATTTTTGTATTCGGGCAAGTGTAACAAATTCATGGTAAAACATGAGCAACATTTTGTAATCTGATACTTTAATACCACCACCATACCCACCATTATACCCACCACCATCCAAATTAACACCGTTTTACTGTTTTGCTGCTGCTGGTGACTGTAGATGGCTTTGTCATTCGAAATTAATTTAATGCACTGGGAGAAGAATCTGTTGCAATTTTTAATGAAAATACTGATGAGAAATTATTTGGCAATAAAAATATATTTACTTTTTTGTAGTAAATAAAACCATAACATGGTTTATGCTTGTAAAATAATGATCCTAAATTGGGATGCACTGTCCAGAATTATGATAAGTGGCAAAAAACTTAGGCAGAGTAAATACTGATGAAAGTAAAGCTATGCGTGAAAGTCGCCGTAGTCTAGTAGGTAGTGTGTTGACTTATTAGATGTGAAGCCACGATTCAAACCCCCCAGGAAAGACATCTCCAACTAAACGAAATATGAAAAAATATTTCTTCGGCGGCTTGTCCTCTCAGCAGATTTCTGACAAAAGCTTTGAGAGTTTTCCAAAAAAATCTGTCGTTCGGAATCGACTTCAAACGGGAAGTCCCGCTACTCAGGTATACAATTAACACACACAATATATGTTAGGTTAGAGGGTAGCTTGCCGTATACAGCCAAGTTCACTCGGTGGCTCATATGACCCATTGTGTCATCCAGTGCACATACACAACATAGGTGATGGGAGAAGGTAGGTCGTAAACTTGAATGAAGGGTTGTAATGTTCAATTATTTATGTATGCTTGGAAAATTAAAAAATAATTGAGCAGAATGTGATTGGCAAAGGAGATAATAAGGAGGTGAAGCCGTATGGTATGAGACTATAAAACACTTGCTGCGTAATACATTCGAATGTGTTATTAATTAGGCCCTGGAGCTTATTAAGCAGGTAGATTGCTAGTTTCGAATATCGAACAGAAAATTGATGTTAAACTTTCCCTATTATTTGCAATTTACGAAAGAAAGCCCAGGCTTAATGGTTCACTGCGTAAGATCTTTGGTCCAGTACGAGTTGACGATGATTTCCGCGTCCGATCCAACAGTGAGCTGTATGAGCTCCTCAACGACATAGACGTTGTGCAGCGTATTAATATCCAGCGGCTGCGCTGGGTCGGCCGTGTCGTTCGAATGGAGTAAGATGCTCCGGCGAGACGGGTATTTGATGCGGTTGAAAGGACCAAATCGAGGAATCCCTGTCATTGATTGGTGTGACCAAGTGGCGTAGGCGCGCAAGAAGCAGAGCTGCCTGGAAGGATGTGTTGCGTCAGGCCGAAATCCGTTATTGTTCCGTAATTGTTATGGCCAATTATGTAAGCATATGGTTCAGGGTACTGCCTTGCGTTGCAACGCGGTGAAACACGCAAGTGATGTTCTGTTCTGTCTAATATTCACAGAGTTTGCTTACTCATCGTAATTGGGTAGACGACATGTCATTGTCCAATAGCAGCAAAACTTATAACACTAGGGCTTCTACATAATAATTCTCATCGATCTGATTATGCATCAATTTCTATCCTTCCACTGATGTCAGAGGACTTCGATAGGTCAAGTTGTGTGTGGCAATTCCTGACTACCCACCCTACTTGTTGTACCTTGAAACTGATTTCAATAATATTTTCTCTCTCCTTAGCATTGTCAGTTACCCTATTCACAACACATAGTTTGATTTTAAATCCCATTCACTTGCTTATGCTGCAACACTCTTTTTGTTTTTGTTTCGTTTTACAAACACTTAATCCCTATGCAACTAATTTAAAATGTGTTGGCTTATCTGCATAAAAATCATTCAAATCGTTTATAAATTTATTTGCCAACCAATTCAGTACTCCTATGCTTGTAATACTCGGTATATGAGTTAAAAAGTCAAATAACTCAAACGATTTTCTGCTTTTTTCCTTTTTTTATTTTTTTGTAGAAACATTCAAAAGTATTTGCAATTCTAATTTACAGGCACACTAAACCTACAAAACACAAAAAAAAGAAAAAAAAAAAACAAATCTTGAAGATAAAAATATGTTTAATTTGGGGTCTTTTAATGCAGCTGTTGTTTGCTGAAAAAAAAATGAAATATTTTTCGCCTTCGTTTTATTTAAATTCCAAATAAAAAAAGAAATCAAAGAAATCAGAAGAACAAAAAATGCCTGCATATCGAACACTTTCGTATCTTGTCTTTTGATAACCAACATAACGAACTAAAGCTCCTTTTCTTTAAATTTTTCTTTTCACAGTTTTATTCTGTTTTTTTTCTCTCATTTTTTTGGTTTGATTCCTTGGTCCATATCTTATGTTGTACACATGTGTCCATTGAGCTTATTTTTCTGATCCGTTTCTCCTTATCCGATAATAATCTTTAACAATTTATTTAAATATTTCTACATTTAAGATTATCGCAAAACATGCAACTACAACAAACGAAGATGAACCAACAAATTTTTGCAGTTTTGTTTCTTTATTTCATATGCCGACCAACTATGCAAATGCCTAAGATGTGATGTAAAGGAATTAAATCATTCCACACTTTACTCTACTCTACTCCAAAATTAATTATTTATTACGAATTATTTTCCCGGTATAAAGTTTAAGAATTAATATTAAAGCCTTTAAAATTTCTCAAGGCCAACCCCTTCATTAATTGTGTTGTAAGTAAAATCTCAAATGAAACAGTTTCCCATCAGTTCTATTTTCCAACAAACATTTACGATAATTTTAATCCCCGTAAATGTTTTTCCTTTCAATACTGCTCTGCGAAGCATATGGTTATTACAAACCTCTACCGTTTGAGTGCCCTGGTAGTCTAGTAGGTAGTGTGTTAGACGATTAGCGTTAAGGTCGTGGGTTCGATTCCCATCACAAACTCTGGTACTGACCATAAATCACATTACGTAACTAGTTCTGAGAAAGGGGTCTATCCTCTCTGACAGTCAAGCGATAATCAAATCTCTCTGGGGTTCAACTTTCAGGTCTAAGCTAGTGGAGAGGTGTAGCAACTCCTTTCATCCAGTCTCGAGACCGTTCAATTTATCATGGTTACCTAGCCACCCGAATATTTCTGGAAGATGTTCAGGTATCAGTTAGCCACTTAGCTTTGTTAGGTTGCCTATTATGCAGAGGTATTTATTGAATGCTGATTAATTCTGCCCTAAGGAAGAAAATTCTTTACTTATCATACTCATCAGGATTAAATTTGAAAGGAAGCTTACCAATCAAATACTTAAATTGAATCGTAAGGACATCTCTGTCACTTTATCTATTTTTATGGGTCATTACGAAATGTGTCTGGACCGCTTATGTGGAGATAGGTTAGGTTAGGTTAGGTTAGAGGACGTGTACTTGTCAATTAAGACAAGTACAGTACCCGGAGGTCGAATTGACACATTGTACAACGTCCTAGTTTCTCACACCACTTATGTTGTGTGTGTTAATTTTATACATGAGTGGTGAGACCTACAGTTTAAAGTCGACTCCGAACGACAGATTTTTGAGAATCTTTTCATGGCAATTTTATTTACTCTCATAGTTTTTGCCAGAAATCTGCTGAGAGGAAGTCACCGAAGAAATACTTTTTGTATTTTGTTTTGATGTCTGGCCTGGGGTTTGAACCCTGGCTTTACGTCTAATAAGTCAACACACTACTCACTAAACTACGGCAAATAGAGTCTGCTGTTAACCGCTTCGTCGACTTCTGCAGTTGTAGTTGATTAGTGAAACAGTTCTGTTGTTACTAGTCGATCAAGAGACTTTAGTTCGTCTCTTTAAAGATCATATCTGCCGCTTTAAATTTAAAATATTTCGTTCATCATTTAATTCCTTTGCAACTCTGCTTGGTAGAGTAAGATGGTAGTGCTATATCTTAACGAATTGGTAACATGTTTTAAAATCTAAAACAAGTAAAAAACTTATTGTCGGTTAACTCCGACTATAATAGGCAGTGAGCTACATCTGGCATAAGAGTAAGTACATGACCTAATCTACTAAACTAAGGTACTTACAGAAAAAAAGAAATCTTATGTGGAAGGTATGTGAACCACATGTTATCTGAAAAAATTGTCATCGTAAAAGCCATGACTTCCTTCACAAATTCTTCAAATTTGATACGCCCGCTGGGTCTATTGCTGTATGGAGTAGAAATGCTTCAAATGCACGTACATATCTAAGCTCAAGTCTATTTTACTTCATACACTCAATATATTGTAAATTATATTGTTTATAGAATAGATTGCGTAGGGTTATCAGAATATTTCTTGAATCTCAGATGTAAGAATTGATGCGATTTTCCTAAAGTAGTTAATTTTTCGTCTCTGGTGTGAAGTGGTGGACTTTTGTTTCCTCTTTGCTTATATTGCGGTTAAGTAGCGACAACCACTGTAATGAAATATCTTAAACTCTGGATTTGGTCTTTTATGAATAAAGCGGGGACTATCTAACCACATTCCTGCTGTGAATATGTCACTAAGATGTTCGTTGTAGCAGTTCTTACGACCTTATGGCTGCCCAATATTTCATAATAGTAAGCAAAGGAACGGACTCTTTCAGAGCAGCAAGAGGCCTCTAATATTGGTTGGATTGAAACGTTTCATATGAAAGTGTTGAATTTTTAAAGTTACGTACGTTTTGCGCCAATTAATTAGGGCCATTGTGGCAACACATTTCAAAGAAAAGAATCCATTAGGAAGTACCCTTTAATCCAAGCCGCCTATATCCGATATATGTATGTAGTGTGAAGAGGTTCTCAGCATTTTTGCACGTGTGCTGCGATTACTGTGAAGTCGTACATTAAGTCACAGACGATCTCTTCCTCCTGTTCTGAGTTGCAACTTCTGCAGAAATCAGGCGAAGTGGTGCTTAGTGGACGGACAAGGCATTGTCCCCTGAGAACAGAGACCACATAATAAATGTTAAGTAGAATTTTCTCCAAATTTTCAGTCTAATCATAGCGCAGTGCACGGAGGATCGTATAAAGGGTATAAGAAATAGAGGCTGATCGATTTCCATGAGATGGACAAGCTTGGATGTCTAATATGACGGTATGTTATGGCAGCTGTGCTGCTGGAGTTTATCAGTGTATCCTCTGGTATATTTTGCTGAAGACATTATATTGTCATGAGGAAAGTCCGTCGGTCCATCTAATATTGAGGCATCAGTGTATATTTCTAGAGTATTTGAAGGAGAATCTGGCTTGACATTCAGCTTGTCTCTATTGAGTGACGGGAGTGTAGGGTATATTCATATCAGATCATCAAGATATTGTTGCTGTTCAAAATGTAACTGTAGCATTAACAACAAAACCCAAAAAAAAGGAACATAAACATGGTCGATGTATGTTTCCGTGGCTGTTTTGTTGCAACGATGACCCACACTTCGAAAAAAAAAAAAAACATTTTTTTTCCTTTGGCATCTGTATGCTAAAGAGCAACTACAAGTAGAGGTATATGTAGCAAGTGCATTGGTGTTGTTGTTGCTGTTGTTATTGCCACAAATATTAATCTAGAATTACAACAAGCGAGACAACTTGAGCAGTGGCAACAACAGCCGCCGCATTACATATTTAAAGAGCAGCAACACAGTAACAGCAGCAATAGCAATAAAAAAATTATTTTTATTATATCAAGTTGTTGTTGTTGTTAATAAATATGATCTTTGCATAATTGATAACATGTTCCACTACTACTGCATAGCTGCTTTGAACCTAGCCAAACAGCCTACCTACCAACTGCTACTCAGCCATAATCAAGCCAACTTGTTAAGCGTCTTCTATTGATTTCATAAATTGCGTGGAGTTTTTTTTCGGAATATTTTTTAATGCAAAAATTCCAGCTGCTGCTGCTTGCTGTTGTTGTCGATATTAAGAATGAATTTTTTCAGCTCAAATTTCAAAATTGATGTATGAAAACAAGAGTTGGTCACAGAAAAGAATTACAAAAAAAAACTTAAGAAATGTTGAAAGCTTCTGTGGTGGTTTTCAATGCAGGTGTATGAGAAGCATATTCCATTACTTTTTAAAATGAAAAAAACAACAAAAAATTTTATGATTTATTAGCGGCTATGAGGCTATTAATTTCAGTTAAACATGCCTTGATTAAACTTCCCAGAAGAATAGAAATTTTTGGACGAACATTTTTAGAATGTTTCTGCCTGTTTGGGAAACATTTGGGTTTATTGAAGAGAATGCTGTCATCGGTGAAGGTGGATCTTCACCGAATGTGGAATTGGATCTGCGGTCTATTCAGATAAACTGGCACTGAACGGGTTATACAGATTACCTAACCAGGCTAGCGTATTTCAGGCGGAGATTTTTGCTATTGAACGTGCTGCATGCAGGAGACCTATCTCCTTCGAACTTGATCATATTCCTGGACAGTCAAGCAGCAATCTAAATGCTGGGATCCCATCTTGTCAAATCAAAGGGTGTATCTACAACCAATACGTCAACACAACATCGGCCGGAATCCAGTAGATTCCGGGCCACTGTTGTACGGAGGGAAACAAAAAGGCGAACAAACTGGCACGGGAGGGATTGGAGATGTCTGAGGAACAGACGATAGAGGGGATATATTTGCCTCTATGGGAATACTTTTCCAAATTGAAATTCAACAATACGTAGGTGAAGCGCCAGACCTAATTGCCGAATTCCAAAACTGCTATGTCTAGCAGTGGATTGCGGGAGAACCAGGGAACTACTTGAGTACGACAAGAGAACGGTTCGCATTCTAAAAGGAACTTCAGCGGGACACTGCGCTATTGGCAATTTCACTGACAAACTAAGTTTTTCCCATCAGGATTACTGCAGTAGCTGCCATGATTTGATGGAGGAAATGCAATCGGTGCAACACATTTTATGCGAGTGCCCTGCAGACGTCATTGGTTTTTGGGTGACAGATTGTTTGAAGATTTGGACATCATGGTGTCATGACGGCGAACGGCATGTTACTCGCTAAGCTAACCTAACCTAGGGTCAGTAGCCAACTGTTTTAGAGCCCAGTCAGAGTACACACGGCGTTTTCGTTCAACTTTCAGGCTGGTTTTTAATTTAAATGTGCAGTCCTGATACTAATTGTCAACACCGGATATTCATTTGATGTCACAACTGGTGGCGATGTGTGCTATTATTTCTTAGTATTCAGCTTTGTAATATTGTCGGGTTTCCTTCTGCTGGTATGGCTGAACCCCTTAAATTTTTTTTAGTATGGGCTCCACTTTCGTTAGGTTCCAGCGATCCATGTTGCTGATAGTGTTCATCGAGCCTATCATGCATAGGACTCTGAGGTACTTGTAGATAACTTACAGAAAAGTTGTAATGATGGAATGAAAAAGTAGAAAAGTTTTCAGCAACCCTTTAGACAGGGTTACGACATAGCTTCTCACACCACTTATGTTGTGTGTGTTAATTTTATCCATAAGTGTCAGGACCTAAAGTTTAAAGTCCACTTCTAGCGACAGATTTTTGTGAGAAACTTTTCATGGTAATTTTTATTTACTTTCGGAGTTGTTGCCAGAAATCTACTGAGAGGAAGTCACCGGAGAAATATTCTTTCATATATTCATTTGATCTAGTCTACCTACTAGACTACGGCGACTTGGATTTTAGTCTTCGCTAATTGCAAAGCGTTCATATAGGAGTTAAAGGCGAATCTATCCACAAAATTGTGATAATTTTAATCAATCTTATGCCCTTAATTTAAATTTTAAATTCAATTGTTTTTCTCGAATGAAACAGATTATCTTTCAATTGAAAATTCATTCACATTTTTAAATTGATCACGATTTTTTCTATTGTTTATAAACAATTATGAGTTTAAGAAATCGAAAACCATTAAATCATGCCAACCATTGTTTAAAATTTTAATTTTTTTAATAAAATTTCGTTTTGCCTGCTATCGTTATGGATTTGCTTTAAAAAATTCTTTGATGTCAAATACAATTTTGATGCAACCAGCATCACAACTTGCCCCTCTGCAATGTTGCGGGCATTCGTTTCATAATCAACACATAGTCATCGGTAATTTAACATTAAATCTTGAGTTGAATTAAAAATACACCAAGTAACAGCAACAGCAACAGCCACAGCCACAGTTGCAGCCTCAGTTGCAGTATCATCATTATGACCATGAAAACAACGCTAGTAGTTGCACTTGGCACTCTGTGTTGTTACTTTGTTGTTGGATTTGTGTGTTTTTTCGATTGTAACAGCATTTAAATGTTGAATGTCAGACCACCCGGAATGTCTTGTCAATTATTGGAAGACGACGTGCAACTAGTTTGTTTGTAATCGTATGAGAGCAACCGAACAGGACACAACTATTTAGGAATTGATAAATTGAATATGCCGAGATTTGCATGATGATGCCCATGCATCCATGCATTCGCATACCTACGTTTGTTGAATTGTTGTGCTCAAAATGGTATTTAGATGATCAATTAAATTTAGAAGAAGAAGAAGAACTCAAATCACAGGCAAACATTGGAAAACATTACAAAAACAACTGGTATTACAACAACAAGATTTTAAGTGAAAAAGGAAATATTCAAAGGATGCCAACAAACATTAATCGATGAACAGGTGCAACAGAAGTAAAAAAAAAATATTGGTTGTGCAAGTGCAACTTGCAGATACTCTGTAATGGAAATTGTTGTTATTTTTTTACTTCTTAAAAACGGGGTATTTTTTTAAGAAAATGTCATTCAATTGGTACTTATTAGGTTGCCAGCAAGTGTTGAAAGGAATATCAAGGCTGCTTAAAAGGAATTAAGAATCATATATAGTCAGCACACCGACTAAAACGTAACAATTATCCTGACATTTTACTAAATTTATTCCCTACACGTAGGAGTTCAAAATCCACATGCCCTATACAGCAACACTGGCTTGTTGTAAAAGGCAATTGCCTGGATTTTAGAAGGAACTTACATACATACATAATTGGTCATTAAAAATTTAAATCATTCTTAGCATGTTCTAAAATGATAGGGTTGCCATATTTTTTTCCTAGAAATCGGAGTTCCTTTTGAAAATGTGTTGGTTGTTGTAAGGAACTTTGCTCATTTAGTCTTATTTTTGCTCGAAAGGTGGTGGTGGCGGAGGTCTCTGGAAAAGTTCGTTAAGCCTTAGAAGGCATATTAAGAACCCGTTAGCGATTTGAACGGCATTCGCTGGTCTTCTAGGGACTGACCGTACTTTACACTTTTGCAGCTAAAGAAAAAGAAGAAAAAGAGAAGATCACTGGACGTATTATTATTAACGGGCTGCACTTGGGAAGCTTTTGAGGACAGCAATTGTTTGATCAAAAAGTTTCGGGTATAATGCATATTTAATTTCATAAAGCTGACAGAATAGCTGAGAAATGTCTTCCAGAATTATAGGTAGATAGGTAATTAACCCAAGAGGCCACATCTGATCCATTTTGATACCACAGTTTTCCATTTCGCCTAACATTTTCTAAGACTTAAGCCATCCGTTGCTTCCGATAAATTCATTTAGACCCACAATGTCCATTTTTGATAAATCCGTGAGATTATCTGCATAGTTTTTCTTTCTTCCTCTACGACATAACATACGGAATATGCCCATTTGTTCACTATATATTCTGCTACTCGCATAGTTTCCAAACCTAAATAAGGACTGGAAGGACAGCCTTCTACTCAACTATAAAATTCACCTTAATGGATGAAACGTGGTTGCTTTTAAATTTTGAGGAGAAGTACCATTTCCTCTTTTCCGGAATTTGTAGTCAATCCGCTAATCTTTCCTAAAGCAAATTGCTTCCTGTCCTTAATAGAATCCACAATTCTAAGAACTACATCATCCGGAGTGACAACTGTTGGTCCTTACAATCCTTTAGTCACAAATGTTGTGAGCGTTAATTTTATACATGAGTGGCGGGACCTGCAGTTTAATGTCTATTCCGAACAACAGTTCTTTTGAGAAACTGTTTATGGATTTTTTTATTTACTATCAGAGCTTTTGCTGGAAATCTGCTGAGAGAAAGTAGCAAAAGAAATATTTCTTCGTGTCTTGTTTTGTTGGAGATGTCTGACCTTGGGGTTCGTACCGTGGCCTACCATCCAACACACTACTTACTAGACTACGGCGATTACAATCCCTAATAGGTTCCACATACATATCTACGAATTACGTCATCCGCATAGATAACTGTAACTCAAGTGAACTGTTGCAACGCCACTAGCAGGTCATTTATAGGAGAGGGGAGAGCTCTCCATTTCCTGTTGTCCTTGTGATTGGCGCGCTGTCTGGCGTAGGAAAGATTGTTCCTCCCCGAAGTAATTTCGATAACCAAACCACCATTGTGTCCTGCATAGCCCATCATGTCAGTGCATTAAATAATGGTCCAATTCCACAACTATGTCATCAGCATAGATAACTGTCGCTCAAGTGTAATGTTGCAACCTCACTAGTAGGTTGTTTATAGGAGAGGAGAGAGCACTCTACTCTGTGTGGTTCCCCTTCCTATACTCTTTGTAATTGGGGAGGTCTCTAGCGTCAGGAAGATTACTCTTTTGCGAAGTCAAAAGTATCCTGACGACCATTGCGTCCTGCATAGCCCATCATAGTAGTGTGTCCATTATGGCTCCAAATTCTCATTATTCAATGCGCCTCTATAGCCAAAAATTATGAAAATATGATCAAATGGATGGTATTACAACAGGACCTGTGGTAGAAGCCCACTGAGCTATGCTTAAAGCGGTTAACTATTTAATCCTATACGAGTAAGCAAAAGAAACTGTTGTCTTCTACGCATGTGGCAGCTTTTCACTTAAGTAAAGTGTAACGTTTTTTCCAATTTCTCCACGATTAACATTCAATGTAGGCTGCAACACAAGTGACCTGCTCCTTGAGTTGAAACAAAACTGCAGAAGCTTTGTAATTGATCTGATGAAACTAAAGATGGTGATGATTTGCCATTAAAAAAAAAACAAGGAAAAAGTAATGGAGTTCTTTTTTTCTGTTACGAAATTAGATTTCTCAAGAATTGCTTCTTGGTTTTTATTTGTTTTTCTTTTTTTGAGCAGATTTCTAGTTAAAAGGCAGCTGTGAATGAAACTTAAACACGGTAACAACACCAACGGCAGCAGCATAACAAGTGCTGAAGAGCTGTTGTTATACAGGTATTAGTGGTAGCTGGTAATAGATATTAATAGCCAGGTATAGACTTCAGCCGGATATCATGATCAATTTAATTTTTCCAATTTCTTTTTCTTCTTTTTTTACGGCCCCCCTGCTGCTGGTGAATTTATTTCTCATCTATTAAAACGAGAGCGCAGTTTGCCAGCAACAATTGCGGTGGCAGTAACTTTGGCTATGGTTGTGATGGTGGCTGTGGCAAGTAGAGGAGGCATCGGCATTAAGTATGTGGCATTAAACTAAATTGTTCAGTTTATAAATCCTTTGGTCCAGCCAGTCTTTTTTCCTTCTTTTTTCGCTGATTTCTGCTTTAAATGTTCAATACTTACTTACTTACTTACTACCTCGCAATAGTTGTATCAGACTTTACTTTCCTCTTTTTATTTTGTTGTTGCTTGTTTATAAGTTTTTTATGTTGTTATTGTTGCATTTGTTGTAGTCATTTGACCATTTTTGCTGTACATTGTCTTGTCTAGTTTGTGTCTGGAAGTGTGAAGCTTAATTGTTGCGATTTTGATTGACACTTGATCACCATTTATGTGTGCATGTGAACACACACTATACCATCACCTTCATATTCACATCGTTACACATCACTTACAACAGTTTGTCATCAAGTCACCCATCAGCACTGGCTGTTCAATTTATTTCTTGTTTTTCTTTTGTTTTTTGTTTTGTTTATTTCGTATATTTTAACGAATTTATTTGTTTTAATTTAAACCTCTCTCTACCTCTCTCTCTCTCCTTCTGTTTTTCTGTTTAATTAACTGATTAAATGCAACAAGTGAGCATGTTTCCTTTGTGTTTTTGTTTTTGTTTTCGTTTGTTTACAAATTTATTTGTTTTCATTTAAGCATTATCCTCTCTCTCTCTCTTACCCTCTCACTCTCTTTGTCCAAATAACTGTTTAAGCCTAGTTTTCAAAGCATTTAGACATCTTGTTTTCCTCTCATGTTTTTGTTTAGTTTTGTTTACTTATGAACGGGTGCATATGTATTGTAGTGTTGCCATTGGCTTAAAACTTGAATCTCTAATGCCTCTTATTATTGTCATGTAATTAATGATTAATTACTTGGCTGCCAAATTCTTGTTTTTTTTCACTTTTTCCTCTTCTTATTTATTTACATTTTAATGTTCTTGTTGTTATTTTTTTTTGGTTTAATAAGCCACTGACTTGTAGTTTATTAAGCCATGTTGTACATCCTGTGGAAACCACTTTAACATGACACATGTGGCAGATTTTATGTGACAATTAGTTTGTGGTTGAAACAATTTTCTTCAACAACCTCCAGATAAACAGAATTACACAGGTTGCAACGAAACAAAGGCGTTTCCATACACAAAATTATCCTGGCGCCGTATATAACATAAAGGAAATTGGTTTCTGTTTTTCATTCTCACTAACTGGTGGGTTTTATGGGAGCATTTAAACAGGCCACCAAAGAATATGGGAATGATGATGATATTTTAACGCTATTAGAAGAAGAAACCAACATTTATAGAGGAACGAAAGCTAACTTTCTTTTTCACAAATTCTGCATTTGATTTAAACAAGGCTTTTGAATGTCGAATCAAAGATGTACAGAGAAATAGAAGCGGGAATTTTAGATGTAAAAAAAGGGGATGGGAGTAAAAATGGTAGTAGGACTAGGTAGAATCGAAGACGGATCCTTTCGGAATATGGTGGTCTTATGGGGAGACGTTTAGAGTTTCGGGTGGGCCACACTACACGACAGATGCCTTTGGTCGGCTCAGAAAATAATGGGAATTTGCATTGTGTGGCTTCTTCACATCCATTAGTTTTCCCGGTAATAACACAAGATTCAGATAGTGGAAAAGTAGTTGCGAATTTAGCAAAGGCACTCGTCACTCGGAAATATGGGCGATTGTCATATCTTCATTGCTGTTAGTCATTGTGTACGTGGAACTTATGCGATTATGCCGATTTTAGTGTTATAATCGTGTGTAGGTGAAGTCGTCATAGTTTAGTAGGTAGTGTGTTGGCATACTAAATGTGTGGCCACGGCTCAGCCCCTCATCTCAAACAAAACGAAATATGAAAAATATTTCTTCGAGTTTCTGAAAAAATCTGTCGTTCGTTGTCGAACTGTGGGGAACCTACATAGGAAATAGTCAGTAATGCTCCATAGAGCTAACTAACGTCAGAAGGAGCTAGGTCTGTGAGTTCTTCAAAGCAAGTTTTACTCAGAAACCTTTCTTTTATTCTAGACAACGCTGGTCAATGGAAAAAGAAGGTACAAAATCTTCTGAATTTTTTACAAACCCATACAGCGAGATCAGTTAGTTAATTAAGGATAATTCTGCACAGGAAACTTTCTTGTAGTCGAAACAGTGTTGGATAATGGATGAAGAAGTTAAACCAAAAATCTTATATTCTTGCGCACCATTACAACCCTTCAGTCAGGACTACGACTTACGACCTAGCTTCTCACAGCGCTTAGTTTGTGTGTGTTTTTTTATACATGAGTGGCGGGATCTACAGTTTAAAGCCGACTTCGAAAAACAGATTTTTTTAGAAACTTTTTATGGCAATTTTTATTTACTTTCAAAGTTTTTGATAGAAATTTGCTGAGAGGAATTCGACAAAGAAGTATTCGTTCATATTTCGTTCTGTCGGACATGTCCGACCTAGAGTTTTAACCGTGACTACCTACTAAACTACGGCAACTTCAAGTATATCGGATAATACAAAATTGTCGAATGCAGAGAGTTCTCAGTAGCTGAGTCAATCTTACAGTTTATTTTTCCAATATAGTAAAGTCCCTATCTCGCAACAGGCTGACCATTCACAACGTGAGATCATATCTACGATGATATCCTTTAACGTTGAAGCATTTGAAAACCATTCTTTTAGACCAACACTCAGGAGACGATCTCTATTCATGCAGTGCATTGTGTTAGGTTAGGCTAGGTTAGGTTAGCGTGGTAGCTTTAATTTACCAAAAAAAGCTCACTTGAGCACGCACTTGAGTTGCCCGTTGCATTGTGTTGGAGCAAAGGAAAGATATTTTATAGGAGAAAGAAAAGAGGGGGCAGTGTGAGACAATTTTTTGACGTCTTCTTTTCGTGACTTGCTTTTTAGTAATAATTCTCACTTTCTTTTTCCACTATGAGGATCACATATAATATCAGGTACACAAACACCTAGAGTCTCTGGTGGGACTTGAACTCACTACCTCGGTGCTTGAAGTTGAGCACACTATCAACTAAGCCATCGGGGCAGTCAACATTCCTAAACATGCGAATAAGTGATCACATATTTACAATCAACTCAAATCGATCGTTTTCGAAACTCATTGAATTGATTCCGTTTACCTTGTTCATCAATTCTAAACCTTTTCCCTCACTATTTTCAATCTCAACACCCATCTCTTTATAAAAAAAGTAAATGGTCAACCAAATTTTAATTCCCTTTTCTAACCACAAAGCCTGTATGCATGAATTATACTTGAGTAGATGCTCCACAATCGCATTCAGTTTTGCCCTTCGCTTTACATTTCTTTGTTATTATTTTACCGTATAAACTTAATTTATGCTCTTGTTCTTGTTGTTTTGCTATAACAATTATAAATCTTTTGTTGTTTTTGTTTCGTTCATGTATGTATATATGTTCTGTTGTATCAGTATCTGGCTTTCTCTGGCCTGATGTTGAAAATTTTGATCTTAACACCTTGTGTCATGAAAAATGTTTTACCACATGCATTACAACATTTGCATCATGTCGTTTTCTTGCTTCTTGTTGAAAATGCCAAAACCATTAAATAAATATTCGTCCAGCTAAGATTCTGATTCCATTCACTTCTTTTTTTTTATTTCATCGTTTGATGCATACACTTATGCTCTTAAGTACCCTACACACATGGCACAAGTTTATCTACAAAAAAAAAAAAAAAAAAAAAAAAAAAAAAATTTTTCAAGGAGAACGGATTTTACAATAAGGATAAGAGGATCTTGTACGCCTATCCTCTGTTTTCTTACTATTTTTTTAGCTTTCTGATTGAGGTTATTGGGCAAGCTATCTGACCGTCGTTCTGAATAGAGAGGATAAAGATAGCGATCATAGCCGCTTTATATCACTAAACATCACTTTATCGGCTCGCGGTAAAACCAATCTTGTTGCTCAAAATGGTTGTGGACGATGTGCAAATAAAAATGTCACTCCAGGCTGACAAACAGTCAATTTCTCCGACCTACCATTCAAGCAGTGGACGAGGCTGGTGCCAGTAAGGCTCAACGTAGTTAAATCTTGGCTTAACCTGCAATTCTGGGAAGACATAAAAACATTCGGGTTGCTTATAAGCTTCTAAATCGGACATTGGATGTGAGAATCCCAACTAGGGACTTCTGATCTAAAGATACGGACTTCAGACGCTCCAAAATGCTAGACAGAAAAGGTTCTATTTTGTGTGTTTCGGTGTTTTCCATGGTAATGGCGAATTTGGCTAAAAATCTCTGAATTTATTCGGATAGTCAGGCAGCGATTAAATGCCCAAAGAACTTCTGCTCTCGCTTATGAATGCCGGGAGTTTTTCAAGAAAACTTTGGACCATTCAATGGCAACTCTAATATGGGTTTCAGGATATAGGGAAATCGTCGATTGCTCCTAATGAGCCAGCGAGGAAGAGCTCACAGTCTTGTACATATTACATGACATAGGTGTTCTGATTGTCGCTCGTTTGACTCGATTTTTTCATCTTCAGTAGCAGGAAAGTACGCGAATTATTGCAAGACTCTGTTGGCTTTATATGGATAAGCAGAAGACTGGTTGTCTTCAGGCCTTCAATCACATGGCAATTCATCGTAAATTATTATTCTCACGGGTCTTATGGGAAGACAAGTCGATAGACTTGGTATTCCTTCAAATGACTTTTGCAGGAGGTAATGGTGTGAGAAAGAGGAAAGGACTTCTTTTCTTGTCATGAAGAGACGGAGGTTCTTAACCTCTCAATTTATGTAATCCGTGACTAAACTCTCCAAAATTGCTGCAATAGCAAGAATTATTTTGGAGTTGGATGGGATTGCTATTGGGAATGTTTGATTCCAGGTTTGAATATCAATTGTGGTATCACAAGTGGTATGAATCCGTCGTAGTCTAGTAGGTAGTGTGTTGGCTTACTAGACGTGATGCCACGGTTCAAACCAATAGCTTAGGCATCTCAAACAAAACGAAACACGAAAAAATATTTCTGCGGCGACTTCCTCTCAGCAGATTTCTGACAAAAACTCTGAGAGTAGATAAAATTGCCATGAAAAGTTTCTCAAAAATCTGTCTTTCGGAGTCGACTTTAAACTGTAGGTCCCACCACTCATGTATAAAATTAACACACACAACATAAGTGGTGTAAGAAGCTAGGACGTAATCCTGACTGAAGAGTTGCAATGTACGTATGTATCACAAGCGCTAAACCTAAGTTCGTCCTTGCCCTTCAAAGAAGGTCAGCAACCACACCAAACCTTGGGTAAACCCTTATAGTTCTGGACCAACTTATAATGCCAACATTATCGATTATTTGAAGTGTTTAATTTGCTTGGGATTGTGTTTGACTCTAGTGGAAAATATAGTTTCCTACCGGGTTCACTACATTCTACTTCCGGTTTCAGAGGCGAACGACTCTTTTGAGTTCATTGCAGGATTATATTTGTGTTGGCAGCAGAGGGATCTTTTGCGATGCAAAAGTTTTATTTGAAAAGAAAATTTGCGTTCACTATAGGGTCTAGCTTAAGTGACTATCCATTGCTATACATATGAAATATTGTGCCATATGGACCACTTCAGGTTATAGAGGCGAACGATAAAAATTACTTTAAAATACGTTTTAACAACAATAAAAAACAAACGAAAAAAATAACAAGAAAAACTAATAACATGGAAAAATGTTGTGGACATCATGAAAATAAGATGCCCATCACAAAGGAAAAAAAATAGAAAAAAAACTGGCCAGTCTTAACGAAGACAACAGCCTACGTACGACTAGAAATGTACGTTAAAATGTTAAGAAACTAAAGCTGCATCGAACTGACATACTCGCATTATAAAGTTGCGTAGCATGTCATATCCAAGTGTATGATTAAAACGGCCGAATGTCTCGTCTACGGCATATGGAAAATAAAACCCAGAGGAAAAAAAGAAAAAAGAAGAATTAAGAGAGTGAAAAAAAGCGGTTCATATCTTTGTTTGAGATTCCTTTTGGTATTTTGCGAACACGCGTCATGTTGTCGCACCTCAAGTGAAATTGTATGTCTTTATAAAGCCAATGGCTCAATATGCAGCCGTATGCCACAGGCAACACATACACACCCAAAAAAATCTTTAAACAACAAACATATACTCTAGGCTTTACAGTCTTCAATTTTTTTCCATACCTTCCATTTTCTTCTTCTTCCTCTTCTGGTGATCTTTTTTTTTTGAGACCCCTTGGTCCATGTGGCATTCAGAATAAAAAATAAAATGAATGTAGAAACGAATGCGTATCTTGTATCGGCTACATTGTTAATCTCTTACGAGTTTCAATATTACAGGTCTGCGTTGCATTGCCTTTCTATTGGCACAGGCTGTGTATGTATCATGAATGAACGACTGCAGTGTGGGCGTTTAGTTGCTCTGGATATTAATTTTCAATAGATTCCAGGTCGCTTAGTTTATTATTGTTACGTTGTGGTATTTTCTTTACTTGATGCAACCGTAGAGTGTAACTTGTAATTCATGAAACACAAGTTTGCGATCATAAAGAATCTTTAAGCGCCTGTAAACGATTTCAAGGATCAGAGTTCGGATAAGCGCATACTAATGGCGAACAAATACCAAGATCGACAACAAATTAAAACCATTTTGAACCTCATCTGTAGAATAATTACTCTTTGGCCTACCACTAGTAGCTTTCAAAACGTTCCTCATCAATATCTGCCCACAGCTTTTTTTGTTCTGTTGCTTACTGATAAATAAAATGACCTCCAGTAATATGTCTTCGGGTTTCCGCTGGATGTTTCCTAAGCATTTACATATCGAAGTGATTTCTAAAAGTTATACACAGAACTCTCCAGGTTAATGGATTGATTATGAATAGCAACCGAACTTCAGTTGAGTTGCCAGTTGCCCAAAAATATAGTACAGACAGCAACTGATAACCATGCATACATACTTACATACATAATTGGTCATCACAACCCTTCAGTCAGGATTACAATCCAGCTTCTCATACCACACACATTGTGTGCGCTAATTTTATACATGAGTGGTGTGGTTAAAGTCGATTCGGAACGACAGATTTTTGAGAAACTTTTTCATGGCACTTTTATCTATTCTCAGAGTTTTTGCCAGAAATCTGCTGAGAGGAAGTCGGGGAAGAAATATTTTCTTCATATTTTGTTATGTTAGAGATGTCTGACCTGGGGTATGAACGTAGGCCCCATGTCTAATAAGCCCACACACTACCAACTAGACTTCGGCGACTACGGCAACTACGGCAACTGATAACTAATATTTAAATATGCAACTGAGTTCGGTTGCCAATCTTAATCGAAACCATTTATTGGCAGTTTGCTAATGGTATGCTGCGTTATGTGGTGAACACTCCTGAAATAGTATGATCACACTCAGGCCAAACGTTACACCCATTGTGATAGCACAAATCAGTATGAAATCCATCCGCAATAGGAAACCATCCTAACTACAAAATAAATCTCACTATTGCGATAGCTGTTACTTTGAAGAGTTCAGTCAAAGATGACAGAAAATGAGAGCACAAGTACCTCTGTCTCTGCATAGCAAGAGCCGGGCAATGACACATGAGGTCAGGCGCAAAGCTCCTCAATATTTTTCGAGGGATTGCCGAGGCATTTTTCATGTCTTCCAGTATGGCAGTGGGGAATGGTAATGCGATTCAATGAAGGAAGACAATCAGTCCTCATATTTTCTATATCAGTCCAGCAGAGCCTAGCCATACTGTACTTGCTTTCATTCTGCCAACGAAGCTGAATTTCCCCGCGATTTAACCGAACAACAGGAACTCCTATACTCTGTAACAAATAGAAAACTGTGAGCACTGTATCAGCCCTAGCCAGTTCACCAGCAATACAACTTCCACGATATTCCTAGGCCCTAGGCAACGGACAATGACTACTTTCGAAAAATTTAAAATTTAACTGAGAAGAGAAGATTTAATTTAAGTCCCATCACCAAAAAGCATTAGGTCGCTTGCAATATGCGTATAATTGGATTGTCTGCAGTGAATAGGAGCCTATGGGGACCATTAAAATATATACTCTGTCCAGTATTTAGGACCCGACGACAACCTCCGGATCGTCAAACCGAAGTCCCTAGTTAAAATCCTTCAGTCAAATCCACTATCGAGGAACGAAGTAATCGATCCGAAGTAATCTATGCAGCAGGTCCATGGTATAATTTAAGTCAATAAAAAGTTACAAGGAAGCCAACTGGTTATACGACATAGGGCCTTAAGTGATGGAGAAAAGAGTGCAATGGGAATCAGGAGCAGGCAACAGTATTTATAATATTTTTAGATTTAATGAAGAAACGAGTTTATGGTGCCCTGGAGTAATACTTTGGACATTAACGGCTTTAATAAGTCAGTTTTTCATAGACTTATAGACTTCACATACGCCGTAGTCTAGTAGGTAGCGTTTTGGCTTAGACATGAGGCCTTGGTTCGGTATCGACTTTAAACTGTAGGTCCCGTCACTCATGTATAAAATTAACATCCGCAACATAAGTGGTGTGGTAAGCAACTAGGTCGTAATCCTGACTAAAGGGTTGTAAATACCCATTATGTATGTATGTATGTATGTGGTTTCCAAAAGCTGCGTTGCTATCATCTTATGTTATACACTCTTACGCCTGAGGTAATACTTCTGACATGAACGGGTTAAATAAATCAGTTTTTTAGATTTGATTGGCATTTTCTGTTTTTTTTTATTTTTTATTTTTATGTTGTACCCACCATAGATCTTCAGACCATGCTTCATTCCAGGCCGACACTGATAGGGATCAATCCCGGTCTATAAACTCTTTCTAAAGATGATTTGTCTTGTGTTGGTCTAAACCGCGAAGGACCATTGTAATCCTTTATTGGAATTACCAACTGAGAATATGAAATCCTTGGTTGAACTGAGTTAGTTTTGAAGCTTCAAATCAATCCGAAAGAAAATTAAATTCTACCGGAGAGTTTTAGTTAATAACTGAAAATGAATTTGATTCGATCACTTTTGTTTACATTATTGCATGTCACACTGTTTACTGTTTACATCATAACTTGCAATTTGTAAGGAAAATTGTTTTCTTTTGAATTTCAACCATAAATTGCAGATTTTTATGCTTCATTGTCGTCAATAACATTTGTAAGGAATTTTCTTTCTCTAGACATTAAGTCAGTCGTGCCTTAAGCGGAGGGGCAGAGGGCATAGTAATAAAGATTTAAAAGTATGACAGGGAATGGCGAGCAATTATCTTTTTGCCATGTCTTCATGCCTTCATAGCAATCTATTTTAATTCGACACCTCATTTCTTTCCCCTTTCCTCTTTCGTTTTTTCTGATGTACTTAGATGAGCGTGTCAGCGTTATAAAACCATCAAAATTTTATGGGGTATTTTCAATTGCTTTGGCATAAGAATTATTAAAGCTTTTAAAGGAAGTTTTTCACCAGAGCAGAGCAGAACAGAGTAGAGCGTTATTAACTTGGCAATAATAAATATTCGATTTTTGTTTTTGTTGTTGCTTTATTTCATATTTTAGAGCCAACAAAGATAATGAAAATGTTAATTTAAGTTGGAAATATTTCTTAAGACAGTTTCCTCTATTCGCACTTAAATGCGATAAGATTACCGCGAACGGCATCATGAAATGTTTGCCATCAAATGACAGCCGGGCAGCAGGCGGTAGTAACGTTTTTTTCTTCTTAAATGAAAGCATGTATGTTTTTCGTATAATTTGTAGCAGTTGCAAAAGAAAACATGCCATGACATTTTTTTAATTAGAAAAATAGAAAGAAATTATCAGGGGAAGAGGGGAAGAGGGCCTACCATATGGTGAGAAAAAGTAAAGAAATCTTTTAGCGGCAGCTCACGTTGTGGACATAGAAGAAAGACTAAAGTTTTGTTCTTTTACTTTCTATCTTGGAAGTATATGTCTCTTGTTCGAAAAGCGAATAATTTTTGATTTTTTTCAAACTGAAAACAATTTTTTATTTTTCTAACAGAAACCATACTATAAGTTATTGTCTGATAAATAGGAATCTATGCCCAAACGTCATTAAAACTACTTTATAGACCTTTTTAAATCGACATTAGTGACGATCTGAAATTGTTTATAAACTACTTGGTTTTTAGAACAACTTTGATTTCCTTCATGACAAAATAGGGTGCCCCGATGGCTAAACTTCAAGTGCCGAGGCCGTGGTTTCAATTCTTATCAGAGACTCTGGGTGTTTGTGATTGCCTGATTGTTTGTCTGACATTGTATCTGATTACATACATACATTATTGGTCATTACAACCCTTCAGCCAGGATTACGACCTAGTTTCTCACACCACTTTTGTTGTGCGTATTGATTTTTTTTCATGAGTGCCGGAACCTACAGTTTAAAGTCGACTCCGAATGAAAGATTTCGAAAGATTTGCCTTCATGGCAATTCTATTTACTATCAGAGTTTTTGCCAGAGGATTTCGCCGGAGAAATAATTTTTTTGGATTTCGTTTTGTTGGAGTTGTCTGACCTGGGGTAATAAACCAACACACTACCCACTAGACTACGGCGACTTCAATCTGGTTACTCGAAATATAAAAAAGAAAGTGAGAATTATTACTAAAAAGCAGTTCTCGAAAACAAGTGACGAAGTGCTGGTTTTTAAAAAAATTGTCGCACACTACCCCCTCTTTCCTTTCTTCTATAAACTAGCTTTCCTGTATTCCGGCACAATGCACAGCATGAATAGTAGTCATTTCCTGTGTGTGAGCCAAAAAAAAAAAAAAATAATAAAAAGGAGACAAAGTACCACTCTACCAGCGGTATAGAACACTTTCTTATTATTTCTTTGGTTTGTTTCAGTATATCCAACATGAGCTTGGTCTACTGCAGCAATTTCTATCGGGTCATTTAAATGTAAATCACACAAATTGTGTGAGGGACTTCATCGACATCGTTATTTGTTCGAAGGGCCTATTGTTTCAATTATGTGTGGAATATAACATCTTTCAAATCAATGTTCGCCACGTCTTCTCTGTGTGAGGTGCTTTTGAAATCTCCTTTCAGATTTCCCTTCACTCTGGCGCATAAGTCATTCTGAATTTAACCAATGACATGCGTTATTTTGTATCTGAGGACCGCTGTGATTTGTGTGTGTGGTTGTGGTAGCTTATTCGCATATACCTGCGACTTGAGGAAGCATACAAGAAAAAGTCTAATGGGGTCAAATTGCACCTCAACGTGATATGACCATGCCCTCAAATCGCTCGTACAGAATATCCAGGTGGCATAAGTTGTATTTTTACGTAGCACCGGTGTTTCTCATAGGGCACATGCTTTTGTGATCGATAGGCCGGTGGATTGTATACTACCAGTATGTTGAGCAGTCGCTGTAGTCTAGTAGGTACAGTTTTGGCTTATTAGACGTAAGGCCACGGTTTAAATCCCAGGTCAGACATCTCCAACAAAACGAAATATGAAAAAGTATTTCTTCGGCGACTTCCTCTCAGCAGATTTCTGGCAAAAACTCTGAGAGTAAATAAAATTGCCAGGAAAAAGTTTCTCAAAAAAAATCAAGTTCGGAGTCGACTTTAAACTGTAGATCCTGCCACTCTTGTATAAAATTAACACTGCCAATTGTAACATAAGAAGATTCAATGTCCACAAACACTACTATCTCACTGTCCTCCTTCCCATAATCTATTTTCCTAATTCCAACACAATGCACTGCATGAGTAGGGGCCATCCGCTGAGTGTTGGTCTTATAAAATAGAACGTGGTTTCAAAGAAATAGGGCCAAAAGGTCCATCGTCCCAAAATTGACGCCAAGCAGTGACTTTTTCTTGAATATCATGTGGATTGATATCTTTCCAAGTTGGACAACTTTGTTTGTTCACTTACCTTAGCCTTATCGCTGAGGACGAGTTTTCGATGGGGATTAGGGCTCTAGAGCAAATTCAGCAAACACACGTTGTTGTCTATGTTTGTTTTATTTCAATCGATTATAATTTTTCAAAACAAACTGAATACATGACAACTAATTTTATAAGCTTAGCTTCAACAGCATGGCCTGGTCAACTTCGGATGTCTCTGCTGGAAGACCCATTAGAATCGACAAATTTCATATTCATAGTAACACGAAGCGTAAAAAAGACAAAACTTGATAAACCTTGTAAAAATCCCTAAATCGTGTGATTTTTTACAACATCGTCTGACAACACGACTTGACAATTTGATTAAGAGAAAAAGAAAAAAAAAAAAAAAAATAAAAGAATTTTAAAACAAATCAAAACCTTTTTAATTAATTTCGTTTGTATGTCTTTGCTAATGTGCTGGAGTCACGTTACGCTCGTTTGTTGCCTAACCGAAGTGATTTATGGGAAATTGTTAAAAATCTTACAACTCTGAAAGGCAAACAGAGACTGAATGAAATCCGCAAAGCTACCTATTTCTGTTTCTATTTCAATTTTTGTTTTTTTATGTGATCTGTTGTTGTTATTATTATTTGTGTGTAGTTGTTGTATTAGCCCACAGTTATAAAATAAAATAAAAAAAAATAAGTTTTGTTTCTATGTCTCTCATGTTGCATTAATTTTTATTCATTGTTGCATACAACACATGCCATGGCGTAACAAAACATGGTCAACTACAAGTACTACTGCTTCTGCTGCCTGATGCTGTTACTGCCGCTTCAAAAAGTTACGCAAAAATATTCGATTGTCACGGGCAACAACAAAAAATTTAGAAACATAAAAATGTAGACGATCACGCGCGCTTGCGCCCAAGCAAGTACCACAAGTACCAGTCACTGTCATGTAAAGTGCGCATAAATTTTTAGAAGCCTAAACAAATTACACAAAACGGAGAGAATAATAATGACAAATAAAAGTTCAGAATTATTAAATTGCACTGTCGCGATTATATTTTGAAATTTATAAATTGAGACCCTACGCTCAATAATTGCGAATATGGTACACCTTTATTGATATTTGCTTACAAAAAAGTACCTTTAAAATACAGAAAAGTACCATTCATTTTAATTTCTAGACCTACCCACTAAGAATTTTAGTACGTTTCATTATCAAACAAGTTTTAATTCATCGAGTTTTGTATCGGGCCTTCTAACAGGGTCTTTCGAATTTTAACACTTGATAACGGCCATCTTGTTCAAGCTATATCTGTCAAATTATTTGTCATTTATTTAGGCAACATATCGCGCGCTTTGTTCATCTTACGATCGCAATAATCATTCTACCCAGAGAACCATTGGCAATGTGGTGGATAAATTCAAGCCTACTAGTTCAATAAACAATTGATTAAAACCCGTACGTTAACAAAATGCAAGATCTGCCGAAAATACCGCCGCTGTCCTTGTGTTCTATGCAGAAGGACTCGAAAAAGCTGATTTCGCTCTCATAAAAACTCAGCCATTCGCAGATTATACACTAATTTTCAGATGTGACTGGACCCTGTACTCGTTCAGAATTCAATAGACAAGGAGTAGATTTTTTTTTTTATCAAAATAGTTGTTCTAATCGGACAACCTATCGCGCGCTTTACCCATCTTACGATTACAATAATCATTCTAGTCAGAGGACCATTGGCAATGTGGTGAATAAATTCGAGCATACTAGTTCAGTAAACAATCGATCAATACCGGTACCTCAACAAAATGCAAGATCTGCCGAAAATACCGCCGCTGTGAAGCTGAAGGTAAATGGCCATAGACAATGACGTGTGTTCGCCGAATGGGCTCTCGGCGTGACCATATACATATTTCATGAAAAATCATTTTCAACGATAGAACTCATTTTTGGATGAATGGGTACGTAAACAAACAAACTTGTCCCAGGAAGGATATCAATCCACATGAGATTCAAGAAAAAGTCTCTGTTTGGCGTGATTTTAGTTCTGGCGGCGTTATCGGTCCATATTTCTTTAAGAACGATAATGGCCATACCATCGCTTTTTCGGCGAGCTGTACAAGTCGATGATTACCAACTTCTTTTAACCCGAATGGTATGATCTGGACACCAACGATGTATGGTAACAACAGGACGATACTACGTGCCACACAGATTATGTGACATTGGATATTGAACATGAGCGATATGAGGGCATGGTCATTTTGCGTGGAGGTGATGTAAACCGTTTTGATCGTGTTAGGTTTTTCCTTGTGGGGTTTTCTTAAATCGTAGGTGTATGTGAATGAGGTACAAACCACCATGGTCGTCAAAGTCAACATAACTTATGCCACCCATCAAATTCAGTCTGCCCCAGAGCCATGGACATTTTGACATTTCGGATGCTCTTTACCCAGAGACGTCGTGGCGGAAATTTAACATAACATAATTGGTTATTACAACCCTTTAGTCCGGATTACGACCTAGCTTCTCACGCCACTTATGTGTTAATTTTATACATGAGTAACGCGACCTGCAGTTTAAAGTTAACTCCGAACGATAGATTGTTTTGAGAAACTTTTCATGGCCATTTTTGTTTACTCTCAGACTTTTTGCCAGAAATCTGCTGAGAGAAAGTCACCGAAGAGGAGGATATCTGAACTATGGTTTGAACCGTGGCCTTACGTCAAACAAGCCAATACACAACCTACTAGACTACGGCGTCTACAATGAAAGGCTCTACTATGCGGATGACCTTACTGATCTTTCGAGCATAGACATTGGGTATCTAAATAACTTCATCAGACAATTCAGATGCCTACATGACTAGGAAAAATGAAAGACTGCGTGCGCCGTAATCTTGTAAGTAATGTTAGGCAAGAGCACAAGACATTTCGCACAAAAAAAAATATTTCTTTGGCGACTTCTTTTTCTCTGCAGTTTTCTTTGATAAGCCCTGAGAGTAAAATAAAATTACAATGAAAAGTTTCTCAAAAATCTAGCGTTCAGAGTAGGCTTAAACCTGCCACTTATGGGTAAAATGAACACACAACATAGGCTCAGACATTTCGCACAGAAAAAAAATATTTCTTTGGCGACTTCTTTTTCTCTGCAGATTTCTGGGATAAGCTCTGAGATACAAATAAAATTGCAACGAAAAGTTTCTCAAAAATCTAGCGTTCAGAGTAGGCTTAAACCTGCCACTTATGGGTAAAATTAACACACAACATAGGTGGTGTGAGAACCCAGGTTGTAATCCTGACTAAAGGGTTGTAATGATCGATTATGTTATGTTGAATGTTCGCCACGACGTCTCAATGATTAAATGAACATACTGCGTGTGTGAGAAGCTAAGTGGTATGAGAAGCTAGGTTGTGATACTTATTAAAGGGTTGTAATGATCAATTAAGTTCGTAAGTAAGTGATATCACAATGGGCCATATGTGGCCTAAATATGTCTATAAAATAGGTTTAATAGGCTCTTCTGCCCGTCTGCATATTCCTCAAACAAAGGAAGAAGTGTGTTATAAATTCGTTGCAATTTAAGTTGCCTAAAAACCATTACTTCCTAAGCATAGACAAGAATTATACGAGTGCGTAAACAACAACCACACTTTAAATAAGTCAAATTGTCAATGTATGGCCCATAAAATTCTGTTGCTTTTATAATTGCATATATGTATGCATATGTACGCATATGTACGCATATATGCATGTACATATGCCGAAAGCATAAATGCTTTAAATGTCATTTTACATTCACATTTCATCTTTAACAGATTATTTGTACGAATTCGTTAGCGTTAGTGCAGCAATGTTTTTTGAAGAGACACATATAGAGAGAGAGTGTACTGCGTTGCCAAGGTATGGATAAGGAAACGTGGTAAGGAGAAGGAGAGGAAGTTAAGGCTTGTAAGGAAGGCAATAAATTTGTTGTCGTTTGTCAGTGTGGCACAGTCAAAGTTTGTTGAAATTTATTGAAATCAATTTGCAATTAGTGCTGGCCAACATATATTGACCATATTGATCTTTAACCAGTCAAGCAAACACACAACAGTGAGTTGAGGCAGAAAGCCAGCTAATAAATGAACTGCCAGCCAACTAGCCAGGCAGTGAGCTAGTCGGTCAGTCGTTCTGTTAGCTAAAGTTAACAAGACTATAAAATGTTTGCGTCTTTCTTACAATTGGGAATAATTTTTTCGTTTCTTTTTTTTTGTGAATTATGAGACGTTTTTCCCGTGAGAAATTTATGCCGGCACACATACATACAATCAATTATGCATATGCCGGCATATGATTTGGTCATTTTCAAACGTAATGAATTGAAATGAAATGATTTTTTTCATTTTAATTAAGTTTTTATTACCCGAACATCATGTCTACTGTATGCAAACGATGTTGCACAAATGCATACCTACATATGCTTATACTTATACTCCAATTAAGGCTAAAAAGGATGTAAGGTTCTTTTGGCATATGGGGCAAAGCTATTTGGCCATTGCATGGAGTGCATGGGAGAAAAACCAAAAACAAAAAAGAAGAAAAAAACAGACTCGTAGAAATTTTCTTTAATTTTAATTGCATATGAACAGTACAGTTCTCTCTGTATGTGTGTTTGCAATGCATTTGTCTATTCAACTGGCTAATGGTGAATTTAATATTCATAGTTTGGTGTAGAAACGCACTGATAAACATGCCATCTAACTAGCCAAGCTGGCTGGCTGGCTGGCTTTCCCTAGCCTATGCAATTTCCGTTTAAAACAACAAAATCTCAGTTGTTTGCTTTATTAAACAAACAATTTTTAATCGCCTTCGGTATAACAGCCAAGTCCATTTGCTTTTCAATTTCTCAAAAAAAAATCCAAAAACAGAGCTCAAAAAAATTCTTAACTCGGTAAGTGGTTTTTGCTGTCTTCCGTACGCGCATTTGCATCTTCTCATGCAGGCCGTAAGTAAGTGCTTCTTAATGATATGTTTTGCATAATGATGACCATTTTTTTCCTTTCATTGCTCTCTCTCTCTCTCTCCCAGCTACAGTACTTATGATACCACTTTCTAGCTGCCGTTTCCTGCCCCTTGTAACCTCTTGCCTTGGGGTTGTGTTAATTGGCTTTCAACTCCCAGTCGCCTTTTTGTAGTGATTTATAAGGCCTATTAAAATGTTAATGCAACTTCATGTTGCCTTATGCTATATTGTTGTTGCTTTTTGTTTTTTGTTGTTGTACAAAAGAGAGTGTAATTATTGTTAATTGAATAAAACAGTTCAATATATAAGCCTGTCATGTTATCAGCATATTTCAAATGAAAAAAGGCGAAAAAACAAGTGAAAAGAAAAGGAATGAAATGAAAAGAAATGAACAGAAAAGTAAGAGATTAAAAACATTGGAAGCCTCAGCTAATAATTGTAAAACAAAACACAAGAACAACACAATCTGGTTGGTCGTCTCAATAATGTTGGCCAAATCCTGTCTGATACATAACAATTCAAATATGTTCCCCTTGTAATTACCGAACAAATCTTTGGATTGCCTTAAACCCATTTGGTGGCACTCTCCATCTTCCCTTTCTTTCCCTATTCTTCCCGATCCATAGTAAGGTTTTGGTTTTATTAGCTGCATAGAAATTCCTCAGAAACTTATTAGCCTGTATGTTGTTGTGAATTCCTTTCCGCCCAGTGTACCTATTCTTCCCACTCCACAGTAAGGTTTTGGTTCAATCAGTTGCTTAGAAATTCTCCAAATTCCTTATCAGCCTGTATGTTGTCGTGAATTCCCTCAAAGAGAAGAGTTTTAAGCTCTCTCCATCTTCCTTTCCGCCCAGTGTACCTATTCTTCCCACTCCACAGTAAGGTTTTGGTTCAATCAGTTGCGTAGAAATTCCCCAAATTCCTTATCAGCCTGTATGTTGTCGTGAATTCTCCCAAGGAGAAGAGGCTTTGCTCTCTCCATCTTCCCTTTCGCCAAGTGTACCTCTTCTTCCCCCTCCATAGTAAGGTTTTGGTTTTATTAGCCTCGTAGGCATTCCTCAGAAACTTATATCAGACTGTACGTTACCATGAATTCCTCAAAGCCCGGGATCCAGCAGGAGGTGGCCTCATTTTTCTTGTCCAGCTGATTTATATTGCCTTGATGGTAGGTGTCGTAAGTTGGGTTAGGTTAGGTGGCGGATTCTCTCGAATGAGGAGGTTCCACTTAGGGCAGCTTTTAGGACCATTGTAATATCAAAATTAATTCCACCTGGGGTCAATCATTCCCAAGAGAAAAACCTTCTGAGTCCAAAATAAACCTTGCTTTTGCAGGAACCTTTATATTAGAGAGCTCGGTTAACGAGGTCAGAAAATTAGAGATCAAAAACCTTCGTCTCCTCATGGCAGGAGCAGGACACAGACACATGAGGTAAAAGACGGTCTCTTCTAAGATGGTATCATACGAACCATGTTCTATGTTTGCGGCTTGTTTGCCAACCAGTCCCGTGCTATCGAAAATGAATTTAACACATCTTTGCATGGCGTACAGATCTATTTGAAAGATACCCGTGAGCATACCCCTGGATTTCAAGTTTTTCACTCTGGCATCGAAAACCCCCGCTCCACCGCACTATCTCTCCTTAACTGATCAGCCATAGGATAGTTCCTACTTTAAAAGAGCACGTAGCCTTCAAAGTCGTCGTAGTCTAGTAGGTAGTGTGTTGGCTTATTACACATGACACCACGGTTCAAACCCCATGTCAGACATCTCAAGCAGAAGGAAATATGAAAAATATTTCTTCGGCGACTTCCTCTCAGCAGATTTCTATTTTGGCAAACTCTTAAATTTTCTTTCAAACTTTGTTCCGCTTTTACACACCCAAAGTTTACTTTGAGCAACTCTCGTATTTTGTTTGTGCACTTTTTCGAGTGTATGGGGTCGTGTCTCGGCAATGGCATCACGAATGTTAGCCTTCAAATGCTCAATTGTCTCTAGTTTGATGGCATAACACTTTTCTTTAACGGCGCCCTACAGAAAATAGTCCAACGGTGTCAAATCGCAGCTATTTGGCGGCCAATTGACATCCGCATTTCGGCTAATTAAGCGACCATCAAACGTTTGACGCAATAAATCGATTGTGGCATGAGATGTGTGGCAAGTTGCATCAATCTGTTGAAACCAAACATCGTACGCATCAATACCGTGAAGAGCGGGTACAAATAAATTGGTTCATGGTGCGATAGGTGTCTCCATTGATCGTAATGGTTTCGCCGGCCGCATTTTCAAAGATCTAAGAGCCAATGATGCCACCGCTCCACAAGCCGCACAAAACAGTCACTTGTAATGGGTGCTTTGGCTTCTGTAAAACCACGTGTGGATTTTATGAGCCCCAAATACGGCAATTTTGATTATTACCCACCAAAATGAAAATGAGCTTCATCCGAAAAGATGATTTTCTGGATGGCAAAATCAACATCATCGTGCAGTTTCCCGTTTGTCCAATAAATCCCAACGTTGCTCAAGTGTGGGGAAAATATACCGAATTGTGAGACAGCAAAGAGAGGAAACTATGCCGCAACTTTTTTAAGACTGTCCAGCTCTGAGCTGGGATATCGCTTTTTCAGTATCTCGACTGTATTAAAAACGTGGCATTGATTTGGGGAAGAGGGGTACAGATCTTTCCAAGGGTATTTTGGTACCATATTGACTACTTCCTGTTAATTATTCTGTTTTTGTTTTATTTCTGCTCAGCTGTCAGTTGAAATAATTTTTCAATTAAAAAAAATGAAACATTTTCCTTCAACTACAGTCGTGTTGCTCCATTTGTTGCCTTTCAAATATCACATGGATATCGTTTGTAAAAACCACTTCGTGATCTGAATCCATTACAGTCCAAACAACACAAAAAAAAGAGACCCAAAAACAATTTTTTTGGTTTCAGTTTTCAATATTCACTCCCCCAATGAAAATCGTATACGAATTCAAATTCAAATTGTTTCTGAGCGTTTCATGGGTAACCATTTGTTGTATTCAAAGTTTGTTGTTGTACAAGTTTTTCCCTCGAAAAGCAACAAAAAAAAAAAAGAAAAAAGACAACAAATTGTCTGGAAATTTTATGCAGTTTAGCCCATGGCATTGGTGTAACCAGCCTGGAAGATAAATAAAACAATAAACAACTGCAACAGCAACAAGAACAACAACAACGAGAACAACACTAGGGGTTTGTCAAATATAAACGTTCCTGACAGTAGCAGGAATTTTTATTTTAACATTGTGTGTCGGGTTAAGAATGTTGCAAGAACTTTTACGCAGCATTTGAAAATGTTTTCAAATTGGACTCAATGTGGCACTCGCACAAATGGCCACACATGGAAAACAAAACACGACCAATGTTGTTGCTGTTGCTGTTGCTGCTTGTATGCGGTGTGTTGTTGTCTTAATGGTCTCAGCAATTTGTCAGTTGTTATAGGCAGTCACTCACAATCAAAGCGAACCATAAAAACTGTAACAAATGCTTGCTGGTGTGATGATGGAGCTTTTGGAGTTAGGTTTTGTTATGGTTGCCGGCAATATTATTCACCATCACCGGGCAACATATTTTACATGCTGAACAAAGTAGGAATGGCAACACAGTGGGGTAGTATCCTCTGGAATGACTAACAGTTATGAAACTAATCATGAGTCAAGCCACGGTGTGCGTAATTCTGATGCAAACGTAGGTATACCTCATGCCTTCGTTAGTCAATCTGTTAGGCAAAGCTGTTGTTATGTCCTGCTATCATATGCCGGTTTCACTTAGCCTAATATGGATAGCGAAAGTATCAATCAAGCACTTAAATTATATCGTAGGAGCATCTCTATCATTTTATTTATCCGCTTGGGTCATTGTGTAATGGGTAGCCATTCGGAAATGCTTTGCTTGCTTGTCCGGTCTCGACATAAGGGTTCTTCCATTTGGCTCGGACTTTCTCTGTAGTCTAACGCAGCTGTCCTTACTTGATATCTGATTGATCATAAGAAGAACAGCAGCATTTCCCCTGCCATTGGCTCTTTAATAGACTTCTCTTCAACTTGCGTTACAACTTCAGCTTCTAATACCTTGACTATGCTCCTTTAGAGCCTTATTTTAGGATCACTCCCTACTATCTCACACCACCAACAATTGCTTACTAAATTGGCCAATTTTTTTTCTCCTTCGTTATAGGATGGGACCAAAATTTTAAGTTAGGTTACGGACTATCCTTGTGGAATAAGGTCCTTCATGGTTAGAGGTTAAGTTAATTGTGATATCACAAATCAATACCAAATCCTTGGATCAAACAGTCTTTATGGGAAACCTTCACGACTCCATAACAAATCTTTGGATAGATCAGGCAAATATGGCAGAAAATGTGAAGTCAGGAATCGCTGTCTGTCCTGCAAGAGCTTCGCGCGGATAAATTAAGCAAGACACGGTCTCTTCCTCAAGCCCACAGCCCCTGCAGGGGTCATTTAAGAGTCCATCAACACGACCTCCAATGGGTCACTAGCCAATGAGAACCGGTGGGACGGATGACCATGCGATTTAAAGAAGGCACTGCGTGATTAGATCGCTGACAAGGATCTGGAACAGATTCCAGCCGGACTATAGCAGGGTATGCTGCGACGAGAAGGCGTTAGAAACTATCAAACACATCTTCTGCACCTATCCAGCCCTTAGTAGGTTGAGGTTGACGACCCTGGGCAGGTTTTGACTCTTTGTCGAGAACCGACATTAACGCTCTCCTTAGATTTATAAATAGGTTGAGCTGGTTGAGAAGTGCTAGGGCTTCAAGGTTGTAGTCGTACTCTCTTGTGTGTTTGTGATCCATTTGTTTTTCCTTCGTCTCTTTATCCTCTCTTTCCTACCTCTTTTACTTTTTCAATTTCCCAATCTCCTTTACTACCCTCTCTCTCTTCTAGAGCGAAATCTGGGTATTATACTTGTCCCAATGACAAGTACACGTCCTCTAACCTAACCTAACATTACATTAGGTCGCGTACTCTTCTGTTGCCAAAGAATTTTGATGTCCCCTTAAGACGGCCGGAGAATATCCAGTTTAACTGAGGCATTTGGAACACTAATGTCATGTGCCATACCGAATATTGTAACCTCCATAACGGCCCTGGCTAGTTCAACGCCAACTCAATTTCCAACGATATTACTATGCCTTGCAACCCATATAAGAATTACCTTTTAATAATACAAAGTTTCTCTGAGAATTCCCTGCATCAATGAACGACATTGGACGTCGTTACCTCTTACGTTTGGCACGTAATCGCAGGTCTGATCGAGCTGTCTGATAATCCGATCACCCAACTAACAGCGGCCATGATCGCCACCTGAAATTAAAACACACTGCTGTGGTCAGATAACGTAACCTAACCTAAAGTTTAATGTTAGAACCGGGAACCTGCGGATTATCAGACCAGAAGTTCTTAGTGGGAATTCCAAAGCCAAATTGTCTATCAAGAAACTATAAGAATCAAATACACCACCCGTATGTGGCTATGGCTTCCCGAAATTGAAGCACCTCCGCAACCCAAGTTCGGAGGGTAGACAGCTGAGTGTTGCAAATAATGCCTTAATTAGAGCGAATAGACTGCACCGACCACTTTGTCAATTTATAGAGGAGAGTCAAGAATATTTAAAAAATTTTTTTTGTTCAAATTTTTGTCCGATTCGCTCCACTGTGCAAAATATTTGTTGGAGTTCTGAGCTACATGCAACAAAAGCAAACAAAAATGGGAAAATTTGTTCTGGGTGTTCATTTTGAAGGCGCATTTATTGCGAAATTTAATGGTTTTTCATAGACAAACAGTAGCCTAAACGCGCGTACTATTAAGAAGGGGGGCTCCTATATAAGATCCGTAATTTTTTTATTTTTTTTATTTTGAAAATAAACAAATACGTACTCGTGTACATGCATGTATGTGTATACACTTTTACGATGATGGATTGGTTAATTGTTGGCATGTGGAGCATGGTGGCCTATTGTGAGGTCTTAGATATCACAGCCGAGATCATATGATCGCGTACTTTTTCTTGCTTATTTTGTAAGGCAAACAAACATGCTGGGAAAAAAATCTCAAAAGAGAAAAGAAAACATTTCTTTGGTTTTTGTAACATTTTCTTTTAAAAAGTCATTTTTCATGGTCCATGCATGGCATGGCATGGCATGGCATGGCAGAGGAAAATGATTTACCGATCAAGATACTCCTGTGAAAAACATTTTCAAAGGAGTTGTGAAATGAAAAATGTTCACCACGGAACTTTTATGTTTTTGCACTCTAAACTGTTCCATCATAAATAATTGTGTCCTGTTTTAGTGTGTGTGTGTGTGTGTGTGTTTTCTTAAGCATGCGTAACGTTTTTTTGAGGTTTTCTTTCTGTAAATCATTGATTATGTTGAGATATCTGATGTTTTGTTTGCTTTGCTTTCGTTTCCTTTGGTCACATAGTCACCTGGTGTGACCACAATTGTGTTCATCATATACACTGGCCTTTAAAATCTTCAACGACCAACTAACGACGATGGCAAGCCGATCTTTAATATGCTTTAGGAATTGAGATAAAATCCAATCGTAATAAATGATCATCTGAATTGCTGAGACAATATGTTTGTAACAAATCGTTGCAACCAGCCCAACCAACCAACCAGTACCAGTGATCACATATGTATGTATGTTGGCTACAAGGAAACGATGGTTATCCCTGTTGTGTCCCATAGACAAAATAAAATATGGAATGCCTACATCATGTTTTTTATAGGATTTTTCACTGTTGTCTGGTTGAATGCCTCCCAGCCTCCCTGCCTGCTTTTATTCTATCCGACTGTTTTACCGATCATTTTGGGTCATTTACCAGTAGAGAACAACAAGAACACCAACAACAACAACAAATCCAACAACAACATCAATAGCAGAAAAAGAAAATTGTTTCACATCTTGCTGCAGCAATGCATAGCATCGTGGCCTATCATTTCATCTTTAACAACATGAGCAAATTAAATGGCACCTCGTATTTTCATAATTTATGACTTCGATCTTTGAATGTTGTTTGCGACAACAAAATATAACAACAACATCAACAACAACAACAACAAATAGAAACAAAAAAGATTTTTATATCCGGACATGGTTAACAATTTATGGCGAACACAAGCCATAGAAAATTCGCGGAAAATTGTTGTCAGCAAAAAGGGAAACGATAGTGAACCAAAAAAGATTTCAGTTATGTTAAGTTAGATTAGCGAATAGCTTGCCGTTCACAGGCAAATTCACTCGGTGGCCCATAAGGCCCATTGTGTCACCCAATGTGAGGCAGGCCCCTTGCCATCATCTGTTAGTGGTGGGTTTGAACCTCCTCGAGCTCCGGATGAAACCGGCCAGCGCCCTTAGTGGCACGTTTGCCTCCAAGGTTTTGCGCTCATCCTTTCTTTTGAAAGCTTTGGAGAGACTTATCGATCTATATTTCCGGTCAAACATGGACTGGTCGTCGAAACATGCTTACGTTAGGGATGAGTCGGTTGGGAGCGCTCTTCATGGCTTTGTTGAGGCTAATTTGGCTAGTTGTGAGTACACATTGTCAGCCTTCTTAGCTATTGAGGGGGTCTTTAACAATGTTATTACTCCTTCAATTGGGGCTTCACACCCTCTTATGGCTCCTGGTGGATAATGTAGGTTTAAGGTGTCTAGAAAGTAGGGGCTTTAACGTTGAGGCATATGCCAATGACGTGGTTATTCTGGTAGATGGCAAATTTTTGTCAACACTGGGCGAACTGATGGAGTCTGCGCTTGGGATTTTACCCTCTTGAGCTGCGAACTGTGGTCTGGGCATAAATCTCAAAAAGACAGACCTTGTTTTGTTCTCGCGTAGGTACAAGATAGAAACCTTTCTGAAGTCAATTACCTTAGAGTTATTGTAGACAGCAAGCTGAACTGAAAAAGGAACATCGAGGAAAAAGTGAAAAAGGGACTGAATGCTCTTTGTCAGTATAGGAACGCCATTGGTAAGAGCTGGAGTCTTTCGGCTAGGACAATTTGCTGGATATACCAGGCGATTGTTACACTGGTTATTACTTATCCTTGTATTGCTTCGTGGAATGCCTTGGGTTAGACTTTCGAACGGAAAATTTTAGATAAGGTTCAGCGGATTGCCTCGTTGAATATCACTGGAGTGAGGAAGAGTTGTCCCCAGGCAGCTCTTGATACTATGCTTTGACTGACTGCGCTTGATTTGTATGTCAAGCGGTGTGCAGCGCGTAGTGCCATATGTCTGAGGGAATCGGGCTGCTGGAAACAGCTCGATAGGACATTCTGGAATTCTGAACGTCGTCTTTCCTGACGACGTCTTTCTTTGGACGACTATATTGTGCCTGATTCGAGAATACTTATACCGGATAGGGCACTATGGAATGGTGTGGTACTCCATGGGCAGAGAGGTATACCCATCTTCATAGATGGGCCGAAGTTAGGTACAGATGCTGGGGATAGCCATCTTGAAGGCTATTGAGACCGGAATCTTCAGATTCGGAATCTTTTATGATCTTCGTTGACAGTTAGGCTATCCTAAGGGCCATTGCGTCGCTCTGGTGTAAATTACGGCTTGTTCGAGAATGCAAAGAGTACTTAAGGAATTTGACACAAGGCGAATCCGTCTATGCTGGGTTCCAGGACATAGGGATATGCTCGGTTATATGAGGTTAGGTTCACTTTCTGAGGGCAATTTGATAGTTGGTCCTGATCCCCCAATTCGCCACTTCTACGTCCTCATCACTGGTTGAAGGGGGGAAGAGCAGAGCGGACCAGGAGTGGATCGGGATGTTATGTATTTGGGTGCATGTGGCCTGTTATAGACAGTGATAGAACAGGTTTGCTGCTGGACCTAGATAAGGTCAGCTATTGGTTTCATTACAGGTCACTGCGAGATTAGATCGTAGACAAGGATCTAGAAGAGATCAGGGCCGAACTAGGCCGGGTCTTTTTCAAAGGCTTGGACTCTTTGTCGAGAGCCGATATTAGGGTTCTCCATAGATTTATAAATAGGTCGAGCTGATTGAGAAATGCTAGGGCATCACAGCCATTTTCCCTCCTATCAGTTAAAATTGTCACATTCTAATTAATTAATTCAAATTATTTACTTTTAAATTATTAAAACAGTTGAAGAGCCATTGTTTATATGAAATAATAATAAAAATTCCAACACTGCAAAATGCAGTATGTGTTATCAATCTTATGTACATAACTATAAGAAGAAGCAACTCTAAACAAAACAAATTTTTCAGAATTCCGCCAGTATTTTACAGCGTTTGATAAGATTTTCTTTTAAATCTTTAAAAAAAAATCTCTACAAAATGGGTAAACGCCAGCATCAGAAAGATAAAATGTGAGTTGAATTGAATCTAAACTCTCGATTTGCATTAATTTAACGAAATAAATTCCAGGTACTTGACCTATACCGAGTGGTCGGAATTGTATGGCGGCAAGAAATATGAGTCGGCTGAAAACGAACACATCAAATTTAAACGTTTACCATATGATTGTTGTTGTATTACTTTGGTGCCTTTTGAGGTGCCCTATGCCGATTTGGAGGGCAATGTGTTTGAATTGGAGGCCATACACAATTTCCTTAAGAAATTCAAAGTGAATCCAGTTACGGGTAAACCTTTGGATGCAAAGAAGTTAATCAAATTGAATTTCTTTAAAAACAATGAAGATGAATATCACTGTCCGGCCTTGTTTAAACCGTTTACTAAGAACTCCCATATAGTGGCAGTGGCCACAACAGGCAATGTGTTTTGCTGGGAGGCCATAGAACAGTTAAACATTAAAGCCAAAAACTGGAAAGATTTGGTAGATGATACACCGTTTCAAAGAAAGGATATTATAACCATACAGGATCCTCAGAAATTGGAAAAGTTTGATATTTCGAAATTCTATTACATAAAAAAGAATTTGAGAGTGCTGACAGAGGAAGAAGAATTGGAAATGAAAGATCCCACTAAGAAAATTAAGACCATGAATTTGGAGACCAAGGAAACGTTGGCGCAACTTGAAAGGGATTATAAGCCGGCCGAAGAGAAACCTACAACTTCGAGACAAATGGCAGATAAATTTAATGCAGCTCACTATTCCACAGGAGCAGTAGCGGCCAGTTTTACTTCCACTGCTTTGGCGCCGGTATTTAATCATGAGGCCGCCATAATAGAGGAAGATTTGGTGAAATATGAACGTGTAAAGAAGAAGGGCTATGTACGCTTGACCACCAATTTGGGTCCTTTAAATTTTGAATTGTATTGTGATCAAGTGCCCAAAACCTGTGATAATTTTCTAAGGCTTTGCACCAGTGGTTATTATACAGACACGAAATTCCATCGTTCTATAAAGAATTTTATGGTAATTTTAAGGCATACAAGGCTAAGGGAGAGTGATTAATTTTTTGTTGTACTTGTAGATACAAGGTGGTGATCCTACCGGCTCTGGTACGGGTGGCCAATCGGTGTGGGGCAAAAAATTTGAGGATGAATTCAAACCAAATCTTAGTCATACGGGTCGAGGTATGCTGTCTATGGCTAATTCTGGACCCAATACCAATGGATCGCAGTTGTAAGTTGCCAACAGGCCGTTATTAAATAATTAGGAGAGCCTTAAGTGGCAAAAGAGTGAAAGACTCAAACAGACAGACTTTGCCACATGAACACATTTCGCACTTAAGCCTCTACAAACATTTTTGCCTCGTCTTTAAAATTCTTTTCATTTCTTTACAGCTTCATTACTTATCGTTCCTGCAAACATTTGGATGGCAAACACTCTGTCTTTGGAAAATTGGTGGGAGGCATGGAAACTTTACAAAAAATGGAACAAATTGAGGTCGATAATAAGGACAGACCCATTGAAGACATCATAATTGAATCCGTTCAGGTGTTTGTAGATCCTTTCAAAGAAGCCGAAGAAGAACTAATCAAACAAAGGGCCGAAGAAGCTAACAAACAACAACAGGAAATAAATGAAGTAACAAAACAAAAACGTTTAAAGGAACCCCTTAGAGTATATCGTGAAGGTGTGGGAAAATATTTAAATTTACAAGCTTTAAAGCAAACCACAAAAGAGGACACCACCAACACCAACTCCTTAATAGGTGGTCCCATCAGGAAGAAAGCTTCATCGAAAGCAGGATTTAACGATTTTTCTGCTTGGTGAAGGTAAGTAAAACCACACGTTTTTTAAATTTAAATTTTATTCTTTATTTTTTGTTTCTGTTTCACTTTCCTGTTCTTCCCTTTCCTTCCATTTTTGTTTCATTGTCTGCAATTTATTTTGTCTTCTTTTGCGTTCATTTGATTTTTTATTTTCCAAGGCATTTAGTTGGGCCTGTATTGAATGTTCACCATTGTAAAGGTTATCAAGTTTTTCTAGCAGGATTTTCCGGGCCTCTAGGCGGTTCCGTGTCGCAACGCGATGTATATGACATTTTACCACAATATTGGTGGGTATGTGTCTTAAGAGCACACAATTGGAGGTTTTATTAACCGCCTGACCACCTGGGCCACTGCCTCGGGTAAATTGCTCTTCCAGTTCATCTTCGTTTAGTGTGGGATAGCGAGTATAATCCAAATGTTGGTGTTTAAAACGCAAACATAATTGAGGGAAGGTGGTTAGCGTAGGAATAGGTTTTAAAACAGTTGTTGCAAAGGCCTTATGTTGGAGTAGAATTCTTTTCAGTAGGGAAATCATAATGTCAGCTGGTACTAGGTTCTTTATAAGATGCGACCCTTGCGCAATAAGGTTTCTCCTCTCTGTTAGGATTATACAAAACAAAATTTAAGTTGTAATGATAAATTATTTTTGTTGTTATTTTGTTGTTTGCTTACCTTAAAACTAAATTGAATTTGTTGTGCTTCAGTTTCTTTACTATTCTCACGAAATTCTCTTCTAACCCGTCCCAAAAAATACGATTTGTCCGTCAACTGCAATTGATTGCCGTAACGAATTAAATGTTTGTACAGACGCAACACTTGTTGTTTGGAAGGTGGTAACATACTTTAATTATTTAATGTTATTGCTTTTAATTAATATTTTATTGAATTTTATTTATTAAATTTGTTTTCTTAGCTAAACTCAATGTTTTATATAAAAAGTATTTACGAAATCACCGCATTGTTTGCTGCTGCCGCAGATGATTACTTTTGAACAGCTGTTTTATATTTACATTCTTTTTCTCTCTTCAGCTGTTGCCACAGGGTTGTAGTTAAGGGTAAAAATATTGCAGCAATGAATTTCAAACTGTTATATGACAGTTAATTTGAAAAATATTTATTCAAGTGACCTTAATTTGTTAAATAAGTCCCTTAATCGCATAATAAAGCGATTTTTTTGAGTGTTCGAAGAAAACATTATTTTTCATAAAAACTGTGTGATATTTACCATGTATGGTATCTGCACGTACATATATTCTGTAATAAGAACTTTCCCGATATTGAAATTAGTGAAGATTGACAGTTTTTTTTTAATATTGTTAATTTTGTTACAAAAGCATTATAAAATCGTGATAAGTTCCAAATTGAAATCAAAATATCGTCAAAATACACAAATTTTTCTTGGTTTCGGACAGTTGAAGAAAAGATTTGCGGATACCCTGTATTTTGCGTAGTAAGTTTAGTAACTTGGCTTCAATATCCGAGAATGTTACGATGTTAGCCTTTAACATGGAGTATTGTCAACTTTAAACATACATACATACACGTCAGATCAGCTAAGCTATTCATTGAATACCTAACTAACAAATAACGCAGAGGCAGAATAGACATCTCGATGTCTTTGCATCTCTTAAAAAGTCGTGATGTAGACGATCTTGTCTTCTTGCATGATCATCGCTGAGGCTTTGATAAGTAGTCACATCGTCTACTGACAATTCTTGTAATGCATATAATCCCTTTTGATAATAAATCTGTCAGATCTGACACGTTATAACACGGTTAGGGTCACTGCCCCATATCTAATCTGCATCACCTTAGTTTAACATGAATATAAAAGGGCAACAAACATTCTCATCGCGGGAATTAGGTCATTTAGGATCTCACGTACCCGGGGGTAAGTGTCCTATAATAACTGCTATCAGGTTAAATTTGTCTGGTATCTACACAATTGAAAGTATATTAAGTTAGTTACGTTGTTACCTTCAATGCCATTGTACATGTAAACCCATATAAGGGTAACTGCCGAATATCGCGGTATTTCCTTCAAAGGCACGAATTCTTAAACAATTTTAGATTACTGTGTATTTGAGTGTATGCTGTCGAATCTCGGCAATGACATTACGAATGTTGGCCTTTAAATGCTCAATGCTCTCTGGTTTGTCGGTATAACACTTTTCTTTAACGGTGTCACACAGAAAATAGTCCAGTGGTGTCAAATCGTAGCTTCTTGGCGGCCAATTGACATCACGATTTCGGCTAATTAAATGGCTATCAAACGCTTGACGCAATAAATCGATTGTGGCAAGAGATGTGTGACAAGTTGCAACATCCTGTTGAAACCGAACATCGTTTCCATCAATATCATGAAGAGCGAGTACAAAGAAATCGGTAATCATGCTTCGATAGGTGCCTCCATTGACCGTAATTGTTGCGCTGTCCTCATCTTCAAAGAAATATGGGCCAATGATGCTGCCACACAACAAGCCGCACCAAACAGTCACTCGTAATGGTTGCATTGGCTTCTGTAAGACCACATGTGGTTGTTTTCTGAGCCCTAAATACGGCAATTTTGTTTATTGACACCCACCAAGATGAAAATGAGCTCCATTCGGCAAAAAAAAAATCCGACCAATTGTCCTTGTTTTGAAAATAAATTTCCAATAAACCCTCCAGCGTAAATCGATTTATTACATTTAGAGGAGATAATATACGGAATTTGCGCCAGAATAGAATGACATAAGAATTTCCAGATTGGAAATAACCAATGATTCAAAAATAAACCGATAAATGGCCTACCCGATATTAATCAGGATACAGTATAAATGCTGTTGCCTTTATACCCTTTTGAAAACGTTTAAAATATGAGTTCGTAAATTGCAAATAAAATAAAAATAAACTTGTGTTTAGTTTTAGATAAATTCTTTATTGTTCGCACAATTCCGTGAGCCACTGTTGACAACTTGATGTAAACAACAGCAATTTGCTTTATTTGTTATTCTTCTTTACAGTCTTCTGCGTAAACACAAACAATTATTCGTTAGATCTTTACAACGGCGATCTTCAAACCGCGATTATTGTCTTTACATGCAACGCGTATTCACACAAGACTGACTGAATTTTTACTGAACCCCGTTGCCTGCTTTGTCTTGCCTTTTATATCGCAGAGTAAACAGTCTGACGAATGCTCTTGAAGGAGAATGATTTTGCCTTCGCGAAATCCCTATAAATGTAAACATGTTGTTTACGTTATTGTTGTTTGTGTATTTGGTTTATGTTTGTCATTGCAGTGTTTTTGTTGCCTGTTTGTTTACTTGTTTATCCCTTTTTTATACTGATGTTGTTGCTATACATACACATACATACATAATTGGTCATTACAACCCTTCAGTCAGGATTACGACCTAGTTTCTCACACCACTTATGTTGTGTGTGTTAATTTTATACATGAGTGGCGGGACCTACAGTTTAAAGTCGACTCCGAACGACAGACTTTTGAGAAACTTTTCATGGCAATTTTATTTACGCTCAGAGTTTTTTCCAGAAATCTACTGAGAGGAAGTCGCAGAAGAAATACTTTTTGTATTTTGTTTTGATGTCTGGCCTGGGGCTCGAACCCTGGCTTTACGGCTAATAAGCCAACACACTTCCTACTAGACTACGGCGACCTGCTGTTACTGCTATATTTTTGTTTATTTGTTGATCATGTAAACAAGTCCATAGTTTTTGTTTTTGTAGCTTTTGTTTATCATTTTAATGGTAAACGATGTAACACCATTTCCATTTTCGTAACAATACAAACCAAGTCTTTTTTGGCTTCAAGGCTATCTGTGGGTATCCAAATATCTCTACATGGCAATATCTTAACAAGTTTCTAGCCCAGTAGTCTGGTAGAAATTTCGATCTGATCACCACAATGCCTTCAAATATGTATGTTGACAACGATTTAGAGAAAATGAATGGATACGGTTTTGTGTTTAATTCAAATTGTGTATGTGTAGTGTATGTGGTGTATGCCAATGCAAATGCACGTATCTTTATAAAAAGTGAAGTTTTCAATTACAACTCTATCGCTTACATGTCCTTCAAATAGCCGATAAATGGTAGTCAGCAGCCACCACTCTTAATCAATTTGAAATAAAATTTTCCAATTATTTTTCAATAGTCAAACGTGTTGTTCTATTAATTTGTTGTTTGATGTTGTTGTATTTTTTTTTATCAATTCCCGTAGTTTGAAATATAAAATTCAAATCAGTAGAGAAAAAAACATTCAATTAAGCTCACTTAAAATTAAGATTTTAAGCTTTTTATATAGGGGGGATAACGAAATAAAAAAAAAATTAAAATCAAATAAACCTGAGTTAAAATATGACATTGATTTATTATTACCAGCATAATGTTATAGTTTTGAATGGAAAAAACAAACAAAAAAATTTATTGAAATGTCAACGTTTCTAATTCTGATTTTGATTCTGGTTTTTTTTTTTGTGTTTTCGAAATTCTAATCGGTGTGTTCATTTTCAATTTTCGATATTCAATATTTTTCTTAAATATATTAGAGATTTTTTATTGTTGTTGTTGTTTTTGGTTTTTGTAAAAGTGAAAAACTCAAAATGGCGTTATAATAAATGGTTGTTAGTAACAACTACTACCACCACTGCCACTACCTCTATGACTAGTTGATATACTCGTACTTGTGCTATTTTCATGATTTTCATGATTTAACGACTCTACTATGACTATGTGGCTATGACTATGAGATTTAAACGACATTCACCATGTTTTTCAATTTTTCTATGGAAATTATGTATATGCGCTATAGAGAGATAGATAGGCAGGCAGGCAGTCAAGTCAAGTTGGACGTAACTGGCCTATACACAGTCTTATTTATACTCTCATACTAGAGTTTCAAATCGAAAAAAAAAATTCAATTTTTGTATTGAAAAACGTGTGGCAGTGCGTAATACTCGTATGTACTGAAACATTAAATTTTTGTTCACCTTTTTTTCATTTTTTTTTTTTTTGAAAAGTTGATTTTCATTTGTGGCTTTAGCCAATCCGCTTTAGACAGCTTAAACAAAACAACAACAACAATAAGAAAATCACCTTAAATTACATTTATTTAACGCAACATGAAAACAAAAACAAAAAAGTAAAAAAAATGAAGTGAAAAAAACCAAACAACGCATTACGCTGTTTTTAATTTAAATTTGTTGTATTTACTATTGTTGTTGTTGTTATTGCTATTGCTGCAGCAACTTCAAACAGGTGTTGCAGGTCTTTTAGACCACAACTAATATTGCCGTCTTTACACTCTAAACAAATAGAATTTTGGTGAACGCATAAAATACTTAAAACAACAATGACAACAACAACAACAACAACAATAGTAATGTTAATAACAACAACATAAATAAAACGTTTGAAAAAATCAGAAAGAGTGAACACATTTAGAGGTTTCTTATTAAATTCTAATCTATAAGCCCTGGTAGGAGTTTAATGCATAGCATAGCCTGGTTGGGTCCTATAAGATAAATACCACGTGTCGTCATTCAATTATAACTCTTGGTTGGATTTTCTCAAATAGGCCAATAGCATTATGAAGGTATGGGTAGACACGCTCTTCGGTGTCCAAGTATCTTACGTCTCAGATTGAAAATGTCGTATAATGACACTTCCTTGTCATTACCGATTCTGCGAAGTCGTTGTAATATGTTACCAGCCTTCGAGCGTGTGCACCCAGAGCCCAGTGTACTGTTCTAAATACTATGAAGTTTCTAAAATTGAGATTGGTTAGGTTTAACGTAACTTTTAATCGGCATACACCCAAAGCTAGATTTGTCTGGCTTCTAAGTGCATTCATTATTCCATCTTTCCTTGGCAAATGTTTGTTTAAAATCTCTGCAGAGGAATATCAATAATCGACTTCAGATCAACGTTTAACGTTTAAGGAAAGCACCCAGAGTGTATACCAGCAATACCTAATGAGTGTATTGCAGTTTCGATGAATTTACTCTACATGGAGGCGTGTTGTGTAGCTCAAAGAGTCTCTGCTTCGAGGACTGATCTAATATAGACGTCAACGATTTCTTAAAGCGTTTTAAGTGAAATGAGGATAGGCTGATTGGCGTAAAACCTTCATCTTTGGTTTGATCTTCTTCACTTCCCTTGACAATGAAGGTTAGGTTAGCTTAGGTTAGGTTAGTGTGGTAGCTTCATACCAAAAGCTCACTTGAGCAGGCATAGCGGTCCGTTGTGACGTCACAGGTGAACGCAGTTCCTGTACTGACCAAGTTCCCCCGAACCCAGGAGGGAGAGGTCGGTCAGCGCAAGATCTGCATATCTAAAGCACGACTACACCGCGCTGGAAAACAAACAAGAAAGTTTGATAAACGAGGCTATATCCTTGACATCAATGGTCGATAGGTCCGTCAAGCTGACAAGGGTCGGAGAGTCAAATAACCTATATCTGCACCTCGCAAGAGATGGGCATTGACAAAGTAAGTGGATAACAGTCTCGTCCTCCTAAGTGGATTTGCACCTACGGCAGAAGTCATTAAATGAAAGCCGCATACTCTCCGTGTGTCTACCCATAACACAGTGACCTGTATGCATGGTCACTGTGATTGAAATGATGCCGCGACTAAGTCAAAGTAACTGGTTGGTACGCCTTCTATCCATCCGGGGCCAGGTGAGTCTAGCGGTAGAGTAGGACTCCCCTTGACAATGAAAAAAAAAAAAATAAAGAAATTTTGTAAAATATTCCGCGTTCAAAGAAACAGGAGGTAATCGTCAGCGTGATAACAAGCCACGGTCCAAGGATTTCTGTGTTCTCTTGTATATCCACTGATATGATCCAGGTTTTTACTATTGTTCCAGCCATATTTCTTCTTACTTGTCTCAAAATTGATGTTCTGAGTTTGGGTATTTTTTCATAGATTCTAAGATGTATTGAATCATCTATTGCATGTGATGCTGCGGGTGGGCGAATCAAACCCTTCCAGGCATTCATCAAGCAATCTAGTGATTCACCCTTTGTTGATAAATCTTGAGTTTGCAATACAACACACATTTGGAAGCATATGTACCTTACACCAGAATTGAAGTTATGCTGGATGGTTTTATTCATAAGACAGACACCAGTTAGACCCTATTGGTAAGCAACTAGGACAGTGGATTTTCAAAAATTCTGTGAACTAGTTCAACAGATTGAATATGGTATTGCACCATATAATCTTTGGTTTGCCAGGGTATCGAGTCAGTTTGGTGTTATACTCCAGGGGAGATTTAACCACAAAGATTCTGAATTTCGTAAAGTGCACCTTGACCGTGTCCTTTTCCTTCAAACTCTACGTCTTGCTATTTCCTCTTCGTTCACCTATCTATGAAAATATTCCGAATACTATTAGGTTTTGCACTCGGGTGGCGTAATGTAGTAGTTGAAGTGATTAATTACAAACTTGAGCAAACACTCACATCCGACACATAGTCAATCTCCGAATGGGGTCGGATGAATAGGGTCGATTTCAATGCGAGAAAGATCCAGTGTTGTTTATTGACATATAAGCGTAGCAATAATATTGCATCATCTGTATCTATGAGTAGTATAAATGTTAGGGAGTCAAAAGCTCTTAACGTCTTGGGCATTAAAATTCAGTAGGATGTTCGATAGAAGCATTCAAGGTCCTGGGTTTCTCAAGGCGGTGCAAGAAATATTTCACTTAATATGATTTTCTTACTATGTACACCGCTTATATCCGACGGAGAATAGAATACAATTCTCATATATGGGCCAGTGCGAAGGTGCTTATTAATGACGGTAGAGTATCTAACTCTATTGATTTATTGGCCATAGTCGCGGTTTGTGTTTCACTGTTCTATCGATACTACTATGGATTTTGCTCAGGCGAAATAAGGGAACTTGTTGCCGAGAATCATGTATTTCTACGTAACACTCGTCTTTCTCGACGAACATATCCGTTAGCGATTTATTGGCACACTGCATTACAGACAATATTCGGTCTTTTGCCGAATTATGCATATGTGGAACTCCCCTCTATCCTGTCACTTACGATGTAAAGAGATTGAAATCTAGTGTCTACAAAAACTACTCCGGCCTTCCTTTTTCCCATAACATATTTTCCTAGTTCCAACACAATGCATTGTATACGTAGGGGCCATCCCCTGAATGTTGGTCGTACGAAAAAAAAAGAAAAAAATAGGAGGAGAAGAAATCGTATTGAATGTGATGACATAAGAGCCTAATTGACCTAAATAGGAACCACACATGTTGTTATCACCCACTACGACACTTCACGCACTTCCTTAACGATCCTAAATTTTGCTTCTTTTTACGATTTGAGGCCCATTTACTGTTATAAGGCTAATAAAGCATCGTACAATCTTTTCTAGTAATTAACGTCTCTTCAAATTGAAACCCCTCTATGGTAAACTCTATTTTAATAGCAAAAAATGGAAAAAACACGTTAAGCACGCGTTTTGAATTCATTTACTCACTCGTATGGTCGTCGTCGTCGTCGCCGTAATGTGTTGTATTGTATCATGGAAATTATCGTGGTGCTAAAGCTTGATTTCTGTTTAAGTTTTTCTAATGCGAGGCAATACGTTCAAACGTTTTATTTTTTTCTTCACGTTTCGCGTTTCACGTTTCACTTCTTCCCCTGGTTTGGAGAGAAAAAAGGAGAAGAAAAAATAAAAAACTGAAAATACAATCTAAAAATTTTGTTGAAAAACAACAACAAAAACAAGTGCAAACGCAGTTTTTGTTTCTTTTTTTTTGCGTGCAACATTTCTTACCACTTGATTTTGTTGTCATTGCTGTTGTTGTTGTTGCTGCTGTTATTGTTGTTGTTGTAGATTAGTTTTATAGAACAGTAGGCGGGATTTTCCTAAGGTGAAGTATTTAATGTTCAATTTATCATATTCGATTCAGTTTTTTTCTAAATAAAAATGATTTGTGTGCGCTAAAGAGTTGAAATTTTAATTTTTAATCTGTGTTTTAAGCCTTAAATATTGCCCCTCGCCCTCTCCCCTCCCCTCCATTCACTACACTGGCTGCAGCTAGCCAAACACACAAATATTTATACTCTGAGGGCATATAAGTATGCATATTGGATTTGAATTTGGAAAGTAATTGTACACGTAATAATTATAATATTGGGAAGGGGGGTTGGGGGCATATATTTTCATAATCGAAAAAATGACTCAATGAGTCATGACATGTAATTTTAATTTTAAAATGTTGTTCAAAAACAGCTGTGATGAGGATTAAACCCAATGTGAAAATGAAAGGCAGTCTGGGAAAAGTTAAAACATAAGCAAACAAATATTTCTTGTGGTTTTTAGTACAACAGATTAAAAAAAGTATGAGAAATAGGAAAATGATTTCTGTTCTTGGTAATACCTATTAAAAGCCAAAGTTTTTAGATCGCTAATAGGGATTGCCTACGTTTTCAAGGTGAAAAAGTTCAAGACCATAAATCATCAGGCGGCGATTTTAAAGTTTTAAAAAGGTTCCCCTACCCTAGGGGACAGAAAAGTTGGTTGTTACACCATTCAGGGTTTAACTCAAATATGCGGTTTCAGTTGAAATAAATCGAATTCACAATCATAAAGTGAGGGCCCTTCAGAAACTATACTTACTGTCGATAAGATTTTCAGAATTCTCTTCCTAGTGAATAGAACTTTAGAATTCTTCTCGATTCCAGATTCTATGGATGCAGAAAATTCCCAAAGGAAAGCTTGTATGGCTCTCTTTACCTGTAAGCAGGTAAAGAGGGGAAGGGGAGGCTCAAACCCTTCACCACATCCTGCCTAGGCAGAGCGACAGTTGAACCGGCAATGTTGTGTGTATTGATCGTTTGGCAAGTAACAGCTAAAAAACAATGCAACTGCAAGCTTCTGGACAACGTTAGAAGGCAATCTGCAATCCTTACTACCAGTGCCCTTCAGAATGAATCCTACCACGTCACTTTTCTTACCGATCTTCTCCCACAGTAGTAGGCAACTCTTTCTGTAATTATGTTGAACTCGCGATAAATTCTGGCCCAAGCGGTTCTATGAACATAGATCCTTATTTCTCAGGACTACCGGGTCCTTAGAAAACAACGTGTCAAATTCACTGCAAGTATACCTCGACTTTTCGAAGTTGGATGGGAAATTGAGGAATAGTGGGTGTAAAGAGAACTTGAGAACTTATACAGACTCTTAGATTAAGTTCCATTTTCAAGGCGGGAGTCATGTTGATTTAATGGTTTGCCTAGTAGCGTAATTTTCACTGATATACTCGAACAGCTAGGTTGCCATAAGGGCGACCTCGAAGCTTGTCCACGACTATTGCTTATTTCTTCGGGTAATAAACTGCCATTTATTTTAAGCTCTCCCTTATTTGCATCCCTTGCGCATAGGGATATACCTGGATACTGGGATGCAGACATACTGGCCAGAATGGGTATAACACTACAAACCCCCAAGTGATGTGATCTAACCACATAAGATTAGGCTGGAAATTCGGGGCATGTCTTTCTTTGTCTTGAGTTCAGCCAATGTTGCAACTTTAAGGAATAGGAAGAAAACGTCTGGAGCTTAATGGATTACACTGCCCAAAACTTGCGAGAATACCATTCTTGACATACGTGATGGAATTGTAGATTTAAGGATAGGGAACAGCGGCCCGCGTATATGTAAACGATTATTCGTGGTTTAAACTAGAAGACTCTTCTTAATAGCTGTGACACCATTTTCATGAAAACCACACTTATTTTTATGTGAAGTGATGCCACCTAACTTACAATCAATACTCAATATAAAGAGAACCACAGCAAGATAAATAACGAGACATTTAGCGCTCAGAAGTCGCCGTGGTCTAGTAGATAGTGTGTTGGCTTATTAGACGAAAAGCCAGGGTTCGAGCCCCAGGCCAGACAAAAAAACAAAATACAAAAAGTATTTCTTCGCCGACCGACTTCCTCTCTCAGCAGATATCTGGCAAAAACTCTGAGAGTAAATAAAAATTGCCATGAAAAGTTTCTCAAAAATCTGTCGTTCGGAGTCGTCTTTAAACTGTAGGTCTCGCCACTCATGTATAACAATTAACACACCCAACATAAGTGGCATAAGAAACTAGGTCGTAATCCAGACCGAATATTCATTTGAAATATGTTGATGTATTCAGAGAGCCAGGCTGCAATAAGGACGAACGTAATATCGACGTCCAAGTTTGTCTATGAATGTCTTGTATTTTGGCTTGAAATGCGAGTGCGGATTATTTCAAGATATCTTTTATTTGCGTGCCTGGACCTATACCCTATGGATCCCTATTGGACATACCCGGAAACTGTGTTACAGACGTACTAACCAGAACAGGTGTCACACTAGAAAACCACATAACGATCAGGCACGAATGGCTTGGAAATTCGGAAAACTTTTACTCTTTGGATAATGTTTCCTGGCTAGAAGGGAGTATTTGGTTAATCGTTTAACTGAGAGAGAATGAAACTGCTCATATTGTATAAGGTCTCTGAGTTCACGACATATTGCCTAATAGAGGGGCACCATCTGTCGGCTAGGCGTCTCCTCATGTGACTTTTGCTGAATATGTGCCTCTGGGGAATATGAAGAGACCGTCGGTAACTTAATACAGTGTTGGAAAAAATAATAGAAACGATTACTAGTTCATCATTAAAATGTTGTATACTTTTTCGTTATAAACTTTTATAGTTGGAAGTGTGTTTTAAATCTTTCAAAAAATGGGTCGAGGTGTTCATACCACTGATGCTGAAAGAACTGTTATCCTTAAGTTAAAATCTGATGGCTTATCACTTGGAAAAATAGCCCACATAATGAAGTGTTCTAAACATAAAGTATTTCAGTGATTCACTATACAAAAAATATCGAAACTAGAGGAAGAAAGAGGAAAACGTCCACGCGTTTTGATCAAATTTTAGTACGTCATTCCAAAAAATTTTTTTTGAGTCATCTAATGGGCTTAAAAATATACTAGATGCTCCAGTAACAAGCAGTACTATTAGAAATAGGCTCGAAGTCCAAGGTCAGTACCTCTTTTAAGTAAAACGAAAATATACAAAAAAGGTTACAATTTGCCAGATAACACCAAGGTCGGAAAAATTGGAACAAAGTGCTCCATCAGACGGAAAATGTTTTGTACGTCACCCTGCCAATAAAGAGTTTGATCCAAAATCCACAAAAAAGACAGTCAAACAGGGTTGCTGGTCCCTAATGATATGAGGATGTTTTCAACGTTTTTTGATGCGTTTCTATTATTTTTTCCAACACTGTATGTCACTGTCCAGTCCTAAGGCGAACGCCATTGACAACTCGGAGAGAATTGCTGAATTTAGGGTAGGGAGCATTGGCGCACATGGACGCCTTTTTAATGAAAACTGATAGCACAATTGAGCTAAAAATAAACCGCAATGAAAACCCTCGTAATTTTATGTTGGGTAACGCCACCGAACTTAACCTAACAATAATGAGTACAAAGAGTGCCGCAATGCAAGCAGTATTATGGTTACATATATTGAATACGGATATCCATGTAAATATTTAATGGCAACAATTAAAATCCTTAGAACGTACGTACTCTACATTGAAGATTAGCCAAGAACGGCGGGTATCACTGTAGGCATTCAACACTTACTCTGAGGAGTAAAACTTCACTTATTCAGAACAGAATGAAAAATCTGGCTCATTATGGATTTGCTTTAAACTTTATTCTTTGAGCTAACCAGTCGATTGGTCTGTTGTAGTAAATTCTAGAATAATAGAGTTGCCATCTGTTGTTGCCTTGCAACAATACCTTCTCTGTAAATGTAGTGGTCACCCTACATATCTACAAGCTGTAGTCCGGAGAGAAAGAGAAATAGCTGGAGCGAGACAGAGAGATAGAGTAACGTATAGAGATATAGAAAGAGATGAAAACAAATAAAGAAAAACTTCTCCTAAGTCAAGATAGTCAGTTTTATTATATTTTCGACTAAACGACTGAAATGCTTATGCATGTCGTTGCACTTGTGTCAGGTGAACCCAACAAATATTGTTTGTCTTAAACCACAAGACAATGGCTCATTGGGTTATCCTGCGAATGCAGAAACATAAAATTACAATGAAGAACAGAGGACATTTAAAAAATTTCCCCTGACGGTGGCCATAATTTTTCAGAAAAAACTGCCATTAAAACAATGTCAAATGATTAGAGTTACCGTATCCATTACAATATTTGGCTTGTAAGCGCGCATACAAAGTAATTAAATAATTGACTTCATTTAATGGCTTGACAATTAAAATGAAAATAAACCATCCAATGAAGCATAACGAAAAGAGGCAATTTTTTATTGCGTACGGTACGCCTTAGAATGTTGCTCTACTGATACCCGGCTTTATCTACTTGTGGTAACATTGTTTGTTGTTGTTGTTTTTCTTTTCTAACCTCAAATAAAAATCTGTGCAAATAAGTATCATTAACACATACCAAAGGAACTGTGTGGCTTTTGTTTTTTTCTTTGAATGAATACAAAAACGTGCCGCTTTAAAGCCACCACATACACTTGGCTTGGCTTGGCTTGGCATGGCTTGGCATGACTTGGCCCGGCAGCCAACCATTTGATATTAATTACCACAATTAGTAAATGAACATAAAATAGTTTCAAATGATTACGCTCATTAAAATGATGATTAGCTCAGGTTTTTCATACACAACAAACGCTCTAAGCTTTGCTCTGAATGTAAGCAACCAGATTTATTGGAGTTGGTTTGGAGATACTGTCCAATTGTGTTTGTGTTCTTTTTTTGTTGGATTGCCAACCATGATGGGTGATCGCTATCTATCAATTACAACACGGTTCTTAATTGGAACTTCTCTTCTACAATTTTTTGTTTCTCTTTTTTTTTTTTTGGTTTTTGTTTGATTTCTGCTCCTGGCCAAAACTAACGATTGTTACTCTTGGTTTCTGTTTTTTTTTGTCATGGTAGCTGACGATATCAATTTGGTAAAACTCATATTGACTCCTATAGCGTCTGCAACCATATATGCAATGCGTCCTAATGATCGATGATGTTTTTTTTTCTTTCTCTCTCTCAATTGATTTTGTCCACTACCAGGCGGTAAATTTTCTGTAATTTCCTGTTGCTTCTACGGCTACTCCTTTTTTTCACGATGAGATCGATCTGTGGCTGTGTGACTATTTTGGCATTATCTTCTATTTATCATTTTATGGCTTGTTGACTTTTTAACTTCTTATTTTTAATGTTGTTGCCGTTGTCCCTCTCTCTTATTTCTGCTGCCGCCGTTGCAATCGTAAGATAAAACCTCCAAATGTTACCTTGAGCTTGGGCACTTTGTAGTAGCTGCTGCTACTGCTTTATAGCACATCCAATACGTGTGTTATGTACCTGTGGTCAATAGATACTGATAACGTTGTTTTGTTGATTATTGCTATCATTTGCCACTTGATTCATCAGCGTTTTATTTTTTATTCACCAGCGTTTACCAGTTCCTTATAAAGCAGTTTGTATTCACAAAAAAACGAAAAAAATGGTTTTAACTGATCAATCATTATTAGAGTTTAAATAGTTTGAATCGCATTTAATTGAAGATGTCTTAATGATTTATAAGAATTTTTTGTCTTTTGGAACAGGTTAGCAGGTATTTAGGGGTACCCTATGATCAATCATTCTGCTCATGAACACACACATACATACGCTGACTATCTTTGCAGAATTGGAACGGCATCTGTCACCCAATAGCTCTAGTCTCAATCGTTGCCCATCCTGTGAAAGTACTTACTTTCTTAGGGCAGTCCCGTAACCACCTCATATTAAAGATGGTGGATTATATCACGCAATTCTGGCCATTTTGACAGATTACGCTCATTAAAGTCTTATGATGAATTCATTTTCAAAACAAAAAGGCTGTTCCTGTTATAAATCCTTTAGAATGCTCAAGAGAAATAAAAGGCCTTGTTCTCCATAATCACACATATTTTTACGTACCATACCTCTGTGATGTACAGCACTTTCGTTTGTGGTCGATTGGCCATTGGATCTTAGACTTTTTTCTATCACTTGTAATATATTTTCCTCCGTACCATAACCTATGTGCCTAAAACCATCACAATGCAATTCAATAGTAGGAGTACATACATACATAAGTGGTCATAAAAACCCTTTAGTCAGGATAACAACTTAGCTACTCAAACCACTTATGTTGTGTGCTATTTTTATACATGAGTGGCGGGTCCTACGGTTTAAAATCGACTTCGAAGGACAAATTTTTGGGAGACTTGATGACAATTTTATTTCCACTCAGAGTTTTTGCCAGAAATCTGCTGAGAGGAGGTCGCCAAAGAAATATTTGTTCATATTTCGTTTTGTTGGAGTTGTTTGACCTGGGGTTTGAACCGTGGCCTCACGTCTAATAAGACAACACGTTACCTACTAGACTACGTTGACTTAAAATAGGGGATTGCGCTGAAGACTATTTGACATCCAATCAACCATGTAAGCGACATTAAGTCCTATTTACGAAGTTCGTGAAGCTAGTATTTAAATCCATCTAGTCCCTCTAAATTAAATTTTTATTCCTCTGAGAAAAAGGACGCGGAGAATTTCGTTATTCCAAGTTACAGGAGTTCGGAAAACTCCAAGCGTACATCTTTGGGGACTTTGTATGGGGGTGATTTCTTTTTTAATTTGAGCCGCTTTAAGTTCTTCAGCATGATAATGCACCACTCCATACTGCTCGGGTGCTAAGGTCCTGTGTTCAGAATGGGCTACCAAATCCAGAGATCTTTAATGTTAGACGCGATTGTGCGTTCGTGAGAGTTTCAAATTTGTTGATGCAAAAGAGGGGCTCTTATCTTTTTGAAGCTTGTCCTGTGAATAACTTTCCTTAATGGACTACCATGTCCAGCGATCTTTGACGTTATATGCGCTTTTGCGCTCGTGAGAGTTTTAAATTTTTTGAGGCAAAATAGAGACTAACTGACGGTTAGGTCGTCTAATGCCGTATGAAAACCAGTAACACAAAAGGGGATTATTTTATTAAATCTGTCTCCCCTTTAAAGTTTGTAATTATGTGTTGCTATGAAAATATCATCACCATTCCTTTATAATTCTCACACATTGTTTAACCTTAAATTATATTAACAATCTTTTTGGAATCAATTTTCCTAAAACTCCAAAATTATTTAATTTCCGATCCATAACTCCCTAGTAAGTTCTAGACCGCAAGACTCTAGAAAAAATAAAGTGTCATAAATCATCATTCAAAAATCGTCACAATATTTTGTACTTCACATAATTGCACCCTTTACTTCATCCAATAATTTGTATTCCTTCATTTAATTTTTTTATCCTTTATTATACTCGTACCACTCCTTACATAAACTAAGAAAATAATTGACATTCCGTAACATTTATTTACAGGTATTGACACGGCCCTTTGGAAACGATTAACATAATAGCATATAATGTACAAACATTTATTTTCAATTAAAAAAAGTTTAAATATTAAGACAAAACATTTTTGTTCTTTGTTATCATAGACTACAGACGGGTAGGTACCGCATTACCAAAATCTATTGACTTGTAATCATGTTTCTATACTTTGCAGACCAATCACTATCATATCATTCACTACTACTACCATAGATTACTATTGTCTAACAAAATCGGATTCGTGTTACGCGAATTTTCAATTCCTTGGTCGTTTCTTTACCGATATGAAGACGTCATAAAGGCTCCTCTACTTTCTCGTTCGGTGTCCAATCCTCTGTGCCTAGTCGATCCACTTTAGCAGATCCTAGGTTGACAATTTTGCATTTGACGTTGCCTAGCACCATCGTGCTTTGTGTTGTGTTTGGTGTAGTGGTAAAATTTTTTCTCTTTCGCTACAGATGTTGTTGTCTGACCTTCCTCTAATGGAGTTTAATGGTCAGAAGCATACTTAATTGATGATTTTGATTTCTAAATTTTGAAAACTACAGATAAACTTTGTTGTTTTATTTCCGAATTGTTTAGATTTATAGTCCAGTAGTTTAGTCACTAAACACTCCATCTCTACGATTAAAAACTTGTAAATTTTTTTTCTTTTTTTTGCTCTAAGGCTGGCCAATAATTCTCCCGCTTTTAAACTAAAGCACAGGTTTTCCTATGAGTTCTATCTCCAAATTTTCTATAATTCTTTTTTCACTTCCATTCATTGTTGAAATCAAACATCTTTCCGCCTAGGGATCGGTAATTAGTCCCCAAAAACGTACTATTTTTTACTGAAATCTAGTATCTGGTGTGTAGTGATAAAACTAAATTCCATATACGATTATGTAATAGTAGAAAAGATTCTCTATACATACATATATAATTGGCCATTACAACCCTTGTAATGAGAATTCCAAATTGCACTTTCAATCTCCGCACGTCAGAACCCTATAGCGTGAAGGCTTCTTAACTGGGTATCCATAGCCTTCACTTTCTTCTAAGCCTGTACGCACCACATTTTAACTTCAAGACATTTCAAATATTTGGTAAGTGATGTTCTCTGAAACTCTAGAAGTTCTCTGAGTTTATTTTTATTTATTTATTAATTACAATACAATTACAAATTAACAGACCAGAGTCTCTGGTGGGAATCGAACCCACAACCCTAATGCTAATAGTCTAGTACAAAACCCACCTGTGAGTTATTTTGCACATTTCTTAATGATAATTTCGTTCAGAATGGTATATATCGGGTTATATAACGGCTCGAATTTTGATCTAAAAATATTGAAATTTGTTGCAGTTATGATCACAACTTATCTGAGACAAGTCATCAGACTACCACTGAGAATGCAAACTCTAAATGTTTTACTGGGATAAACAGAATAAACCAATGGAATCCCGTGAAAGAAAACCTGAAATTTTTATAATCTTGGACGTGATTTTGATGTGATTTTGATATGATTGTGGTATGATTTGTTTATTTCAAATGTTAAATTTAAATACATAAGCTAGTATTGTATCTAGTCCAACTCCATTTGATCTGTTTTCAGATTTGTTCTATCTGCCCAAACAATAGCTGCATATGTAGGTCACTATTTGTTTCAACATCATCCTTCAATCAGGATTACGACCTAGCTTCTCACACCGCTTAAGGTGTGTGTGTTAATTTAGTAGATGAGCATGAGTATGATCATCATGGCATAGTTGTGGTGTATAATTCCTGGATTTCACTGCAAGCATTTTGCATACCATTATGGCATGTCTAAGCTCTCCTCGAATGCTCTCCTACAAGCCCTCCATGTTAATTTACTACGCAGATATTTTTTGCCACCATTATCTCATCCAGCACAGAAGCAGTAATTTCTGTCTTGCTTTCAATTCATTCATTTTAAATTTTGACATTTCATAGTTGTCATTATAATTTCAAAGAAAATAAAAATATTTTGACATTAATTTTCAGTTAATAATTCAAATAACATTGAAATTTACAACCAGTAATAAAATTTTAATGCATTTTTTTTTTCTTTTTGATTATATTATGTCCATTTAAACTAGCTTTTAAGGGGCAGTTATGCAAATTTCCTTTGAAACACTAAAACGAATAATTTTCGCCTAAAAACTTTGCCTCAAACTTGCATGAAATCCACTTGATGGTATAAGAGTTTGTTTCAAACCACTTGCAACTTATTCAGCTTAGTGGTGAAAGTTCGATTAATACAAAGCAACATGTTTGAAGTGATATGTTGCAACTTGCCTGTCTATATCTTTCCGTTAAAGAAGCTGCCTGCTATTGACACCAACTATTTGTAAGTGTCACTTGGTTAGAGTATAAGAAAAAAAAATTTTTAATTAAAGCAGTTCATTACATGCCACAACGCCCTAAAAAAAGAGAGGAAAAAAGGAAAGATGACTTCTACGTTTGTTCTAGTAAACTGTTGGCAAATGTAAAAACTGGTACAAAACCGCATTTGTCACGCAAATCCGTAAAAGTTTTCTTGCAACATGGAAAAAACATTTACAAAATATGCAAATTACTTGCCACATGCAACAACCAACCACTACGTACTATATTGCATGCAGCTTGCAATTTAAGAGCAGAATGCTATTTGCAGAAGCATCTCTCACACTCGTGGCCATAATGTTTTAACAACGATTTGCCAAATAACACTGATGATGATGGCAAAGATGATGCTGAAGCTGATGATGGCAATGATTGGCTTTATTTGCATTCAAAGACAAAGCAAAAAAAAAAGGCCAGACAAACATGCGTGTTGGTATTTTAATTAAAAATACATGGTATTTTGGTTTTTCTTTTATTTCAGTTAAAATGCTTTAAAAATGTTGGCATTGGTTTCACTATTAAATTCATACAATTCCTTCAGTTGATGGGCCAATTCACGATCTACCACTGCGCCACCTCTGGTCATTGTCTCTTCAATCATTTCCTCTGCAGTTGGCGTGGCCATTAGCATTTCTTGTGAGGTTATGGCCTTGGGTTCCACCAGGCTCATCAGGAATGAGGCACAAACGCCAATACTGTAGGGTTGGAATTTTGCATATTCCTCAAGCAAGTAATTGTAGCTGGAAATAGCAACAGCAATTAGGAAACTTAACGCCAATAAAATTGTATCTAAACTCACCTTAAATAATCGGGTATTTTTGATGCCACCAACTTCTCATAAGTCTCTCGTAAACAATCACAATAAGTTTTAAAAATCCTACCAAAATGCTTATAACGCACCTCAGCAAATGTTGACAGTGCCAAGAATACTGTCAAGTCCACCATGGGCGATGATAATCTCAAAGTTTGTAAATCAAACATAGAACTGTCATAAGGCTCGCCCTTATCATTATACTTAAAGGCCACATTATTACGCAAGTAATCACCATGACACAAGGTAACCAAAGGCTCTCTAGGTTGTACTCTCTTCTTGCCATAGCTGTAGTTGTCACCCAATAATTGCACAAAGTCCTCAATAAATTTATCATCCACTGAGCCTTCATATTCCCTAGTGGCTTTGGCCACTCTTTGTATACTTTGCCTTAAGGTTATGGCCCAATCTGGATGTAAATCGGAAGCATAACGTGGCTCTTTAAGTTCTTTGGTAAGCTCTTCAAAGAGTTGTGGTTTCTGTTGGCGCATTGCAAAACCAACCGCATGAAATTGTGCCAAATATTTCACACCCAAGAGTATATGCTCCAATGAAATATTCACCATATCCTTGGCCACCGTCCATCCATCACAGGAAAAGTCTTCTGTTACCACAATGGCGGAATTTTTCTCCAATTTTCCGTAATAATATTTGGCCAGCTTAAGATTGACTTTGCCAAACTCTTCCATGGCAGGCATGATTTTTTCATAGGCCAAGATTTCATTATTGAAGAGGGCTTTGAAGTTAATACTGTCGTAGATTTCTTGTGGTAATTGTGGGGTTTTCTGGAAGATAAAAAAGAAAATAAGAAAATTTTTATTAAATATCGATTTGAGGCCTATTTAAGTGGATCAAATTAATGTTCAACTACTTCAGAAAGCTTCATGTGGTCTTAATAAGGCTGAGAAGATTTAATAAAGCTGTGATCGAGTACAGACATGTTCGATGTGGTTTTAATAAAGCTGAGAACATGTCTGTACCCGATCAAACAAAAGAAGAATATCCTTAGAAGCTTAGAAAGCTTCATGTGGTCTTAATAAAACTTCCACAACGAACATGTCTGTACCCGATCACACAAAAACAGAATATCCTTTAGCATGTTTGTGTTTAAAATCATATTAGGTGCAGTATAAGTAGGGTTAAGCTCGTGAAATATCACTTCCACATCCGTTGGTTGTTGTGGTCAAACATTCTGGAAGCGAAATGTAATCATGCTGCAGCGAGAATGAGGAGATGCCTGGATAATACTGTCTTCGAATTAGCTGCACACAAAACGGAAGCAATACAGATAAGGGCGAACAAAAACTTACTTACTTAATTAAGTGGCCATTACAACCGTTTAGTCAGGATTACAACCTATCTTCTCACACCACTCATGTGTTGTTTGTTAATATTATACACATCGGTTCCGTGTGATAGATTTGAGAAGCTTTTCATTGGAAATTTTTTGCCAAAAAACTGCTGAAAGAAATTGCCAAAAGAAATTTAATTTTCGTCAGCTGAGTTTTGAACTACAGGCTCTCGTCTAATAAGTCAACGCAATACCTAATACAATAAGAACACACATATGAAGGAGGAAGTCGCCGTAGTCTAGTAGGTAGTGTGTTGGCTTATTAGACGTAAAGCCAGGGTTCGAGCCCCAGGCCAGACATCAAAACAAAATACAAAAAGTATTTCTTCGGTGACTTCCTCTCAGCAGATTTCTGACAAAAACTCTGAGAGTAAATAAAAATTGCCATGAAAAGCTTCTCAAAAATCTGACGTGCGGAGTCGACTTTATACTGTAGGTCCCGCCACTCATGTATAAAATTAACACACACAACATAAGTGCTGTGAGAAACTAGATCGTAATCCTGACTGAAGGGTTGAAATGATCAATTATGTATGTATGTACACATATGAAGGAGGCCCATGGAATTATGTTTCAACAACCACGTGAAATGTTCATAGGAAAAGTGACTGATAGGATTGGCTTTTAAACAGCAAAGGCTGGAATTATAAATCGTATTTAATGCCGAGCATTGGTGTCCCTTTAGGCAAGAAAAGTCGCCTTCTATTATTCTAGTTGTGGATTTCATCACACAATATCCTACAATATTTGAAGTGAAGGGTATTTGCAATACCCGGAAAGATGTCGATAGATAACCACGCCAAAGGCTAAAGTAAATTGTATAACATGAAAGGTGAAGCATCGTTGCAGCAAAATAATTCAAAGGAGCGCTCATAATCTATTAGAGAATGGTAGCAAAGGGGAGATGCATCACAACGGCGGCTTCCTCTCAGCAGATTTCTGGCAAAAACTCTATGAGTGAGTAAAATTGCCATGAAGAGTTTCTGAAAAAATTTGTCGTTCGAAGTCGACTTTAAACTGTAGGTCCCGCCACTCATGTATAAAATTAACACACACAACATAAGTGGTGTGAGAAACTAGGCCGTAATCCTGGGCGAAGGATTGTAATGACCAATTATGTATGTATGTAGTATGTATAGTATTCGATTAAGCACGATCAAAGTTTCCATGGAATATGGACCACTTATGCTTTCATTACGTGGTGTGTGGTTTGTCACATAGCTAGGCACCATACACGACTTATTTTTCTCAAGTTTAAATTAAATTTGTTTGCAGAAGGGTTTTTATTTGTCTTTTTTTTAAATATTTTTTTAAAATTTGTTTTGCTTTACAAAAACCCAGTAACCAACAAGAATACATTTTTATTTCGTTTTGATTTTATTATCTTCAGATTAAAATTTTTTTATCAATTATTTTTAGTATTCCACGTATCGCGCTGTATTTTTATGATAATCGAGTAGCTAACGACGCTAGACACTTGACATGACGGTGCGTAGTGTTTAAATATTAAAAAAGGGGATAGTGGGGTTTTTTTTATTGTGAAATGTTAACGATGACTCTTCAGTTTTGCAAATGCCCAGTAAAAGTGGCCACTTTCAGATAGTGATAGTGATTTGGACATTTTTTATTCGAACTTTTTAAGGAAATACTTGTGTTTTGTTCTATTGGTTGTTCAATTATTAACCGTATATTATGAAATTATTGTCTGCAAAACATTAAACACCCTACACCATGCATGTTGAATCGTATTGTATCCTTTATTTAGAGAAGATTTTTTAGACGTAAGATTGTTCGCTTATCTCATGGAAGTTTGCAGTAGTTGGGCTTCCAGACGGAGTGCGTCCGCTAAGGTTACTGGAATAGAATCGACTCAAAATTTGTTGCTGTTGTTTTGCCTATTAATCCTGTTCACACAAACACCCATTTCACTTGCCTTTTTGTTAGATTAGAAGAAACATGCATTTCTGGCCCCAAATTAAATAATACGAAGTCAATTAATCACAAAACCCTTTTCTTCATACAGGTCCTGATCTACTTAACTTCACTCAACGTGGTAAATTCTGGCTTATGCAATGCTGGGTAATATTTCTAAAGATTTCTGTTGGAAAAGTATTGGCTCCCATTGTGAGTATTTTATTGTATGGCTACAACCAACCCCTGACTGGTATTTCTAACAATTTTCATGAAAGCATGGATTTTAGTCATATTACCTCAAGCTAGTGAGGTTCTGGATGTGCAAATATTTTTCCTCACAGGTTCCTACGTATTAGCCTGCTCTTCATTCTTGTCGGTAAAACTTGTGCAGAATTCGTTGAAGGGAATTTTTAGCCTATAAACTAGCCTAGAGGCCGGTGTCCGGAACTCGCCCAAGAAATATTTTTTCATATTTCGTTTTTTTGGAAAAGTCTGACCTGGGATTTGAACCGTGACTATATGTCTAATAAGACAACACACTACCTACTAGACTTCGGCCACTACAGTGTCCCATTATGACACCTATATTGTTTCTAAGTTGGATTCTAGGTAGATCTATCGCAAATATAATCCTGCATGTATCCACAATAGACCAGTTTTTCAGGCCTCTATACTAATCGGTTTATTTTCTTTCCTTTCCTTTGCGAGCGAGCGAAATTTAGATTGAATTATTTGTAAAGTCCACAGCAGTTTATTACATCTTTTTGTTCCGTCCTGTATTAGGGGAGAAGAAAATTTTGTTGTGTAAGACTCCTATTTAAAAGGCCTGGCATTTCTAAATCTTCGTTCTTGGTGTCATTGTCTGTCATGGACAGGGATCAGATAGCTTTCTGAATGAATTTTATAGAATTAAAGCCTCTTAATTTTATTAAAATGAAAATTATGATGAGCAGTTTCTATTGATTTTTTGGATTCGACCTGATTCGAAGGCTTAATTGCCGATTCGTCGATTTCAGCTACAAAAAAAGGAATGGGTTGAATTTCATATTGTGAGCCAGTAGTAATAAGTCTCAAGCTCAGCCAGCGTCACAAGGATGTCTTTGTATGTAGATCCACATTATAGTTTGGACCGATATACTTGTGGAATTAGACCATGTTCGGGCTTAAGTACACATAGTTACTAAAGTATACATACGGTTAACAAATTGAAAATCTTTATAGTTTCCTCGATTTTAAGACGGTCTTTTGCATTGCTTAAAAAATTCTTAAATTGAACTGAATTGTGGCCCTGCACAGGCCCACAAAAATATACATCCGATTAACAAATTTCACAAATTTCTGAACCAATGCAGAAGACCGTCTTAAAATCGAATGAAGATGTCAGACAATTATAAACGAATTTCAGAAGTTTTTTAACCAAGACCGTCTTAAAATCGAGGAAAATTGTCAGACAATTATAAAGATTTTCCACCAAAACGGATAGGCTAAAAAATTTCTGAAATTTTTTAACCATATGTATACTTTTGTGGCTGAGTGTGCTTCCTCGATTTCAGTTAAGAAAAAATAAATTTTTTTTATGGATTGAATTTCATATCGTGTACCAATAGTAATGCGTCTCAAGCTCAGCCGGCGTAACAAGAAAGGTGTCCTTGTATATAGTTAGGACCGATGTACTTGTGCCTGCCTGTGGAAAATATTTTTGTTCGTAACAAATCGAACATTTATTGGAATTGAAACAAAGAGTCGGAGGTGGCCACTTCACATGCAATGCATTGTGTTGGAATTCTTCAAATTGATTGTAGTGGCAGGGAAAAGGATTCGATTGGATTATTTTTTGACAACCTGTTCCATATCTTATGCAGCTTATATTTTTTATATAATAAAAAATTTGAACAAAGAGTAACAGACCAAAGTCCTTCATGGGACACTCTACCACCGGGGTTCTCAAACAATAATGACAATCAAGCCGATTATGGCCTAGCTTTTCACACCACGAAAGTGTGTTTATTTTATACATGAGTGGCGGCACCTACAGCTTAAAGTCGATACTGAACAGCGGATTTTTAGAATTTTTATTTATTCCCAGAGTTCTTGTCAGAAATCTGCATTGTGTAGCTGCAAAAGAATTCCGTAAGACCAGCAACAGCTACAAATAAAATCCAACGTAGACAAGTACAAATAAAGTGGCGTTTTTTAAATAAAAAAGTGACGCTGCCATTAGAAAAAATCAAACACAAACAAACAAATGCATGGCAATTTACAATTTAATTTTACACAAATATTGTATGTATGTTTTTTATTTAATTTATTATTATTTCTATTGTGTTTTTATTTTTATTTTTTTTTTCAAGTAATTTTCTTCCACTGCTAATGATAATACTGTAGACTCTAACTATTATTTGACAACAAAGTTGAAATTGAAAAAAAAAATTCTGGAAAATTTCACAAACAATCAAATGATGAATAGACGGACATTACGTTAATTACAGATTAAAGATAAAAAACCCCTTAATATATAGACTTTGAAATCACATTTTATCACGATATGTTAAACAAGCCACCTACCTTTACAAATAAATTCACTTGATTTTTAATACCCTTAAATTCATATTTTAACTTGGCCTTATAGCAAGTGGTCAACATGAATGCCTCATCGGTTCCAATTAATTGTATATCAATATCAAGTATTTGAAAATCTTTTACATCCGTTTCACTAAAATTTTCAATCAGTTTTTGATTTTTTAATATTGCCGGCACAAGTTCCGTTTGAAGCCACTTAATTTCATCGTCTTTTGCAAATGACATGGTTTTTGTTGTTTTTTGTTGTTGTTTTTTAATAATTTATTTTATAAACGATTTTTTGTATAAAAATACTGCAGAAGTTTGCCGCACAAACTATAAACGCCAACTGTTTGTTAAAAAATTGATGATCATTTCACTAGAATCGCTTTTGTTTTTAGAAATTATTTCGCTCTTCTGTTGTTTGTTTCGTTATATTTTTTTTTTGAGTACATAGAGAACGCATTTTTGAGATAAGGCCAGCCAGTAGAGAGTAGAATATAAAAGAATTTTTAAATTGGAAAATATAGTCAAGTATGTCACTGTAAATAGAAGAAAACAGAATAAGGGCGTAACGCGTTTTCAGACAAATTGCTTAAAATTGTTGAAATTATGCTATCACACACGAGTCTATTTTTAAGCCGCACAATTTTTGTTCTTTCAGTCACACACGAGACTATTTCATCTGGCATAAAATTGTATACACGTACTCTGCTTTGCGTGTATTAGTTTTTTTGTACTAATTTTTCTTAACCTGCTATTTTGTAAATGTATATGTATTGGTTTTGTATTGTTTATGTATTGGTTTGTGCGGGGTTGAAAAATTATGCCGGCAAAAAACCACTCTCTTGCCTACAAGCTGCCATTTTGTGCCAGCATAATTGTTCTCGTCTGTGATTGCCAATTGATTCTATTTTATGCTTCCTCTTAAATATTCACATTCTTCTAACGATGTTGGCCTTCGTTCATGAAAATTTTTGAATTTTAAATTTTAATTTATGCGCTATTAGCTAGAATGGCATGTCATATGTTTTAATTACAAAGCGTTTTTTTTCCTGAAGTTGCAGTCACATTGTGTTCCAACATGAATTTAATAAAATTACTTTCATTCATAAAGACTAAAAGAGTGCGGGAGCCATAGAGCAAGTTACCGTAAGAGAATCTGTTATTTTTTCTAATCGAGTTGTAAATTATTCGAGTTTTAATATTATTTTAATCGAATAAAAACTCAATAATTATTTTTATTCCAGTCATTGATTTATTTTAAAAATAATATTTATTTAACCCTGAGGATTACAAACAGGACTGACTATGATTTATTTCCCAATTTTGGTGTAACTTTCTAGTAAAGTTACCCCAACTAAGGTGGTTAAAGTGGTTACATACATGCCGATTATTCCAGATGTTGCATGGTTTTTGAATTTTTTCAAATTAAAAGGGCTCCAACCCCCCAACTAATAATTCATTCAAGTAAAACAGAACAGAAACTGCGTGGAGCAGGACAACACTTTTCGCATTAGACGAACTCTAGTCATTAATTCGAATTATCAGTGATATGTACGAAGAGTGGCCTTGTGCTAATTTTTTTCCGGAACGCGTTCCGGACTCCGGTTCACGGATCCGAAAAACAAGCCGGTTCGTTCCGGTTTTTGTTCCGGTTCGGGTTTAGTTCAAACCCTTGTTTATAAAAATACATATAAAAATTCGTCAAAAATTAGAAAAACAAAATCAGCAAGTCTTTTTAATTTTTTTTTTTCAAAACGTCAGCCAATTCTCGTTATCAGAAATCATCTTTAGTTCCGGAACGCGTTCTTGTCCAAAAAGGATGTACCGGAACGACGTTCCGGATCGTTCCGGCTCGACAACACCACTGTGTACGAGGATGCAAAACTGTCAATTCTTTACAGGAGGTAATATCAGTCATTCGTTGTAGTCTAGTTAGAAGTAGCCGTAGTCTAGTAGGTAGCTTATAAAAAGTGAGGCCACGGTTCAATCCTTAGGTCAGACATCTCCAATAACTCAAAATATGAAAAAATATTTCTTGGGCGACTTCCTCTCAGCCGATTTCTTGCAAAAACTCTGAGAGTTAATCAAAATTGCCATGATAAATTTCTCAGAAAAATCTGTCGTTCGGAATCGACTTTAAATCTGTAGGTCCCGCCACTCATGTATATAATACATAAGTATTGTGAGAAGCTAGGTTGTAATTTTGACTGAAGGGTTGTAATGACCAGTTATGTATGTATGTATGTATGTAATATCAGTCAAACATTTCACAGATACGCTGGTGTAATACAAGTTTGCCCCCGATCACCTCAGCTAGTTTCCATCATGCTGGATAATATCATGAGCAAAGTCCGTTTGGAGATAAGAGGAATGACATAGTTTCTCTTACAACAACTCGAAGATTTGAATTCTGTGTATGGTACTAATGTTGCACAAAAACTCCAACATCTAGACCAAATTAGAAGATCTTGAAAGATTTGCGCTCAAAGTGTAGCTTAAGCTAAATATTAAGAAAACCAAAACCATGAGAATTAATAACGTTAGTACCGATAACGTCAGGCTACAAGGCCAATTAGTCGAGGACGTAAATAGCTTTTATTATTCTGTATCTAAACACTACAATAAAAACGAATGATGGTCCAGAAATATGCCCAATAAATCGAGAGCGACATTAACACGATTTCAGTCAGTATGAATGACGGAACCCACGAATATCCAGACGGATCAAGTTTAAAAGCTTGTGTAAAATCTACTCTACATAAGTGAAACTGGGTTAATTTTGAATGCACCCGTATAAAAACTCCAGGCATCGACACATATACAAGACATTCTTGCCATATGACCTCAGCAACATGAATCACTGGAGCTTTACCGCCGAAAAACCTTTAATAACACGAAAACAAAGGAGATGGATGTGGTATACTATCACAAAGCGTTCTGAGAGTATAATGAGGGTGGATCAAGAAGCAATGGTAAATGAGGAGCTAAAATTTGCTGTTGGTACCTTTTTTCGCTGAACAAACAGTTCTTTCTTTAAATAAAGCATCGAAGCTTTAAAATATCCCTGGTGCATCGAGTTAAAGGGAATTAAACTGGCGAATGAAGAAAATTTTATTTAATTTTTTTTTTTTTTGGAAATATTTATGACGGCTTATCTTTGTTTCGAACAGTAATCTGCACAGAGCATGTTTGATCCATCTCCACTTGCGTCTTCGAATCTCAATTTTAATTTTTCTCGCGTTAAATATCATGGCCTTGATTTTGTGTTTATTTACTCTAAGGTCGTAACGTTCCGTTTCAGCCTCCCAGTTTGGACTAAATATCATTGAAATTGTGCAATAGCAGACATATAGTATTTCGTTCGCATAGTCTACGCTTTTATTGGCTTTAATGTAGCCTTCGCCCTACTGCTGTAACTGACAGCATTGACGGTCAAAAGCGATAATGAATAGATTGGATTGACGTCCAGATTCATACTTTGGGATTACTTGACTTATTCTCGTATGTATTGCGCCAGGTTACATTGCTATCAATGACGTAATTTGCCCTGGTATTATCCTACAGCTGTTTGTGTAGATTCTTAATGAGATTTGTCAGAACGAAGATCAGTGTTAAAATTAAGAAAATTGTTGGCTAGAGAGATCTGCCAATTGTTTGTTGTGTTAGCAGTTTATTGCAATTACCATAGTAGGGAGAGTGGAGTCTTGCACTCAAGTGTCCATTCTTTGGAAATGTTGTTCTAAGTTCCTCTTTCTATTCGTTGCTAATTTAATCTGTGGTCCAAAATGGTTGTTAAATAAGCTTCTCAATGAATTTATTTTTTTGTCTTTATTTTGAAGTTTTTTTCATTAACCTTTACAGACATTCATTTGGCTTTAATACTGAATAGTTTAAGCTTATGAAAGAATTCATATTTCAAATTTTTATAAAATATTTCAGACATCGAAATAAGCTTTCAAAAGGTATTGAATGACACAAATTGACCCAACTGGGGGGACGTAATAAATTTTAAAAAATAAAAACATTTTTTTTGTTTTTTTTTAAATAAATTTTCAATCAAAATTTTAAACAAAAAGGACCACACATAAGCAGTTTTGTTATGCATATTCTCACTGCATACATGCATATTTAATAACACAAAAATTCTATTGTATTGTTTTGTTTTTGTTGCTTTTGTTGTTTTTGTTTCCATTTATTAACAATTCAAAACTTGGCGGTATGGTGTTGAAAGAGTAAGTGTTCACGTGTGTATGAATGATTATTATTGTTGTTGTTCAGATTGTAGTTGTTATTGTTGTTGCATGTTGTGGGAAAGATATTTGTTAGTGAAATAAATTTTATTCAAAAATTGTTGTTGCAAAAAATATTTTTTTTTATGTTGCAAATGTCAGTCTAACTGACTTTGTCAATGGAAGGTGGTGTCAACATTTCAAAAAACAATCTGTAGAGTATCAAAAATAGTTTTTTTTGTTGTTTTTAACAAATTAAAATAAAAGAACAACAAAAAAAAAAACATAAAAATATCATAAAAATCACATAACAGAGTCATTGTGCCACACAAAATATCATACTTTACAACGAATGTTTCGTTGAACATGCAACACAGTTCTCGTTAACCATAAATCTGGTCAATTTGTGCGAATATGTACACACGTATTGTATACACAAATGTATTGTTAAAACAACAGCAAATATGTTCATATATTTTGCATAAAATAAAACAATAACAACAACAACAATACAGAACATTAACAATAAAAGATTAAAAAATGGAATTATGACAACAACAATAAAATAAAAGTATTGCCACACACAAATGGCACTCATGCCAGGCATTTATTGTTTATTGCATATTAAATAACAGATTTGGAGAATTCAAAAAAAAGGTGTTTTTTTTGCTTTTTGGAAACATAAAATAACGTTATACAGACCTACATACATACATACATTGTACATATTGTATTTATAGAACAATGGCAACAACAACAACAAGAAGAACAACAGCAACTATTTGAAAGGGACTTGGTTTGTTTGACTTATTCAAAGAAAAATTATTATTCTTATTAAATTATTCAATACGTACATATGTACGTATGTATGTATATACATATGTTTGTATGTGTATTCTTAAATTATTAATTAACATACATACATATTTATTAATGTGTTTAACCACGCATTAACAATATTTTATTGTATACGGAACACCCTGTTAAATATTAAAAATATACATGTTTTGGTTTGTGTCTTTGCTTACCCCAAATTCATTAACCCATTATTGTTCGCTTGGCGAAAAAATTCTTAAACTATATGCTATGTTCAATAAATCGTGTAAACATTATCTTGTACTGACCTCACCTCTTTATTTCAATTTGCTTTTTCCAAGTATGTGTTGGCCGTCTCCTTCCGTGACTAGGCTGTGGATTCCATTCTACGACAGTTACCGCAAATTTTCGTTTCCTAATCCAAGTGGCTTGGCTTGCATCGCCGTAGTCTAGTAGATAGTGTGTTAGCTTATTAGCCATGAGGCTTCAGCTTAAACCCCAGGTCACACATCTCCACCAAAACGAAATATGAAGAAAAATTTCTTCGGCGACTTCCTCTCAGCAGATTTCTGGCAAAACTCTGTGAATGAATAAAATTGCCATGAAAAGTTTTTCAAAAATCTGTCGTTCGGAATCCACTTTAAACTGTAGGTCCCACCGCTCATGTATAAAATTAAGACACCCAACATCAGTGGCGTAAGAAACTAGGTCGTAATTCTGACTGAAGGGTTGTAATGACCAATTATGCATGTTATGTGTAATCTAACTGGCTTGACTTGTGATGCTGTAATCTAGTAGGTAGTGTGTTGGTTTATTAGACCTGAGGCTTGGGTTCAAACCCCAGTCAGATTTCTCGAACAGAACGAATTATGAAGAAACATTTCTTCGGCGACTTCTTCTCAGCAGATTTCTGGCAAAAACTCTGTGAAAGAATAAAATTGCCATGAAAAAGTTTCCCAAAAAAATCTGTCGTACAGAGTCGACTTTAAACTGTAGGTCCCACCACTTATGTGTAACATTAGCACACACAGCATATGTGGTGTGAGAAACTGGTTCGTAATCCTGAACAAAGGGTTGTAATGACCAATTCTGTAGTATGCTCTAACCCAATCCACTAGTCTTGGATATTATACTTCTGAGATATTAAAACTACCCAAAATCTCCTATCCTTCGACCGAATATGGTTAACATATCTTAAACTGCAAAGTCTATACGACAATATTTATTTTCAGATGCGCTTTGAAGATATTGGAAGCGAAACAGATAAGGCTAGGGCTGTGCATCATCGTAATATACTTGCATACTTGCTAAAATGGAATTCGACAAACCGTGGTTAGTCCAACATACCTAGTTACCGAATTTCAAAACTGTAGTGGATAGCGGAAGAAGCAGGGAACTACCTGGTTCTAATGGGACACTGCGCAATTGACAGTTTCGCTGAGAGGCTTGGTCTGCCCCACCAGGATTACTGCAAAAGCTGCCATGATTTGGGGAAAAGAAATCGATGCAATATCTTGTTTATGCGAGTGTCCTGCGCTTCAGGACAGACGTCATCGGTTTTCAGGTGGCAGAACGTGCAACTGAGAGAACTGTCCAAGTTCCATTACAATCGTGTTTAGTCCAACATACCTAGTTACCGAATTTCAAAACAGCTGTGGCCAGCAGTGGACAGCGGAAGAAGCAGGGAACTACTTGAGTAAGGGTTCTAACCAGACACTGCGCTATTGGAAGTTTCGCTGACAGGCTCGTTCTGACCCACCAGGATTACTGTAGAAGCTGCCATGATTTGGGGGAAAGAAATCCATGCAATATCTTGTTTTGCGAGTGTCCTGCGCTTCATGGCATACGTCAACGGTTTTTGGATGACAGAACGTGTAACTGAGGGAACTGTCCGGGGAGACTTGAAACCCATCATTAACAGATCATGACTAGCGGGCTTACCGAGTGAACTTGCCTGTAACCGGCAAGCTACGCGCTAACCTGTCCTTACTTGTTAAAACATGAGATTTTTGTTTTACCCCTTATATACAATTATATGTGCCAACATTTTTCTATTTTTAATAATACATCTGGCATCACCATCAAATTGAATGAATGAATGAAATTTTTGTATTTTAAAATTGTGCCTGAACTAAATATGGGGCATGTAATGCCAGAAACATAATGTTGCATACCTTTAGGCATAACATTAAAAACAATTTCCTTAACGCAAGAGGCAATAAACGGTAACGTATTGTAATCAAATAAAAAATAAAAAACAAAAACAAAAACAAATTTGTTATACATACAATTGAACAGCAACAGTATTATTAAACAATTTATTACTCCCTCTTCTAGGCACTCGCCCACCTCCCATCACAGCCTCTGCCTGCATCTGAGCCAACAGTTGTTACGGTAATTAATGGTCACATTAAATCGGTTGTTAATTGTATTGGCCTACTTACTCGCTCCGCATCTAAATTGCTGTCCGCCCGCCCGTATTTGATGCTGTGCTTAAATGGGATGCTCGTTGAGGTATTAACAAATTTACAAAAACAAAAACAATATTGATTTCAAATAGCCAACTCCCCCATCTCCCTGCCCCACTGTCTTTACATACACAATATAATTAAATTCCTTTAATATGATTAAAGTCTAACAACAAGAGCCTTAACAGAATGCTTATAAGTCTGGAAGAGCTACTGCTACTGTACCCTGGTATTAGATTGTTATGGGAGTGAGAGGGGCGATTAGAAAATTTATTGAAATTATCGAAATCACCAGCTCTGTGCGGTAAATATGTTATAATGTAGGTGTTTGTGTGAATGTAGGTGTTTGTGTGAATGTGTTGTGGTATTTAAATGCATTTTAAGTCTCTGGTCTTAAGGAATTCCATATGCCTGCTTGGCTTGCATATGTATTGTGTTCGTAATAATTATTCAACATTTTCGTTATTCTACGGGCAAATGATTGTTATGAATTTTATTGAATTAAATCGATATTGCTATCGATTATTGTAATCGATATTGCCTCAACAAATGCTGATTTTCTATTACAACACACTACTATGCCTCTCCTTCATATTCATTTTAATGCTTCCATTAGATTATTATATGCCTTACCGTTCTTATTCATTGGCTTTCCATTGCTTATTGCTTATTGCCTGCTGCCTATTGCCAATTGATTATAAGCAACAATTCCAATAATGGCTTCAGCATCTTTAAACAGCAGTTCAATACTCAAATTCAATTTGGCAGCAATGTCTTCGTTGCCTTTGCTATTGCCGTTGCCATTCAAGCATGTTATGAGCAGCACATTCCATAGATAGGAAAAGGGTTTTTTGTTATAGAGTGTTACATTTGGAGAAGGAATACTTCTGTATTCTACAGGATAATCTATGTATTTAACGGTTACAAAAGCAAAGTGAAGGATACAAACTGCTTAAGCTTGGTGGTCGATTGACATCGGCAAAACGTGAAGTTATTCTTTCAACAAACTCCGGAGGCAAGAAAGTAAAGTTTGTCCGTGTTGTTTAGCTCTTGTTGAATGTACATACCATTGAGTTCATGAACTTTAATTGCAGCTCATACAGCCATAGATCTCTGAATTGACGATAAAATTGCTTCTAGGATCACATTCGAAAAAATACGGCTCAATAATATCAAAAGTCAGGCTTTTGCGGCCGTGGCTAGTAGGCTCACTTCAGATTCGGAATCTTATATGATCTTCGTTGACAGTCAGGCTGCCCTAAGGGCCATTGCGTCGGTCTGGTGCAAATCATGGCTTGTTCGCGAGTACAAAGAGTCTTTAAGGTCCTTCGGACCAGATCGAATTCGTCTATATTAGGTTCCGGGTCTTAGAGGTATACTTGCCAATGAGACGGCGGCTGCTCTCGCTAGATTATGTACACTTTCTGAGGGCGATTTTTTAGTTGGTTCTGATCCCCCAATGTGGCACCTCTACGGTCTCATTACTGTATGGGTCAGGGGGGAAGAGTAGATGCGTTAGAGGAATGGATCGGTATGTTGTGTGTCTAGGTCTCTATAGCCTGCTATAGACAGTAATAGAACAGGCTTGCTGCTGGGTTTAGATAAGTCTAGTCTGAGTTTAGGTTTTGGTTTGATTACAGGGCACTGCGAGATTAGATCGCTGACAAGGATCTGGTACAGATTCTAGCCGGACTATTGCAGGGCATGTTGTAACGAAGAAGTCGCCGTGGTCTAGTAGGTAGTGTGTTGGCTTATTAGACGAAAAGCCAGGGTTCGAGCCCCAGGCCAGACATCAAATAAAATACAAAAATTATTTCTTCGGCGACTTCCTCTCAGCAGATTTCTGGCAAGAACTCTGAGAGTAAATAAAATTGCCATGAAAATGACTTTAAACTGTAGGCTTCTTTGAAAGTTTGGACTCTGTCGAGTGCCGACATTAAGGTTCTCCATAGATTCATTAATAGTTTGAGCTGGTTGAGAAGTGCTAGGGCATCAATGGCGTAGTCGAGTTCTTTTGCGTGTTTGTGATCCATTTGTTTTTTCTTCGTCTTCATATCTTCTCTTTCCTACTTCCTTTCCTTTTCCTTATCTACTTTATTATCATCTCTCTGTCCTTTAGGACTTTTACAATGGCTCATTTTGATCTCCGAGTACATGACCTATAACCTAAACCCAATATCAAATGTCAACTTGCTTTACTTTGACTAGCGCTACTGGCTTTTACTGCTTTTGGTCTCAATAACAATTGCTCTTCTAATCTTTTTATCCGTAGCTGCTGATCACTAGGCTACACAAATTGTCTGTTACAATGAAGTTCTGCAGCGCAGTTTGGATCTACCTTTCTACCTAGTCTACCTGCCTCTTCCACATTCGAACATATAATGGGTCCGCCAACTAACGTTTTTTTTTTCAACTAGTGCTTATTTCGTGAACGGTAACACTTAGCTCATGTCCGATTTGTCAGATAATTAGTTTTATCCTTCCGCTGAACGAATATGGTTGTGTATACGCTTGAACAACGCTGGGAAATAATGCGACATTACTTTGGAAATCATGCTAATGTTGCAGAATGTGTGCGAAAATTGCGTACGGATTTTGGAAGAAGAGAAGCACCGTCAGCTCCGTATGTTCGTTATCTTGTGAAAAAAGTGAAAGAAACCGGCATCCTCATCGATAAACCAAAGCGTGAAAAGGCAAAAACAGTGCGTACACCCGAGAATATTGCTGCTGTGGCAGAAAGTGTGTGTGAAGCGCCATCAACATCAATTCACCGTCGTCCTCAACAATTGAACATTTCGGAGACATCATTGCGACGAATTTTGCATAACGACCTTGGTGTGACGCCATACAAAGTCCAATTGGTTCAAGAGTTGAAACCAATTGAGCATCCAATGCATTTTCGCTTCGCTAAGTGGGCCTGCGATCGACTTACAGAAGATGCCGATTTTGGCAAAAAAATCATCTTTTCAGATGAAGCTCATTTTGATCTTGGCGGTTATGTAAACAAGCAAAATTGTCGCATTTGGGGCACAGAAAACCCGCACGCATATAGAACTGACTGCTAGGAAGGTGGATAGGGAAGGTCATGTGGCATTATCCATAACAACCCTTTAGTCAGGATTACAACCTAGCTTTTCACACCATCTACGTTGTGTGTGTTTATTTTATTTGTGAGTAGCAGGACCTACAGTTTAAGGGCGACTCCGAACGACAGATTTGAGCAACTTTTCATGGTAATTTTATTAAATCTCAGAGTGTTTGCCCGAGGACTGGTCAGCTATGAAGCGATGCGTAGCTTACAAGGGCCATAACATACCTTTTTACATGTACGCTTTTGTGGAGATACAAGCCAGATCTATGATGGGGTATTCGATTACAAATCTAATGAATCCTAAATAGGTTTTCAACCAAAAATTAAAGATCGTATTCTCTGATCGCTGGGGAATATATTTCAGATTAGCCTTGTGTTGGTAGTAGGGACCTGAGGTTGTTTAATGATATATACCTGACACTGGTGTAAATGCAGGAGTCTTGGGACCTAGTACTGAGACTCGGATTCACAGAATTTTAGTGTGTGCTGGAATAAATATACGGAGGGGTATCAGAGGCTTGTACGGAATTATGTTTTCGAAAAGTCAAACCACATTTGGAACACTGCCTTCATGTTCATTGAATTCGTGGTTTGTCGGGAAGCGCTTTGATCAACTCAACAACTTGGTGCCGCTAACAAATTGTCTATTTGGGAAACTATTGAGTGGAATATTGCTGAGGGACGATTCCAGTTAACTAGCTATCATCTGGAGTAAGGATCTCATTAAAAATCGTGTGGGATTGACCACCATGGTCACAAATCCTTACTAAAGCAGGAGACAAAAGATTTTTCAGGTCATAGTATCTGCTGTTGTACAACCTATTTGCTTGGCTTTCTTTGATTTGCCTTTCGTGGCTTGGCTTTAAAATTACACCCCTTAACGCGTCACCCTTTTAATATAATTACTACGAATGATACTTTTGTCTTTCTAACATTAAGTGTGCGTTTGTCCACATGCACATGGGTTGTGTCATCTGCCTGCGTGTATACATACATAGTGTTTCGAATGGGACAACTGTTGTTCGGTTTGTATGTATGTGTGGGTGTGTGCGTGCGTGTTAGAATGAATATATTTTTGGCATTCTATGCCACATCCGTATCCGTTTCATATTCTATTCTTATTTTGTTATATTTTATTTGCTATTGCCATCCAAAGGATTTCACATTTATGACACCGAATAATTGTTATTCATGGTACGAGTATCAGACAGCCCAGCTTATATGGGTGGGTGGATGCGTGCTGTCCTCCCTCTCTCTCTCTCTCTGTAGTTTCTGTTGCCTGTTTGCAATGTTGTTTACTTTTCTAATGTTTAAAAATATTTAATTTTCAAATCAGGTTTCATTTAAACACACAAATACTCATACATACATACTATGTATGTATTCGCCTGTGTGTATCTCTCTCTTAACTTAATAACAACAGTATCAGTATCTCTAAGGGTATACTCGTATGGTGTACATAAGTGTATGTGTGTGAGAGTGTAAGCCCTGTATCTCTGTCTATGTATTAATGCATTTAGTATGTCTTTTTGTATGTGTTTTTATTTTATTATTCTTTGAATATCAGATTAAAGGTTTTAGCATTTACAAGCAAAAGTTTTTTTTCATTCATTCTGTAACAGTTCTCAGTGTCGTCTTCCTTCTGTCATTTTGTCGGTTGTAAAATGTTAATGCGTTTCATGAGGTCAAAAGCTAGTATATAGGAAACTGAACATGTGTTTTAAAATCAAATAAAAAATAAAAAAAGTTCGTCTCTTATTCTTATTTTCATTCTTGTTTTGCTATGCTCTGGCCATAATAAAATTTTGTGAGAATTAATAATGGCTTCCTTTTGAACTTTTCTAAAAGCATTTATAGCCTTATAAGAATGACATTTGCGTAACGCCAAAAGAGGAGAACAGAATAAAATGGGAAAACTTTTAAATTAAATATGTTTTTAAGTATAATAAATAAAATTATCTAAAGTAGCCTGAAGGCACGCACTTTTTTATACTCACATGGAAATTTAGAATTTAATAGAAAATTTGCGAAAATATATTCAAGGTTATGGGGAACAGCGTATTTTCTTCTTTAATTCTTATAAGCCAATGCAACGCCTGTTTATGATCGTTCTTGCAAAGCATATGTATGAAGACAATCAGATGAAAGAATCCTTTTGTTTATAGATGGAACGTTCAGCCTAAGCTTACTTAACCTCACTGCTTGGTATACCTAACCTCACTTTTTGGCATACGTAACCTCAATGCTTGGCATACCTAACCGCACTTTTTGGCATACGTAACCTCAATGCTTGGCATACCTAACCTCACTATTTGGCTGTCAGTGAAGATAGATCAAATGGGATGCTATGGTGAGCATTGGTTTTTCTTCTTCAATTCTTATAAGCCAATAATGGGCCTATTTTTGGCCACTCTTACAAACCATATGTTTGGAGAGAATTTGTTTTTCAAATATTTTAGTAGTTATTACACAAGCATCCTCCTGTTTCTACAAGCTTTGTACAACCTTAGCATATCTAACCTCACTGCTTGGCATACCTAACCTAACTGCTTGGTATACCTAACCTCACTGCTTGGCTGTCAGTGAAGATAGATCAAATGGGATGCTATGGTGAGCAGTGGTTTTTCTTCTTCAATTCTTATAATCCATTAACAGGCCTATTTATGGCCATTCGTACAAACCATACGTAGGGAGAAAATTTGCTCTTCAATTTTTTTTTTCAGTTATTTTAGGAGCATGCTTCTGTTTCTACAAGCTATGTACAACCTTATCTCACTCTATGTGTGTGAAGATAGATTTTAAAATCTATCTCTCATGTTAGCTAACAGAACTCTGTTATGTTATTAACAGGAACTCTGTTAAATAATTAATTTAATACTGGGGAAGAAAAACAGGAAAAATTAATTAAATTCCTGGGTAAAATAAGAAAAAAATAGCAAAAATTGATAAAATAAGTCCTTTAGTTATCCACTGTTACAAAATATTGCATAATAAGAACTACAATAAATAGATAATCACACATTTCCGAAAGTTATTGTAATTCGATAAATAAGTCAATATTGTGGGAAAACAGGACTGAGTGGGCGGACAAAGTAAATTGTTTTTAAAGCATTGTACGTCCCTTTAACTAACCCAATCGCCAGAATCCTTAACAGGGCGTGTTTTCATATCAGATTTTGAAATTTTCTGAGATTTTAGATTTTAAAATCCACTGTAAGTCCTTTTGTGGGAAAACAGGACTGAGTGGGCGGATAAAGTAAATTGTTTTTAAAGCATTGTACGTCCCTTTAACTAACCCAATCGCCAGAATCCTTAACAGAGCGTGTTTTCATATCAGATTTTGAAATTTTCTGAGATTTCAGATTTTAAAATCCACTCTATGTCCTTTTGTGGGAAAACAGGACTGAGTGGGCGGACAAAGTAAATTGGTTTTAAAGCATTGTACGTCACTTTAACTAATCCAATCGCCAGAACTCATAACAGAGCGTGTTTTCATATCAGATTTTGAAATTTTCTGAGATTTCAGATTTTAAAATCCACTCTATGTCCTTTTGTGGGAAAATAGGACTGAGTGGGCGGACAAAGTAAATTGTTTTTAAAGCATTGTACGTCGCTTTAACTAATCCAATTGCAAGAATCCTAACAGAGCGACTTTTCATACTAGATTTTGAAATTTTCTGAGATTTCAGATTTTAAAATCCACTGTAAGTCCTTTTGTGGGAAAAAGGACAACATTGTGAATGGTAAATGTAATAATAATCAAAGACGCCAAAAAAATTAATCAAAATTGGTTTGATAGTGGGGAATAGGGAGAAATAAATACTTCTTAAAAAGACAAACGTAAACTATATATGTATGTTCTACGGTACCCACATCTACCTAGTTTAAAATTTAATCGAAGTCGGTACGTTATTTAGGTGAGGCATACAAACAATAACAATAAGAGGCCCGAATCATAGGTAGCGCTGACGAAGTTGTTGTTGTTGTACTCGGTCCAAAACAAAAACTAACAGACATACATGTTATATATGTCCATACTTAGTTATAAACCATCGAATTAGCCGATTTATAGGTATCTCTAAAAGGGGGAGGGTGGCCCTCACACCACGTGTCCCTCACACCACGTCCCTCACACCACAACCCTCACACCACGTGTCCTTCACACCATGTGTCCCTCACACCACGTCCCTTACACCACGTCCCTCACACCACGTCCCTCACACCACGTGTCCCTCACACCATGTCCCTCACACCACGTAACTCACGCCACGTGTCCCTCCCACCACGTCCCTCACACCGTTCCTCACACCGTTCCTCACACCGTCCCTCACACCGTCTCACACAACGTCTCGCACACCGTCCCACACACCGTCTCTCACACCGTCCCTCACACCGTCCCTCACACCGTCCCACACACCGTCCCTCACACCGTCCTACTCACCGTCCCTCACACCGTCCCTCACTCCGTCCCTCACACCGTCCCACACACCGTCCCTTACACCGTCCCGCACACCGTCCCTCACACCATCCCTCAACCTGTCCCGCACACCGTCCCTCACACCGTCCCTCACACCGTCCCTCACACCGTCTCTCACACCGTCCCTCAAACTGTCCCGCACACCGTCCCTCACACCGTCCCTCACACCGTCCCCCAAACTGTCCCGCACACCGTCCCTCACACCGTCCCTCACACCGTCCCTCACACCGTCCCTCACACCGTCCCTCACACCGTCCCTCAAACTGTCCCGCACACCGTCCCTCACACCGTCCCTCACACCGTCCCTCAAACTGTCCCTCACACCGTCCCTCACACCGTCCCTCACACCGTCCCTCACACCGTCCCTCAAACTGTCCCGCACACCGTCCCTCACACCGTCCCTCACACCGTCCCTCACACCGTCCCTCACACCGTCCCTCACACCGTCCCTCACACCGTCCCTCACACCGTACCTCACACCGTACCTCACACCGTCCCTCACACCGTCCCTCACACCGTCCCTCACACCGTCCCTCAAACTGTCCCTCACACCGTCCCTCAAACTGTCCCGCACACCGTCCCTCACACCGTTCCTCACACCGTCCCTCACACTGTCCCTCACACTGTCCCTCACGCCGTCCCTCACACCGTCCCACACACCGTCCCACACACCGTCCCTCGCACCGTCCCTCGCACCGTCCCTCACACCGTCCCTCACACCGTCCCTCACACCGTCCCTCACACCGTCCCTCAAACTGTCCCGCACACCGTCCCTCACACCGTCCCTCACACCGTCCCTCACACTGTCCCTCACACCGTCCCACACACCGTCCCACACACCGTCCCTCAAACTGTCCCGCACACCGTCCCTCACACCGTCCCTCACACCGTCCCTCACACCGTCCCTCACACTGTCCCTCACACCGTCCCACACACCGTCCCACACACCGTCCCACACACCGTCCCTCACACCGTCCTTCACACCGTCCCTCACACCGTCCCTCACACCGTCCGGTGCGTGAAAACACGCTCTGTTAAGGATTCTGGCGATTGGGTTAGTTAAAGGGACGTACAATGCTTCAAAAACAATTTACTTTGTCCGCCCACTCAGTCCTGTTTTCCCACAAAAGGACATAGAGTGGATTTTAAAATCTGAAATCTCAGAAAATTTCAAAATCTAGTATGAAAACGCCCGCTGTTAAGGATTCTGGCGATTGATTTAGTTAAAGGGACGTACAATGCTTTAAAAACAACTTTCACTGTCCGCCCATGTTGTCCTTTATTCCCACAATATTAATTTATTTATCGGATTACAATAGCTTTCCGAAATGTGTGATTATCTATTTATTGTAGTTCTTATTATGCAATATTTTGTAACTGTAACTATAGGACTTATTTTTTTTAATCAATTTTTGCTTTTTTTTTTACTTTTTTTACCCTTGAATTTAATTAATTTTTCCTGTTTTTCTTTCCCAGTCTTAAATTAATTATTTAACAGAGTTCTTGTTAATAACATAACGAAGCTCTGTTAGTTCTGTTAATAACATAACAAAGCTCTGTTAGTTCTGTTAATAACATAACAGAGTTCTCTTAGCTAACATGAGAGATAGATTTTAAAATCTATCTTCACACACATTCTCACTCTGTGGCATAGCTAACCTCACTGCTTGGCATACCTAACCTCACTGCTTGACATACCTAATCTCACTGCTTGGCATACCTAACCTCACTGTTTGGCTGCCAGTGAAGATAGATCAGATGGGATGATATGGTGAAGAGTGGTTTTTCTTCTTCAATTCTTATTAGCCAACAACAGGCCTATTTAGGCCACTCTTACAAACCATATGTGTGGAAAGAATTTGTTTTTCAAATATTTTTCCAGTTATTATAGAAGCATTTTTCTGTTTCTACAAGCAGTGTACAACCTTAGCATACTTAACCTCACTGCTTGGCATACCTAACCTCACTGATTGGCGTACTTAACCTCACTGTTTGGCTGTCAGTGAAGATAGATCTTATGTGATGATACTTTAGGCCTAAAATGGTTGGCATAAGTCTTGACTCACTTAATCGACTGTCATGACTTTATTTCAATATAATATGGGTTCCTGGTCGTAGGCACATCCGGACTTACTTAAACAGTCTGCCTACTAGGTACGCTCGTACCCAATACCAATTCACTTTTGCCGTCGTTAGTCTGTCACATACATAATACATAATTGTACACTACAACCTTTTAGTCAGGCTTACGACCTAGCTTTTCACATCACTTATGTTGGGTGTGTTAATTTTATACATGAGTGCCAGGACATACGGGGTAAAGTGGATTCTGAACGACAGATTTATGAAAAACTTTTTCATTACTCCGAGAGATTTTGCCAAAAATCTGCTGAGAGGAAGTGGCCGAAGAAATATTTTCTGATATTTCGTTTTGTTATAGATGTCTGACCTTGGATTTGAACCGAGGCCTCACATCTCATAAACCAATACACTACCTACTAGAATACGGCGATGAAATTACATCTGCTATATTAAAATATCAGACTTTCTATATATCAGTTCGTCTGACGGTATCGAAATCTGTCTTAAAAACGGGAACTTGTCAATCACGTCTTCTCCTGAAAGTCGTTTAAGACTTTAGAAATATTTGCACAGACGTTACTCTAACTTCCCTAGATCCAGCACCCATTTATAAAACAAAATAATGCCAACATTTTAGTTTCATTTTGTAATAACTCCTCTTAATTTAATAACTCCTCTTAATTTAACTTAATTTCTTTTTTCTTTTTGTGATTGTATTTTTTCTTGTCTGCATTAACATCTGTTGGCTATTGGTTTTTATTACCAAATACTGTCGACTAACCAAATAACATTTTTATTAACTTGTAACACAAGTGTTGTACAATTTTATTTGAATTTTTCATATTTTTTTTTTGCAACACATTTTTACTTCTGTTTTAGTGTGCAATTCTAGTTTTGAACAACATGTGTGACAATCACTATAAACACTATGCATGGGAGTCTATAGGATTTTATCACTTCTGTTAAGGTTAAATTTATGCACATGCGGAGAGGGAGAGGGAGAGAATTAAAAGGAGTACCATGATACTCAATATTGAGTTAGCTTAAATATTTGAAAATAATTCCTGAACGAATTGTAAATTGTTTTGTAAGCTCCTGCAATTTTTCCAACAATTTCAAATTCCTTTAAAGTATTGTCACAAATTTTTAATCAATGATAATGCAGTGCAAAATAAATTGAAATTAGAAATGGAGTCCATTTCTCCATGTGTGAACAAAATATAAAACAGAGAGATCAGTTACGCGAATGCTTACCCCTTAGGTAGCGTAATCCTACTATAAATTGAACAATAGCTAGAATATTTGCTTCTGGTAGAAAGTATAAACCCTCAAAGTGCCGAACAGTTACAAAGGCTATGTGCTATAATCTCTAATTCTTCTTCTTCTCCACATACCGTACAAAAATCTGGATCTCTGCCAGGGATCTCTCATCACAATGTACTCATCCTTTTGCTCCACATCCCGGTTATACCTCACGATGAGTGTATAGAAGCCAATCCAAAGTGAGAATTCAATCTAGCAAGTGTATCCCCCTTTTCGTTACCAGAAATATCAATATGCCTCGGAATCCAACGAAAATTGATACGATTTGATCAATATACTCCAATGGAGTCTTTATAGTTACGAAAAATTCATTACTTACAACAGACCTATGCTATCGTGTTCGAGCCGCTTGACTGTGAGCAAAAATCACGTTAGAACCCATATTAGGGGAAGTGACGTAAGTTAATGTCTCAAAACCCTTCAAAAGAATTCTCCAAAAAACCCTTCAAATGTCTCCGTTCGAAAACGGTGCTGCAGAGTCTTTAATGAATGAAGTGAGCCTATCCCATTCCAATCGCTCAGTGAAAATAAATATGACAGCACACATTACGAGAATTCATAGATTCGGAAACCATTAGTATGTACCACATTAGCAGAGAAAAGAGGTTCTTAATGTCGGCATCTTAAACTATCTTCTAATTCCGGTAATATTCCCAGCAGCGAGGAGGCTTATCATCAACTTCAGAAAAACAAAAGGTCCTTGCTAGTTAAACCCTCGATTTAGTCTCCCTATACCTCTACAGGTTTGGGAATTAGGGCAAACAAGTAACCGAGTAAACTGACAGGTGTGCCATTCTTTTTGTTGTTATCTTTCAGAATCCATCGAAAGCTTTTTCGATCGTGTTCAAAAGTGCTTATAGAGCCCTTAGACTTACCCATCACGTGCGACTTACATCAGACCTATCAGGGCCGATTGACCACAAGAACTTTTAAAACTGCAAGTATCTCTATTTGCAATTGCCGCAGTCTAGTAGGTAGTGTGTTGGCTGATTAGACGTGAGGCCACGTTTCAAAACCCAGGGCAGACATCTTTAACAAAACGAAGATATGAAAAAATATTTCTGCGGCCACTTCCTCTCAGCAGATTTCTAGCAAAAACTCTGAGAGTAAATACAAATGGCATGGAAAGTTTCTCAAAAATCTGTTGTTTGAGTCGACTTTAAACTGTAGGTCCCACGCTAGTCATATGTAAAATTAACACACATAACATAAGTGGTGTGAGAAACTGATTCAAAATCCTGACTGTAGGGTTGTAATGAACAATTATGTATGTATGTATGTATCTCTGTCTGCAAACTCTGTAGTTGTGTCAAGGAGCCTATAATGAAGCTTCAGCGTGAGATCCACACAAAAGACCCTCTATTCGATTATAAAAACGAAAATGAGTTTACCAGCCCGTATTGGCCAACTAACAGAGAAAAGAGATAGAGAAGAAATTAGGTTAAAAAAAAAATTTTTTTAATAATAATTTAACTAGATCGAATTTTGAAAAACGGAAAAAACCATTTTGGTTGAATTACATGGTCTTTATAATCAGGAATTTTCAACAATTTAGTTAAGTAAATTCTATGAAAAAATTAAAAAAATACAAAAATTTTGTCCGAAATTTTCAAAATTTTTGAATTTTCAAAATTTTTTTAAAATTTCTGATAACATATTGAAAGCGCCTCTTAAAGACCTTTCATATGATACCAAATTTATATATAGTTCCTTTGGAAGAAATATGAAAAAATCCAAAAAACCTCAAAAAAGGACCTTTTTATCCTTTGATTCAGCTCACCAAATATTGACGCCAGGACGAAAAAATTGAGAAACATAGTCTTACATTGAATCAAACTTTCATTTTAGTTGGGAACATCTATACCTAATTTTTTCTCCATACAAACGGGGCCACCCTAATGTACATATGTATGTATTGGAAAGACTTGCATGACAACGTGTATATTACGCGTTGTACAATACTTAACGTATAAATCAAGTGTGGTTAGATAAAGAATAGCACCTAGAGCAGCCTGAGGATAGCGCCTCCTAACTTCGCGAAGACTCAAGCAAACAAACAACTGTACCTTATGCCAGACCTCACACTGAAACCTCCTATACCGGGCATTACACCAAACAACATAATGTTATAACCGATTGTACAATTGCCGTATAAATGCAATGCTTTTCGGTAGAAGTCCCCATCTTTTATTTAAGATGATAGGGAGGGCATTAAGAACCAAATTCTTCTTTTTCTCAACGTTCCCTTCCTAGTTCATTTTAAGCCTTAAGTTTGATAGAAATGTTCAAACCAAACCAACTTGATACAATCAAGAATAGTATGACCTTCAAACTTTTTTACAAAATTTTATTTTACTTTCTCAGCACTTCCCATATTTGTTATTAAGTCATGCGCTTAAAAACTTCTCCATGATGGTTTTTAAATCATAAAAAAAAACCGTCTCCGTAGTATATCTGTATGAAAATAATAAATCTTTAAATGAAATTTAATCACTTTTACGTGTTGCCATAAACAAAAGCTCATGACACTCTCCTTGAAAAAGCAAAAAAGTTTGAAACTTTTTTTTTTGCTTTGGCTGTCGTAACCAGCGACTAGACACTTGCATTGCACTCAGAGGAAAAGGATTTCGTTTTTTTTTCTTGAACAATTGTTTGTTGCATAATTTTTCAACTTTAGCATCGTTTTTCCTTTGGTAATCAAATTTCATGTTAACGAGTTTCAGCCAAGTTGTCTGAAAAACTTTACCATACGCACACACACACACACAAGCAGTCGTAAGAGGAAAAGTTTGTTTTTTTTAAAAACTTTAGAAAAGTTTATGAAGCAAGTTTATGTTGCAGATTAATTATCAAAGATAATGATTATCTTCAGAATGGAAAACTGAAATTTGCATGAAAATAATACTTCTTCCGCCATTATCAACTTAATTTTTGCAATGAAAACCGGATATGAGTGAATATTAAAATGAAAATTAATTTCGAAATTCAAAATGCAAAAAGCAAAAGAGAAAGGGCGAGGGAGAAAGCAGGCATAAAACTTTGTTCAATTCAAACAAAATTAATATATTTTGGCACACACTGTAATAAACTTCATTGTCAGAAATTGTTTGTTTTCTAAAAGAAAATTCTGAAAAAAAAAAATTGGTTCTCTTCTGATTTTCCATTGAAGCAGAGTGCAGAGCTGGAGGCTATAAGGCCCAACCTGGATTATCGACATGTTGTACTACTTCTAGTTCCCTAGAAGTCGCCGTAGTCTAGTAGGTAGAATGTTGGCTTATTAGACGTGAGGCCATGGTTCAAACCCCAGGTCATACATCTCCAACAAAACGTAATACGAAAAACATTTCTACGGCGACTTCCTTACAGCAGATTTCTGGCAAGAACTCTGAGAAAAAATAAAAACTGTCTGTCGGAATCGGCTTTAAACGGTAGGTCCCACCACTCATGTATATAATTAACACACACAGCATAAGTGGTGTGAAAATTTAGGTCGTAATCCTGATTGAAGGGTTGTAATGACCAATGATGTATGTTATGTATGGTTATGGTTTCCATGCAGAGAACTTGAAGTATACATCGATCTCTGCAAAATGTTGAACATAGCAGGCTGGAGGATATACGCAGGGCCACAAAAGTTTCACAATTTTTCTGAACCAATGCAAAAGACCATCTTAAAATCGAGAAAAGTTGTCAGTTTTGTGGCCCTGTGCAGGCCCACAAAAGTATACATACATACGATTAACAAATTTCACAAATTTCTGAACCAATGCAAAAGACCGTCTTAAAATCGAGGAAAGTTGTCAGACAATTATAAAGATTTTCAACGAAAACGGATTGGTTTAAAAATGTCTGAATTTTGTTAACCATATGTATATTTTTGTGGCTGAGTGTATTTTATTGGTTCTGACACAAACCTTCGTATGGATTGCCTGATCACTGTAGCCTCTTTCAAGCGAATGTGTCTCTAGGAATTATTTTGCCATACCTTCTGATAGCCGAGTGGTTTTCAGAACGCTGAAATCTAACACGAAGAAAATACGATCTCCAATTTTATAAGGCATCCTTACATTTTTTCTTCTAAGCCTATTGCCCTCACAAATTTCCGAATACAGTTCGGTGGTGACAACAATGTCCGTTTTCTGGCTAAAATGTTTCTTCCTGGAATGCTTTAATGCCCCACAGGTTACGAGAATCTGTTCTGTTAATTAATTCTCATCGTCACAGAAGATACATGTTGGACTTGAAACAATCCCATTCTGAATAAGTGAACCCTGAGTCTACAGTGCCCTGTCAAAAGACCGGTTATCAAACTTCGTGATTCAGATCTTTTTCAACAAAAGTTTCGATTGCTTCAAAACCATATAGTATGGGAACATTCTTTGCCTTTCTTTCGCATCCAATCCACAGAAGAAGCTCCCTTCCTCACAAGAACGTCTGGTTGCTGATTACTAAGAATTCCCACATGACCTGGGACCCAGCAGAGAGTAACCTTATTTTCCCTACCGTGAAGACCTCTAACATGGCTTATGAATCTCTCGTGTATCACCCAAGGGTGATGGACGAAGTGGTATGACATTTATACCATCCGGGTATCGGAATATAGTAGTATTCCAAAAAACTCTAGAGCCGACGAATTGGCCGAACGTGGCACAACCATCGTATTTTACGGTAAGTCTTCTACATTGGAAACTTCTTTGAAGACTTGAGAGCTTTTAGTTAATAATTCAATAACGGATTCTATCCGCGCGGGTTACGGGCAAGATTACCCATCAAATATAATCAGGGCTAGATAAAGAGCGTAAGAGAAGTATTCTCAAACTCAAAAAGTGCATAATAACTGCGCATTATGGTATTATGGGTACTCATGTGAGACGCAGTGGCCTTAGACACGAAGTAAATGATTTCTGCAGAAGTTGTAGAAATGAAGGAGAGGAGGAAATTGTTCTTCAATTTTAATGATATTTAATGATCTGTTGAGAATGAACATTCGGAGTCTATGCGGCTTCACCAGAAGCTCTGGATGGTTCCAGGACTAGGGGAATTAAAAACCTATGGTTTCTTAATGGTTTAAGTGTTTGAGGTCATCGTTGTCTAGTAGTTGTGGTTTAAAGCTGAGGCAGACATCTCAAACAAAATGAAATCTGAAAAAATATTTCTTCGGCAACTTCCTATCACCAGTTTTTTGGCAAAAATTTTGAGAATAAATAAAATTTCAAAAACCGGACGTTCGGAGTCAATTTTAAACTGTAGGTCCAGCCACTCATGGATAAAATTAACACACACAACTGGGGTGGTGTGAGAATCTATATTGTAGTTCTGACTAAAGGTTTTGAATGGCCAATCTATCCAACTTTCACCCAATAAACATAACTACAGCGTTGTGAGTGGTCAGTCGGCTTCAATTGTTAAGTGGATTGGGTTTTATATGAACGGAGGCATACAAAATATGCCACAACCATAATGAAATCCTAGGAATCAAATTATCCTCCATACTTTTTTTCTAATAGAAGTGATGTTTTCTGCAGTGTGTACAATGCAATGATTCACAGGCCAGAGCACATAACAGATATGCATCATATATACGTACATAATTGGTCATTAGTCGGGATTATGATCTAGTTTCTCGCACCACTTATGTTGAGTGCGTTCATTTTTATACATGAGTGGAGGAACCTACAGTTTAAAGTCTACTCCGAACGACAGATTTTTTGAGAAACTTTTCATGGCAATTTTATTTAGTCTCGGAGTTTTTGCCAGAAATCTGCTGAGAGGAAGTCGCCGAAGAAATAATTTTTCATATTTCGTTTTGATGTCTGACCTGGGCTTTGAACCGAGGCCTCGCGTCTAATAAACCAACACACTACCGACTAGACTACGGCGACGAGATTACGTCTGCTATATTAAGATATCGGACTTTCCATATATCAGTTCGTCTGACGGTATCGAAATCTGTCTTGAATACGGGAACTTGTCAATCACGTCTTCTCCTGAAAGACGTTTAAGAATTTAGAAATACTTGCACATTATGTTACTCTAACTTCCCTAGATCCAGCGCCCGTTAATAAAACAAAATAATGCCAATATTTTAGTTTCATTTACTACTTCTTCTACTTTTAAAAAATTTTTAAAAACTTAATTTCTTTTTTCTTTTTGTGATGTATTTTTTCTTTCTTTCCTACTAGACCATGGCGACTTCAACAGATGTGCATCAAGTCTCTTAAAATTTCTTTTAAATTTTGACAATTCCTTGCAATGTAGGCTGATTATGAGGACCGTAATTACCCCATAATGCTTGCAGTTTAGCTGTTAAGCGATTTAGGGCCATTATTACAGCTTCCTGTTAAACTTGGGTTTAGTGAAAGGTAACTTTAGCTAAAGTGAACTTTAAAGTCACCTTTAAACTTATTTTTATTATTACAACTTACAGACAAAATAAAATTAACTTTCTCAAAGCTATGGCAGTGGCGGAGCAATGTCGATAACACTGCTGAAATTAAACAAGTTTTATTTAAATGCAGGGCCAACGACGGGCTTCGATATTTTTTGTTGTTTGTTTATCCTAATATGTATTATAAATCTTTCTGTAAGTCTGCTTTTTTTGAACGCCTGGACCGATTTTCTTGAAATTTGGGATATTGATCGAGCTTTTTTTGTCGGTGCAGGTTATAGGCTATAAATCTTTTCAAAATTTAGACCTAAATGGGAGAAAAAATGGGCATAAATTAGTACTTTTATGCATAAATGTTGTAATTTATCTGTTTTATAGGTAACTAGCTTTTGCTATGACCATTAATAAGTCTCAGGGTTAAACATTGAAGTGGCTGGTTTAAATTTGGAGACACCATGTTTTTCTCAGGGTCAATTGTATGTAGCCTGCTCTCGGGTACCAAGTGGGAAAAATTTATATATTTTTACCCCAACTGGTAAAACAGTAATTTAATTGTAGAATAAGTTTATATTGCATTTATTTAATAGTTATATGTATGTACTCAATATTCCTATAAGTATTAATAATAGCATAAGTTTATTTTTTGTATTTTTAATATATAAAGGGTCCGCCAAATAACTTTTTTGAAAATGTTTTAAAAAAACTACTGAATATTTTCTCAAACTTCTTTTTTTATTTGAAAGTACAATCCTTCCGGTTAATAATGGAAAATAATTTCATTGAAATGGCTGCCTCGTCTGGCCATGCAGTAGCCTACACGATTGCGGCTGTATTTCACCAATAGCTTAACGTATATTGTCATTTAAAGCGTCAATTGTCTCTGGCTTGTCGGCGTAACACTTATCTTTGACAGCACCCCATAAATAATAGTCCAACGGTGTCAAATCGCAGCTCCGAGGTGGCCAAACGACATCAACTCTGCGGCTGATAATGCGATCTTCAATAACAGGGCGCAAAACATCGAGTGTAGCTTCGGCTGTGTGGCACGTAGCGCCGTCCTGTTGAAACCAAATGTTGCCAATAACCTCCTCTTCAATTTTTGTGAACAAAAATTCGTTCAACATGGCCCGATAACGATCGTCATTGACTGTAACAGCCACTCCTTGCTAATTTTCGAAGAAAATGGCCCAATTATGCTTCTGGACCAAAATCCGCACCAAACAGTGACTCGTTTTGGGTGCTTCGGCTTTTCAATATATGCGTGTGGGTTTTCTGTGCCCCAAATGCGACAATTTTGCTTGCTTACATACCCGCCAAGATCAAAATGAGCTTCATCTGAAAAGATGGCTACTGCATGGCCAGCCGAGGCCGCCATTTGATTGAAATTATTTTCCATTATTAACCGGAAGGATTGTACTTTCAAATAAAAAAAGAAATTTGAAAAAATATTCAATAGTTTTTTTTAAGCATTTTCAAAAAAAAAAAAAAAAATTGGCGGACCCTTTATATACTTAAGTTACTGATTTTTGTATTTTTTTAAGTGTTAATAATAAAAATTTTTAAATTTCGTTAACAACAACAAATAATCACTGTTTTTTAATTTAGAAACATTTTTCATTATTTAAACTAATCCAAACTACATAACCCGCGCAATGCCGGGTACAATCTGCTAGTATTTGATATAAATATATAATATGGCAAGTTCAAACATAAACTAAACTTTAAAAGTTACCGGCAGACTGATCCTCCCTTTAGCTTAACGCTCACTTCTACCTTATTGTCCACTTATAAAAATTAAAATTCTCCCTTTAGTTAACAGCAAGTTGTAATAATAGCCCTTAAACTAGTAAATTGGACTTAAGCTGTTTTGCTATATGTATTACCATAGAAACTGTTTAATTTAGGCTTCTTACACATGGGAATTTAAGTCCATGTAAGAAGGACTATAGAGAAAAAAATCTCAGCGTTAGTGTGATCCTTTTAAGCAGAATTTCCGTGCTGCATTTTATATTATCTTGACCATATTTTACGGCAATTTCCTGCCATTTACAACTTACAAAGAGGGCTGTATTTCTTTTTAAAAATAAATTTTCCTTTGCTTTATCGAATATACGTACCACATGCATACTTATATTAAATAGACTCCCCTCTTTCTCCCTCTCTCTCTCTTTCTGTCACGCTTTATAGTTTTTTTTGTCAAACATTTTTAAAAAGCCAAAGAAAACCCCCCCAAAGAAGATAAGGAAAAACTATCAACAGCATTTGTCGTAATCTTTTTGCCTTGAAACACAAACTGTTTTTCCTTATGCCTGTATGGCTGTGCCAAAGGTATTGGGTATGATAGGGAAGGCCGGAATAATTTTATGACAGACTCAATTTGTTTTAGTATTGGTGCTGGTGTCGGTGTAACATATTTTCTACTGCATTCATAATGCTTTTCGAATCAGTCTCCATTATATATGAGATGTGTTCGCTTTTCCTTGTATTCTTTTTTTTTTGTATTTGTTGTCTCTCTCTTTAATAAAATGTATTGATGCGGAAAATTGCCAGAAAAATAGTCATTTTGAGTAAAAATTTTTTGGGGAATTTTTCTTCTCCTTTTTATGCCGTTTTTTTATTTCTTTTTTTTGCTTTCCACAGTTTTTGGTAATTTAAACGTGTTTTTCTGTTATTTATGCTTGGACGAGTGAAAGAGTTTTCGTAGTTTTTTGTTTTTCAAAGGTCCTCGACCATAAAAAACAAACTCCTCTGGTAAAACGGTAATTCACTAAAACTATAAAATTGAAAAGGAAAACGTTCTACACACACACACATACACATGCACATATATTTACACAATTTATGACTTAAATTTGGTAGAAGTTTTCCTTAAGGCTCATAAATTTTAATGAAAAATATTAATTTTATAGGATGGGAAAACACGACTAGAAAGTTATGTTAAACTAGAAAACATTATGTTTTTATATGGATTTATAACATATTGCACGTCATGCTAAAAAGTAGAGCAATAACATTAGAAGCGCTTGTGCGTCATATGACCGCTGTTTTCTCTGGCTCCCTGGCCTTAAATTAAGTCCCATTTCGAATAGTAAAGTAGAACAGTGGTTTACATATGTTTTATAAGTTAAATGACCACGATTTGGTGTCTTAATTGTGAACTTTTTAATAAGACTGCCTATCAGAACGTTATTAAGGATATAAAGGGTGGACCATTTAAAAATTTAAATTTAAAAACGGCAATAAAACAAAAACGGTTAGAAATTTTGCCAAATTTATTATTTTATTGTGAAGAACAATTGCTCCGGTCAGAAGTGGAATATTATTTCATTCATATGGCTGCCATGGCTGGCCTCACAGTACCTCAACCGACCGGATTAATTTTCGGGCACTTTTTCGAGTATATGGAGTCATATCTCGGCAATGGCATCACGAATATTAGCCTTCAATTGCTGAATTGTCTCTGGTTTGTCGGCTTAACAATTTTATTTAATGTTGCCCCAAATAAAAGAGTTCAACGGTGTCAAATCGTAGCTTCTTGGCGGCCAATTTACATCAACATTTCGGCTAATTAAACGGCCATCAAACGTTTGACACACAATAAAACGATTGTGGCATGCTGTTGAAATCAAACACATATACATACATACATACATAATTGGCCATTACAACCCTTCAGTCAGGATTACGGCCTAGCTTCTCACACCACTTATGTTGTGTGTGTTAATTTTATACGTGAGTGGAGGGACCTACAGTTTAAAGTCGACTCCGAACGACAATTTCTTTGTGAAACTTTTCATGGCGATTTTATTTACTCTCAGAGTTTTTGCCACAAATCTGCTGAGAGGAAATCGCCGAAGAAATATTTTTTCATATTTTGTTGTGTTGAAGAAGTTTGATCTGTGGTTTGAACCGTGGCCTTAATTCTAATAAGTCAACACACTACCTACTGGACTACGGCGTCTACTAAATCAAACATCGTTCACATCAATACCATGCAGAACGCGTACAAAAAAATCGGTTATCAAGGTGCGATAGGTGTCTCCATTGACCGTAATGGTTGCGTTGTCCTCATTTTCTAAGAAATATGGCCCAATATAGGACCTCCGCTTCACAAGCCGTACCAAACAGTCGCTCGTAATGAGTGCATTGGCTTCTGTAGGACTACGTGTGGGTTTTCTGAGCCCCAAATACGGTAATTTTGCTTATTAACCTCCCCACCAAAATGAAAGTAGGCTTCATGCGAGAAGATGTTTTTTTTTTTTTTGGTGGCAAAATCGACATCATCATGCGGTTTCTCATTGGCCCATCTAGCGAAGCGGATGCTCTTGAATTTTGTACAACATTTTCGTGAAATTTCCAACCAATTGTCTTTATTTAGGAAATAAACTTCTAATAAATCCCAACGTTGCTCACGCGTAAATCGATTCATTACGTTCAATGGAGATAGACGGAATAGAATGACATAAGTATTGCCAGATTCGAAATATCCGGTGGTGCTAATTTAAAACGATAGAAGGCCCAGGGAATAATTATTTTATACGGATCGGAAATTTTCGCAAACTGTGATACTGATGATAGGCGGAAACTCAACTTGGCTTATAATAACATAGCCAGATATGTATTTATTAAGGGACGTCGAGACCATATATCACAATTTTCTTACCAGATATGGTATTCATTTTGGTAATCTATTTAATATTAAATGCCTAATTCTCCTCCATAATATTATTACTTTGAAACAGCCGGTATACTTATTTAGCAGGATTAGATTTGCTAGATCCAACCGGGGTAGGAAAATTATACTATTAAGGCATAGGACTCTTTTGTCGAAACGACAGTTCTTTATATACACCAGCAGTCTTTGAAATGCACTACCTAATTATATCCAGAACATCGGCAATGCTCCTAAGTTCAAAAAGGAGCTATACATTCTGTTTAAGTAGTTTGTAATATATTTTGATTGTTTTATACATTTTTATTCTTTAATTTTATTAGTGATTCATAATTTTCATTTTTCTAATTTATTATTTAAGTTTCATTGTATCTCATTATATGTATATACTTCTCTTTGTTTGTACTTTTCCTAATTTAGTTGTTTACATATACTCATTTTCTTATCCTAATTTTTTTTAATCGATTGCTATTTCCTGAGGTTAAAACATGTTCTTATTCTTATTCATTTTTATTTCTACTGTACTTCAAACAATTCATTACTCATATAATCTATGATTTGTTATTACTTTTTCCTCTTTGATGTACTCCCATAGCACTTTCATTTATAAGATTATTATCTTGTTGTGCTATGATTAATAATAAATAAATACATAAAAATAAAATAAATAAAATTATTTATACTTTTCGTTTCAATCAGTGAACATAGGATTTTCACAAATCGTCGCCTCCATCTTTTTATTATTTTCAAGCATGGCTTCAGTTTGATTAATGGAGTATCTCGAGCAGTTGATTGGTCTACTGTAGAACGGCTGAAGATTAAAAGTTCTGCAGATTCTATCGTTCTGCAGCGACAACACACTCTGTGACAGTATATTCAGGGTCATGAAGAGAAACTTTGATCATTGTATCCTACTCCATCTCAAGATGTGGTGCCAACTGATCTTACGTACATACATACATATACATGCATAAATTGGTCATTACAACCTTTCAGTCAGGATCACGACCTAGCTTCGCATACCATTTATGTTGTGTGTGTTTAAAGTCGACTTCGAACAATTTTTGAATAAATTTTCAAGGCAGTTATATTTACTCTCTGAGATTTTGCCTGAAATCTCCTGAGGAGAAGTCGCCGAAGGAATTTTTTTCGTATCTTGTTTTATTCCAGATGTATGAACTGGGGCATCACGTTTGCTAAGGCGACGTCACTGGCTAGACACTGACTACCTCAGTTCTGTCAATAAATACTAAGACGTTCTCTGGCAGACTCTTCTTTCTGGTAATTACAAAGTCTTCTAATGTCTATGTAATGTACTTTTAAGATCTCGGGATCACGTTATGACTGTTATTACACGGACTCTGGAAGGTCTTAACGAAAATTTTGTTCTGCATATTTCCACAGAGGGCAAATTTGTATGGCCTCTATATTATGCAGGGCGTTTGTCCCCGTGGCCAGGAACTTACTTGAAAGTTAGCCCTTGAATGTCTCTTTCGATGTTCCAAAAAGTAAAATTACTACTGAAATCGGTTTGATTTCACATCATTTCGTTTTTCAACACAATTTGCCAGTAGGCATATTTTCATATTTTTGTCTTCATAAAAAAAAAAAATTTTGAAGGCCCCAACACTTTAAGGTTATATTTTTTGTCTGAAGATGCTTGTTTTGAAATATCATCCAGCCCGATACCGAACTGTTAAGGGCATCTTTGTTTTGATTTGTTTAGATCTTTTGAGAGGTTGCGGCTTCCATTATAAAGTATTAAATACTCTGCACCCGACGAAATCGCCGTAGTTTAGCAGGTAGTGTGATAACCATGGTTCATTCCCAGGACAGACATCTCCAACAAAAGAAAATCGAAAACAAAATATTTCTTCGGTGACTTCCTATAGCAAAAACTCTGAGAGTAACGTAAAATTGTTTCTCAAAAATTTGTCGTTCTGTATGTCTCGCCATTCATGTTTAAAATTAACACATACAACGTAAATGGTGTAAGAAGCTAGGTTGTAATCCTGACTGCAGGATTGTAATGACCAATTATGTATGTATATATTCCGTATCCATGGGTTTCTTCTTAAAGTAAAGAAATAAAAATCAGTTTTTCCTTAAATTTTCGTATTTTCCATATTTGGTAAGTAGCGTCTTATGCGTCATTTAAATACTTTTCATTGAGTTTTTATGTTTTATACACTATTAAAACGAGTTGCACACTCTATAAAAATGCTGCGTACATGCATTTAAATATTCAAAAAATAAAAGAAAAAAATAAACCTCAAATATGTTGAATTATTGTTAATAAAATTGTTTAAAAATATTTTTTAATAAATATTGTGAAATTGAAAAAAGTCTTTAAAGTTTAATAACATTTTTTATTTTTTAATAAAAATTCTCCAACAGTTTGTTATTAAAATGGCAAAAAAAAAACAATTTTTAAATTTCATTGCATACTTTCCATAAACGCATACAACAGCAGCCATATTTTTGTAGGCAGCATGGTAGCACATGGTAAATAAACTCTCAAATGTCGTTTGTGGTGCCTGGTATTGTTTATAAACAAAAAACCCACACTTTGATAGCCACACTATACACACTGCGAATATACTCAATACCAATTCATGTAGAATATTTACTAAAAAATACACATCACTAACACTGATATGCTTGCATGCTTGCTCACGAGTACACATGCACACACCGTAAATGAAAAAGAGAACAACGAGAATGTTTTATCACCATACGATACCCATTCTATAGTAGTCATATCCGAACTCATAGAGCGAAAGTATTTTTATTATTTAAATACCTGTGTGTGCATAAGTGTTCTCACTGTACATATGTTTTGTATGTTTGATTGGAGCAAGTGAGTAAAGTGAGAGGGAGAGAGCATTGGAGTTCATTTGTATTGTCACGTAGTTTTCATATAATTTATTGCCGGTTGCTTGTTTTTGACTTAAAACATTCATTTCGTTTTTATATTCTTGTTGCTGTTGTTTTTTTTATAATTTTTTGTTGCTGCCACTATTGTTGCTGTTGTTGTTGTTGTTTCACCAACCAAATGATGACTCCATATGTTGCAGATAAAAATTTTTATTTATTTTTTTTCTTCATGTGAAGCAATTTTTTCTTGGTATTATTTTTTTTTTATTAAATTATACTTTGTTTTTTTTTTGTTGCTGTTTAATATGTTATGTATGTATGTTATATTGTTTATAACTATTTGCAACGTATTATTATATTATTAAAGCTTTTGTTGTTGTTTGTACATGTAAATGTCAGGGATTTTTATTATTAAATGCGATCTTTAATAATTTATTTGAATGGCCAACAGGAATTATCACGTAAAACAGTAAATGTTTGTAATTGACTCTTGTATTGTAATTCCCTTGAAATTTCAGTGTTTTTTTCTGGGAATTATCTGCAACTAACGATTTCTGAACGATATTTAATGATGTAAACGGTGTATAAAATTTTAATTTTAAAATGAATTAAAAATGATCCAATAGGGACAAATAATTACAGTGAAAAATACTTAAGCATGTGTAATACGAACCAAATTCAGCTTTGAATTAGTACCAGGCAATGCAAAGCGTTAGTCCAAGCACTTTTTTCTTCGAATAAATTTGGGGAAACCGTAGTCTAGTAGATGAAGTCGCCGTAGTCTAGTAGGTAGTGTGTTGGCTTATTAGACGTAATGCCAGAGTTCAAACCCCAGGCCAGACATCAAACAAAATACAAAAAGTATTAGGTTAGGTTAGGTTAGAGGACGTGTACTTGTCAGTAAAGACAAGTACAGTACCCGGAGGTCGAATTGACCCATTGTACAACGTCCTTACAGAGGGAAGGCTAATAGAGGGATAAAAAGGAGAGGATGTAGGAAAGGGGAGAATGGGAAGTGGTGGAATTACACAGATAAGACACAATAAAAAACAAAATGAAGGGCGCGACTACACTGATGAAGCCCTAGCGCCTCTCAACCAGCCTAAGCCACTAATGAATCTGTGGAGAGCCTTGATGTTGGCAGAATTTAAACTTTCAAAGAAGGCCCTGCCAATGGTCCTCAACCTCAATCTACCAAGGGCTGGGCAGTTACAGAGGAGGTGTTCGATAGTCTCCAACTCCTCCTCATCGTAACATGCCCTGCAATAGTCCGGCTGGGATCTGTTCCAGATCCCCGTCAGCAACCTAATCTCGCAGTGCCCCGTGATAAAACCAACAACCAACCTAAAGCTGGCCTTATCCAAGCCCAGCAGCCAACCTGTTCTCCTATTGTCCACAGCAGGCCATAGACATCTAGAGACATACAAAAAGTATTTCTTCGGCGACTTCCTCTCGGCAGATTTCTGGCAAAAACTCTCAGAGTAAATAAAATTGCCATGTAAAGTTTCTCAAAACTCTGCCGTTCGGACTTCAAACTGAAAAAGTTTTTCAAAAATTTGGAGACCGTTTGGAACCGACTTTAAACTGCATGTTCCGCCACCCTTGTATAAAATTAACACACACAACATAAGTGATGTGAGAAACTAGGTCGTAATCGTGACTGAAGGGTTGTAATGACGAATTATGTTATGTATGTAGTCTAGTAGATAGTGTGGTGGCTTTTTAGATCTAAGGCCACGGTTCAAAGCCCAGATCACGCATTTCCAAAAAAAAAAAAAAAAAACCTATTAAGAAAAAATATTTCCCCGACGACTTCCTCTCAGCAGATTTTTGGCAAAAACTCTCAGAGTTAATAAAATTACCATGAAAAGTTTTTCAAAAATCTGTCGTTCGGAGTCGACTTTAAGTTGTAGGTACAGCCACTCAAATATAAAATTAAAACACTCGACATAAATGGTGTGAGAAGCTAGTAATCTTAACTGAAGGGTTGTAATGACCAATTATGTATGTATGTATGTATGCAATGTCATTCGTTTACACAAAATTCCATAGAACATGTTGTTTGGTACTACTTCCCTGCTTAGCAGCTTGCTTAAGATATTCATGTGAATCCATTCTCCCCTACTACTTAATACCCATTATTTATGCCACACTGTGCGTATGATGAATAATATTTTCTTCTGCTTGTAAAAGCAATATTACTCATACGCATAAGTAATGCGTTTGATAAATATTTCTGTTGTTGTTTTTGTTGTTGTTGTTTTGTGCATATAAATTCAGAATAATTATTTTAATATGCATTATATAAGACAAACAATAACAATAACAAAAGACTACCATAAACAAACAGACAAACAAACATATTATTTACAAAGTTATTTGCATAAATTTATCATAAAAAGTAGAAAAAATGAAAACAAAAACTTATTTTTCTTTTCGTTCTTTTCATACACATATCCATTTTTAAGGACATATGTACACACACACATACACATTACATTGTATGTATGTGTGTAATCTTTTTTAGTTATTTAATATGCTTATTTTAATACAAACTAAAAAGGGTTTCAAATGAAATCCATAAATTGGAATCTCTTTTCTTGTTTTTTTTCTCTCAACCATACGTTCTTGTTCTCTTCTCTGTTCCTTTTATACTCTTTTTTTTGCTAAACGAGTTTAAGTAATAACTTTGGCAAAAAACTATAGTTTATGGGAAATATTGTTTTTCTATAAAAACTTAATCGTTACAATTGCATAAAATATTCTATGAATAGGAGAATTAAAAAAAAATTGAGAAAGAAAAAATAAAATTTCAAAGGATTATACTCGTATACAGCAGCAGAAAGAAATTGAACTGGAAACAGAAAAATAATAAAAAAAATGGAAAGAAAAGAGAAAATCCTACATATATGGGTATTTGACAAGGAGGATAGATTCCAAGCAATATGGTATTAACGAATTAGCAAAGGCTTTACACAGGGCTAAAGGAATATATTTCTTTACGGTGTGTTAAGGCAGTTTATTTGATTCCTTTTTATTTATTGGAATGAAATACTTCAGCTGTAAGGCATTTGAACATATTTCGGAGAAAAATTATTTTCATTCTATCGGGTCTATCATAATGACTATCTTGTAGAAGCCACATCTGTCAAATTAGTTGCCAAATTGGTTTTCAACTGTCTTGCCAAATCGCTTTGGATGTATATAGGATTCCACTGTACGTGCAAACTTTCTCTCAGCATATTTCTGATAATAACTCTCAGAATAAAATAAAAATGCCATGAAAAGTTTCAATAAAAAAAAAAAAAAATTTGTCCTTCGGTGTCGACTTTAATCTGTGGGTCCCGCCACTCATGTATAAAAATAAGACGCACAACATAAGTGGCGTAAAAAGCTAGGTCCTAACCCGCTGACTGAAGGGATGTATTGACCAATTATGTATGCATGTATATATGTTCTATCAAAATGGCTTTTCTGCTCGGCCAACGTAACGCGTGCTTCTCCCATATTGCTCTTTGTAGAGTACTATCCGCAATATGGTAGAGTAATTTGAGTCTACTTGTTGAATACGCTATATACTAACACCTGCACTACGCTTAAACGCAAGATTTGCTATCCGTAGAAGTATACAGGAGAATTCAAGGTAGTCGATTTCGCGTAACACACAAGAACTCGTCTTGTCGCACACCACAACTTTGCAAATTTTTCGTCGTGACTTGGGCCTGCTGAAATCGCCGTAGTCTAGTTTGTAGCGTGTTGGCTTATTAGTCATGAGACCACGGCTTAAACTCCAGGTCTGACATCTTCAACAAAACGAAATATGAAAAATATTTTTTTATATTTCTTTGGCGGCTTCCTATCAGCAGATTTCTGCCAGAAACTGAGAATAAATAAATTTGTCATGAAAAGCTGTGGGTCCCTCCATTCATTTTGTAAAATGAAAACAGAACATAAGTAGCGTGAGAGTTTTTATGAACAATTATTTATGTATGTATGTGACTTGGTCCTGCTCTCATGCAAAATTCAACTCACTCGGGCGCTGACAGAAAAATACCATTGATAACGACATATGTATGGGCCCAGAATCGGCTCTGCAGCAGTTGACCTTAATATTCCTTGATAAATTATCATCAGCGATAAGGCCCATTTCTGGATGAATGGGTATGTGAACAAAGAAAACTGAATTGGGAAAATTTAATTTGGGACGATACCAGTGCCTTCTGAAAAAGTTACTATTTGTTGCGGATTTTGGGCTGGCAGTGTAATCGGCTCATATTCCTAAGGGAATGACATTGCCTATGGTTGTCAACAACGAACACTATAGGCGGATGATTACTAATTTTTTTTTGGCCTGAATTGGAAGCTCTGGACGTCAATGGCTTGTGGTTTTAATAGGATGGCTTTACGTGTACACAGTTACATGCCATATTGGATAATCTGCACAAGAGATATGAGGGCATGGTCTTCTCAGGTGGAAATGATGTGAAAACTCAATTCAATAGTTCTGATCAGTTCTTATACACAAAATCTACTCGTGCCACCCCTTTGGCACCTTATAAATTATTGCCTCCTGAAGTGCATTTCGTTTGAAGCGTGTCAAGTTGACTTCAAAATATTCCCTCAATAGTACAGCTATTTTGATCACTTTTGAAACATCCAGGTAGTTGTTGCTCGTAGTTTTTTATGTCTATTTGGCAGAAATGTCCAGATACCTCAGCCTCAGAATTACTATCCCTGATTGCGACGTCAGACTCTTTTATCCGTCAATTGACGAAGATCTCCATGTTTCCCTCTTTGATTTTTTTTTAGTTTTCGTCCCTCTTTTAGTTAATTCCCTTTTCTGGGTATCCAGTGCAGCCTGATTTCTTGAGTTTTTTTAGCAGTAGATTATCATTTGCTCCATTAAATGGTATTTTAAGCACCCGATGGCTGTACCTGTTTTCTCACACTAGCAGTTCCTACTGTTGTTTTTGATGGTGTTGTTGATGGAGTTGATGCTCCTGTTCCCTTTCATTTTGTATGAATTTCTAGGTGACGTATTTGCAATCGTCTACGTTGGTTGGCAAGCTTTTTCCTTTGCTATCATAATCTGTGCCGTATTTACTTTCTTCACAGAGCTCTTGCTCCATTTGGTTTGCAAATTCAATTGTGGATTGTGCCTGCAAAGTTATTATTTTTAATTGGTTTTTAATGTTCGTTTCCATTAACTTCGACAACGTATTAAAAACAGAGCCTGTAGGCTATTGTAAGACTTATCTACTTTTGAATTCGCCTGGGTTTCCAAAAGAGAATCGTTTATCGACATGATTATTTGGGTTCAAAACCCAACTAAGGCATTTCGAACAAAACCAAAATTTTTAAAAAAATATTTCTTTCAGCGAGGAAGGCCGTAGTCTTCTGATAAAAACTCTGAGAGTAAAATAAAATTGCCATGAAAAGCTTCACATAACTGTCTTTAGAAGTCGACATTAAACTGTCGGTTTCGCCACTCATAAATAAAGTTAGCACACGCAACATGGGCGGTATGAGAAACAAGGCTCAGACTGAAGGGAGCCCTCAGTCTCAGTCCCTGAGAAAACTCTTAGTTACTCGGCTACTTAGGTTGAAAAGGATTTGTTCTACATGATAAGCAGTTTAATTAAGTAAATATCACCTCCTAAAAATTTCTATTGGCTATCGTTCCCTTTGATATAAATATTTGCGGTATAGTTTTTATTTTTAGATTGTGAATGAAAATGTAGCAAAATAAAGTCATAGCGTTGCAATTCAATTAAAAGTTAAAAGAAATTTATGTTCTACACGATAACAATGCATGAGAAGTACTTTGTCTTTGCGGTTAAGCCGCAAACAGCAAAATGGGAAACAAAAATAAAAAATATTTTTCTTCTTTTATTAAAAAAAATCTCAACTAATGGTTGAAAAAAAAGAAGAAAAAACTTAAGCTGCAGCTGCAATCAAACATTTTTAATTCCACAGCTTCTTGTTATTTAACAACTGCTTTCAAGTCATTTCAGGCAGCAAAAAGTAATAGAGAAAGAAAAAAAAAATGAAGAGAATGGGTTGCAGTATAGAAAATATGTGTGAATTTGAACTAGAAGAAAATAATGGTCCTAAGCACCATTAATATATTGCCTGGAAAATCTACTACAACGTTAAGCTTTGGAAAGAAAAAACAAGAAAAAAGTAACTCATGGGCCCAAGTAATAAAGAGCATGAGGGTGGACCAGTGAACAGTGAAAGTATAGTTTTAAATTTATTTATAAAAACAGGGTGTTTAGTCATAAGAAGTACGCAATTTAGAGCTTTATTAACCTGTCCTTTTAAAACAAAAACAACATTTTTTTTTAAATTTCTTTTTTCTTTGCCATCAACAATTTTATTTTTACCTCCAAGGTACCCATTATTTTTTTTTTCATTTTCTAGATTAAATGGTTTGTAAGTGATTTAGTGGTTATTTTCACAAATTTAATTGGACAAAGAATTGTTCATTCCTGCCATTTGTTGTTGTTGTTGTTTGGACAATTAAATGAGTGTGAAGGATAAAATTGTTGCAAGTTTTTCCTTCTCTCTCCTTTTTTAATTTTTTCCTTCCACATTTTAATGCCTGTGAAATATTACTGAAGTCAATGGAAGCCATATTTAGAGAACCTTTTTTTGTTCACAGAGAAAAATCTGTGTGTTATTAATAAAGCTTAAATGAAAAGGATAATTAAACAGGTGTTTTAAATAGGATAAAGGATATAGTGGCACTATGTTCAGTAATAATATGGCAGTAGTAATGGAAGACGTGGGCGTAGGTCCACTACTGTAGAAGATTATTAATAATGGTGTGTTCAATTGGCCGTAGTCTATTAGGTAGTGTGTTGGCTTATTATACTTGAGGGCTCGGTTCAAAATCCGGGTCAGACATCTTGAACAAAATGAAATCGAAAATAAATATTTCGCCGGCGACTTCCTCTCCGCAGATTTGTGGTAAAAACTCTGAGGATAAAAATAAAATTGCCATGAAATTTGGAAACGACTTTAAACTACAGGTCCTGCCACTCATCTATAAAATAACGGACACAACATAAGTGGTGTGAGAAGCTAGAACATAATCCTGACTGAAGGCTTGAAATGGTGTTATGAGGGTGTGTTCAGGATCAAAGCATCGGAACAGATGATAATTTTGGAGTTTACAAGAACATAAATGAGCTAAGTCTATTCTAGCCGTTAATTAAAACTGGCAGAAAACAAAATAAAAGCCAGCAAGAAATCAAAAAAAGTGTTAAATATCCAAGACGAAATAAGAGCAATTGTCTCTACTGGAGCTATGCAGCAGCTAGAGCAGTAAAATGACTGATTTTATAGGTAATAAAATCTACTCTACATACATACATACATAGTCATTACAACCCTTCAGTCAGGATTACAACCTAGCTTCTCACACCACTTACGTTATGCGTGTTAATTTTATCCATGAGAATCGGGACCTACTGTTTAATGTCATTTTCGAACTACAGATTTGAGAAGCTTTAACGGGCAATTTACTTCACTTTCAGAGTTTTTGCCAAAAGACTACTGAGAGAAAGTCGTTGAAAGAAATTTTTTTCGGTTTTCGTGATGTCTGAGCTAGGGGTCGAATTACGGGGTCTCTTCTAATGAGACAACACACTACCTACTAGACTACAGTGGTGGTATTCTGATTGCTTCAGCTAAATTGTTCTACAAACATGCATAATCTCATGATTTGATTGCGATTGCATCAATTAAATACCCTGCGTGCTCGTGGGTCTCAAGAAGGCACGTGTAATATTGACACTGCTGAACATACATATTTGGAAAAGAAGAGGACGGACTCGCTTCTGTCTTTAAATCGCACAACAGCGATTCTTATGGGCCACGGTTATTTTGGTAGGCATATCATAAGACTTGGCATTCGGGTAAATGTCTTCTGCAGGAACTGTAGCTTTGAGGACGAGGAAGAGACCGTCTTTCAACACACGTGTTAGTGCCTATACATCAGTGACGCTCAAAATCTAAATTTCCTATCACATGTGATAGGCAAAGAAAATTCTGCTGACGCTGCGTTGATACACCTACACTATTAGCTTACTTGAGTGGTTTCTTATAATGATCGTGTGTTTGTTGCTTTGTTTGTTGTTTTGTGTTGAACTCAGAGAACAAAATCAATTCAGTTGCTGTTTAGCACTTAATGAAGCAAGACCGCGCTAGGCAACTTTTTTGAATGATTTTTTGTTTTTTGCAAATACACGCAGCAAAATGTTTGATGAAAATTTGGAATATGATTTCTTTTTTATAGAGAATATGGATGGTAATGCACAATGTATTGTGTGTTATCGCACTTTATGTCGTAATTCTTTTTTTTGTTTTATAAAAAGACATTACGAGGCTAGCAATGCATACATACATACATACATCAATATATTCATCAATACATACATACATACACACATACATCAATATATTCATCAATACATACATACATATATCAATATATTCATCAATACTTACATACATACACACATACATCAATATATTCATCAATGCATACATACATACGTACATACATCTATATATTCATCAATACATAAATACATACACACATACATCAATATATTCATCAATACATAGATACATACATCAATATATTCATCAATACATATATACATATATACATACATACATAAGTTCATTATGTAATAACATACACCCAATACAATAACCCAATTTTTTTATTTTTTTATTTTCCCAGTGTACGATTCTCAGAAATTAAGTTGAATTTTTCTCTCCGCTGCTTTACCAACACAACCAAAACTATGATAGCATATGTTTGAGCACCACTGCTATACATACATAATTGGTCATTACAACCCTTCCGTCAGGATTACTACCTAGTTTCTGACACCACTTATGTTGTGTGTGTTAATTTTATACATGAGTTGCGGAATCTACAGTTTAAACTCCGAACGGTAGATTTTTGAGAATCTCTTCATGGCAATTTTATTTACTCTGAGAGGAAGCCGCCGAAGAAATAATTTTTGTATTTCGTTTCGATGTCTGGCCTGGGGTTTGAATCCTTGCTTTACATCTAATAAGCCAACACACTACCTACTAGACTACGGCGACTTCAAGTCACCTATTCTTGTCATAAAAAGACGATATTTTCTAACCTCTCAGTTTCTGACACCCTTGACCGAGCTCTGGAATATAAAGTTTGTATGCACACCTTCTTTCAAGGAGAGAATGGAGGTTTCTGGCCTCTTACTTTCTGACATCCTTGGCCGAGCTCTGGAATATAAAGATTGGATGGGTAAATGACTTCTGCAGGAATTGTGGTTCTGAAGGAAGAGACTGTCTTTCACGACATAAATATGTCTTAAAAAGATGGACGTTTCTGACCTCTCACATTCTGTCTTCCTTAGCCGAGTTCTCATACATACAGGGTGGCTGATATATAATGCAACAAAGTAAAGCGCTATATTTTTTTAATTTTTTTTTTTAATTTTATTGTTCAAAAGCAAAAAATGTTGAAAATAACATCAAATTTTAGAATCAGTTTAGATTTGTTCGAATTGGCCACCTTTGGTACGAATTATGGCCTTCAAACGGCCGACAAAGCCATCACAGGCTGCACGAAAGTGGCTCTGCGGTATTTTGGCCCATTCCCGGCGAAGCGCCGTCTTGAGATGATCGACTCTTTGGTATTTTTTAGTGAGAACCTTACTCTCCAAAATGCCCCAGGCGCAAAAGTCCAACGGATTGAGATCCGGAGATTTTGGTGGCTATTGTGCGGTAGAACTGAAGCGAGGAACCTTCTTTTTAAGCCATTCTTGGTTTACGCGGCTGACTGCGGTGGTGCTGAGTCCTGTTGGACTGTCCTGTTGGACCATGGTCTGCGGCCGAAATGTTTGTCTGCCCAGGGCTTCAATACTGTCTTTAAGACATTTTCCCGATAATATTCGGCATTTATTTTGACCCCACGGCCGATGAATACGAGCGGGGAGCGACCATCGGCCGTTACGGCGGCCCACACTATTACCATCGGCGGCGCTTGAGTTCTGGTGGCCAATCGCAGGTGTAAATTTTCAGCTGGCCTCTTTGACAAGTGAACCCGATCATTTTGTTTGTTCACAAAATGCTCAAGTTGGAATGGCTTCTCATCGGAGAAAGCCAAATTCGGTAACTGGACACTTTCGTGCAAGCGAAGTAACTCCTTGGCTCTTTGCAGTCTAACTTTTTTTTTGTCCATCGGTGAGCTCTTGCACTTTTTGGAACTTCAATGGCTTTAGTCCAAGCTCATTTCTCAATATGTGTTGCATCCGTTCTCGCGATATGTTCAGCTCACGAGCAATTTTTCTACCACTGCGGCGTGGATTTCGATCAAATCTGGCCTTCACTTTTCGGATCATTTCTGGTGTTGTTACCGTTTTTTTCGTCCACTTTTTGGACGCGAGGCAACACTGCCAGTATCACGGTAACGAGAAATGGTACGAGAAACAAAAGATTTATTCACATTTAAATGCTGGAGGGCTCTAACGATAGCCACCTGTGGTTTTCCAGCCAAATATAAAGCAATCACACTATCACGCTTGAATTCCATCACGAATAACTTTTTTTCTGAATGCAATAGATCAAAATGCTTTTGTAAGCTTGTAAATAATAAAATGAACTGTCACTGGAATAAATCTGTCAGCTGTCAGATGAGCGGTTTACAAATGATAACAACCTGAAGTTGTACATATCGGCCACCCTGTATATAAAGACAGTCTCCTTTCTTCAAGGAGGTTCCTTGTTTCGAGGTACTGACTATGTTAGCTATTGGACTAGGTTAATGATTTATGGAAAAGAAGGTCGAAACTTTTAAAGCGTTTATCAAATGAAAAGTTTCCTTATCTCCATTTATAATCAAATACTTCTGTGTCTTCTTTTACACAAAGTCCTTGAAGTAATTGCACTTTAAAGTAAAATATCCTCCACTTGAATCACACAAAATCTGTTACAATTTAATTAAAAACTCATTTTACTTTACAGATCTCACATAGAAACACTAAGTTTTGTTATGAAATCTTCTCAATGCACACACTTCTTATCAAATTCTCTAAAAAATATATTCTTTTGCCTTTCAAAAGAGAATTACTTTCTCCAGCTATTGCTGCTGCCATGCTACAATTGCTGCCAAAGTAACTGCTGTTGCAGACAAATGATTAATTGTGGAGGATAACATGAAACTCTTTGCATACAAATTGTAAGTTTTTACCCCCCTTTACCCTTCCCCTAAAACAGTAATAAACTTGAAAACTTTGAAAATGAAGAAGAAGCAAGTTTTTTACGCAGCTGACAAATCGTTTTTGCCAAATTGCATTTATTTTCAATAAATTTTTGAAAAGAAAATTATATTTAAGGACTCCATTCCCCCCTGCCTTACCCTGCCTTGCATACAACAATAACTTTTACTTTTCAGCAGCACTTGAGTAGAAGAAATTAATTTTTTTTTGCAGGAGTTTCAGAAAATTTTTCGAAATTTTATTTTGATTTACCAGCTTAATGGAGAAGACAAAGACTGTATTGAATGCCAAAAATTGTTAGAAAAGATTAGAAAGTCATAAATTGTTGTGGTTATTGTTTTTGTTGTTGTTGTTTTTATTGCCTAAAAATTATTTTGTTTTGTTGCTAATGGAAGCCTTAATAAAGCTTTTAAGGAAAAGTTTTTTGGGTTCGAATATTTTTTTCCTCTCTCTTAATGGAAATTTTATTACACTCATGGTGTTTTAAACAAAACGACATCATTATTATCCATACTTATGAGTTATAAAGGAGGTTTACATATCTAAAAATAAAAAAAAAATTGTTTTTAAAATATTTTCCAAAACAAAGTATTTTTTTCAGTTCCTTCCTTCTACTGAGCAAGTTGCCATCGTTGCAGCTTACTCTGGTTGATCATTTAATAAAAAGTCTGTGAAATTATGAAAGAAAATAAAGAGTCTTGCAGATATACGCTGCTCAACCTTTGGTACGGTTTAGGCATTCATCACCAAATACTTCTTAAATATTTCAGGAAAGTTGGATACACAACAGAAATCAGCAATGAGTATTCAAAAAGATGAGTAGAATCGAATCATACTCATAATTTCTGATACTTATACAGATTCATACTTATTTTTCTATTATACTCATATTATTCATATTCAAAGTTTGAAGTACTTATCATACTCATACTTAACAACATGCATAATGTTGTTGATTTCGACTCTCCATGACTCAACATTTACAAGAATCACAAAATAAGTATGAATCGCGTACGAACACTACAATACTCACTAGAAGGTTGTGTGTTTGCTTTGCTTGCTGTCTTTGTCTTTTTCATTTTTTTTGTAAATGCAACAACAACTAAGACTGTAAATTTTGATGAATGATTCGAGTCACTCGAATTTCATGAGAGCTTATGAGTAGCGAAAAAATGATTCATTGCTGATCTCTGATACACAAGTTAGTTTGATTACGGTGATGCTGTTTCACTTACCTCATGGTTTTACGGTCTATCTCATCAAAAAGCTTCTCAAAATTGATAAGTGGAAGGTACTATGTTCACGTATGTTCATAATCAATCTTAGACTAGCGATATGTTCCATATTTGAGCTGTTTGAGTTTGAAATCCTTTTTACTCTCCATGTTTTGTGGTTCTCTTTCCTTCCTTGCTATTACAGCTTCTGGAGAAGTCACTATTATTAGCCTTCGGGCGTAAGTGTAACCAAGAGGCAGTGTCACCTTAAAACTTCTGCTAAAATTCCTAAGACGGACTGGGGTTATATTTAACGCAAAATTTTATACTCCATTCGTCTATAGCCTGCTCGATTTGTCTGGGCTGTTACATACTAGAAGTCGCCGTAGTCCAGTAGGTAATGTGTTAGCTTATTAGACGTAAAGCTAGGGTTCGAAGCACAGGTCAGACATCAGAAGAAAAGACAAAAAGTATTTCTTCGGCGACTGCCTCTCAGCAGATTTCTGGCTAAAACTTACGAGTGTAAATAAGATTGCGGTGAAAAGTTTCGCAAAAATCTGTCGTTCGGAGTCGACTTTAAACAGTAGGTCCCGCCACTCATGCATAAAATTAACACACACAACATAAGTGGTGTGAGAAACTAGGTCGTAATCCTGACTGAAGGGTTGTAATGACCAATTATGTATGTATGTGTGTATGTTACATCCTTCCGAAGTCGCCGTAGTTGTGTATTGTATGTATGTATGTAGTGTGTTAACTTATTAGACATGAGGCCTTGATTCAAAGCCCTGGTCATATATCTCCAACGAAACAAAATATAAAAAAAATTTTCCTTTACAACAGATTTCTGGCAAAAATTAAAAATTGCCATGAAAAATTTCTCAAAAATCTGTCGTTCGGAATCGACTTTAAACTGTAGGGCCCGCCTCTCATAACATAAGTGGTGTGAGAAGCTAGGTCGTAATCCTGCCTGAAGGGCTGTAATGACCAATTATTCCTTTCCAAATGAATACAGTTTGCCTCTCTGCAGCGGAATATTAATCCCATGTATGAATTGTTTGTAGCTCAAGCCTTTGATTGTGCTTCAGCTTCGTTGTTACCTCTAGAAAGCCTTATGAGGGTAACTAGCGAATGGCGTGCTATCTCCTCTAATGCCACACGGCATACTTGTGTAATCTCAGATGTTATTTATACTCTATTTGGCGATTTAATTGAAGCCTTAGGACCACTATTTATCTCTACTCGATATACATACATACATACGGACATACATAATTGGTTCTTACAACCCTTCAGTCAGGTTAACAACCTAGTTTCTCACAGCACTTATGGTGTGTGTCAGAGATCAGCAATGAATCGCTTTTTCGCTACTCATAAGTACTCATGAAATTTTGAGTATGAGTGAGTCAACAGTATTGAAATCCAACTACTCTGATTCATTCGTACTCAGTACAACATTGATTTATGAGTACAAGTTGCAATGAGTATGAGTACAACGTTGACATTAAACTCATAACATAAAATTTACAGTCTTAGACACACAAACAAAAAAGACAAAGGCAGCAAGCAGAGTAAACACACAACCTTCTAGTGAGTATTGTAGTGTTCGTACGCGATTCATACTTATTTTGTGATTCGTGTATACGACGAGTCTTGGAGAGGCGAAATCAATAACATCCTGCGTATTGTTAAGTATGAGTACCATGAGTATTTCAAACTTTGAGTATGAGTAGTATGAGTATGACATTAAAATAAGTATGAATGCGTATAAGTACCAGAAATTATGTATGATTTGAATCTACTCATCGTTTTGCATACTCAGTGTGTGTTGTAGCGATTTTATTAACTCTCAGAGAGTTTTTGCCAGAAATCTGCTGAGAGGAAGTTCCCGAAGACATATTTTCGTTTTGTGGGAGATGTATTACCTGGGGTTTGAACCGTGGCCTCATATCTAATAAGCCAACACAATACCTGCTAGACCACAGCGATATACTGTGACACCAAATGCATATAGCGGCTGTCTTATGGCCATAGTATTTACAGTATCTGATAAGTGTAGTGAAGATTGTTTTTAATCTGCAGATCTCTTGCATAAATTCTTGTGCAGATATTTATGGAACTCTGCTTCTACATGAGCAGGCACGATAAGATGCTTTGGCATGGTGGATTCATCAGTTAAGGCTCCTCTAAAACACTTTTTCTTGGGAATAATCCAACGTAGATTATTATGATGAAGGAATGGTGGAACTTGTCCAATCTCTAGTCTACTAAAGCATATGCTTGATAGTTCTAGAATGTAATGAATATTAAATCAACGTAGGAAATCTTTATAAGTTTCGTAATTGGAACTTTGAAGACTTCTGAGAGATATGGACCTTTTCAAAAGAAACTGTCGCATACATTCTGTAGTTCTGCCCTGGCATTCAGAAACGAAGGATCATAATTATGAGCCGAGTTTTTATACTAGGATTGCTGGCATTAATTGAGAGGCTGATGAGATACACACAGTTACTAAAGTATACACACGGTTAACAAATTTCAGAAATTTTTTAACCAATCCGTTTTCGTTGAAAATATTTATAGTTTCCTCGATTTTGAGACGGTCTTTTGCATTGGTTAAAAAATTTCTAAAATTAACTGAATTGTGGCCCTGCACAGGCCCATAAAAGTATACATCCGATTAACAAATTTCACAAATTTCTGAACCAATGCAAAAGACCGTCTTAAAAGCGAGGAAAGTTGTCAGACAATTATAAAGATTTTCAACGAAAAGGGATTGGTTAAAAAATGTATGAAATTTGTTAACCGTATGTATACTTTTGTGGCTGAGTGTAATTCTATTTTTTCTGTTTGTTTCCCATTTTTCTCTTTATTACTGCTACTAATTCCTTCTTATTTTTCCTTCCTATCCTTCTATTCCTTATTTTTTTAAGTCTCTGTAGGCGTTTTGACTTATTAGACAAGTGGCCGTGGTTCAAATCATGGCTCAGACATATTGAACAAAATGAAACACGAAAAAATTATTCTTTCAGCGACTTCCTCTTGCAGACTTCTGGCATAAATCTCTGAGAGTGAAATATAAAAAATCTGCAGTTTGAAGTCGACATTAAACTGTAAGTCCCGTCATTAACACACACAACATGAGTGATGTGATAAGCGAGGTTGTAACACTCACTAAAAAGGGTTGTAATACCCTTATTTTCCCATATCCTTTCCATTTGCTTGCACTCACAGCGAACTTTTTTAATGTACTCGTATGAGCGGAAAAGTATTTTTGCTCTTGCCTTTGCAACCTAACTTAATGCCTTACTTTTGTTATTGTTGTGTTGCCAATGACTGAGAGATTATTGAGTTGAGTTAAACAACTTAATTATCCTTAATAACATCTCACGTTGTTCAATTTCTGTTGTTTTTTTTTTGCAATTTGAATTTTAATTTCCATTTAACAACAGTAAGTGAATAAGTAAGTAAACAGTGCAACAACATGATATTGTAGACATTTGTTATCAATATTTGATTTGAGTTACTTCTCTTTCTATCTCATTCTCTTTCTGTTTTTCTCTCTCTGTCTGTTTTAATTTATTTATTTATAAATTTATACGTATTTATCCGTATTTGTTTATAGTTTATGTTGAACTCGTTTTTGCAAAAGTGAATTCATAAATATTTATAAACACCATGGGATACATTCTGTATTTCATTTGTATATATGTATGTATTGTGTGCACGCGTGTGTGTGTTAGTTTATTTATTTCTATGTGTTTATGTAACAACTGCTTTGGCTTTACAACTTTAATATGTGTATATGAACGTAAGAGTATAATAATAACCCAGTGCAGAAAATAGTCTTCAGAACAAAATAATTCCCGGCTACAGTACAGTTCTTGATTTCTACTTATGATTTTAATGTCTGCGTTCCACAGGCAGGCTCAATATCGTTGGCCTCAAAAGGGTATGTGCAACATTGCTGGACACATGTGGATAAGATGAGGACAGACTCGCTTCTGTCTTGAAAACGTTCTTTTGGTAGGCATGCTGAAAAACTCGGCATTCGTGTAAATGACCTTTGGAGGAACTGTGGGTCTGAGAAGGAGGAAGATATCATCTTTCAACACACATATGAATAAGAAGACGATCGCTTCTCTATTGTCTTTAAATCATATGACTATTCATCGCACAATAGCGATTCTTATGGGCCAATGTCCTTTTGGTAAGCATGTTGAAAGACTCGGCATTCGGTTAAATGACTTCTGCAGGAACTGTGGGTGTGATGAGGAGGAAGATATCGTTTTTCAACACACATATGAATAAGAAGATGATCGACATTCCTGAAGTCAGCGGACAGGAATTCGATGCAATCTGGAAGGAAATGAAACTCAGGAAGGCTCCGGGAATTGATGGAATCCCAAACGTCGCACTTAAGGTGGCTATAGAGAACAACGTTGAGGTGTTTAGGAAAGTATTTGATACATGCATTCAGGAGAGGAAATTCCCAAGGAAATTCCCATTCGACGAATCTACGCCTTACTTGATGATCGTTTGGCTTCAAATCTTGCACGAGTTGGATTTTGTAAGCACGCAAACCAAGATCCTTCCGCAAAATCTTCCATAAAGTGAATGGACACAGATCCAATTCCTGTGCTCGATGGCGGATGGACTCATTCGGGTCTTCCTCAATGCTACGCTCTACAGCAGCAATAGCTTCTTCTGTACGCACCGTACAGCGTCTCTGGGGATGCGAGTTATCAATAAGAGTAAACGTGGTGCGGAAACGTTTCATGGTTAATCGTATTAACTACTCTGATGGACGATTTTGTCGACGATAAAATGGACGTAGTGCGCGATACGTTTTCCGCACAGAACCATTATTTTCGAAATAAAATTGCACTATTTGCAAGCGTTGTTCAGGCGTGAGTCTATTCATGATGAATTGCCAAACCAAACTGAGAATAAATCACTTGACAGCTGTTAAATCGGTCGCCATCTTGAAAAGTAATGCCAACTTAAAGTTCTATACCTCTATAAAAAACAGCCTTTAGAAGGACTCGGCATTCAGGTAAATGACTTCTGCGCTAATTGAGGGTCTGAGGAGGAGGAAGAGACTGTCTTTCATCACATATGTGCAGTGACTGTTCTTGTTATAAAAAGATGGAGATTTCTGATCTCTTACTTTCTCACATCCTTGACCGGGCTCTCGAATATAAAGATTGAATGGACGCCTTCCTTCACGAAGAGCCCGCCATCTCACCTGACCAGTTTAGCCTAACCTGGAATAATATTTCAGCATCTTGTTTTGAGGTACTGACAATGTTAGCTACTGGACTGGGTTAACGATTTATGGAATACTGATTCCAACACCATATTGACGTTCTAGTTCTAGATTTTTACTCATGATTTTTATCATTTTGGATCCTGCATTCCAGATCACTTTAAGCTGCTATAAAGGCACAAGCGTTACAGAAAAAAGGTTGAATAGACTCTGATTAGGCTTAAAACAAATTTTTTTCTGCCTGTATTCATAGCGGCATTCATGCCTGTATTCGTCTCTTAACAAATGGATTAATTATACCACAGTTCGCATAACATCATCTCATATCCTCTATGCCAATTTCATATAAGAATTCAATTGGATTTTCTGTTGTTAGTTTTGTTGTTATTTTCAGCATCACCATGTTCAGGAACCCATATGAGGGTCATGTTAGAAAGCTCGCTATTTCCTCTTGAGGCCCACGGCATTCTTGGAGAATTTTAGATATGATGTGCCCACTATCTACTGATCTAGTGAAGGCCTCACATACACACATAATTGATCATTACAATCCTTCACTCAGGATTACATCCTAGCTTCTCACATCACTTATGTTGCGGGTGTTAATTCTATACATGAGTGTGTGGGAGCTACAATTTAAAAGTCGAGTCATAACGACAAATTTTTTTGAGAAACTTTTCACGGTAATTTTATTTTTATTCACAGACTTTTTGCCAAAAGACTGCTGAGAGGAAGTCACCGAAGAAATATTTTTTCATATTTCAAACCCCTGGCCTGGGGTTTGAACCGTCGAAAAAGCCAACACACTACTCACTAGACTTCGGCGACTTCAGACCCACAGCCTTGGCAAAAGTCGTTTGATGGCCGCTGTATTATTACGGCGTAGCTTCACCACCAGTCTGGGGGTAATCTGTCTTTAACAAGGTAGAAGTCCTTTAATCACATGCAGATTTATTGTCCTTAAGGTTGCAGATTGTATTGGCCTTTCAAGCAAAACAGAAAATAAATGAAATGAATGAATCCATAAGCAATGTTTACTGGGTTACATGACTTATACGATAAAATTCTTCCTGAGGCCATATGCATTCAAATAAATATGTAAATCCACATGCATACGCACACTTACAAACACACACATACTCGTATATATTCAAGTGTGAATAGTATTTATAGAGCAGTTATCCTGGGGGGATATTATTGTGAAATTAAGTTCATTTTATCATTGAAAGTTTTTAATTTAAAGCATTCAGCATTCAGCATTTGTATGTTTCTTAATTCTTTTTCTATCTCTTTCTCTCTCTCTCTCTCAGATAAGAAAATTTTATGATAATGCCGTTCTATAAATAAAAACGTCATGTGGTAATAAATTAAAACATTTTAATGTGATTTAGAATTAAAATTCATCAATTAAATTTGATTCGAATTTAGGCATAAAAGGATAAAGCACTAAACTACACGGAACTGTTTGTTATACAGTGTTATTTCAAGGTTTGGCTAGCCTTCTGGCTTTTATTCGATTCATTATGCAGGCTTTAAAGGCATTATTGAAATCGTTTGCTATTCGTAGAGTATAATTAAGCTGCTTTACCTTGGACAAGAACTGCATTCGCATTGCATTCCCATCCGATTTTCGGATGCGCAACATGTTACGCAGTTTAATCTGCATTAAGGCTTTGGAATATTTCAGTAAGATGTCGTGTTTACATCTATAAATACCTTATCGCATAAAGGACTGAGTCGTTAGGATCTTCCTTGACATTTTCCAATTAATTTTCTGTTAGCTGTACGCATTAGGATTTTCGTTTTTTCCTTCACCAGATGATGAACTCTTTAGTCGCCGTAGTCTAGTAGCTAGTGTGTTGACTTATTAGACCTGAGGCCATGGTTCAAACCTTAGGTCAGACATCTTCAACATAGCGAAATATGAAATATATCTTTAGCGACTGTCTCTCAGAAGAGTTTTGGCAAAAACTCTGAGAGTAAAATAAAATTGCCATGAAAAACTTTCTCAAAAATCTGTCGTTCGGAGTCGACTTTAATCTGTATGGCCCGCCACTCATGTAATTTAGCACACACAATATAAGAGATGTGAGAAACTTGGTCGCAATCCTCTGATTGAAGGGTTGTAATAACCAATTTATATATATGTATGTAAATGACAAGTATTACTACCATCTGCAAAAGGATGGATATTGTTACGAAAATGGAAATCGTGTTTTGCTTTCACATCGTTTAAATTGTAAACAAAAGTTAAAAAAACAAAAACAATGAACTTGTTTACATGATAAACAAGTAAACAAAAAAAAATACCAACAAAAAACCAGTATTAAAAAGGGTGATAAACACGTAAACAAAAAGGCAACAACAACACTGCAAGGACAAACGTAAACAAAATACACAAACACCAATAACGTAAACAACATGTTTACATTTATAGAGATTTCGAGAAGGCGAAGTCAGTCTCCTTCAAGAGCTTCCATCAGACTGTTTACCCTGCGATATAAAAGGCAAGACTAAGCAGGTAACGGAGTCAGTAAAAATTCAGTCAGTCTTGTGTGAAGACGCGGTGTTTGAAGAAAGTAATCGTTGTTTGAAGATCCCCGTTATAAAGATCTATCGAACAAATTAACTAGTAGTTGTTATTGCTTACGCAAAAGAGTGCAAAGAGGAATAACAAACAAAGCAATTGTTGTTGTTTACAGCAAGTTGTAAACAGTGCCACACAGAATTGTGCGAGTAATAAAAAAATTAATTAAAAATGAGCATAGATTTATTTTTATTTGCAATCTACGAGCTCAAATTTCAAACGTTTTAAAAGGCAAAAACGTAACAATATGTTCGATAGTAAAAGTTTTGCCCAGAATAAAAAGTTAGAGAGTGCGGTTCCAAAAACTTGAAGTACAGGTTTTCATTTTGGTAGGAAGAGTGTACATATAGCTGAGTAAAGCATGTCCAACTGAAAGGAGATAATAAATTTATTGCGTTTTATTTCTTAGGTCGACTAATTTTATAACAACACTCGTATATTTATTTCCTTTGAAACTGTCTGCCCTTTTAAAAATTTCATGCACCACTGCCTCCTGCTATTTCACTACCGTCTCTGTCTACCACTTTCTCTTTCCCTTCCTCTTCCTCTCTCTGTGTCTCTCTCTCTCTTTCCTTGCATATGTATTTTAGTTGTCTGTGCATAATTATTATTTCAAATAGAATTTGTGTCATCATATTTATAAATATTTATGTATGTTTCCCATTCCATGCCATAGAAATTCATTCTATTCTATACTGTGGTATACTATTCTCTTCTATTCAATGTTGTAAATTTCATTTGTATGTGCATTAGTATTCGTATTCATATGGCATTTTGTGGTTATTGTATACAAAAGTATCCCAATGTAAGTGTATGAGTATGTGTGCCTGTGTTAAGTGTTAAAAGGTTCAGTTGAGTGTATGTATGTGTGACTTTTACATTTAAAATGTTTCAACGGAAACCATATTTTCATAACTTTTCACTTTTCAAAATATTTTAAATCAAATGAAAATGAATTTTTTTTTAGCAAAATGGTTACAAAATGGAAGAAAAAATAAAAAGTGAACAAGAAATGGCGAAATTTTTAGTATCACGTTGAAAGCATAAGGCAAACACAGGTCTAAAAGGGTATTCGTTATACTTTCTTTTGAAATTTTTGTTTATATTTCCAACAATATCTCGTCTCTAACCTGGTTTTCACAACGAATATGGAATTATCAGGGTTTTAAGGTAGCACTACAAGGTTGTCATTTGTATTCCTTTATTACACACTCGCAAACAATCTGTGCATTGTGTCAAACTAATAGAATCGATTTGAATTCGGACAAGACCCGAATTTGCTAAATGATTCATGAGCTCAACTATATATCAACTGTAACTATGTTTGGTGGGCACGAAAATTTAATGCCAATCAGCGTACTGATGGCAGTAGGTTATGTCACCACCATACATTTGTAATTTCACGAAAAAGTTCTCAACTACAACACCAGTATGTAGCGCATCTTCAAGGTCATTCAGTTATAGAGCGAATTGCTTGGGCCTAACATACATGCTTGCCTGAGTCTAAGATTTATGTTAAACGAACTGGATTATTAGTTACCATAGTGGTGCCTGCAGCATACTTCCTAGGAGATGAGGTTTCAATCCACGCGCTCATCGAAAGGGAAGATAAACCGACTCTTCAAATACTTTTCTCAAAACTAATGGGTTTGAGGCAACCAAAATTTTTGTTGGGAAATTACAATAAGAGAAGATTTGAGTCATGCATTAAACTATTCAGAAAAACGCCATAAGTTGGTAACCGGTCTTCAGCTGGTATAGCTGATATAGCTGGTATAGCTGATATAGCTGGTATAGCTGGTATAGCCCATAAACATACTACTGTCTTCTGACACTTATTCAGAATGGGCGTGGTTGAAGTTGTAATAGTCTAGTAGGTAATCACCCCTATCGCAAATAACTATTCCCATAAAAAAAATCCCAAATTTCCTCATTTCCTATTGTAAATCATTCCCAAAAAAATTTTTTGGGAGTGAATTCACAAACACAAAAAATATTGTATCGTCAATGTTTATTCCCAAGAAATATTTTGTAAAATTAATTCCTAACACTTGCCAATGGGAACAAGAAGGGAACATGTAAGTTATAAATTGTTTTGTTGTCGTTTGTTTAAAACTAAGTATATTGTTTAATTTAAGGAATGCAAATGTAATACTAGTACAAGTTGGAGTGTGATATTTTCAAAGAAGACTGGTTTTTAGGTTAAAGTATTCCAGAGAAGACTGGATTTATTTTGTTTTGTTTTATGTATGTACATATATGTAAAAGTGATGAAAGTGAACTTGCTACGCTAGTATGAATGCGTTCAGCTTCATTCAGACGTGTTCCTTGAATAACTTCATCAACTTACAATATATGCATAAATTAACCATTTGAGCACTTTTCTTTGGGGAGTAGTGTAACTCTCATGCTCCACGCAAACAACGCCATCTGTTTTTAAGAACTCCGTTGGTCCTTTCCACAATATAACGCGCTCGAGAATGCACTTCGTTAAATTTTGCTTCTGCTGATCCTGCGGCATTTCTATAGGGTACTAGAATCCATGGCTCAGATGGATAATCTCCTAAATTATATTTAGGAGACAATCTCCTAAATTATATTTAGGAGACAATCTCCTAAATTATATTTGTATTATATGTATATGTAATAATTATTACAAAAGTATACCTAGATCTTTGCTGCAACCTTTCCATGGATTGTTTCTCCTCTTCCTGCACCAAAAAACGAAGATATACACAAATAATTTTTTAAGATTTGTATTTTTCTTTGAAAAATTGTTGATAGGTAATTCACAATAAATTTTTTTGTTTATACAGCATTTATAAATAATTCACAATAAAAACTTTTATTCCCAATATATTCGCAATACCGATTTTTTGGGATGGGAAAAAAGTTTACTCCCAAATAATTTATTCCCATAATATTCACGATAAGGGTGAATGTGTTGGTTTATTAGATGTAAGGCCACGGTTTAAACAAAACGAAGTATGAAAAAATATTTCTTCGACGACTTCCTCTCAGCATTTTTCTGGCAAAAATTCTGAAAGCAAAATAAAATTGTCTCTCAGAGTCGATTTTAAACTGCCGGTCCAACTACCCGCGACGTTAGTGGTGTGAGAAGCTAGATGGTAAGTCTGACTGAAGGGTTGTAATAACCAATTATGTATGTTTGTTTCGAGCCCAACGTTTAGATTCTATGACAATGAGAATGAAGCATCAGAACTGATTCTTTCAACCTGTGGGACATTAGTGTATCTCAGGAAGTAAAAACAGTGTGTATAGTATATTAACTGCTGAGCAGGGAATTGTCTTTGATGATACTGAACAGCATTCTGAGGTTTGTTACGGCAATATACTTGGAGAAAACTTTAAAGATCTTGTAAATGAAGTCGCCGTAGTCTAGTAGGTAGTGTGTTGTTTTATTAGACGTGAGCTCAAGGTTCAAACCCCAGGTCTGATATCTCCAAGAAGAACGAAATATGGGACAAATATTTCTTCGACGACTTCCTCTCAGCAGTCTTCTGGCAAAAATTCTGAAAGCAAAATAAAATTGTCACTCAAAGTCGGCTTTAAATTGTAGCTCCCTTATGTATAAAATTAACACACTTAACATAAGTGGTGTGAGAAGCTAGATCGTAATCCCCTGAAGGGCTGTAATGACCAATTATGTATGATTGTTTTGAGCCCAAAGTGTAGATTCTATGACAATGAGAATGAAGCATCAGAACATATTCTTTCAACCTGTGGGACATTAGTGCATCTCAGGAACTAACACCAGGGAGTATATCAACTGCTGAGCAGGGAATTGTCTTTGTTGATACCCAATAGCATCCTGAGGTTTGTTAGAGCAATAAACTTGGAGATTATAGTACAGATCTTGTAAATTAAGTCACCGTATTGTAGTAGGTAGTGTGTTTGCTTATTAGACGTGAGCTCAAGGTTCAAACCCCAAGTCAGACATCTCCAACAAACCAAAATATGAGAAAATATTTTTTATGCGACTGCCTTTCAGCAGATTTGTGGCAAAAACTCGGAGAGCAAATAAAAATTGCCATGAAAAATTATTCTGTCTTTCAGAGTCGACTTTAAACTGTAGGTACCGCCACTCATATGTGAAATTAACACACTCAACATAAGTGTTATGAGAAGCTAGGTCATGACTACCTGACTGAAGGGTAGTCATGACTAATTATGAATGTATGTACAGTCACAGAAAAAAGTTTCTATATGTAGATACATATAGTCTATATACATATGGTCTATATGTAGACTTTTTTCTGTGACTCTATGTATGACCTTGTAAACTATGACACTTTAACTTCAATTACAAATTTTAAAATGAATTTTTTTGTTAATATAATTTTTGTTAACCACTGTAATGTGTGTGCGAGTGTGGGTGTAATACAATATCTATATTGTAATATGCAACCTATTCTTTTCATATCAGTTATTATTTGTTTGTATTTGTATTTGTTTTATTTTATAAAATTGTAAAATTAAATAATACTCTTAATAGTTGGGTGTGTGTGTGTACTTTTTAATTTATCACAAAATTTTGAAATAAAAAAATTGTTTACTTTAGTTGTTGCTTTTGTATACAATAATCAGTGATTTATTTATATTTTATGTCCTCCAGTGTTATTTTTTTTTCTAATATTTTCTATGCAGTAATTATTTATTGTAAAACTATCAGAGGCAGACAGGCAGAGAGAGCTAGAGAGAGAGAGAGATAGAGAGAGAGAGAGAGAGAGTGATACAGAACTAAAAGCATTATTTTGTTTGTAAAGGGAAAAATGTGTCCATTTTGTTAGATTTTATGGGTCATTTCAAAAGTGTTTGAATTTAATTTTCTATAGCTAGAGGGCGAATAACTGCATTGACTTTCAATAGGTAAAGAAGAACGTATGCAGGAATAACCCATATTGTTTGTAAACAATCAATTGAAAACTTCTAATCTACATGAAAACTAATTGTGGAAATGATATGAAAAGCCATGGCAAAAAACTAATTTTTTTTTTGTATTTGTTTTAAATAAATGCGCAAACATATACAGTTTTCACTGAGAGAAAGAGAAAGAGAGAGCGAGAGAGAGAGAGCGAAAGAGAGATAAAAAAATAAACATTTTAAATTACTTCAATTTTAAAAATATTTTTTAGGCACTAATAAACAATAGAAAAAAAAGAAATATTTTTTTAAAACCACAACTAAAGTAAACATTTTAAAAGCCACTAAAAATACTTCGGCGTCATCAATTTAAATTCAGGAAAAAACTCGCACAAATTGGAATGAATACTAGGAAGATTAGTCGAAGAGAAGAAATACTTTTCTGTCCATATCAAGGACTTTTCTTAAGTATTTAACAGAGATTCGAACCATGTGTTCCAATGAAATCATAATAAAAAGCTAAGTTATAAAGTATTATCGTGCATTGGGAGTTATTTTTGTTGCATGAGAACTATAGTTATCGATAACCATGGTTTGACAGCAGAAAATGTCAAATTCACAAAGCACTTTATATGGCCTAAGTCTGTCTATTTAATTTATTTGTTTAGACGCTCACATCTACCTATACGCACCTACTTTATCCGTACTCTTTCCATGCAGAAGTGTTCCTATACTTTATAATAGAAATCTACTCGAATTTAATATCCATAAACACTACAACCACTTTTCTTTCAACATAACGTACATAATTGGTCATTGCAACCCTTCCGCCAGGATTATGACCTAGTTTCTCACACCAATTATGTTGTGTGTGTTAATCTTATACATGAATGGCGGCAACTACAGTTTACAATCGACTCCGAACGACAGAGTTTTGACAAACTTCTCAAGGCAATTTTATTTACTCTGAGAGTTTTTGCAAGAAATCTGCTGAGAATATGTCACCGAAGAAATATTTTTTCGTATTTCGTTTTTGTTGGAGATGTCTGAGCTGGGGTTTGAATCAAGGCCTCACGTCTAATAAGCCAACACACTATCTACTAGACTACGGAGACTTTCCTTTCTTCTATGAATTATTTTCTAGGTTCATCACAACGCACGACAATGCAATGTTGTTTAAACCATGAGTGTTGACCGTAAATAAAACAAAAAAATCCTTAAAGATCTGCGGAATACAATCGAAAAAAAACTTTCCGCTTACGAAACTGTGAAGTTTTGTACTGATAGCAAAGGGTATACCAACCGGGGATTTTCGAACTTAAACATTTGGTAACGGCCAAGATGGCTACATCTGTTAAATTAGTTGTCATTTATTGTCTGTTTTGCCAAATCACCATGGGCGGATAGAGATAGATCACAGACAACGATATATTTTTGCTAAATAGGCTCTGAAGCAATTGTTTAGGGTTAGATTTGGGGTCCATATATCATTGATTACGAGGTTGGGCAGGCACTATATTGTTAACGACGATGACCAACTCATTTTGGCATGTATTGGATGATGAATGCTGATATGTTGCCTTATTACACGAGATGCGAAATTTTAAAAAATATTTCTTTGACGACTTCTCAGCAGTGTCCTGACAAAAAGTCTGCGCGTAAAATAAAATTGCTATGTTATAGCTTTTCAAATCTGTTGTTCGGTGTCGGCGTTAAGCTGTAGGTCCCGCCGCTCATAAATAAACATACAACTTCTAATTGCAAAGGGTCGTAGTGACTAAATACGTAAGTGTTCTTAAGCCACAGTTGTAAGCGAATAAGCCACAAAACATAGCGGTCCTCACAGCCAATATAAACCATGTTGTTGGTCAAATCAGCCTGATTTTTATACCAGGGTTATGTTAAAATGGACATTTTAAATGAATTTCACCTGGAATTACCGAGGCGGACATTTGAACGATGGTGTAGTCTAGTAGTAGCTTACTAGACGTGAGGCCACGTTTCAAATCCCATGTCCGCCATCTCCAACAAAACGAAATATGAAAACATATTTCTTCGGCGGCTTCCTCTCAGCAGACTGCTGGTAAAAACTCTGAAAGTTGATAACATTGCCATGGAAAGCTTCTCAAAAATATGTCGTTCGGGGTCGACTTTAAACAGTAGGTCCCTCACCACCCGATATAATTGCTTTGATCTATAAACACGGTATACATACATACAGTGTTAAAAAAAATAATAGAAACGCATCAAAAAACGTTGAAAACATCCCCATATCATTAGGGACCCGCAACCCTGTTTGAATGTCTTTTTTGTGGATTTTGGATCAAACTCTTTATTGGCAGGGCGACGTACAAAACATTTTCCGTCTGATGGGGCACTTTGTTAAAATTTTTCCGACTTTGGTGTTATCTGGCAAATTGTAACCTTTTTTGTATATTTTTGTTTTACTTAAAAGAGTTACTGACCTTGGACTTCGCGGCTATTTCTTATAGTACTGCTTGTTACTGGACCATCTAGTATATTTTGAAGCCCATTAGATGACTCAAATTTTTTTTTTTGGAATGACGTACTCAAATTTGATCAAAACGCGTGGACGTTTTCCTCTTTCTTCCTCTAGTTTCGATATTTTTTGTATAGTGAATCACTTAAATAGTTTATGTTTAGAACACTTCATTATGTGGGCTATTTTTCCATGTGATAAGCCATTAGATTTTAACTTAAGGACAACATTTCTTTTAGCATCAGTGGTATGAACACCTCGACCCATTTTTTGAAAGATTTAAAACACACACTCACCCCGAAAATTTTACAAATGGTCAAAAAATAAGGTATTTTAACTCAATTTTTACCACTTCTAAATATTTCATGTAAAAAGTTTATTTATTTTGAATTTAAACACGGTTTTAGAAAAACATTACTATTAATTTTTCCAGCTAAATTACGTATTTTCTTACATTTCCCTGAAAACTAATAAATTGAAAGAGAAGAAATCAATAAAGAAAGCAAATAATAAAATTCCGTTACATTAGCAAGAATTTGACATTAATTTCCAACTATAAAAGTTTAAAACGAAAAAGTATACAACATTTTAATGATGAACTAGTAATCGTTTCTATTATTTTTTCCAACACTGTACATATGTATATACATAATTGGTCATTACAAACCTTCCTTCAAAACCTTCAAACCTTCACACCACTTATATTGTTTGTGTTAATTTTATACATGAGTGGCGGGACCTACAGTTTAAAATCGACTCCGAACGACAGATTTTTTGAGAAACTTTACGTGGCAATTTTATTTACTCTCCGAGTTTTAGCCAGAAATCTGCTGAGAAGAAGTCGCCGAAGAAATATTTTTTTATTTTCGTTTTAAAATCTGACCTGGCGTTTGAACCGTGGCCATTACATCTAATAAGTAAACACACTAGTTACTAGACTTCGGCGACTTCACACGGTATATAAAGTGCTTAATTAAACTCACTTCAAATATAAAAAGAATTGTGTAACTATTAGGCAAATTTGCGACCCCAATATTTCGTTTAAAAACATCAGAACGTATACGTCATTTTAATTTGCAAACGCTATGTATGCAATATTACGTATACGTCTCGTACACATACATGTAATGTATGTTGAATGTTAAATTTTTTTTAAATTTGAAATCTTTTGAAAATGTGTTGTAATATTTATTATTTTATACAAATTTGTTGTTTTTATAAACTGCAACAACAACAACAACAGTATTTAAACCGATTTCCTTAAAGAAACATTTGTTTTTTCATATCCTTTTCTTGTATAGTTTGCCTCCCTTATTCCAATATTTTGATTTTATTTTTTTAAACTATGTATGGAAAATACATTGTAAAAAGCTTAAGGAAATGTTTTATAACGTTGTTGCTGCTGCTGCTGTAGCTTTTGTTAAAAACTAAACTAAATTTTTCCTTAACAACATAGTGTACAGAATATATTTTCCATTCAGTTTGTTTTTGTTGTTGCTTTTGTTGTTGCTGTTTTTCGATTAGTTTTTTTTCTTTCCTCACTTAAAATATTAAAACATGCAACTGTTAAGGGTATTATTGCAGGTATTCTAGTGTAACAACATTGTAAAAATTGCTAAAATTGTTGATTTTTCTCATGTTTTTCTTTTAGATTTTCCTCGTTTTTTGTTTTCTTTTTTCTAAAATATTTTAAGGATTTTCCTGTTATTATATAAAAAAAGGTACATGTTCAACTAGCATGTGTATGTACTCGCATGTGTAGGATTCAATTACCCTTTCAAATTTCTTCTTCTTCTTCTTCTGATTTTTTAAGCTACAGTTGCCATAGCTACCTACTCGAGTGGATATTTGCTTTTCGACAGGGTTTTACTTCTTCTTATTACACATCAATTGTTAAAACATTTCTAAGTACTTTAAAGACGTTCCTTATATATATTTAAGTTTAATTTGAAATTTTCGATAACTATTATACTTTTTCGATAACAATAAATTTATAGTAGATTTTGTCATCGAAAAGTTTTTGTATTTCAAGTGCCGTATAAAAAATCTTTGTTTGTTTTTTCTTGTTAAAAATAATTGCCATTTTCGTTTCCAAGTCCTTCACTTATTTAGTGTACCGTACAGTCGTTTTTGCTATTTGCTCGTGATACGTGATTTTTTTTACTTTTTTTTTGTTTTTAAATTTTATTTCTCCATAAAAAAAAATTTATTTTTTGTTGTTTTCCTTTTTCCGCATAAAATTTAAACTGTGTTCATGCAATAAAAAAAAATGTAAACTGATTCCTATGGCAGTCTATGACCCATAGATGATGGTTCGTAAGTTTAAATTACAGCACTATGGGCTGAAAATAATGCAAAAAGGACAGAAATCTTTAGTATTTATTTAGTGGGCATTACAATGCAATACAATTACGAAACTGATTACAATTATAACGAGAGGACCAATTAGAATCTGCTTTCCGATGCAATGCAGCAGACTAGAAACTTGAGTTAGAATCGAATCCTCATGTCTCCCAATAACAGTCTCGAACTCTACTACTACTACAGACTACCAGTTTACCGAAATAAATAGAAATCTCAGCATAAGAAGCTAAAAATTAACGAAGCCCGTTAAGAAACTATTCTGAACTGCGTTTTTCTATCGGATGAGCAATTTATCAGTAAAAATTTTCTGTCGCAAAATTCAGTAGATTATCTCCGCTGAACGTAAAGAATCGATTAACGCTTGAGCAACTTTGGGATTTATTGGGCCAACGAGAAACTGCACGATGATGTTGATTTTGGAAAAAATTCTTCATTTTGGTGGGTACATTAATAAGCGAAATTGCAGTATTTGGGGCCCAGAAAATCCACACATGGGATCACAGAAGCCAATGCACCCATTTTGTAGGTAGGTAGATGTGGCGGACACACTAAGGCCGCCCATTGTGATACCACAGTTTCTCATTCTCCCCTATTCTAGGAACCACTCTGAGCTTCTGATGAAGCGACTCAGACTGCCAATATCCATCCATGACAGTTCATCTATATCCACCATGTAGTAGGCAGCCAGGTGCCTCTTTCTCCTCCGAACAAGTGCCGGACTTGTGCATAATAGGTGAGTAATAGTCTCATCCTACTCCTCGTATCCACAACTTCTGCAGAAATCATTTGCAAGGTGTCCGAGACAAATACGGCTCGCATGCGTTCCTATAGTACAATGCCCCGTAATAACTCCGATAATAGTGCTGACCCTATTTCTTTTGGAGCTTAAGCAGAATTTCCGTGCGCCTTCTATCCAGCCTTGGCCAAATCTTTTGCGTCGCTATGCCCTTGTCCGAAGCTGCCCACATTCTGTTGACAAGATCTACGATTGCATTGTCAATTATAAGTTTGCAGGTACTGAAAGGGATCCCCAATGTAGAGAATTGCACCCATTGAGAGTGACTGTTTGGTTGCGGCTTGTGGAACGGATGCTTCATTACCGATTTTTTGTACCCGCTCTTCATGGTATTTATGTTAACGATGTTTGGTTTCAACAGGATGGTGCATCTTGCCGCACATCTCTTGCCATAATCGATTTATTGTGTCCAACGTTTGATGTCCGTTTAATTAGCTGAATGGTGAATGAAATTGGCCGCCAAGAAACTGCGATTTGACACCGTTGAACTATTTTCTGTGTGGCAGCGTTAAAGAAAAGTGTTATGCCGACAAACCAGAGACAATTGAGAATTTGAAGGCCAACATTCGTGATGCTATTGCCGAGATACGACCCCATACACTCGATAAAGTGCACGAAAATTGGTTCGATGGAATGAGGTACTGTGAGGCCAGTCGCAGCAGCTATATGAATGAAACAATCTTCCATTTCTAACGGGAACAATCGTACATCGTAGGTTAGGTTAGGTCTGAGTGGTAGCTCTGATTTCACAAAGCTCATTTGAGCACTCATAGCGGCCCGTTGTGATGCCACAGGTGAATGCAGTCCCTGTACTGACCAAGTTCCACCAAAATCAGGGAAGAGGAAGAAGTTGGTCAGCGCAAGGGCTGCACACCAAAAGCACGAGTACCCCATACTGGAAAACCAGCCATAAAGTTTGATGAAAGAAGCTATATCCTTGATATCAATAGATGATAGCTCCGTCAAGCTGACAAAAAATGGAGAGCCAAATAACCATCTACACCTAGCACTGACAAAGAAAGTGGATAACAGTCTCCTCTTCCTCAGCGGATCTGCATCCACCACAGAAATCGTTAAATGTGAGCCTCATTCTCTCCGCGTGTCTACCCATAACGCAATGACCTGTAAGCACGGCCACTGTAGTTGAGGTGACGTCACGACCAAGACCAAGTAATTGGTTGGTACGCCTTCTATCCATCAAGGGCCAGGTGAGTCTAGCTGTGGAGCAGGACTCCTCATTGACCCATGATAGGTTGGCGTCCCGAGAGAATTTCCGCGCAATGTCCAACTTGACCGAGGCAAGTGGCATACCCAGTTCAATTGAAGAGGATTCCGGAAGGAGCGCACCAGCTCTGGCGAGTTCGTCGGCCCTACAGTTTCCCGGAATGTTACTGTGCCCGGGGACCCGCACCAATGAGACACTGGTGAAGCGCCCAGAATCGTACATCATAGCTAGAAAATAAATTTGCGAAAATTTCAAGCCGTTTTTGTTTTATTGCAGTTTTAAATTTAAACTTTTAAATCACCCACCCATATATTCAAAGTCGTCTGTCATATCCAAATTATAGTTGTTGGGTACACCTAGCCGTTCATCCAGAGCGTCAAGCTACTTAGAGACGCATTACGCGTGGCCTTACGTCATATTGAGTGCCTCTAATATTCGATTTCGCATCATATGGATCGTACACTTTATCTTTGCGTAATCCTGCACATACCAGTTATCAAAGGCTCTATGAATGTGACTAAGTAACGTCGAAGAAATACACAGAAATTGCTCAACTGTTCTCCTCCTCTTCCCCATCAGCACAGCTACAATAATGATCATTATGCAGTATTTCCATCTAGTTGGCAGTGTCACCACCAGTGTTAGTGGCCCATTTAAAGTAGCCACTAATTTGGATACGATCCTTCTACTAGACCATGTTCTGTCCTATATTTAGAAATTCGAAAGTTTTTTGTATTTAAACTACGTAATAAAGTGTTTGCTTTTGAGAGCCCAAATAAAATGCAAATTTGCTTTACAATTCATAGTTTTTGTTTTAAATTTCTCTTGTATTGTGTTATGGACCCATAGTGTTGTTCATGCATCAAGGCCAGTCATTGCTAATGCCTTATCATGGCCGACAAAATACAATGGCAACAAACAGTAAAAAATTACGAGAGTGTATACAGTTTAATTTCCTGTTTAAGTATCGTTATAATTATACCACTACTGCTCTTTGCTCTCTCAACCGCTCTCTCTCTCTCTCTCGCTCAGCTAACTATTGTTGCTTATGCTGAAAGAGAGACAGAGGAAAATATATTAGAAATGTTTATGCAACATTTTCCATAGACATCTGTATGTTTTGGGATTAACAATAATAATAATAGAAAAGCAACAATTACACACACATATATGCACTAAATAAGTTGTTGTAAAGGCTATAAGCTAAGCCTCATGTCTCATGCAATGCTTTTTGCGCGTGTATATGTGCACTAGTCTCCATGCAATTGCTCTAAAACTAATGCTTTCACTGGCTCTGCCTTTTTTCTCTTTTGTTGTGAATCTCTTACTCTTCCTCTCACTCCGCTTTCTTGCTCTCTTGCTCTCTGTGTATTGTTGTTTATAAAAATAGGATGATGATATTATTTTTAACAACAACAACCATGATAAAATTGTATTGTGGGGTAAATGTGTATTAAAATGTAACTCTATGTGTATGTGCCTGTGTGTTTTAAAGAGAGTGTTTATTTTAAAAATAATTTGAATTTTATTTTTTTATATTTTCAGAATAAATATTTACAAACATTTTGAAAATGTCGAAAAGGACGAACCAAAAACAAAGAGTACAGCATGTAATTAGGCGTAACTGTAAAGTTCACTTAAAATTAAATGAAATGAAAACATAACAAAACAAAACAGAATAAAAACAAACATTTTAATGCAGCACGACTAAACCAGTGTTTTAGATGCTCCATATACATACATACACAGGTGAGAAGGTTATAATTAAAAGGTGTTTGTAGTGTACAGTGGTGGCTTTATAATTATCAATGACTTTTCAGCACATATTTGTTAATGTACAGTATTGGAAGGAATAATAGGTACAATATGCACAACAATTTGTATGTTGGAACTGATGGAACTCAATGTAAATCCTTTTAAAGGATGGGCCTTTTAAATGTTTAAATTTAAAAACGTCAACAAAACAAAAACGATTTGAAATTTTACCAAATTTATAATTTTTTGTTGTGAAATACAATTGTTCCCGTTAGAAATGGAATATTTTTTCACTTATATGGCTGCCGTGACTGGCCTCACAGTACCTTAACTAATTTTCCGGCACTTTATCGAGTATAAGGTGTATTAAATTAAATTAAATTAAATGCTCAATTGTCTCTGGTTTGTCGACATAACACTTTTCTTTAACGAAGAAATAGTCTAAAGGTGTCAAATCGCTTCTTGGCGTCCAATTGACATTACCATTTCGGCAAATTAAACGGTCATCAAATGTTTGACACAATAAATCTGTTGTGGCATGAGATGTGTTGAAAGTCGCATCATCCTGTTGAAACCAAACACTGTTCACATCAATACCACGAAGAGCAGGTACAAAACGATCGATTATCATGGTGCGATAGGTGCCTCCATTGGCCGTAATGGTTGCACCGTCCTCATTTCTGAAGAAATATGGGCCAATGATGCCTCCGCTCCACAAGCCGCATTAAACCGTCACTCGTAATGGGTGTATTGGCTTCTGTAAGACCATCTAGGTGGGTTTTCTGTGGACCAAATATGGCAACTTTGCTTGCTTAACGTACCCACCAAAATGAAAATGAGTTTCATCCGAAGAGATTTTTTTTTGGCAAAATCGACATCATCGTGCAGTTTGTCGTTGGCCCTTCTAGCGAAGCGAAAACGAAGCTGATGGTTATGCGGCTTCAACTCTTGAACCAATTGAACTTTGTAAGACGTCCTACCGCGATCTTTTCGTAAAATTCAACGTAAACTGGTGGGTGAAATGTTGAATTCTCGCGCACACTCTCAAGCACAGCTTCAATATTTACGGGTGTACGCACCAGAGATCAGCAATGAATCGTTTTTTCCCTACTCATAAGTACTCATGAAATTTTGAATATAAGTGAGTCAACGGTATTAAAATTACCCACTACAACATTGATTTATAAGTACAGGTGCAATGAGTATGAGTAAAACGTTCACATTAAACTCATAACATTCGAAATATGTTTGATTCATACGCCTACTCATTTAGATTCTTAAATTTAGAAGAATACTTATAATACTCATAAATGAATCGAGTGATTCGAATCAACCATTAAAATTTACAGCCTTAGTTGTTGTTGCATTTACAAAAAAAGACGAAAGAGAAAGACAAAGACTTTCTAGTGGGTATTGTAGTGCTCGCACGCGAATCATACTTATTTTGTGATTCTTGTAAATGTTGAGTCATGGAGAGTCGAAATCAACAACATCATGCGTATTGTTAAGTATGAGTACGATAGTACACCAGACTGTAAATATGAGTAGTATGAGTATGAAATTAAAACAAGTATGAATGCGTATAAGTATCAGAAATTATGAGTATGATTCGAATCTACTCATCGTTTTGAATACTCATTGCTGATCTCTGGTACGCACTGTGCGAGTACATTCATGTTTTGGCCCATCAACAATGAAACCAGTTTCACGGTCTTTAGCAGTAAACTTGCTTATACCGGGCACTGTTAATCCTTTTTTGTACCATATTTTCGTGCAATTTCCGACCAATGAAATGTATAAAATTGCAATAAAAAGCTTCGCAAAAATTTGTCGTTCGAAATTGACGTTAAACTGTAGGTCTCGCCACTCATATATAAAATTGACATATACAGCATAAGTGGTGTAAGAGACTAGGTTCTAATCCTCACTTAAGGACTATAGTGACCAATTATGTATGTATGCACGCAGGTTAGGTTAGGTCAGGTTAGAGGACGTGTACTTGTCGATCAAGACAAGTACAGTACCCGGAGGTCGAATTAACCCGTTGTACATCGTCCTAGTTTCTCACACCACTTATGTTGCGTGTGTTAACTTGTATACATGAGTGGTGGGACCTACAGTTTAAAGTCGACTTCGAACGACAGATTTTTGAGAAACTTTTTTATGGCAATTTTATTTACTCTCAAAATTTTTGCCAGAAGTCTGCTGAGAGGAAGTCGCCGAAGAAATACTTTTTATATTTTATTTTGATGTCGGGCCTGGGGCTCGAACCCTGGCTTTTACGTCTAATAAGCCAACACACTACCTACTAGACTACGGCAACTTCCAATGTATGTAAGTACGTGAGCAAATAAAATTATCGAATGACACCAATCCACATTAGATCCAAGACCTTCCATTGCATCCCGAAAAAGTCACTCTTTGGTGTGGATTTTACGCTGGCAATGCCATGGGTCTATATTTTTTTGAGAACATTGTCTAAGACATCACTCTGAGTGTCTTTTAGCCTGAATTGTGTGATCTGTACACCGAAAACATGTGGTTTTAACAGGACGACGTTATGTGGCACACAGCCACATTGGATATTCGGCACAAGCGATTTGAGGTTATGGTCATTTCACATTTAAGTGATATAACCAGCCACCGAGATTGTGCGATGCAACTCATTTAGACTTTTGCTTGTGAGACTTTCTTCAGTGTTAGCTGTATGCAATGTACTTATGTTCCATTAAAAAATCGTTGCTAATTCTATGACCATCACTGTCAGTGGTGTGTTTATTTTATAATTTAATAAAAATAGTACTTGAATGCAGTGGCAAAATTTTTAGTGGCTTAAAATTAATTGAAAAATATGATGATGATGTTGTTATCTGGTGGGGAAACTTTAGCTTCTATTAAATGAAAATTTTCCATCAATAATTAGAAATTTTTAAGTGTGAGTGAAAAATCTGTTCTTGTTGCCGCTTTTGCTTGTCTGTGATAAAAAAACGTGTTTTTGTTTTTAAATTTAATTTCATCTCCCTTTTTTAAAACCATTTTTTAAGTGAAATAAATTAATTAAAATTGCTTTATTTTATTATTGTTTTTCGTTGAATGTTTTTTAAATTAAATTGTTTATACACTTATTACGTGCCATATTACAACCGCTAAAACAACATTTACCCTGACGTTTAATGAGTTCCAGGAAAAACGAATAAAAAACACGGGGCGAGAAAAAAAATTAAAAACAATTAGAAACAATTATGTTGAGTTTAAGCTTAAAAACATTGTTAATAAAATAATAATAAAAAGGCACCAAAAATAAACCAAAAAAAGCCCAAATGAAACCAAGAATAATTGAAATCTGTTTGTTTAATTTGTTTTAATTTTTAAGGAAGCGAAAAGAGAAAACCCCGTTTTAAGGTCATTGAGAGAATGAGAAAATAATACACGTGGCAACAAATTTACCAAACAGTGTAAGATCATTTATACAAAGGTTACGTGACGTAATAAAGTATAATGATAAAACAGTTTATATTAGGGCAAACAATTTCTCTCTTCTTGGCATTGTTTTCAGTTCAAGTTAAAGTTAATATATTTGGGTTATCGTTCTATAACCTCTAAGTCACTTAAGACCTATCCAGCCACTTAAGTACCATCGTAATAACCGGCTATTTTGTTAGGGTTTTGTAAACTTAAAAGAGACAGAAAATGTGTACAATTAAACGAAATATTCTTTGGAAGAGATAAATGAACGCGTACCATTTACTTTTTAAAGTTTACTGCACGTTAATATTACCTGCCACAATGTGGCATCATTCCAATGCGTGACCTCAAATTTTGACATTATTTTTCCAGCACTTCGACAGCAGTAGTGGTATCTTCCACAACTATAATGGCAGCTCTGTTGTCCCTGTATACGAGAGATATCACGTATCATCCCAAAAACTAGTCGTTTGGAATAAAATGCATGATATTGCTGACTCACGGACTTACCGCTATGCGGCATCATTCCGATACGTGATCTTAAATTTTGGCATCCAGCTTTTCGGCAGCAGTAATGGTGTTTTCCACAGCTATAATGGCAGCTATCTTGTGTCTGCACAGGAGGGACACTATGCATGACCACAAAACATAGTCAATTGAGATAAAATCGCATGATATTGCTGAGGTTGATTACTTACCAAACCAATACGTTAAAGCTAGGTGACTCCCTTTGCTTCATTGATTTTCCTCTTACTATTCTTAAAACTGGATTAATAAGCAGACCAGTTTGCAAAATTAGTCGTTCTCCATGACTTATTAAAGAAACTCTAGTTAAACAACGAAGCCTATTCAGTTCAGCATTTCACCAAACAAGCGTTCATTATGATAACAGTTTAGCAGAAAATCCAATATAAAATCGACTGGATTATTAAAATTTTAAAAGGAACGATCTGCAATTTCTGCAGCTCAGTTAATCTCTGCTAAGCAAGAAAGGCACAGGGTAGGAGAAAGTGGTAGATTTTAAATTAAACGTAACGTGAGATCCCATTTAGCGATGCTCCAAATCGAACATCCAAGCCCTGATTAACTAGTCCCGACAATCACTTTCACAATCTCGGATTAAAGCATGTCGCTATCAGTATCAAGTTGAAAAGAAGGTTGAAAGTTTATTGCATTCAGTGATTGAACCGGTATCAAGTAACTTAGCTCCTCAATTAAACTAATGAGAAAGCGTGATTCATATGAGAGAAATGTACATTAAACTAGAGGTGGGTAGTGTTAAATAAATTGGTTTCTCCTTCTCAGAAATTAAGATCAACAAAGCCTCTACGCATGACTAACCATTACACGATGACTCGTGAAATTGGATTCATAAATAGAGATCCTTCTTACGATCCAACTTAGGGCAAGTATTTGTCACCGACCTATAAATCTCGTTACGAAATAGACAACCTAACAGATATATAAGTGTGCCTGCTTTAACAATTTTATCAGCTACACTATTAGCTTTTATATCTCTGGGTAGTCGCCGTAGTTTAGTAGGTAGTGTGTTAGTTTATTAGATCTGAGATCACGGTTTAAACCTAGGGTCAGACATTTCCAACAAAACGAAATATGAAAAAAAAATTTCTTCGGCGGCTTCCTCTCAGCAAAAACTCTTGAGAGTAAATAAATTGCCATGAAAAAGTTTCCCAAAAATTTGTCTTTCGTAGTCGACTTTAAACTGTTCCGCCACTCATGTATAACATTAACACACACAACATAAGTGGTGTGATGAACTAGGTCTTAATCCTGACTAGAGGGTTGTAATAATCTACTATGTATGTATCTCTGTGACCAATATCCCATTTAGACCGACGACGAACTTCCGCAAAAATCAATCAAGTGAATCGTTGCATATTCCAAGCAGTTTCGACCTAAAGGTTGCATCCGAATGAGATCTGACTGCCGCCAGGCAGCTGCATATCCTTTAGTTCTGTTCTATCAGTTCTGCGGCGAATTTTGTGGTCATAATATCGAACTGAAATACACTACAGTTGTCGGGAAGGTGAAGAGCTATCCCAAGATGCTTTGGATAACTTCCACAGCCAATTTTATTTGTATGCTTAGAACCATGCAAGTAGAATTCCTCTGAATCCTCGGAGATTAACATGCCAGCGGACCAGGCTTTCCTGGTGGGAATTCTAGTGTGAAATCTGCTATCACGAATACGTTCAAATGTGGTATAGTAAGTCACAAGCAGAGTGTAACATTGTATCTTCTATGGCGGTGGCTACGTTTAAAGTGATGTTTTGTTACTGAAATGCCTTGGCTTATAAAATATTGAAGGCGAAGAGCTATGCTAAGATTCGGAGGATTTGGAGAACATCCACAGCCGACGTTATTCGTAGTTTAGCACAGTTCAAGTAAGCTTCCCCAGAATTCTTGGAGATAAACATGTAAGAGTACCACACTTACTTAAAGTTCCAGTGTGCAATCTGCTATCAAGAATAGATTCAGACATGGTATAGTAAGTCACAAATAGAGTGTAACACTGTATTCTCTGTGGCGGTGGATACAGTTAAAGAGAAGTTTTGTTACTGAAATGCCTTGGCTTATAAAATGTTGAAAGCAAAGAGCTAGCCCAAGATTCTTTGGAGAACTTCCACAGCCGACGTTATTCCTATGTTTAGCACCGTCCAAGTAAACTTCCCCAGAATTCTTAGAGATAAACATGTCAGATGACCACGCCTGCTTAAAGTTCCAGTGTGCAATCTGCTGAATAGATTCAGACTTGGTATAGTGAGTTACAAGCACAGTGTAACACTGCTTTCTCTATGGCGGTGGCTACGTTTAAAGGAATGTTTTGTTACTGAAATGCTTTGGCGTATAAAATGTTGTAAGGGAAGACCTATCCTAAGGTTCTTTGGAGAACTTCCACAGCCTACTTTATACGTATGCTTAGAACCATCCAAGTAGTCTGCTACAGAAGTTCTAGTGTTTAATCTGCTATAGGTTCAGACGTGGTATAGTGAGTCACAAGCAGAGTGTAACACTGTGTTTTCAATGGCTGCCTCTTTAGTATTTCTTAAATGCATGATGGAAAGACAGGAGGCAGTTACGACGTTCTATTATGGTTCCTTAAATTAATTAAAAATTTAACTGACTTGGCTTTAAAACAGTGGCAAACAGTGATTGAGTACCCACCACCTGGAAAAAAAATTCTTAATTCAACAGACAAACAACCTGATGAGCTATTGAGTGTTTTGTAAGTGAAGTGGTGGAAGAAAAAAGAGAAACTTTCAAGTGAAAATTAAAACGAAATGAAATTACAATGAAATTCAATTTAACTTGAGAGAAATTCGATAAATATTTGAAAGGGGGGCCGGCCATACGCCAGGTCATGTAGAACATAAAAACCACTTGTTCGTACGTTTCAAACACAAGTTTTCCAGAAGTTTTTCTTTTTTCATTTATTTCTTGAGATTCTTTAAAAAGAAAATTTAAACACTTGAAGGAACACTTCAAGAGGTTGGAAAATTAAAAGAAACATAAAGAAAGAAAAAAAGAAAAACGCAATTAAAAAGTATGAACAACAACAAGTTAACACAAGTTAAAGATGTGAAGAGAAAATTAGAAATTGTGAAAAAGGAAAATAAACTTGTTTTTCTTTCCATTAGTTGGACAAGACAAAACAAGACAAGACAAGACCAGTCATTGTAAGGAAATATAAAATAAAAGAATATCATCTCAGCTCTTCTAAAGAGTGTTTACTGTTGCCAGAGTGTGTTTCTTTTAAAATGTTTCTCAAGTGGTAGCACGAGTATCATGTGTGTGCCTCCAATTACAGTGTGTGTGACTGTGTGTATCATATAACACTTGTAAGTCTGTCTGTTGCATTGCCTGGGTATCGTTAACCATAAATATGTTTGAAAAGTGTGCACAGAAAACATGGTAAAAGCAATAAGACAACCATAAAGTAATTGTAATTGGCTGTGGGCTATCATATGATCAAACTAACCGGAAATGACATGAAAAGTGCACTTGGGTCGAGTTTTTTAAAAAAAGCGTAACAACTGGAAAAAATATGAAAATCTCAATGTGACAGCAACAAACATTTCTTTTATTTCATAAAGAAATATACAAACAGAAAATAAAGGAAGGAAAATTCATAAAACATTAAAGGGATACCAAAGGGGAGTGCGTAATAATTGGCAATAAAGATGTTACAAAGGAGAGAATTATTACAGGTCACTGCTTAATTGGCTGCATGGCTGAACACCCATAGCAGAACACAATCTATGGCTACCCACCTTGTCAACTAATGTTTGTCGCTCTAGTTGGGGTTGTTAATAGGCTGCAGCCGTAGTTTAATAGGTAATGTGTTGGCTTAGTATATTTCTTCACTCACTTTCCGTCAGCAGATTTCTGCCAAAAACTCTGAATAAAAGAGCCATGAAGAGTTTCTCAAAAATCTCTCGTTCGCAATCGACTTTCAACTGTAGCTCCTGCCACTCGTGTATAAAATTAGCACACGCAACATAAGCGATGTGAGAAGGCGTCTTCCTCTTTGTGAAGTTACAAAAAGCTACTGAATCGAAATGTTTAGCAAATGTGTGAACAGGAAAATTGCTGTTTACTGGCTTAGTTATACCAGCTACCATCACACCGAATAGTTCACATACCCAAACGGGTTGAATTTCAGAAAAGCTGCTTTCACTTAGTAAAAAAAACTTTAGCCTTCCAACAGCCAACGTCTATTACTACCTAAGCGACATTGTTGTGTCTCCACTTGAATTCCTAGTGGATTTTAGGTTTACAAACGAACAAGCCGGCTAGGTCAACGGATAATCTCACAGAGACTCAAGTTGGTGCCTATTACATCCATATATCGGGTCCGCCATCTAACGTGTTTTTTCCAACTAGTGCTTATTTCGTGAATGGTAACACTTAGCTCATGTCTGATTTGACAGATAATTAGTTTTATCCTTCCGCTGAACGAATATGGTTGTGTATACGTTTGAACAACGCTGGGAAATATTGCGACATTACTTTGAAAATCATGGTAATGTTGCAGAATGTTTGCGAAAATTGCGTACGGATTTTGGAAGAAGAGAAGCACAGTCAGCTCCGTATGTTCGTTATCTTGTGAAAGAAGAGAAAGAAACTGGCATCCTCATCGATAAACCAAAGCGTGAAAGGACAAAAACAGTGCGTACACCCGAGAATATTGCTGCTGTGGCAGAAAGTGTGCGTGAAGCGCCATCAACATCAATTCACCGTCGTTCTCAACAATTGAACATTTCGGAGACATCATTGACACGAATTTTCCATAAAGACCTTGGTATGACGCCATACAAAGTCCAATTGTGTCAGGAATTGAAGCCAATTGACCATCCAATGCGTTTTCGCTTCGCTAAGTGGGCCTGTGATCGACTTACAGAAGATGCCGATTTTGGCAAAAAATTCATCTTTTCAGATGCAGCTCATTTTGAAACTTGGCGGGTGTGTAAACAATCAAAATTGTCGCATTTGGGGCACAGAAAACCCGCACGCATACATTGAAAAGCCGACGCACCCAAAACGAGCCACTGTTTGGTTCGGATTTTGGTCCAGAGGCATAATTGGGCCATGGAGATAATTATCGGGCCATGTTGAACGAATTTTTGTTCACAAAAATTGAAGAGGAGTATATCGGCAACATTTGGTTACAACAGTACGGCGCTACGTGCCACACAGCCGAAGCTACACTCTATGTTTTGCGCCCTGTTTTTGAAGATCGCATTATCAGCCGCAGAGCTGATGTTGTTTGGCCACCTCGGAGCTGCGATTTGACACCGTTGGACTATTATTTGTGGGGTGCCGTCAAATATAAATGTTACGCCGACAAGCCAGAGACAATTGAAGCTTTAAAGGACAATATGCGTGAAGTTATTGGTTAAATACAGCTGCACACAATCGATAATGTGCTTAAAAATTGGACCGATCCTTTAGGCTACTGCATGGCCAGCCGAGGCAGCCATTTGAATGAAATTATTTTCCATTATTAACCGGAAGGATTGTGCTTTCAAATAAAAAAGGAAATTTGAGAAAATATTCAGTAGTTTTTTTTTTAAAACATTTAAAAAAAAAGTAATTTGGCGGACCCTTATATGTATATAATTGGTACGTACATTGGTGGAAAATTTGCGACGACAACAAGCGCACATGCTCGAATAATGCCTAACCTAGGAGACCCAAAGTAGGAGAAAATGCAGTTGCTGATGAAAGTAGTGAGTTCGATTGCTATATATGGAGCCCCTATATGAGCTGAGGCTATGAATAATAGAACCAAGAGAACAGGAATAGAAGCAGCCTACAGTAGATTCGCTCTCGGGGTAAATTTTGCCTACCGCTCGACGCCTACTGATGCAGCATTGGTGGTTCCGAGAATGATGCCCCTGCAGCTAGTAGTGGACATAGAGAGGAGGAAACATGTTATACGGAGAGGAACAGGTCTATCGAACCCCATTCAATTGGTTGATGATGCTATGGATAGATGAAAGCAAGAATGGTCCAATTCCACCAAAGGAAGATGGATCTTTAGACTCATAGCGAGTATATTCGTATGGACCAAGGGGAAACACAGCCAAGTGAACTTCCGCCTGAAACAGTTGCTAAACTGCCGTGAATGTTATAGAGTATATCGCTGTAAGTATGGCCACGATGAATGCCTGAATGAAAGGGAGACGGCGGAGCATGTTTTCTTTACTTGACCGCGATACGATAACCAGCGAATTTTCCTGGAAAGGACAATAGGATCCCAGTTAATGTTCGTTAACGTGTTAACATCATATGAGAATCGGAACGTAGTATGTGTTTTCTCAAGGAAGGTGTTAGTGCATCAAAAATTGACAGAGAGAGAGCAAGTTGAACCGAATTATAGGGCAGCACTCGCTGAGAAACTTTTCATGGCAATTTTATTTACTCTCAGAGCTTTTGCCAGAAATCTGCTGAGAGAAAGTCGCCGAAGAAATATTTTCCATTTTTTTTTTTTTTGCTGGAGATGTTTGAGCTGGGGTTTGAACCGTCGTGGTCTCAAGTATAAGAAGCCTACACACTCTTTCATTCACTAACTAATTTTCGTTTTTGTTTCTTGAATTATTTTTTTCAAAATTTCAAAACCTAAACGTTTAAGAAATCAGTCAATTAAATAAAAGTCTTTAAAGCCTTATGTTTTGATAAAGTTTTAAACTTTTGTTTGCAATTTTAAATAAAAAAAATTCGTTAACATTGTCTATCACAGACGAAACATGTTTTTTTATTGACTGTTTCCGATAAAAATTTGCATTTTCTTGTGTTGCTGGAAAATAGAATCTCGTTATAATTTTAATTTTTTTCAATTTTCTTTAATGATTTCCATTTTGCCAAAAAATTTTCCAATCAGCTGGCATTAAATAAATGGAAAACTTTTCTCCTCTCTTTTCATTTGCTCTCTCTCTCTGTCTCTGTCTCTGCCTCATGCAGCCATTGTGCTATTGTTACGGTATTCCTTCATTAATCTTATCAGCCTTCTATTCTAATTTGATTTCGTTTTGCAAACATTTTCTTGTTCTTTTTGCGGCATGTTTGGAAAATTTTAACAAAAAACAAGCAAGAAGAGAAATGGAGAGTGTAAAACAGAAACGAATTTTAAATATTTTTCATCAATTTTACATATTTTTTCGAAATTAATTCGCCAACACGTACCGACTAAAGGCAAGTATACACTCACACGTATGTATATACATACATATACACAAGCATTCATGCAGCTGAACAAATTTTGTTACAATTGAGTTACAGTTGAGGGTAGTAGTAGTAGCAGTAGTAGTTGTGGTGCAAACGGTTGTGCCAGTAAATGTATGCCAAATACATTCACTCACTCAGCTATCCAGGGCACTAGTATGTTTCGTTGTATTTAACATACGTACATACAGATGCATGTTGGTGTAAGCCTGTGTGTGGTTGTATAAGTATTGGCTCTTTGACAATAATCACATTTAACTGTAGTTCACTTATCACATGCAACACATGTTGGTGTTGCATTAACTGTCATCAGTTATTTCAAGCATTTTCCGGCTCGTGTTTTCTCTCCCTCTCTCTCTCTCTCCCTCTGTGTTTTTTGCATTCGTTTTTAATTTTTTTGTTTTTTTTTCCTTTCATTCTTATGCTTTTTATGGCAGAAAATAACAGGATACTCAAATTGACACCGATTCGATTCAATGAATTTATGATTGGTTTTGTCCTACTCTTGTACACCAATAGTGGCAAAGGAAAAATCAATGTGCTCCATATGTGCTGAACACTCTCTCTCACACTCGACCGAAACACACACTCACACACACCCTCTACACTCTTGTTATACTGTTTCGTGCATACTTGTTGGTGGCAATTGTATTTTCATCATCATCATCACCATCAACAACATAAGGTTGGCTGTGCAGTGCAAGAGCAAAAAAAAATTGTGGAAAATTTCTCGGAAAATTAAGGACAAACATTCTTCTAAAATAAGTGAAGAAACTTAAGTGTATGAACACCATTTGACCAGTTTTATGGCAACAAAAAAAAAACTCCAAGAATATATCGAATTTATTGCAGTATTGCTGCAGAGAAAAATTGTTGTGTTTAAACGTCAAATATTTACACACACACACATTTACACTTTACACATACGCACTTACATAAATAGTTAAATCGATATATCGAGTATCGCATAATGATTGACATTGAATGCTTTGCACATTTTGTTATCGATACTGAAACCTACACTGATACCTACACTACATATACATGTACACACGCACACATACTTTTAAATCTTTGTATTTGTAAGACTGTATGCGATTCAACTGTAATGGTTTGTAGAAACTTGCAATTTAATTGCCAGACTCATAACAGCTTTCCGAGTTAATGTAGATTCCTTAGATAAAAGATAGGGGATCCGGCTAGGCTGGAAGATTTGGGCAAATGTATCCTGAATCGTAATTTCATGTACAATATGGTCAGGATATGGAACTTCGATACGACGTCCGCCATAGCTTTTCAAAACAGAAAGCAGTGGGGTGGTATGGCAAGCGATCCTAGTTAGTGTCATGACACTGTGATTTAGGCTTCTTGATGAGTTAAGTTTCACTATGTATGGGATCACCAAGGCAGTAGAGATTTCCTGGGATACAGTATTTAGACAGACAATCTTTCTTTAAGTGACTGATTTCGCAATATTTTAGCTCGAGATTGGTTTCAGTCTTCACTAGGTTTCTGGACAGCTACAGGGTGGTTTTCGCGGCATTATAATGTGTGAGGCAATTAAACAACAGATTAGCTGGTAAGGCAAGGCCCGGTGTAAATGCGAAACTAATGGTGAGGTCTCATGATATGAGTTCAAGGATGATGTGTTTGTAGTCGCCGCAACCTAGTAGGTAGTGTGTTGGCATTTTAGACGTGAAGCCACAGCTCAAACCCCAGGTCAGATTTCTCCAACAAAACGAAATACGTACAAATATTTCAGCAGCAGTCTTCTTCCCAAACTCTGAGATGAAATAAAATTGCCATGAAAAAGGTTCTCAAAATTCTGTTCTTCGGAGTCGACTTTAAACTGCAGGTTTAGCTGGCGAACCGTATTTTTCGGGGATACAATGGTTATCTAAGTAGATAGTCAAAATACTTTGAACACACTGGCTTGACATTATTTTAGTTCAAGATTTGTGTCAGGTTCCTATGAAACTGCTATGGTACTGTGTTGAGTTTTATCGCATTATGATGTAAGATGAGGTGGCATGTTGAAACACGTAAATTTAAGCTCGAGATTGGTTTAGGGTCCTATGAAGCCCTTGGATAGTTGTAGAGTGGTACTGTATTAGGTTTTAGATCATTATCATGTAAGATGAACCGGCACGTCGAAAGGCATAAACCTGATGGAGCGGTTAGGAATGCATTTTCGGGCTATGTAGCAGCAAAAAAGATGGAGAATGGATGAATGCAGGAAGTTTGAAAATCTCCAGATTACTGTAGCTCAGGCTTGCACCTTCAAGACCGAAGAGGATCGCAAATTTGGGGAGGGAGTTTATCATTTCGATTGATTTTTTAATATGGTTTTGTATCTTAATACCAAGAACGGGTATGGGGGACAAAGGGACTAATTCTTCCTAGTTATGTATGGGAACCAGAGTCTACTCATTATATTCTGTTTCTTTGCTGCGTTTTGCTTGGGTTTTTTAATGATTTTGGAGAGTTAGCTAGGGTCTCTGACATTGAGAGTCTAATCTCTGGCATTACTCGGTTTGTGAGAGGACTCTGCTTCCCTTCCTCTCTCTCTCTTCCCTCCATTTTCCCTATTTTCTTCACTTTTGGATCGCGCTTAGCCTTAATATTTTCTATTCTTTCTTGTTACTCTTTTTGTTTTGCACACATTTCTTAAGTTAACCATAATAAAACATTTCCGTTTTGCGCATAGGGGTGTTTCATTATATACCTTAATAGGTTAGGCTAACTCTCAATGACATAAGTTCCACTCCGATTTTTTTAAAAAATCCCGCCAGCAGTAAATTTACCTGCCAGAAATTTCAACTCATCGTTTGTGAGTGAATTTTTACATGGGGTCTTTGGATCTCAGAATAAAGAAGTTTCTTGGGCTGCATAGCATTCTAGTCCGGAAGCAGAAGCCATTAAGGATTTTCTGTACGTTACAGCGATGTAGTAGGACTTTCAATTATACTGGAAGGATGCTAATTTAATTTAAAATTCCAAGAATTGGTAGGCCTTTGGAATACTCATGGAATATTATCATTGATTATAAAAAATATTATCCTGAGTTAATGTGCTGCTTTTTCTTTCCTTTAAGACTTCGGCTATTTTCCCTCTTCCTCTCGATTTCGATAGGCAGGTTAATTTGTTATTATTTTTGTTGTTAAAGAAACTTAAAACCAAACAAATGCTTTAAAATAAATGCAGCCAACCAAAGCCTTAATAATCTGTTGATAGAAGATAACAATCGAAAGAGTATAAAACGGCTTAAGAGGCAAGTAATAAAAAAAAGGAAATTTCTGGCAACGTCTTGTTGATACCATATACCGTCCAGTTCTTAATTTTCAATTGTAGGTCAAAAAAGCATGTTATCATTACGCTGTATCGTTGTTAATTGACTTTTCTCCCAAGGACATTTTCGAAAAAATATTCCGCAATGTACTTCCAGTGCGTAATGCACATCAAACATTCACTTTCTGTGCATAGAATGGCTTTTCCACAATCAATTATGGGTCCTCTGAGCACCATATGACACAAATTTTAATTGCAGACGTAACTACCCAGTGAGAATTGGGTTTCATTGCTGGAGAATATTTTGTTGCAAAAATCCAAAAAAAAAATTGTTGTGTGAGGCGGATTTTATATGTAAACTTTTATGGTGGATTCTCAGTCGCCGTAGTCTAGTAAGTAGTGTGTTGGCTTATTAGACATAAAGCCAGGGTTCGTGCCCCTGGCCAGACATCAAAACAAAATACAAAAAGTATTTTCCTCGGCGACTTCCTCTCAGCAGATTTCTGGCAAAAACTCTGAGAGTAAATAAAATAAAATTGCCATGAAAGGCTTCTCAAAAATCTGTCGTTCGGAGTCGACTTTAAAACTGTAGGTCCCACCACTCATGTATAAAATTAACACACACAACATAAGTGGTGTGAGAAACTAGGTCGTAGTCCTGATTCTGATTAAAGGGTTGTAATGACCAATTATGTATGTATGTATGGGTGATTCTATGGAACTGTAAATTCAGAAATAAAGGTCAGACATTTCCAACAAAACGAAATACGAAGAAATATTTCTTCAGTGACTTCTTCTCAGCTGTTTACTGGTAAAAACTCTGCGTATAAATAAAAATTTCCATGAAAAATTTCTCAAAAAAATTTGTCGTTCGGAATCGACTTTAAACTGTAGGCCCCGCCACTCATTGATAAAGTTAGCACACCCAACATAAGTGGGCTTTTGAAGAAACTGTCTGGATAAAGAAAGACATGAGACTGTCCAGCTTCCTTTTTGGCTCTGTCTAGCTCTAGAAAAATTCTGTGTAACTAATTTCAAAAATTTTGTGCAGGTTGCTATAGAAGGTGTAGTAATTTTATTTGATATATTGGAATATACGGCATCCATCGTGGCCTTAGTCTGTGGCATATGTTCATTGTTTCCTTTGTAGAGCCAACAATTTTATTAAAATGGTTGATAAGCCCTTTTTCATTGTCCTGCGAAATAGTTTTCTTTCTTTGCTTGTTTATATGTCCTGTTGTTTGTCTAAGCAAAGAACAACAACAATAACAGCAATAACAACAAAGCCATTAAGACGTTGCTTCTCTACAAAGAAAGCCAAATATCTTCAAGTGATTCCCATAGTTTTTAACGGAAATCCAAACAACTTTTGTGTTGTACTCACTTTCACTTATACACACGTATACACTCGTATTCCCCTGATTTACATATACACACACACTCTCCTACACGTACATATTCACTTTTTAATCGAATTTACACAACTACAACAATATTTTCCTTTATCGAGTGAAAGACAGAAAATTTTCTGCTTTTCTAAACAAAGAAAATATTTTCTCTGAACCTTGTTTGCTTTTTGCTTACACAGACATTTATACACACACATAGATGACTTTATGCAACACAGTTATAGTGCAGTTATCGCGCTTTACATCACGCCAACAATAAAAGCAGAAAAACAAAGCAAAACTGAATTCAAAGGAAGCGAAACAACCACTCAAATCATCGGGACTGGATTGAGTGAAGAGCATGAGGTATGTGGAAGTGAAAAGCTGGTTTTTAAAGGAAGAAACTCATGGAAATAGTGAACATAGCTGCTGTAGTTGTGTTTGTAGTGATAAAATCGAAGAAGTCCCTCTTGTATGGTTTGCTTTTGCAATATTCACTAAGTATTGTTGCAAGATAAGTAAAGTGCAACAAAAAATCAGAAAAAATAAAGGAATACAGTTGTTGGTTGTTTGCAACACGTTTTTTCGTTTTTTTTTTAGAATTTTTGCTAAAACAAGAGAAGATGACTCTTAACTTATGCTTTTAATACGTGCTCTAATAAGTATTAAGAAGTGTTTTTATATTCCTATTCAATGATGATAAAATTTCTTAATTTGACTGGGAATATGTTCTCGAAAAAGTGATGGAAATTGCAGCTGCTTTAATGATACAAGGATTTCGAAACTGAATGAAGCTGTAGGTAATGGCATCTTTTCGAAGTCGGTAGATATATTTCGTTCCATAAGGCTGCCGAATCGTTACAAGAAGAAAGTCTCGACCATACGGGCTGCGCTGATGATAATTAAAGATGTCAATATTTCTGGAAAGCATATTATCATACTGGTAGCCAGGGGATTGCGGCACTTTCTATGGTTATCTAGAGGCTAACAACGGTATGGCAGAGCGTTTTATTTTTCGCATCAATCGTGTGCCGTGAGATAGAATCACCATTGAGAATCTGTAAATTTAGAATTGCCATTTGTGGTAATTGGGTTAAAGCCGTGTGAGAGCAATTTAGACCACGTAGAGTGTACTTTTCGGATTCTTTACTGGACATTGTATTGCGGGTCATCATTCAAGACACATTGGAGCTGGCCGTTTTCCCTTTTTCCCTAGAGATCTGGTTGTTTTCAAGCTCTATTGTGTGGGGTAGATTGTAGTTTAGATACCAAGTTAACCATACTGGTCTGCACATGTGATCTTGTCAACACACCGGATTGCCTAATTCCACATTGTTGAAGGATCCTTCAATATCCACGTAAGTAGCCAAGGTATGCAGAGTATACCAGCCAGGTTCTACAGGGCAGTTTCAACAGATCTTCCCCTATTGAATTCTGGATGTTTTCTGAAAAAAATTCCGATTCAGGCTCTGAAGCAGATTGAGCAGCAATGAGACTCTTATGGTCTTCAAGAAGAAGGAGGAGAGTGTTGTGGGTCTATAGGCCTTGGGTGTAGTAAGGGAGTTTCCTCCAGCCTTTGATGTAAAGGTGGCAATATTTGTGGAAGACATATTACCATACTGGTAGCCAGGCGAATACGGGACAACGGAATAACAGAGCGCTTTAATTTTTATATCAATCGTGTGATGTGGGACAGTGATATTCCAAGAAACTGCAGAGCAGATTAATTGATTTGATATGCTACAACCATCGAACTTTCAACATTGGGAATCTACATCTCGTAACTTAGAATTGCAATTTTGTAGTAAACGATTGTATAACGGCCGTGCCAGAACAAGGAAAATTTGCTAAAACCACGAAAAACCTCTCATAAGCCAACACACTACCTACTAGACCACGGCGACTTTCAAAGTTTTTTAATTAAAATCCTTTAATATTCGCACAATTCTGTGTGCCACTGTTTACAACTTGATGTAAACAACTACAATTGCTTTGTTTGCTGTGCCTCTGTTACTTTCTTCAAACGTACTGCGTCTTCACACCAGACTGACTGAACTTCATTAACTCACTTGCCTGCTTTGCCTTGCCTTTTATATGGCAAAGTAAACAGTTTGATGAATGTTCTTGAATGCGAATGTTCTTGACTTCTACTTCCCGAAATCTCTATAAATGCAAACATCATTCATTATTGTTGTTTGTGTATTTTGTTTACATTTATTCTTGTAGTGTTGTTGGTATATTTTTGTTTACTTGTTTACCATTTTTTATGCTGGTGTTTTGTTTTTGTTGCTTTTGCTTATATTTTTAATGTTAAGAGATGTAAAGGCAAAACACCAGTATCTAGAAATTATTTCGAAATTATTTTGACGCTCACTGTATGTGTGCTGCATTGCACTTTACTTTTGACATCGAAAAATGATTAACGTTTTACTTTTTTTTTACTGTTAATCTATTTATTTATTTAAGGACAGAAGTTAAATTAAATATTTTTTTTTATTAAAAATTTATAAAAAACAAGGTAACAAAAACATGGTAATCGAACAAAAAGGTTCGTTCATATATTTAAATCAGTTAAAAAGTTAAAATAACTGACATCACCATCATAATCACCGTCATTTTTATTAAGCCACACAGTATGTGTTGTTTTGTTTTTTGGCGTCCTCGTAATGGTCTGCTTAACATGGGCACAAAAGAAAATTTTTTTGTTGTCCTTTTTTTTATTCACAAATATTGACAATTTTTTCTAACGAATACTCGTGAATTTTATTTAAAATCCACAGGAAAAAATACTTAAAATTAGTTTCGATGTAATCTGTATAACTTGCCCTACAAATATGATACAAACGTACAAACAAAAAACATGTCACTGTCCTTAATAGAAAAAGGTGACTTTTTTCTGACAACGAAAATCTTTTTTGTATTGCTTGTACGAACCACAATTGGAATGTTTTCTTTTCGTTTTTTTTTTGCCAGACTTTTTTTTAAAAAAAATAGTCCGTGTTTTCTAAGGTAAAGCCACAAGAGTTTTTATTTTGTTTTGATTTTATTGATAAAAAATTAAAGTGATTGCTTAAAAGCCTCTGTACATACATATATTCAGTGTAAGTCACTTTCATTTGCAGCAGTTCGGTTTTTCCTTCACTTTTTTTCAAATGCCACACACTTTCATTACTGCGCTGGAAGGGGCACCACAAACAAAACTACTTGAAAAGAAAGGCAAAACTTTTTCGTCATTGAAATGTTTTGAATTGAGTTGAATTGAAAATGAATTGAATAAATAAATCGAAAATTGATGTCAAGTGAAGCGCATTTGCTAATTAAAGTTTTTATGGTTATTGAGCTCAACAGCTCAACATGAAACCTAAAAGCGTAGTTCAATCCAGGTAAACTCTATTGTGCTGTACAGACATAATTGATCATTACAACCCTTCAGTTACAGAATTACATGTTAATTTTATACATGAGTGGCAGGTTTAAAGTCAACTCCGAGCGACATATTATTTCTTCATATTTCGAGTTGTCTGATCTGAGGTTTGAACCGTGGCCTCACGTCTAATAAGCCACTACCACACTACCTCCTAGACAACGGCGACATTATATCGCGACCCTAATAAAATTTTACGTAAAGCACGACCAAGCAGTCGGATCAATAAAAAAAATCTGAATAGCCACGGCGTCAAGGCTATTAGTTGAGCTTGTACAGATAAAATGGATCCCACTACTACTACTACTATGAACTGCTAAAAACAGACCACAGGATCTCGGAGATACAGTTCTTAACAATCAACATATCTGAAAACATAAATTTCCCTCATAGAATTGCTTTGCAACTTATTACGAGACCAGCTAATCTCATTTTCTCTGACCTATCCTTTCGGATAGGCTCAGGTCTCACTGCCGTATAGCAGAATATAGCCTGTAATTGTCATCATCAACCTGCGTCTGCTTTGTACAGGACCACCAATATTGGCCATAAGCTTACTGAGCAAATCAGTGACTTTAGCGGCATTGAATGCAGAGTGTTGAATCTAAGCCCAGAACGTCAGTCTAAGGTCCAATCGTATGCCAAGGTAATTGACTACTTTCTGCATCACCAAAGTGGTGTCGCATAGCTTGGCAGTGCGTATAAATGGATATGCAAATCCATCTGCAAAATATGCCATAATGAGCCATAAGATAGGCTCAACTGTTGGGAATATCGTGAAATCAACAAATTAGGATTATTTGCCACACTTTCTCTAACCGAAAGGATATTCTTGTCAGTACGTATAAATGGAAGTGCAAATCCAAGTGCAAAATATGCCATTATGAGCCACGAGAAAGGCTCAATTGCGGAGAATGTAGCGAGATCAATAAATTCGTTTTACTGGCCACACTTTCTATAACTGAAAGGATATTGTTGGCAGTGTGTATAAATGAAAGTGCAAATCCAAATGCAAAAAATGCCATAATGAGCCATAAAATTGGCTCAATTGCTGGGAATATCGTGAAAGCAACAAATTCGAATTATTTGCTACACTTTCACTAACCGAGAGGATATTCTTGGTAGTACGTATAAATGGAAATACAAATCCAAGTGCAAAATATGCCATAATGAGCCACGAGAAGGGCTCAATTGCGGAGGATGTCGCCAGATCAATAAACTCGGATTACTGGTCACACTTTCTATAATTGAAATGATATTCCTGGCAGTGCGTATAAATGGAGATGCAAATCCAAAAGCAAAATATGCCATAATGAGCCATAAGACAGGCTCAATTGCTGGGAATATCGTGAAATCAACAAATTCGAATTATTTGCAACACTTTCTCTAACCAAGAGGATATTCCTGGCAGTGCGACTAAATGGAAGTTTAAACCCAAGTGCAAAATATATCATAATGAGCCATAAGACAGGCTCAATTGCTGAGAATGTCGTAAAATCAACAAATTAGAATTATTTGCCACACTTTCTCTAACCGAAAGGATATTCTTAGCAGCGTGTATAAATGGAAGTGCAAATCCAAAAGCAAAATATGTCATAATGAGCCATAAGACAGGCTCAATTGCTGGGGATGTAGTGAAATTAACAAATTTGGATCGTTTGCCTTACTTTCTCTAACCGAAAGGATATTCTTGGCAGTATGTATAAATGAAAGTGCAAATCTAAATGTAAAATATGTCATAATGAGCCATAAAATAGGCTCAATTGCTGGGAATATCGTGGATTTTAAATAATTGATCATTACAACCCTTCAGTTACAGAATTACATGTTAATTTTATACATGAGTGGCAGGTTTAAAGTCAACTCCGAGCGACATATTATTTCTTCATATTTCGAGTTGTCTGATCTGAGGTTTGAACCGTGGCCTCACGTCTAATAAGCCACTACCACACTACCTCCTAGACAACGGCGACATTATATCGCGACCCTAATAAAATTTTACGTAAAGCACGACCAAGCAGTCGGATCAATAAAAAAAATCTGAATAGCCACGGCGTCAAGGCTATTAGTTGAGCTTGTACAGATAAAATGGATCCCACTACTACTACTACTATGAACTGCTAAAAACAGACCACAGAATCTCGGAGATACAGTTCTTAACAATCAACATATCTGAAAACATAAATTTCCCTCATAGAATTGCTTTGCAACTTATTACGAGACCAGCTAATCTCATTTTCTCTGACCTATCCTTTCGGATAGGCTCAGGTCTCACTGCCGTATAGCAGAATATAGCCTGTAATTGTCATCATCAACCTGCGTCTGCTTTGTACAGGACCACCAATATTGGCCATAAGCTTACTGAGCAAATCAGTGACTTTAGCGGCATTGAATGCAGAGTGTTGAATCTAAGCCCAGAACGTCAGTCTAAGGTCCAATCGTATGCCAAGGTAATTGACTACTTTCTGCATCACCAAAGTGGTGTCGCATAGCTTGGCAGTGCGTATAAATGGATATGCAAATCCATCTGCAAAATATGCCATAATGAGCCATAAGATAGGCTCAACTGCTGGGAATATCGTGAAATCAACAAATTAGGATTATTTGCCACACTTTCTCTAACCGAAAGGATATTCTTGTCAGTACGTATAAATGGAAGTGCAAATCCAAGTGCAAAATATGCCATTATGAGCCACGAGAAAGGCTCAATTGCGGAGAATGTAGCGAGATCAATAAATTCGTTTTACTGGCCACACTTTCTATAACTGAAAGGATATTGTTGGCAGTGTGTATAAATGAAAGTGCAAATCCAAATGCAAAAAATGCCATAATGAGCCATAAAATTGGCTCAATTGCTGGGAATATCGTGAAAGCAACAAATTCGAATTATTTGCTACACTTTCACTAACCGAGAGGATATTCTTGGTAGTACGTATAAATGGAAATACAAATCCAAGTGCAAAATATGCCATAATGAGCCACGAGAAGGGCTCAATTGCGGAGGATGTCGCCAGATCAATAAACTCGGATTACTGGTCACACTTTCTATAATTGAAATGATATTCCTGGCAGTGCGTATAAATGGAGATGCAAATCCAAAAGCAAAATATGCCATAATGAGCCATAAGACAGGCTCAATTGCTGGGAATATCGTGAAATCAACAAATTCGAATTATTTGCAACACTTTCTCTAACCAAGAGGATATTCCTGGCAGTGCGACTAAATGGAAGTTTAAACCCAAGTGCAAAATATATCATAATGAGCCATAAGACAGGCTCAATTGCTGAGAATGTCGTAAAATCAACAAATTAGAATTATTTGCCACACTTTCTCTAACCGAAAGGATATTCTTAGCAGCGTGTATAAATGGAAGTGCAAATCCAAAAGCAAAATATGTCATAATGAGCCATAAGACAGGCTCAATTGCTGGGGATGTAGTGAAATTAACAAATTTGGATCGTTTGCCTTACTTTCTCTAACCGAAAGGATATTCTTGGCAGTATGTATAAATGAAAGTGCAAATCTAAATGTAAAATATGTCATAATGAGCCATAAAATAGGCTCAATTGCTGGGAATATCGTGGATTTTAAATAATTGATCATTACAACCCTTCAGTTACAGAATTACATGTTAATTTTATACATGAGTGGCAGGTTTAAAGTCAACTCCGAGCGACATATTATTTCTTCATATTTCGAGTTGTCTGATCTGAGGTTTGAACCGTGGCCTCACGTCTAATAAGCCACTACCACACTACCTCCTAGACAACGGCGACATTATATCGCGACCCTAATAAAATTTTACGTAAAGCACGACCAAGCAGTCGGATCAATAAAAAAAATCTGAATAGCCACGGCGTCAAGGCTATTAGTTGAGCTTGTACAGATAAAATGGATCCCACTACTACTACTACTATGAACTGCTAAAAACAGACCACAGAATCTCGGAGATACAGTTCTTAACAATCAACATATCTGAAAACATAAATTTCCCTCATAGAATTGCTTTGCAACTTATTACGAGACCAGCTAATCTCATTTTCTCTGACCTATCCTTTCGGATAGGCTCAGGTCTCACTGCCGTATAGCAGAATATAGCCTGTAATTGTCATCATCAACCTGCGTCTGCTTTGTACAGGACCACCAATATTGGCCATAAGCTTACTGAGCAAATCAGTGACTTTAGCGGCATTGAATGCAGAGTGTTGAATCTAAGCCCAGAACGTCAGTCTAAGGTCCAATCGTATGCCAAGGTAATTGACTACTTTCTGCATCACCAAAGTGGTGTCGCATAGCTTGGCAGTGCGTATAAATGGATATGCAAATCCATCTGCAAAATATGCCATAATGAGCCATAAGATAGGCTCAACTGCTGGGAATATCGTGAAATCAACAAATTAGGATTATTTGCCACACTTTCTCTAACCGAAAGGATATTCTTGTCAGTACGTATAAATGGAAGTGCAAATCCAAGTGCAAAATATGCCATTATGAGCCACGAGAAAGGCTCAATTGCGGAGAATGTAGCGAGATCAATAAATTCGTTTTACTGGCCACACTTTCTATAACTGAAAGGATATTGTTGGCAGTGTGTATAAATGAAAGTGCAAATCCAAATGCAAAAAATGCCATAATGAGCCATAAAATTGGCTCAATTGCTGGGAATATCGTGAAAGCAACAAATTCGAATTATTTGCTACACTTTCACTAACCGAGAGGATATTCTTGGTAGTACGTATAAATGGAAATACAAATCCAAGTGCAAAATATGCCATAATGAGCCACGAGAAGGGCTCAATTGCGGAGGATGTCGCCAGATCAATAAACTCGGATTACTGGTCACACTTTCTATAATTGAAATGATATTCCTGGCAGTGCGTATAAATGGAGATGCAAATCCAAAAGCAAAATATGCCATAATGAGCCATAAGACAGGCTCAATTGCTGGGAATATCGTGAAATCAACAAATTCGAATTATTTGCAACACTTTCTCTAACCAAGAGGATATTCCTGGCAGTGCGACTAAATGGAAGTTTAAACCCAAGTGCAAAATATATCATAATGAGCCATAAGACAGGCTCAATTGCTGAGAATGTCGTAAAATCAACAAATTAGAATTATTTGCCACACTTTCTCTAACCGAAAGGATATTCTTAGCAGCGTGTATAAATGGAAGTGCAAATCCAAAAGCAAAATATGTCATAATGAGCCATAAGACAGGCTCAATTGCTGGGGATGTAGTGAAATTAACAAATTTGGATCGTTTGCCTTACTTTCTCTAACCGAAAGGATATTCTTGGCAGTATGTATAAATGAAAGTGCAAATCTAAATGTAAAATATGTCATAATGAGCCATAAAATAGGCTCAATTGCTGGGAATATCGTGAAATCAACAAATTCGGATTATTTGCCACAGTTTGTCTAACCGAAAGGAAATTCCTGGCAGTGCATATAAGTGGAAATGCAAATTCAAGTGCAATATATGCCATAATGAGCCATAAGAAAGGCTCAAAGGATCCCCAATGTAGAGAATTCATCAGAGAGTTCCATGGTCGTGGCCCTTCTGGCCAGTTCTTGCGCTTTGCAGTTTCCGGGAATGTCTCTATGTCCTGGTATTTATGTGAGACAAACATCACACCGATTCATTATCTCGTTGAGGCATTTGCGACAGTCGTATACGATCCTGAAGTTCATTACATTAGAATCCAATGCTCTGATAGCCGCCTGGCTATCGGAAAGTATGGTAATTTACCGCTTGAAAACATTTTCGTCCCTTCACTTGCCATAATCAACGCTAATGCAATGGATAACCAAGGCACTAGCATTCCTTTAAACTTGGTGGAATCTGTGTAATTAAAACGAAGACAATTTAGTTTTCTAAAAGTTTTTTGCTGGATATCATGGGAACCCAAGATGATGGAGCACTTCTGAATCAAATAATGAAACCGAAAGAAGATAACAAAAGGCAAGAAAATAACCCAAAAAATAGTAAAAACCTTAAGTAAACTAAAGGAATACGAGATCCATAGAAATGTGTCAAGAACTGTATGGCCTTCTAAGTTCTACAACTACCCAGTCCTTTATCCTTTTTACGTTACTCTTACCTTGTTTTTGTTTCTGTTTAGAAAATCACAAACTTTTGCCAATGAAATCAAGTGGAAAATTATGCCAAAAATATTGAAAAATTTCATTTAATTGCCACAGCAAAGCCCGTAACGAACAAAATTTTATGCTCAAATAGATAAATTTTATATGGAACACTCAAACCTACGTGGTTATCATAAACATTTACATGAACTTCTCATGCATGAAGCCAAGCATGCATGCATATAGTTCACTGTGTGTGTATGGCAGTGAATTTATTTTAATTACCGTAAACTTTTACAAAAAAAAAAAGAAAAAAACTTGAACCGCAACAGGAATCAACTCAGCAGTAGTAAATGTAACAGGCACCACCATTAAATAAAATGCTCCCCCCACACATACATATATGCTTGCTTGTTTTCGTTTTTATTAGTGTGGTTTTCTCTTCTCTCTCTCTCTCTCTCTCGCTTTCGCTCGCTCAATCTCTTGCTCCATCTTGCTGTTCCAAGCAACGCTTTTGTTTTTCACTGTTAACGATTTGATGGCAAAAAAAAGAACGGTTACCATAACCGTTATATTATAATTGCAACAGTGTGGTGTTGGTGTTATCGGTGATGGTGATGGTGTTCTGATTCTCAATATGAATTTAAATATGCCGCCATTTTATTTGCGTTTTTCTTACTCAAAAATGTTGTAACAACTTTCTAATTGTAGCCACAAACAATAATTCATAATAACAATAACAACAACAACAACAACAAAATCATACTTTTACGTTACTATGCTCTTGCTCTTTGTGTTCTCCGTCCGTATTTCCTTCTAACTTTCTCGGTCTTAAACAGAAACACTCACTTATGCTAACCTATACACATGTACATACTTAGAGAATCAAACGTTTATTTACATAGAAAAACTCAGGTATATGCACTTAAAACTTTGAGAAAATTACACACAAACTTTTACGAACACTAATATACACTTACACATATGAACACAAATATAAAGGGTCCGCCAAAAAAAAACCACTGAATATTTTCTCAAATTTCTTTTTTTATTTGAAAGTACAATCCTTCCGGTTAATAATGGAAAATAATTTTATTCAAATGGCTGCCTCGGCTGGCCATGCAGTAGCCTACACGATCTGTCCAATTTTCAAGCGCATTATCGATTGTGTGCAGCTGTATTTCACCAATGGCTTCACGAATATTGTCCTTTAAAGCGTCAATTGTTTCTGGCTTGTCGGCGTAACACTTATCTTTGACGGCACCCCACAAATAATAGTCCAACGGTGTCAAATCGCAGCTTCGAGGTGGCCAAATGACATCAACATCGAGAGTAGCTTCGGCTGTGTGGCACGTAGCGCCGTCCTGTTGAAACCAAATGTTGCCAATATCCTCCTCTTCAATTTTTGTGAACAAAAATTCGCTCAACATGGCCGGATAACGATCGCCATTGACTGTAACGGCCACTCCTTGCTCAATTTCGAAGAAAAATGGCCCAATTATTCTTCTGGGCCAAAATCCGCACCAAACAGTGACTCGTTTTGGGTGCGTAGGCTTTTCAATGTATGCGTGCGGGTTTTCTGTACCCCAAATGCGACAATTTTACTTGTTTACATACCCGCCAAGATCAAAATGGGCTTCATCTGAAAAGATGATTTTTTTTTTTGCCAAAATCGGCATCTTCTGGTGTAGGCTACTGCATGGCCAACCGAGGCAGCCATTTGAATGAAATTATTTTCCATTATTAACCGCAAGGATTGTACTTTCAAATAAAAAAAAAATTTGAGAAAATATTCAGTAGTTTTTTTTTAAAGCATTTGCAAAAAAAAAAGTTTTTTGGCGGACCCTTTACTTGCCTATGCACATTCACATACATTCATTCAGTGAACGTACATACGTATACAGGTAGAGACAGAGCATGCATTTGCATTTAAAATTTAAATACTCGCGTTTATTTATGAAAACATAAGAGAGCATTAGAACCGTGGTTAAATGGCAATGAATTATTTATGGCAAGTGGGTTGCGTGAGAAATTTTGTAAAGGGGTGGGAAATTTAAAAGTTTAAATTTAAAAACGACAATAAAACAAAAAAAAAAAAGGTTTGAAAATTTCTCAAATTTGATATTTATGTTGGGAAGTACAATTGTTCCCGGTAGAAATGAAATATTATTTCATTCATATGGTTGCCCTAGCTGGCCTCACTGTACCTCATTCGATCTGATCAATTTCTGTGCACTATTTCGAGTGTTTGGGGTCGTAACTAGGCAATGGCATCACGAATTTTGGCCTTCAAATGCTCAATTGTCTCCGGTTTGTCGGCAGAACACTTTTCTTCAACGAAGCTCCACAGAATATAGTCCAACGGTGTCAAATTGCAGCTTCTTGGCGGCCAATTAAAATCACCATTTTGGCTAATCAAACGTCCATCAAACTTTTGACTTAATAAATCGATTGTGGCATAAGATGTGTGGCAAGTTGCACCATCCTGTTGAAATCAAACATCGTTCACATCAATACCATGAAGAGCGGGTAAAAAAAAATTGGTTATCATTGACCGTAATGGTTGCGCTGTTCTCATTTTCAAAGAAATATGGGCCAAAGATGTGCAAGTCCATCTGCAAAATATGCTATAATGAGGCATAAGATAGGCTCAGTTGCTGAGAATGTCGTGAGATCAATAAATTCGGATTATTTGCCACAGTTTCTCTAATCGAAAGGATATTCTTGGCAGTGCGTATAAATGGAAGTGCAAATCCAAATGCAATATATGTCATAATGAGCCACGAGAAAGTCTCAATTGCGGAGAATGTCATGAGATCAATAAACTCGGATTACTGGCCACACTTTCTATAACCGAAAGGATTAAGAAGGCCGTACAAATAAATGGAAGTGCAAATCCATCTGCAAAATATGCTATAATGAGCCATAAGATAGGCTCAGTTGCTGAGAATCTCGTGAGATCACTAATTATTTGCCACAGTTTCTCTAACCGAGAGGATATTCTTGGCAGTACTTATAAATGGAAGTGCAAATCCATCTGCAAAATATGTCATAATGAGCCACGAGAAAGGCTCAACTGCGGAGAATGTCGCGAGATCAATAAACTCGGATTACTGGTCACACTTTCTATAACCGAAATGATATTCTTGGCAGTGCATATAAATGGAAATGCAAATCCAAAAGCAAAATATGCCATAATGAGCCATAAGCCAGGCTCAATTGCTGAGAATGTCGTGAAATCAACAAATTAGGATTATTTGCCACACTTTCTGTAATCGAAAGGATATTCTTGACAGTACGTATAAAGGGATTTACAAACTTACAAAGATGCCTCCGCTCCACAAGCCGCACCAAGCAGTTGGTCGTAATAGGTGCATTGGCTTCTGTAAGATTATGGATTATCTGAGCCCCAATTACGGCTATTTTGCTTATTAACGTACCCAACCAAGATGAAAATGAGCTTCATCCGAAAAAATGATTTATTTGGAAAAATCGACATCATCATACAGTTTCTCGAAAATATGCTCTGACTGCTTTACTGCGTATGGAAGGTGCTTTTTACAGCGTTAAACTAGAGTCGGTTGTTAACGTTATGAAACATTTGGTCCTGAAGTTATTGCTTTTGTCGACAAACTGCTGGGATACAGGCTTATTGGCTCTACTTTATATAGCCAGAGAACACCATCGTTAACACTCTACTACAACCCATATGCAGAGAGAATCACATGAGTGATTACCGCTTATGACCATGGCATGGCAGGAGCAAGCACAGGCAAAGATCCAAATTGACTTTCGTAATCAAATCAAATTTATTCTCAGCAACTGAGCCTATCTTATTTATACGCACTGCCAAAATATGCGACAACATTTTGGCGACTCAGAAAGTAGTCAATTACCATGGCATTCGATTGGACCTTAGACTGACGTTCTGGGCTCAGATTCAACACTCTCCAAAGCCGCGAAGGTCGCCGGTTTACTCAATAAGCTTATGGCCAATATTGGTGGCCCTGTACAAAGCAGACGCAGATTGATGATGACAATTACAGCCTCTATTCTGCCATACGCCAGTGAGATGAGAGCCTATCCTAAAGGATAGGTTAGAGAAAATGGTATTAATTGAAGTTGCAGAGCAATTCTATGATAGAAATTTATGGTTTCAAGTATGCTGATTTTTAGTAGTTCATAGCAGTAGTGGGATCCATTTTATCTGTACAAGCTCAGCTACGACGTGTCTATTCAGATTTTGTATTGATCCGACTGCTTGGTCATGGTTTACCTAAAATTTATTGAGCTTCGGGATATAATGTCGCCGTAGTCTAGGAGGTATCGTATTGGCTTATTAGAAGTGAGGCCGTAGTATAAGCCCCCAGCTCAGGCATCCCCCCTAGACATTTCGTCCTTTACCTCGCTTCCCTTTGTTAGTTTAATTTATATTTTCCTAGAATTTATATCATTTGAGCCCTCTTTTTGAAGTCGCTGTAGTTTAGTAGGTATTATATTGGCCTATTAGACGTGAAGCCAGTTCAGATATCTCGAACAACATTAAATGCGAAAAAATATTTCTTTCAGCGACTTCCTAGTAGCAGTCTTCTAGAAAATTCTGCGAATAAATTAAATTGCCACGAAAAAGGTTCTCAAAATTTTGTTGTTTAGAGTTGATTTTGAACTGTAGGTTTAGACGGCGAACCGTATTTTTCGGGGGATACAATGGTTATTTAAGTAGATAGTCAAATTAATTTGAACACACTGGCTTAGCATTATTTTAGCTCAAGATGTGTGTCATGTTCCTACAAAGCTGCTGGATACGTGTAAAGTATGTTGGGTTTTAGCGCATTATACACGCAAATTTTAGGTAGAGATTGGTTTAAGGTCCTATGAAGCCTTTGGATAGTTGCAGAGTGGTACAGTATTCGGTTTTAGGGCATTATCATGTAAGATGGACCGGCACGTCGAAAGACGCAAACCTGATCGAGCGGTTAGGAATGCAATTTCGGGCTCATGTAGCAGCAAGAAAGATGGAGAGTGGATGAATGCAGGAAATCCAGATTACTGTAGCTCAGGCTTGCCCCTTCAAGACCGGAACGCAAATTTGGGGAGGGAGTTTATTATTTGGATTGATTTTTTATATGGTTTTGGATCTTAAGACCAAATACAGCGACTAATTCCTTATGGTTATGTGAGGGCACTCGAGTCTATTCAGCATATTCTGTTTCTCTGGTGTGGCATGAAGTGGCTGAGATTCGCTCGGGTTTTTTTAATAGTTCTGGATAGTTGGCTGTAGTCTCTGATATTGAGAGTTTAATCTCTGGGGCTTACTCGGATTGTGAGATGACTCTGTTTTCCTCCCTCTCTTCCTTCCATTTTCCCTCTCTTCTTGACTTCTGCATCACTTATCCTAAATATTTTCTATTCTTTCTTGTTTTTCTTTTAGTTTTCCAAACATTTCCTAAGTTAACCGCAATGAATCATTTCCGTTGTCCGCTTAGAGCTGTTTCATCATACATCTTCCAAGCCTAACCTAGACTCCTTACATATGTATGTTGGACCAAGTAAACTTTGTAATAAATGTATCGATAAATATCGATATACCATCGTTTTAATGAAGTTCCTTGTAAATCCCATATAAAACTCATTAGAAAACTAACTCTCAATACCATAAGTGCCACTCAATCTTTTTTTAGAAATCCCATCGGCGGTAAATCTGGCTGCTAGATATAGAGACATCATTTGTGACTCCATTTTTACATGGGGTGTTAGGGATCTCAAAAGAAAGATTCATTCTAGTTCTGAAACAGTAGCCTTTGAGGCTTTTCTGTACGTCACACCGTTCTAGAAGTTCTCATCATACTGGAAGATTGTTTATTTAACTTTAAATTCCAAAAATTTTTAGGCTTTTCGAAATTTATGGAACATTATTACGGAAATTAATATTAAATTTCTTGAAAAAGTAAAAAAAAAAATATAAAAAATCCCGAGTTAATCTGTTGCTTTTCGTTTCCTTTAAGGCTTCGGTTATTTTCTCCTTCCTCTCGATTTCGATGGGCAGATTAATTTGTTATTGTTTTTGTTGTTAAAGAAACTTAAAACCAAACAAATAAACGCAGATAGAAGATAACAATCGATGGAGTATAAAACGGCTTAAGAGAAATAATGAAAAAAAAAAACAGATTTCTGGCAAAAAGTATGCGAACAAATAAAATTATCATGAAAAGTTTCACAAAAAATCTGTCGTTCCGAGTCGACTTTAAACTGTAGGTTCTGCTACTCATGTATAAAATTAACGTACTAAACTGGGGTGCTGTACGAAGCCTGGTTGTAATCCTGACTGAAGGGTTGTAATGACCAATTAAGTATGTAAGTAAATGAACCCACTGTATATTGACCAGAAAGCCACATTTGATTGGCACAAAACTACCTTAAGGGTGGAGAAGCATTCCAAAAAGTTTAGGCTAAAAATGTAGTTCTCTTTCACAAGAATACCTCGCCTTCCTTTATTAGCCAAATTTTTGTTTTCCTTAAATTCTGTCTAACATTTCAAGCACTTAAGACCACTGTAAGTGGAATGCTTTTCCATTTAAAACTAAAAGAAAAATGCTTAAATAACGTGTGTGCTAAAGAGTAAAATACAAAAAAATTAAAACAAAAACAAAAACACAAAGCGAGAAAGAGAAATAGTAACTGCAACAGAAACAATAACAACAAAACTTACAACTTCTATTTAACTTTTTGAAAATAACAAGGGAATGTTGTAATTGTTGTTGTTGTTGTTGTTTGTATGGCTGAATGTTTGGTTGTATAAAAATATCACCTGTGTTCAGTGTTCGCTTTTAAAAACCTCTCTCACACACTGTGTTATAATCACAACTAAGAAAGTAGTTGTTGTTGCTGTAACCTATTGTATAAGTGTATAAGTGAGAGCATTTATGTGTGTGTACGTATGTGTGTCAGCATGCGTGTGCATTTGTTGAATGTGGAAAAAAGCTGATATTGTGCCCCTGGGTGTTAAAGCGCATACGTTTTTAAAAAGTTTAAACGGCTGCAAGAGAGAGAACAGTGGCGGCGTCCTTGTTGCGTGTGTGCTTAGTGGACTGTTTAAAGTATTCAGTCTTACAGCATAAGTTAGTTGAGTGTAAAGCAGTAAAAGAAAACATAAAATAACTGTAAAATTGCTGAGGAAACTAAAAAAGAGAGATAGAGAGACGGAGAGAGGGAGAGCAATATTTATTTGAAATTGCACATTAAGATGCTGAAACTAAACTGACTTCATGACAATAAAATTTACACATGATGCCATGATAGAAATAAAAAAGAAAAACGGCTGCAGAAAAGCAAGTTTATGGCCACATAAGGAAATAGTAAAATATATGTGACTGTGTTTGGGTATGCGTGTGTGGGTGTGCGTGTATAAAATAATGTTATTATAAATTAAAATACAGTTTCCCTGAATTAAATGTCTTTAAAGATGCATTTATGCAGTAAAAAATAAGATTTTTATAACAGTTGACGCATATTGTGTGCATGGTATGTGACTTTAATGTTGTGTTGCATGGATCTACGCTGCTGTCATTCTCTATGAGCTTCTGCTTTTGCTGTATTCCTTGGCTATAAAAAAATTTGCACAAAAACCCCTCCACCTTCTTGAAGTTCTACAAGCAATAGCAACGCAAAGTTGTCAATAATAAATTGCAACGTGGAAAAATTCTATGTAATGTTAGCTTAAGACAGAAATCCTTTTCATTTGATTTGTTTCTTTTAATTCTGAAGTCTGCCATGAAATTTTCATTTTTTCTTCTCTTCTCTTCCCTCGCATTGCTTTGCTTTATGACTGCGTGTTAGAGTTCAGGTATTTTTTGTGTCCTTTTTATTCCATTACTTTTCACCACACAATTTATTGTGCTTTTTTCTGTTTTATTTTGGAATATTTATTACAGGTTTTAACCTCAATGTAAGTGCAAATACTTTAACGACAAGCATGATGCAGAAGAACGGAGGGGGTAAGCCTTTGAAACTTTTCATTCGAATGCAATGGCTGGGGTTTGATATTTCTTATTGACACTGCTGATATAAGGGGAATCATGTGAATTTTATAAGCAGCTGTTTGAAAAAAATAATAAAATATGACAACAAATCCCCCCATCCCGTCAATTTTAGGGCTTTCACAACTCATATGAGTATTTTGAATAGAAAAGTGGAATAATAATTTGCAATATACAGTGAAACAATATTGAAAATTTAAGAAAAAATAAATTTTTGAAAAAATTTTTCCTCAGCTCAAAAAAAGGATATTCGTGGAACTTTTGTAAAATGAATCCTATTTAAATGAATTTTTGCTTAATTATAGCATACACTTTGAGCCTTCCTTTCTGCAAATTTCATTAAAATTCTTTACGATTTGTTGATTTTACAAGAAATTTTTTGAACGTTTTTCATTAGAAATTGTTCAACTGTGCCAAACCAAACAAAGTAGGCAACCTGGTGGCATTTGCCAGCAACAGCCATGCTATGTTTCCTTTTTCCTCTTCTTTTTCATTTAAAAAATAGAAAAATAAAAAGAAAAACTTAGAAAATGTTTTTGAAAACTCAAAAGAAAATTGTGCGATTTATCTGGTGTTGGTGGCAACACCATATGAATTTGTGTCAAAACCCTATTCCTTTCGAATGCGTGTGTGAAAAACGTGAGCGTTACATGGAAAATAATTTTTATTTGTTAACAATTCAACCCGGTTATGAGGGGTATGAATGAAATAAAAAAAAAGTGAAAAATTCTCCGTGGTAAGCATAGAAAATATTATTTGTGTTGCTGTGCATATTTAAATACGGCACATGTCATTTGAAATTGTTTCACGATTTCCCTACATTTGAAATATTAAAGGGAAATAGACAAAAACGTTATGATTTTTGTTTATTTGGCATTTGCCAGGTTATGTAACAGAGCACAATATAAGGGAAATTGATATATTCTGACTGTTAATATGAACTCTCGTATAACTTATGCGTTTATTTGGTACAGGGGGAAGCTTTTCGAGAATGTGGAGACTTTAAATGGAAATTTATTGTACAATTTAAAACAGAAAATTAGGCAAATTCTCTATGAAATTCTGTATTCAGATACGATTTCAAAATTAATGATAATGCAGTGTAGAATAAAATACCAAATACCTCATGGTTTTATTTAGCAAAAAATTAGGCAAATTCTCTATGAAATTCTGTATTCAGATATGATTTCAAAATTTATGATAATGCGGTGTAGAATAAAATACCAAAAACCTCATGCTTTTATTTAGCAAAACAATGACCTTTTACGATCTAAATTTAAATGGAAATTTATTGAACAATAGAAAATAGAAAATTAAGCAAATGCTCTATGAAATTCCGTGTTCAAATACGGTTTCATAATTAATGATAATGCAGTGTATAATAAAAGAGTGTCTTCATGTGATCTAAATTTAAATGGAAATTTATTGTACAATTTAAAACAGAAAATTAGGCAAATTCACTAGACAATTCTGTATTCAGATACGGGTTCATAACTAATGATAATGCAGTGCAGAATAAAATACCAAATACCTTATGCTTTCATTTAGCAAAAACAATGCCCTTTTACGATCTAAATTTAAATGGAAATTCATTGTACAATTAAAAACAGAAAATTAAGCAAATTGTCTACACAATTCCGTGTTCAAATACGGTTTCATAATTAATGATAATGCAGTGTGTAATAAAATACCAAAAGCCTCATGATTTTATTCAGCAAAATAGGGCCCTCAAGCGATCTATTGTAAAGCCATTAACCAGTATGGAGTTTTCCTATAATGTCTTTGCTTCTCCTGATGAACTTCGCTATCTCAGTAAACATTAATAAGGACAACCCCTTGTATGAGACTTCATAGGCAGACATATTCCTCATTATTTCCTAAATTGTACGATCAAACATCTTCAACCATATGAAATTGAAATATTTCTTCGGCGATTTCCTCTCAGCTGAGTTCTGGCAAAAACTCTGAGAGTAAATAAAAAATTGTCATGAAAAGTTTCTCAGAAAAATTTGTTGTTTGGAGTCGACTTTGAACTGTAGATCCCGCCTTTTAGGTATAAAAATTAGAACATATAACATATGTGGTGTGAGAAACTAGGTCGTAATCCTGACTACAGGGTTGTAATGACCAATTATGTATGTATGTATGGAGTCCGTTTGGCTTTATTACATGAGAAGCCTCCCGAAGGATTATTTTCACGTTTTAACCACATTAGTCAGCAACCGATATCACGCTACGACGACGGTAGAATTTTCTTGTGGGGTATACATTAATGGTTTGGACTACGTGCTCTAATCAGCAACCATAACCTTACCCAAAAAATTCAGATAATTGAACGAGAATCAGACGAAAAGAAAACATCCCTAATACGACCTTGTAACGTTCCTTGTTGTCTTTTATATGTACTTTTCAGGTCAATGCGCCCTTGGGGGAAAAGCGTACGACATTTGCAAACTGTTGTGTACCAGTGAACACGCATAGAACGTGAAGAACTTTTGATTTCCCAAAATTTTATTCATTCAGAGTCACAAGCGACATATTTTTAATGCCGGAATTATGGACACGGCATTAAAATCCACTCGGGTTATTCGACCATAAACGACCATTCATCTTTCAAGAGCTAAATAGTACTGACATCTGCTAAAGAGTATATAAGATGGCCTGACAAAACGACTATCGGGGAACTGGGTTCCATCATAACGAACTACGAACGGTAAACAAATGTCCCAATCATCTCAGTAAGTTAGAAGACGTGCATGACGTACATATCATAGATGTACCTGGGCATTATGATATTTTTGATTGGATTCGGAGGCCAGATATGGCCAGATATCACCTGCTAATCGAACTCTCTAAAGAATTATTTTCTTTGGGATTCCATTTAAAGACCTGCGGTCTCCTAATCGACGGTATAGTTACAGATCTCTTAAATGTTAAATGGATTTTTCGGAAACAGGCAGAACGGTATATATAATCTAGCCAAGGTTAAACAGAAGGCACACAAACTTTCTGCTTACACTCCAAATAAACGAGCTCTGTATGGTAATTGGATTTATTACTGGGCATTGTATTATGGGCACCCCTGTAAGACACTTCGGTCTGGGATACGTAGCGAATGACCGAAGGAGCTGCAAAGATGTGGAAAAGGAGGAAACTGTTCTTTAGCACAGTACTGTGCACTATGTCCGAGAAAAAAAGGCAGTTTGGTGGCTATTCTATTAGCGTTTTAGTAGAAGCTCCGAGTGCTTCAGAGAATAGGGGAAAAGTTTAAAAGTGGTATCATAATGGACCTTTTGAGGCCCACCTACCTATATATCTGCAATTTCTTTCACGCTTATTTACATGTTTGCCTGATTTTGTCTGTTCCTCTGTCTGTATTTACATTTCCAAAATGTGAATAATTTTGGACAGCATTTATGGCTTTAAGTTGGAATTAATTACGATATTATTTTAGTATTTAATAATAATAATACACGGAATAATAATATCAAAACAATATAAGGAGTATAATAGTGTCTCATTATAAGTGAAGACATGTGTTACTTATTCATTCCATTCATTAAATACTCCAGTCAGTCAGTCAGTCAGTTTGTATTATAAAGGCTCAGGCAAATACCGCATACAACACATGCAAATGTAAATGGCACGCACAAAAGTATGCTACAAAAAACATGACATTTTAACATTGTTTCTGGCTATGGTACTCATACACTAATACACTTGTATACACACTCTCTCCCGATCTCTTTCTTACTGTCTAGCTGTCTAATAAAATTATATTTTATTCGTAAGACAGACAGACAGACACACTCGCAATTACAATTCCATTGATAGACACGTACAAGAAAACATGTACGAGAACATTTAGCAACACTAACACTAACACGAACACATTCAAATAAAATGCCTACATGCACATTAGATTGTTCACTCACTCATACTCACGTAAATATTTCATACATCATACATTCATTCATTCATTATACAATAATAATACGAATAGTATGTGTATAATAAATATATATTATGTATGTATATACGTGTGTATATGTATAGGTTTTATGGTTTTTGTGAAAGTTTGCATGTCTGGTTAGTATGTGTACGTACACATGAGTACATGCTTTCTTCATTTGTCTGTTAGAAAATTAGTTTTTATTCATATTTCTTCTCCAGTTAAGTTTCAGTTAATAGTCAGTGAGCCAGCGAGGCACAGAAGTTTTTATCATCATCAATTAATAAAGGGTGCGCCATTGTTCGGTCTCAAAAGTTAACACACATATAAAGTCATGATTTCCATGATGATGGAATTTTTACATGTGTAGATTGATTGCAGCAAATAATCCTTTTGAAGTAGTTCTCGACCCTCTTTTCGTCCATTTGGGACGATATCTCAACAATAACGTAAATAGTTTTGGGCTTAGGGGACCATCCTGACGTTAGTGGGCTATCAGCTCTCAGTGGGAAACATCAGCGCGCGGTTCGTGGACGATGGGCAAAAATTTGTGGCACTTCAGATTGATAGATTTTTCTGATCACCGGTGGCAATACATTTCAATTCTCCTCAAGCATAATTTGCTATACTCAATGGCACTACAGATTCATATATAGTTCTGATCACCAGTGCATTACATTCCTATCCTAGTCAAGCATAATTTGCTGAACTCAGTGTCATTGCAGATTGATAGATTGTTCTGATCACCAGTGCACTACATTCCAAGCCTCCTTAATCATAATTTGCTGTACTCAATAGTACTGTAGTGCTCGTTCGGAGTCGACTTTAAACTGTAGGTCCCACCACTCATGTATAAAATTAACACACACAACATAAGTGGTGTGAGAAACTAGGACGTTGTACAATGGGTCAATTCGACCTCCGGGTACTGTACTTGTCTTAATTGACAAGTACACGTCCTCTAACCTAACCTAACCTAATAGCAGTGCAGATTGCTAGATTGTTGTGATCAACAGTGCAGTACATTTCAATCCCCTTCAAGCATAATTTGCTGTACTCCGTAGTACTACAGATTGATAGATGTTCTCATCACCCATGGCACTACATTTCAATCCTGCTCAAGCATAATTTGCTATACTCAGTGGCACTGCAGATTGATAGATTGTCTAATCACTAATGCATTCCAATACTGCTCAAGCATATTTTGCTTACTCAGTGGTACTGCAGATTGATAGATTGTTCTGATCACCAATGCATTCCAATCCTCCTCAAGCAGAACTTGCTGTACTCAGTCGCACTGTAGATTGCAAGATTGTTCTGATCACCAGTGCACTGCATTTCAATCCTGCTCAAGCATAATTTGCTGTAGGAGAGCTGAGCTATTAGCAGCAAGGCTTTATCAATTATCAATTTGACCTAAGCAGGTCTATGGACATTGAATTCTACAATTCTGGGGAAGCTGTAGATACGTTAAGGTCTTCTATATAGTTTTAGACAATCTTCTGGATAGGAGATATTATTTTGGGATTTCTACCAGGGACCTTATGTGAGAATCTTCAAGGTCTAAGTATAGTTTCACATTGGGTGGATAGAGCTGGCCGTGTGATATATAATAAGTGTTCGGAGATATGCTGCTCTGATATAAGCTCCCTAGCGAATGGACTGTTTTCCAATTGGAAAACAACTCATTGCTTGTGGGTTGAGGGGATTTTACTCAGACAGCCAGTCCGCGATCAAGTCCCTCACGAACGTCCGGATTTCGCAGTGAAATTTCAAGCTATTTAAAGGCGCCTTTTATATGATTGCCAGGACACAGAAATACCAACTGAAATTGCATTGCTTATAAACTGGAAAACAGAGCAGGTTGGCAGGAAGAAGACTGGCGGAGACTAGTCTTGATTGAACTGATGTGTATAAAACTAGCGCTGAGTTTCTTCTTTCATTTAATCGCAAGGCCATCCATTATTGCGTTTCTCATATGCAACTGCCATATAAAAAGGCACGCTGATGGACTTGGTATTCTCTCGAATAACTTCTGAAGGTACTGTGGGGTTGAGAATTCATGCAATGATGATGGTTTTCTAAAAGGAATGTTTGATCCTCGAATTAAGTATCGATTTGTGGTGCCATAATGGGCGTATACTATGTCCTTCAGGGAATGTACTCCAACTAACCTAAGCTAAGGGATTATTCGAGCAGATATGGTCCTTGACGTACTACTCCTTGCCAAACTACTGCTTGTGAAACTTTATTGAAACAATCATCTTTAAAAGTCTCTTGCTCTAGCACTCTATCAGCTTATCTACGTCCTTGTGAATCAGACTTTAATTCCTTGCACAATAAGTAGATCCGGTTCATCCATTTTACGCAGTCTTTGTTCCTCAAAAGATCTTGAACTGCTGTTAACTTTACCAGCTTGAGGGTTTTGAAACCAATAAATTGATAACCCTGTGGTATCATTTAGACTTGGCTTTCATATCTTTTGCAATTTATTCATGCAACACAGCTGTTCCCTCTTTAGACACGTTCTACGCATTTAAACTCGATAACTTTTTCAATAAAATACAATTCTCTTCTGTCTTTCTGTCTTTATTTCTTTTGCCTGCTCTCTTCCCTCCTTCTTTTTAATATATTTGTCTACGTATTTTAAACGTTATTTATTCTGTTTCTCTTTTTTCTCTTTCTTGTCTTGAATTTCTCTCAATTTCATTACAGTTTAAGCAGCGGCAGCCAACGAAGAATTTTAATAGAGATGCTGGCGTTGGGAAAATTCAATTTTAATGACAAAAACTTCAGAGTGTTTTTATGCAGTTTTTCAGACTTACTGTCCCCAGAGGCAAATGTTTCAAATTATATTGATTTGATGGACTTAAAAAACATATTTTATTAGAAAATAAAGCATTTTTTTATTTTATTTTATTTACTTCATGTTTTATTTACTTCATGTTTTATACAACTTGTGGCATTACACTGAAAATTCCACGTGAAACACAGCAAGGCTACAGGCGCCGATAGATTGCGATCTAATCTACTTAAAATCGAAGGAGATGTTTGAGTTACCTTCATCACCTCTTATTGTAATTTCCGAACAAAAGATTTGTTTGCCTCAGACCCACTGGCCTTGAGAAGAATATTTGTCTCTGTTTATCTTCTCTTTCATTAAGCATACCTTTCCACACATTCGATTGCACTCCTCCCATCAGCGGTTTTTAAACTGCCTTCCTCACAATTTCGTCTGCTGGCTTATTGACGAGAGGTCCCACATGACCTGTGTCCACCCAGCCGATTAGACTTCTCCAGGCAGTCTCCTACGATTTTCGATTTAACCTTATAGGAGTCAAGTGCTCGAATGATGGCTTGACTGTCACATAGTATTGCTATGTCCTCGTATTCAAGTTGAATTGAGCACAGCTTTCGGTGGCAGAAACATCTGCTTGTGATTTTTCTCTTGGACATGAAATCTTTAATTCTTTTTAAAGCGTGCGCAGCTTCCAGATTACTTCGTTCACTACGTTCCGTTGCAATGCATTTCTGAAATCAAAGATAGTCTACTTGTTCTCCCATCAACCTAAACATAGAGTCCAGAGTTTTGGTCTTCGCTACAATTTGCTGTGGCTTTAAATTCATCAGAGCCTCCAGTGCCGCTTTCGTACTGGTTCTCATTGTTTCACGGTGGCAGCAGACGATCCTTTTAAGGTCGTTTTTGAACACTTTTTCGAAGATTTTGGAGACACCGTTTGTAAAACGGCATCAAATTAATCATCTTTCTATCCAATAGCCGTTGCTAAAACGTATTTTGTGGCTTGCGGCACCATTATAAGTACAAATACAAATTTCAAACTACACCATAATGAGCCGTGAAATGGGCCCAATTGCTGAGAATGCCGTGACGTCGAAAAATTTGTTTTACAGGCCACAAATTATGAACAGAAAAAATTTTGCCGCAATTTAGGAAATAATGAGGAATATGTCTGCCTATGAAGTCTCATACAAGGGGTTGTCCTTATTGATGTTTACTGAGATAGCGAAGTTCATCAGGAGAAGAAGAGACATTATAGGAAAACTCCATACTGGTTGATGGCTTTACAATAGATCGCTTGAGGACCCTATTTTGCTGAATAAAAACATGAGGCTTTTGGTATTTTATTCCACACTGCATTATCATTAATTATGAAACCGTATATGAATACGGAATTGTGTAGAAAATTTGCCCAATTTTCTGTTTTTAATTGTACAATAAATTTCCATTTAAATTCAGATCGTAAAAGGGCATTGTTTTGCTAAATAAAAGCATTAGGCTTTTGGTATTTTATTCTACACTGTATTATCATTAATTTTAGTACTATCCCTGAACACAGAATTGCGTAGAAAATTTGCGTAATTTTCTGTTCTCTATTGTACAATAAAATTCCATTTAAATTTAGATCGCATGAAGGCACTGTTTTTCCAAAATCATGGTAGTACAGTAGATCGATTAGAGCGACCATAACCTTACCCCATAATGCTTAAGATGTGGGCTCACTTGAATCAAGACTTTTGCACGCAGTTTAAATTATTTCTCTGCGTTCTCGGATTGTTAAAATATTGTAAACTTCAGATGAAGGATATTTAACATCTAACAGCCTTGCTAGATAGGCACCCGTACTCTGGCTCTTTGTAGTATTTTACTGCATTGTGATGCGTCTTAAGGCTTTAATTTTCTTTGAAATGAATACAAGACGCATTTATTTAACATATGTTATCTTTAATCCTTGAAACGAGAACGTATGTCGTAGTGTGTGTTACATTTTTATTGAATTTGTCTTGTTTGCTGCTGAAAATCTTTTGAATTGCAAAAGAAAAATGATACAACAAACCGGTAACAATTGTTTTTCACATTTCAACAACACATGCATACACATATACTAGAACACCAAAGACAACACATTCATACACAGATAAACTAACAAGTTACTGTGTTACTGGGATAAATTTCCCATAACATTTCCAAAAAATTGTGTCATCAAATACAGAAGCTTTATTTGGCAAACAAAACAAAGAAATAAAAAAGGAAACACCGAGTGAGAAAGAGAGAGAGGGAGAGAGAGAGTGAAAAAGTGAGTGTGAAACTCTGAAAGAGACACCAAAAAGAAAATAAAAAATTGCCTCATGTAAATAGTCAGTCACACACAGTTGGTTTCTTTCATTATAAATCAAGACATACCAACACCAACACATGTTTTGCCAAATACCTCTGCTTTGAAACAGTCACACACACACATACATGCATGCACAAATTTATACTTGTATTGGATTGTGTTGTTATTTTATACTCTGCTCTCTCTCTCTCTCTCTCAATATGTGTGTGTGTTTATATAATAATGATGACAATGATTATGATGCTGATGATACTCTATCATCTTTTGTATGACACATGTTGACAAAAAGAAAATCCCAGTTATTCTTTTAAAATGGTGACACACAGTCTCCAAATGTTTGTCTGTTACAAACGAGTAGACAGTGTTACTGTATTGTACCAGATATCCTGTTGCTTTTCTCTAAAAATAAAACTCACATACACACACACATACACAAATACTCTAGCTACTGTCATCATTTCGAATTTATGTTCTCACACTATTAAGTCTGTTCGAGAAATAACATTTAAAAACAATAAAAACCCCCAAGCATAACAGTAACAGAAGAGAGGGTTATGAAGAGAGTATTATGTTTAGTGGTCAGAGAGAGTGAGCGAGAGTGAAGAGTGTAAGGAGTAGGGAGAAAAGTAGAAATATGGCAGAGTAAACGTTTGAAATATGCACGTGTTTTTCCATTTCTTGCGTTTCATTTTCTGTCTTTCATTTACGAACTTTGTTTTGATTCTTTCATTTACTGCGTAGGAGTGAGGGGTTTTTTGTTTACAAACATTTTCGGTAATGGCGAGCATAAACGGAACAACACAGATTTTAAGAGAGTGCATAGGAGTAGCAAAAATAAATGTTCAAAGAGCATGGCAAAGAGCATGACATGGTAAACCTTTTAGTTTTGTTTCATTGTAAAGAGATGACAGATTTGTTTTGCTAGCTCTGAGTACTTAAGAGAGTTTAACTCAATATGAAGAGTAATTACACTTAAGCCCTGTTTAATGGGGCTAGTAAATGAATGAATACACAGCCCTGCATGGGTTTTGCAAATAAGATTGCTCTAGGTGTTTCCGAAGGCATTTTGTGCGCTAAGCACGAATCTGGTTTCAAAAATTTTCCATCACGTCAGGTTTTCGAGAAAAAGGGGGTTGAAAACCCTAAAAATAGCGTTTTTGGTCATTTTTGAAACATTGTAGAGCTCAACACTGACGTGCTAGAACCATCGCTATTGTTAGAAATTGACAATTGATCTTTGCTCTTTAAAATGAGCTCAAAGCCAAATTGTTTGCATACACCCTTAAAGTAGGGGGTGGGTTTATGTCAAGGGGTGCAAAAGAAAACGAAACACATTACGGAGGTCCTTAAAAATTGATCAGATTTACTTGAAAATTGTTACTCAGGGGTTTTTACAGATCTTCATTCAGAAGATGGTTACAGATCTTCATTCAGATTTAATAAATTCAAAATGGCGGATCCAATATGGCGGTCGAGGTTTATAAAAATTAATCAGATTTACTTGACCGCCATATTGGATCCGCCATTTTGAATTTATTAAATCTGAATTGAATTGTTCTAGCACGTCAGTGTTGAGCTCTACAATGTTTCAAAAATGGCCAAAAACGCTATTTTTAGGGTTTTCAACCCCCTTTTTCTCGAAAACCTGACGTGATGGAAAATTTTTGAAACCGGATTCGTGTTTAGCGCGCCATATGCCTTCGAAAACACCTGAAGCCATCTTATTTGCACAAAAAAAAGTCCAAATTTGCAGGGCTGTGATATTAATTTAACAAAAAGAACGAAGGATAGGTTCTAAAAGCCTCTTAAAGAGGTTACTGTTTCAAAGTGACTTTTTCAGTTTCATGGTCAACCATAATATGATTTTTTTCTTCTGCTTCATTTAATTATCCGGCATATCTAAGTAGACGCGAGTCCGTGTTCACATGAAATATGAAAAAAATATTTCTTCGGCGACATCCTCTCAGCAGTCTTCTGGCAAAAGCTCTGATAGATAATAGGTAGGTAGTTAGAGGTGGCTGCCCATCCAAGAAACATTTTTGGATGGACTCACTTAGGCTGCATTGAGCCCATTGTGCTACCACATCATCCGTTATCCTCTAGTCTCGAAACCACTCGGAGCTCCTGATGAAGCGATTCAGGCTGTCAATGTCAATCCTTGACAGTTCCTCCAGATCATCCATATAGTAAATACCTAAGTTCTTCCTTCTGCTTTGGCAAAGAGCCGGGCATGTACCCAGCAGATGAGGGACAGTCTCCTCTTCCTCCTCATCTCTGCAGCTTCTGCAGAAGTCGTTAGCAAGGTGTCCAAGACCAATGCGCCTCGCATGCGTACCCATAATGCAATGCCCCGTAATGACACCGACAACTACACTGAGCGCGCCTCTTTGGAGTTTATGTAGACTCATTGTGCGCCCCTCATCCAGCCTTGGCCAGATTTTACGAGCCGTTCTACCCGAGTCCGAGGCCGCCCACCTGTCCTTGACGGAATCGACGATCGCATTATCAATAATGAACTTGCAGGTCCTCATAGGTATGCCCAGATTCGAGAACTCATCGGAAAGTTCGATGGTCGTGCGCCGCCTGGCAAGTTCGTTCAACAGTGCCCCGGTACCCATACGATATGGATATCATATCGTTCCGCTATCTCGTCGAGATATCTGCGACAGCCGTACACCGTCTTGGAGTTCATCACATTAGAACTCAGAGCCTTGATAGCCGCCTAGCTGTCAGAAAGTATGGTGACGTTCCGCTTGGAGACCCTTCCGTCCCCAATAATACTCGTCGCAGCCTGCATGGCCACCACCTCCGCCTGAAAGACACTGCAGTGGTCTGACAGTCTTATAGACTGAGCTACTTCAACCGATTCCGAAAAAACTCCACTGCCAACAGCTCCGTTCAGCTTAGAACCGTCGGTGTAGATTTGTACGGAGTCTCTTAATAGGTGAGTTACACCACCCTTTCAGGCCCCGTTGTCTGGCATCGATGTCTTGAATCTCCTCGTGAAGTCGTACCGCGGTGTCATGTAGTCACTGCTGCCGCTGTCCTTGCGTGGCCGAAAGCCGAGTCATGCCACTGTCCAGTCGCCCAGAGACGTTTACTTATTTTAGCAGCTACTCCCCTACAGAAAAGGACCAGCGGAAAGAGTCCAAAATTATCTCCAGTGCCGACGTAGGTGGAGTGCGCAAGGCACCACTGATGATAATGCAGGCAGATCTCTGATAGGTAATAAAATTGCCATGAAAAGTTTCTCAAAAATCTGTTGTTCGTAGTCGACTATAAACTGTAGGTCCTGCTACTCATATATACATAAAACTAACACACACAACATAAATGGTGTGAGAAGCTAGGTCGTAATCCTCAGTTATGGGTTGTAATGACTAATTATGTATGTATGTATGATATCAGTCGTTGTAGCTATCTCTTGGAACTCAATTGGAGATTCAGAGGATATAAAGGGTATTTTTTACAGAGGTATAGAACTTTAAGTTGCAATAAAACAACGATGGATTATTCGATTGACATGAATTTTATTTATCCGAAAGATAATCTTGTGGCATTACATTTTAAATATGATGTCTGGCATATGACCGCCACGGCTGGCGCGGATGTAGTCCAATCTGGACGTCCAATTTTCGATGACTTTTTCCAATATTTGTGGCCGTATATCGGCAATAATACGGCGAATGTTGTCTTCCAAATGGTCAAGCGTTTGTGGCTCTACCGCATAGACCAATGACTTTACATAGCCCCACAGAAAGTAGTCTAGCGGTGTTAAACCACAAGATCTTGGAGGGCAATTCACAGGTCCAAAATGTGAAATTAGGCGGTCACCAAACGTGCCTTTCAATAAATCTATTGTGGCACGAGCTGTGTGACATGTTGCGCCGTCTTGTTGAAACCACATCTCCTGGACATCATGGTTATTCAATTCAGGAATGAAAAAGTTAGTAATCATGGCTCTATACCGGTCACCATTGACTGTAACGTTCTGGCCACCATCGTTTTTGAAAAAGTACGGACCAATGATTCCACCAGCCCATAAAGCGCACCAAACAGTCAGTTTTTCTGGATGTAACGGTGTTTCCACATACACTTGAGGATTACCTTCACTCCAAATGCGGCAGTTTTGTTTGTTGACGTAGCCATTCAACCAGAAGTGCGCTTCATCGCTAAACAAAAATCGCTTATGAAAATCGGGAACAACGGTAATCTCGTTTTGGGCCCATTCGACGAATCTGCGCTTTACTTGATGATCATTTGGCTTCAAATCTTGCACGAGTTGGATTTTATAAGCACGCAAACCAAGATCCAAATCAAAATCTTCCATAAAGTGGATGGACACAGATCCAATTCCTGTGCTCGATGGCAGATGGACTCATTCGGGTCTTCCTCAATGCTACGCTCTACAGCAGCAATAGCTTCTTCTGTACGCACCGTACAGCGTCTCTGGGGATGCGAGTTATCAATAAGAGTAAACGTGGTGCGAAAACGTTCCAACGAATTAACTGCTCTGATTGACGATTTTGTCGACGATAAAATGGACGTAGTGCGCGATACGTTTTCCGCACAGAACCATTATTTTCGAAATAAAATTGCACTATTTGCAAGCGTTGTTCAGGCGTGAGTCTATTCATGATGAATTGCCAAACCAAACTGAGAATAAATCACTTGACAGTTATTAAATCGGTCGCCATCTTGAAAAGTAATGCCAACTTAAAGTTCTATACCTCTATAAAAAAAGACCCTTTACACACACAGTTGGCTGCACTGGCTCTTAAGTGGCCACGTCTCATGGGGATAGTTGGTCCCTTCTTTTGTGGTGCTAACTAACCATAAAAAACCACTGCAGTGTGTTCTTTTTACTAGTTGTTCTAATGTGATATTCCTGGAGTATCACGTATCGTAACTATATCGCGGCCTGACAAAATGTATTTGATTTGCATGCAGTTTCTTGCGCTTCTTGTTTTTAAAAACTCACTCATGGAACCACTTGTTAAGGTAGTTATGATGGGTCATATAAACGAACCAATTACCATCCATCAGAGCACTAAATAGACGTATTTTAATCAAGCCAGGCCTTGAGCATAATATTTACGTTAACATATGGTGTTTTAGTAGAAATTGAAAAATCTTTTCTAAGCAGAGATCAGGTGCCCAGTTGCTTTGATTTGCTTGCTCAAGCTAGCCACTCGTTATTGTCTGTTATAAGTTGTTCACCATTTACAAAAGCAAAGTTTTAAAGCAGTTTTGGCCAGAAAATTTAAATCTGTTCTAAGATACCTTGTAATACAAATAAAATGTTGTGAAGGAATTTTTTTCTTACGTTTTTTACTGTTATTTTTTTTGACATTTTTAAATGTTTCAATAAGCGTTTTTTGCATTTAACACACACAGGCATTTTGCATTAACAATGGCTGTCAAAAAGCCTTACCAAACTGATATGCTTTGTTTTTAAATTCCTTTCTTTTTTCTTAATGCCTTTTGTTTTGTTTTCCTTCGCAAAGGATGCTGATAAAACAATGCAAACAATAACAAATGATAAGAGGGAGAGAGAGAGAGAGAAGAAAAAAACGTATAAAATTACAACTTGACACATGAACAGGAAACTTAATTTCCTTTGAGAATATCCGCACGTTTAAACACTATGGGTGTTGCCATTTTGCCAATGTTGCTTTTTAAACATTTTACCGTTTTAAATATACATTTAAAATACAATAAAAATAATAGAAAAAAAAACAGGCAAGCAAAGGATTTAATCACAGCTTTTTGGTATTAAAATGTTTTTAAAGTAGTGAACTCAGTTGAAGAAACAATGGAACGAACCTTAAGAGTTAAGGTAACTGGAAAATGCATTACAAATGAAAGAGAAAAAATAAGAGAGTTTTTTTTTGCTGTTTCAAGAGAAATAAATTTTCTTATATTTCTTGGTTATTTTTTGAAGAGAGAATTTTGTTTTTCTTGAACTCTTCTATGAGCAGTTTTTTTTCATTTGTTTTGTTTACATATTGCTTTTGTTGTTTGTTTTTTTGTTTTTTATTTTTCATTTGTTTCTCTTTATCACCGTGTGTATAAATTCTAAGAAATTTTGTTGTGACAGTTTAGTTGTTATTCTACGTTTGAGTTAAAAGCTCTCGTCGTCGTTGCTATATTATTACGCCGGGTTTTTCTTTAGTGCTAACGAACACATTGGAAATACGTAAAGAAACTTCTTTTTACACACACACACATACCCATAAGCCGCAGCTTGTGCATGTAAATAAACAAAAAACGTAACACAGCATATGCTTAGCATAAGCATGGCATGGCATGGCATTGTTTACTTAATTTAAAAATAACAAATCAAACATAAAATAACTGTAACTGTAACTGTGCTTTTACTAATACACACACACACACATTTTGTTGTAATAAAAATATTCAACACATTGACCAAAAAAGCATGAAATAAACAACAAATTTATGAATGAATTTACAAAATATGGCGTAACCGAATGGCATAAAAGAAAAATCACAAATGTTTGCTTATCAAATCAAAAGGAAAATAAAGAAGTGAAGAAATAAAAAGAAAATACCAAATAAAAATCGAAAATAAAATCCAATAAAAAAGTGCAATAAAAAAAAAATTCTAAAATAAAGTGTGTTTAAATTTAGAAGTGTGTACAATAAGTGTTTGGCAAATTATCTACAAAATCAAATCTATTATTAAAGTAAAGATAAGCAAAATATAAAAAGCAAAACAACAACAATAACGAATTGTTGCTGGAGCTACAGTCTTTTGTTTTTTTTTATTTTTAAAAATATTTTGTAACAGATTTCTGTGTTTTAAATCAAGTTTGGGGCAAACAGTGAATAATTTGCATGAATAAAGTGGCCTGTAGAGAAGGGAATTTCATTGAAACTATCTAATTAACATACATACATAATCGGTCATTAGAACTCTTTAGTCAGAATTACGATTAATTTTTATACGTGAATGGCGGGACCTGCAGTTTTTTAAGTCGACACCGAACGACAGATTTTTGAGAAAATTTTCATGAGAATTTTATTTTCTCTCAGAGTTTTTGTCAGAAGTTTGCTGCGAGGAAGTCGTCTTTTGGATCGGACCGTATCCGTCTATGCTGGGGTCCGGAACATAGCGGAATTCTGGGCAATGAGACGGCGGATGCACTCGCTAGGCTAGGTTCGCTTTCAGGGGGCGTTTTGATAGTTGGTCCTGACCCCCCAGTCTGCCACCTCTATGGCCTCATTAATAGATAGGTCATGGAGAAAGAGCAGAGGCGTTAGGGGAACGGATCGGGTTGTTTTGTTTCTAGGTGTCTATGGCCTGCTGTAGACAGTAAGAGAACAGGTTGGTTGCTGGGCTTAAGGTCGTTTGTCGGTTTTATTACGGGGCACTGCGAGATTAGGTCGCTGACGGGGATCTGGAACAGATCCCAGCCGAACTATTGCAGGACGTGTTGCGTTGAGGAGGAGTTGGAGACTATCGAACACCTCTCCTGTAACTGCCCAGCCCTTGGTGGATTGAGATTGAGGACCCTTGGCAGGGCCTTCTTTGGGAGCTTGAATTCAGTGTCGAGAGCCGACATCAAGGCTCTCCACAGATTCATTAATGGCTTAGGCTGGTTCATCGGTGTAGTCGCGCTCTCCCACCCTTTTGTTGTGTCTGGTCTGTGTGATTCCTCCGCTTCCCACTCCCCCCTTTCCCATATACCCTCCTTTCATCCTATCCCCTATACTATCCTTCCCTCCTTTAGGACGTTGTACAATGGGTCAATCCGACCTCGGGGTACTGTACTTGTCTTGACTGACAGGTACACATCCTCTAACCTAACCTAACCTAACCTAAGTCGTCGAACATTTTTTTTCATATTTCGTTTTGCTGAACATTTTGACCTGGTATATAATCCGTGGCCTTAAGTCTAATAAGCCAATACACTACCTGCTAGACTACTAAACTGCTGTTACAAAGTATCTACCCTGCTTTGTATTTATTTTTATGCCTTAATTTCAATTTCCTTATTCTAGTAGGTTCGAGAATGACAGGGATGCCATATATCAGTTCTATGTATGTATGTACGATGTTCTGATATCATCCCTTTTGGATCAGGGCTCAATACTCATAACGCTTTAACGTTGCGCTCTTTACAAAGTTCGAAGACATATGGGCATATTATTTCACCTATCTCTACAGTCCATAAAGTGAATTAGACAGTGAATTTATTACATTTTATATGCCATGAGTTTATCGAATGCAGACATTAAATTCATAGAAACATGCTTTGCTCTGGGATGAGAATATGTATTCTTTCTATTCCTTTAGAGACTATGAAACTATTGTAATAGTCTAGCAATTTCTAAGTTTACTACGTTCTTGTTGTTGAATTTTTCCTTCCCGGGCGTTTGTGACTCATGAGAGATTACTTGGAAAGGATGTATTATTTGAAATCAGATTAATTATGCTCAAGCAGACATACATACTTGGATGGTCATTACAACACTTCAGTCAGGATTACGACCTAACTTGTCATACCACTTATGTTGTGTGTGTTGATTTGTATAAATGAGTGGCGGAACCTACAGTCAACTCTAAACGACAGATTTTTGAGAAGCTTTTCCTGACAATTGTATTTTACTCTCAGAGTTTTGTGTTAATTTTATAAATGAGTGACGGGACCTGCAGTTTAAATTCGACTCCGATTGCCGAAGTGGCAATTTTATTCACTCTCAGAGAGCTTTCGCCAGAAATCTGCTGAGAAGAAACATTTGTTCTTATTTCGTTTTGATGGAGATGTCTGACCTGGGGTTTGAATCGTGGCCTCAGGTCTAATGAGCCAACACTCTACCTGCCAGACTATAGGTAGTGTGGCTTCTATATGACCTGGAATTACACTCTTCATGTTAGAAGATTTATTCGATTCGAAGTGGTCGTTGTTTACAGCATGCCAGTGTGCCTTGGCTCAGTTAGTATCTCCAGATTTAAACTCTAAACCTTTCCAGACTAAAGTAATTCTATTTGTTGATTAGTTAATAGCATGGTACATATCTTTGATTCATTGCGTTAATGTTGCTACTGGAAGTCCTTTGGCTATTGTCAATTATGTTTGTCACGTTGTAGCCGGATCATGCTATCTGGTATACAATTTTTAATTAAAGGCCTATTACGTCTTTTTAATATGCTAATTGGTTCGCTGTAAATATTTTCTGTTTTAATTTTTTATTTATTTTCTGACGTTGTTTGCAGTCATAACACAAAGATTTAATCAAATTAAAGAAATTCTAGATGACAAATGATTTCAATTAAATTAGTTTTGTAATGTTTTTTTTATTTTATAATACGAATTACACTGTGATGCTGATAAAATTCGACAAGAAAAAAGTCCATTATTTGTGTTGTATCTCTCTAAATAAACGACATTTTTCTGTTATAAAACAACAAATTCCAATAAATTTTTTCTGTTAATTTTCAAAGTAAACAAAAAAACAACTAAAATAGCAGCAGCAGCAACAGCTACAAACTAAAAAAATTAGATGAAACTAAGCAAATAAAAATAAACTGGGAGTGTGAGCGAGCGAGCAAGAGTAAAATAAAATTGTAAATAAAAATCACAGCATGTGTTTATATATGAATGTACCCCTTTGGATAAATGTGGATCATTTTAAAACAGCCATAACAACTACAGCCACACAACTCTTTGATGCCTCTGCCTTGATTGTATTTCTATTTCAATGTAAAACATCAGCAGCCGCGGCCACAGCAGCTGCACAATCGGCAGCCACAGCAGCAACAGCATCATCAGCTACACTTCATGAATGTAAACAATTAAAGCAAAGACAACAAATAATAAATGTAAATACAATTGCAACAACAAAACTTAACAGCTACTAATAGAGCCTTAGAGCTCTCGCTCTTTATCTATCGTGGAGAAGAAGATAAAAACAAAAACAAATTCATTTAATAACGGACTGCTGTACTAATAAGAGTACAAATAATTACTCAAGCAATCGTATTATTATGCCGGTGTTTTAAACTGAAAAGAAAAATTCAAATAAAATTCAAAAAGTGTGTAAATAATGTGGAAAATTGTTTATAAAATTAATTAAAAATGAAAGAAAGAAATTATTTTCGAAGTGCTCTGTTTATATACGACAAATAAAAATAGTTTTTTTTAATAAAAATTCTTCAAAATAGTGAGCAAATGTTGAGAGAGTAAAAAATTAAAAAAAATTCTTGTAAAAAGAGTAGTAAAAGCAGCAGCGAATATAAGAATAATTAAAAATTAAAAAAAAAAATAATAAAAATATTAACAACAACAACCACAATAATAAACGAAACAAATGAATTATAACAACCGTACCCTCGCTCTTTCTTATGCGCTGTGGGAGTCATATTGAATTAAAAATCTTTACACACACGTACATACACATTCGCAGTTGTACTTACGGTTTTAATAACAGCCACCACACGCGTTTGTGTGTTTAAATAAGAAGAAGAAAAAAGAAAACAAAAAACAAACACAAACACAAGTACAATCAAACATTTGATTGAGAAATAAAAGTGTGTTTAATTCTGTTCATGATTAAATTTTCATAGCAGTGGCGTTGCTTTATTTATCCTCTCAGTGCTGCGGCTGTTGTTTGGCTGACATGACAGGCTGTCTGCCTGTATGCGTTTATTTGTTTGCCATTATAAATGTGATAAAAGGTACGTTCGCCATAATATTTAAACGTTTTCTTTTTTTGTTTACTTTTTAAATTATCATTGAAAAAAATAAAAAAAATCTGTTTTAATTCTCTCGTTTACATCTTGATTTTATTGATGTGTGTCTGTCTGTAAAGTCCCCCTTTTTTTAATAATTTTATTATTTATTTGTTAATTTCATAATTGCAACGTTTTAATAAATTTAAATGCTAAACAAATAAAATACAATTTTTATTATAAAATTTAAATGAACTGAAATCACAAAAACAAACAAATTTTCAAGTGTTAAAACGATTCATGCAAATTTATTTTGTTCATTACAAAAATAAAATAAAATTGATTAAATAAACAATTCAGGTAGAAAGGAGATTACAAATTGATGCAAACCTTATAAACAGGAGGAGAAAATTTTGGTTAATGAATCATAAGCAAACAAATACTATTTAAAGGGTCTTTCAATTAAATAAATATTCTTGAGAAAACACAACAAATGCTAAGTGTTTTTCTATGGAATATGATTTTCAATATTCCTTATGTGCATGTGTCACACACTCAAATAACAAAAATTTATAAAAATCTTTAATTTTGTCATTAAAAATAACAAGAAAAAAAAACATCTTGTGATGTTACTTTAATGTGGACATTGTTAGACTTCGTGGAGTCGCCGTAGTCTAGTAGATAGTGTATTGGTTTATTAGATGTGAGGCCATGGTTCGAAACTCAGGTTAAATATCCAAACGGAATATAAAAAATATTTCTTCGGCGACTTCCTGTCAGCAGATTTCTCGCAAAAATTCTGAGAATAAATAAAAGTGCTATAAAAAGTATCTCAAAAACCTGTCATTCGAAGTCGACTTAAAGCTTTAGGTCATATATAAAATTAACACACACAACATAAATGGTATGAGAAGCTAGGTCGTAATCCTGACTAAGGGCATGTAATGACCAATTATGTATGTATGTTAGCCTTTGTGACGTTTATCTTAAAACCTGCCTAGAGGAGAAGAAATATCATTCGCAGAGACTAGCTTCTTCAGCCAGCTTTGCTATCCTCCTGTAGAAGGCAGCCGTCTACCATTCTACTCAGGAGTTTGCCAAGTCTACCTCTGAAAGTACCACTGCGAGTAAACTTTTGTTGTGACGAATGAGTTCGAAAGGATTTTTTTGCATTCTCCTGCATTTCACATCACTTACTGTTTCAATTTGTGAAAGACTATTTTAAGATCTGTAAAGCATAGACAAAATATGGAGCGCGGTAACATGGCAGCGTTTAGCCTACCGCATTGGGTGGTGTAGCAGGTCAGATTTCGTTGTATGAAAACAACTAGAAATTGAGTCTTAAATGACCCCAGATTAAGGGCTCTGCTCTTCCCAGGCTCCGATGATCACAACAAATTATGAAACCTCATTCAACATTATGCAGCACAACACAACAACAAATCATCCTCTTAGGATGTACGTTTTGTGATGATTTGTTTCAATCCATGCTGACAGTTATCCGCTTTGCAATTTGTTCTTGTCTGCCTGGCAACGGATTGCGGTGTGTGGTAGGCTAGTTGTCTACGTGGTTCAGGTTGCTTTAAACTTATGTCAACTTTAGATGAAAGTACGTCCTGAAAAGGAAGGGTTTGGTTTTTTTTTGTACTGTGCTGGGTTCATGAGCTTTACAGTGTTGGTTTAGCGAGATTGTAGAAGAGCTGGCAAGGAATAGATCGGCGAAGAGCTTTCACTTGGTGGAGCGCTCGATTATTCTTCCCTGGGACCAGTATGGCCCCAGTATGTATGTATGTATGTAGTATGTTGTAAAACCTTCATATTGTTATGGCGTAGAGCTATACTAGTCGTCACAGTCTAGTAGGTAATGTGTTAGCTTATTAGACGTGAGGCCACGGTTCAAACCCCATGTCAGACATCTCCAACAAAAGGGAAAGGAAAAAAATATTCCGGTGACTTCCTCTTGGCAGATTTCTCGCAAAAACTCTGCGAATAAATTGCTTGGAAAGTTTCTCAAAAATCTGTCGTTCGGAATCTTCTGCCGCAGAAAGTATGTTCGACAATCCGAATTAGGCGCTACCACAGTGTGATGTATCTTGAATTTCGCTTAGAACCTCCATAATGTTCGTCAAACGCATCCATGATTGCCGGCTGATTATTCTCAACGCCGTACAGGGTATATGCTGATCGAAGATTAATAGAAGCTTATGAAATGGATGGTGTCCAGAAGTCCTCGTAGTCTTGTTGGTAGTGTTTTGGGTTATTAAACGTGAGGCCATGGTTAAATCCCGAGGTCAAACATCTCCAACCAAATGAAATTGAAATATTTATTCGGCGATTTCCTCTCAGCTGAGTTCTGGCAAAAACTCTGAGTGTAAACAAAAATTGCCATGAAAAGTTTCTGAGAAAAGTCTGTCGTTCGGAGTCGACTTTAAACTGTAGGTCCCGCCTTTCAAGAATAAAAATTAGCACAGACATCGTAAATGGTGTGAGAAGTTAGGTCATAACTCCCTGGCTGAAGCGTTGTAATCCCCAATTATGTATGTATGTGTGTAGAGCTTTAAATTATTGTGCATTGAGCGTAAGGTAAAGTTTTTGTGGCATAAGATGTCTTCTTTTTAAAGAGTTTGCGCTAAGGCGGAGAGTCAGAAACCAAAGAGCACAGTCTGTGTCTCTGGTTTTGAGTGCACAACCGAAGACTTCAGATTATATACCAGAGGTTTTGCAACGACTTTGCAGAGTCGACGTTTAGTATGATCTCTGATGTTGAGAGTTGTAACTGTGGTATCAATTGGCCGTTGAGATCGGTCCATTTCCTATTTTTCTTCATTATCTTTTCACCTTTTTTCCACGTTCTATTTTCTCTGTTTTGAGCCCAAGACACAGACCTATCTTTGATCTTTTCTTTTGTGTTCTTTTCCCCTTTTTTCACTATCTTTCCCTTTTTTAAATTTTTCAATATCTTGTAGGGTAACGTAAGTAATACGAAGAAGCATTTGTGCCTCTTTACATCTGCCTTCCAAATTTCAGATGTAAAGATCAACAGTGCCTTCCCAGAGTAGGGTGAAACTAAACATATTTAAAGAGAGAAAGTGAGGAAGAAAGAGAAGGGGAAGACAAATTGAAAATTATTTAAAAATAATCAAAACTGCCAACAATCAGACAAATGCGTTATTTTCCTATCGAAGCACTTGTGGGCAATAAATTTTCAAGTTTTTTTTGTTTTTTTTTGTTTCGTCTGATGCTGATGTACACTTTCAAACCATAATCTCCATAAAATATGATAAAAAACAAATTGAAATAAAATATAAAATAAACAAAAAAAAAAAAGAATTCATATTTATTTTGAAAAAAAGAGAAAAACTTCATGAAAAAAATGGAAAAACGTACGAACGAACAGTTTGTGAAAAGTTGCCCAGCGCAGCGGTGTGTGAAAATTGTTTATTGTCTGCCGTTTATAATAAAAATGAAAATAAATTTCATTTATCAGCTAAAAAATATATAAAAAAAATAATAAAAAAAAAAAAATAAAAAACAATTGCTGTAAGGCCCCCCTTTGTGGCAGAAATTTTAGAAAATTTATGAAAAAAAAATAATTTTTTTTTTGAAAAATTAGCCCAGTTGGTGTGTTGATGACATGAATTAAAGTTTAAAAAAGAAAATTTGAAATAAAAAAATCTCTTCTATTCCGGGAAATTAATAAAAATTGATTATTGTAATGTGTTGCCATTTATTCATACCAAAAAGAGCGATAAAAAAGTACAAAAAAGTGAAAAAAAAGTGAATTAATGACAGTCACTGCTCTATGAGTGTTTTATTTGGTTTATTATTTTGAAAACACAACAACAACAAAAAATCTTTTTTTATTTTTTTGGTGTCCCCAAAAAAATATGATAAATTCGCTGCAGGATATTACAGTCTCTTATTCACTGTCTCTCTTTGTGTGCGAGTGTCTCCTTCCGCACAAGACGACTGCATTTGTGTTTGTGTTTCTGTTTCCATTGTGCAAAATGAACTCGAAAACCAAAACCCAATAAAAAAAAAACACAGAAAATTGTGTCCAAAAATTGCCAGAGTGTGTGCGTGTGTGTAACTTTTGCAACAACTTTTGTGTTTTTCTTTTTAAGTGAAAAATGTTTCAGAAACAAGATTTATGATATGACATGTTACAATTATGTTCGCATTTATCAAAAAACAAAATGAAAAGTAAAGCAAAAGAAAGAAAAAACGAGTGTGAAAAGTGTACAGAATTGAAATTCAAAAGTAGTCAGAAATTTCAAAAACATTCTATAACACACCACAAAGGAAAGGGATCCTCAACTGGAGACCAAAAATCATGTGTTTTTTAAACATACATATAAGGTCGCTTTATAGCTGCCAAGCACCCAGCTGACTTGGGAAAGGTCTTGCCATCTCCTAATTGGAAGATTTATTATCCCTTTATCTGAGCTTTCCCTTCCAAATTCCACAGAAGTGCACTGGGTCTCCATGTGCCGTAGAAGATTCCTTACTAGCGAGTTCATTTGCTTCTTGACTCTCTATATTCCCACATTCTGGGCGTTAGAACATTGAATGCCACATTTTCATTTAAATTTTTGTATGCAAGTTACTCGAAATCATAGAACGATTCTGAACGAAGTCATAGAAGTTTTGTACGCATAGAATTTATGGATGGAAATGTTTCTGGAGCTGCTTCCAAAGTAGTTTAATGGAAGTAGGGTACGAAAGTAAGCATAGAAACGGTAACAAGAACATAAACACGCTAGAAACCGGAAAAAAATATTACAAAAAAAAAAAGGAAAACGTGAGTAGAAAGAAAAAAAAAATAAAAGGAGAGAAATGTGTAAAAGAGTTGGCGATAAAAACGAAAAAAAAAAATGTAGAATGTCGAATATAAAATACAAGTGTAACTTCCATCCGGTTGTCGGGAGAACTTTGGCTACAATTCCGCCAGGATTCAGGGAAATTATGAGGACAAAAAAAAAAAAAAAAAAAAATATGGATTAGAACACATGACATGGTTAGATCTTAGATTAGTGGTTTTTTTATAGTATAAGTTGTATATTATTTTTTAAATCATAAACACTTTTGTTTTACTAATTTTCAGACAAATTTAAAAATAAAAATAATAAAAATTTAAAAAATTTGTTAAAATTTTTTTTTTCAAAATTTTAAGTTAATTTTGAGCATTTCTTCATTAGCTTTCTTATGAGCAGGTTTTCTTTAGTGGACCAACTAAAAAAATTAATAGGCCACTTATTATTTCTCTTTCGTTTCTTTTCGTAGTACAGGGTTTTTTTTATAGAGGTATACAACTTTAAGTTGCAATAAAACAACGATGGATTATTCGATTGACATGAATTTTATTTATCCGAAAGATAATCTTGTGGCATTACATTTTAAATATGATTTCTGGCATATGACCGCCACGGCTTGCGCGGATGTAGTCCAATCTGGACGTCCAATTTTCGATGACTTTTTCCAACATTTGTGGCCGTATATCGGCAATAATACGGCGAATGTTGTCTTCCAAATGGTCAAGCGTTTGTGGCTTTAACGCATAGACCAATGACTTTACATAGCCCCACAGAAAGTAGTCTAGCGGTGTTAAATCACAAGATCTTGGAGGCCAATTCACAGGTCCAAAACGTGAAATTAGGCGGTCACCAAACGTGTCTTTCAATAAATCTATTGTGGCAGGAGCTGTGCGACATGTTGCGCCGTCTTATTGAAACCACATCTCCTGGACATCGTGGTTATTCAATTCAGGAATGAAAAAGTTAGTAATCATGGCTCTATACCGATCACCATTGACTCTAACGTTCTGGCCAGCATCGTTTTTGAAAAAGTACGGACCAATGATTCCACCAGCCCATAAAGCGCACCAAACAGTCAGTTTTTCTGGATGTAACGGTGTTTCCACATACACTTGAGGGTTACCTTCACTCCAAATGCGGCAGTTTTGTTTGTTGACGTAGCCATTCAACCAGAAGTGCGCTTCATCGCTAAACAAAATTCGCTTATGAAAATCGGGAACAACGGTAATCTCGTTTTGGGCCCATTCGACAAATCTACGCCTTACTTGATGATCGTTTGGCTTCAAATCTTGCACGAGTTGGATTTTGTAAGCACGCAAACCAAGATCCTTCCGCAAGATCTTCCATAAAGTGGATGGACACAGATCCAATTCCTGTGCTCGATGGCGGATGGACTCATTCGGGTCTTCCTCAATGCTACGCTCTACAGCAGCAATAGCTTCTTCTGTACGCACCGTACAGCGTCTCTGGGGATGCGAGTTATCAATAAGAGTAAACGTGGTGCGAAAACGTTCCATGGTTAATCGAATTAACTGCTCTGATGGACGATTCTGTCGACGATAAAATGGACGTAGTGCGCGATACGTTTTCCGCACAGAACCATTATTTTCGAAATAAAATTGCACTATTTGCAAGCGTTGTTCAGGCGTGAGTCTATTCATGATGAATTGCCAAACCAAACTGAGAATAAATCACTTGACAGCTGTTAAATCGGTCGCCATCTTGAAAAGTAATGCCAACTTAAAGTTCTATATCTCTATAAAAAACACCCTTACTAATCTTCAGACAAATTTAAAAATAAAAATAATGAAAAATTAAAAAATGTGATAAATTTTTTTTTTCAAAATTTTAAGTTAATTTTGAGCATTTCTTCATTAGCTTTCTTATGAGCAGGTTTTCTTTAGTGTACCAACTAAAATAAAAAAATAGGCCACTTATTGTTTCTCTCTTTTGTTTCTTTTCGTAGTAGAAAGCCGTCAGAATGCTATATTGAGCTCCCTCTAGAAACATGTCTACAAAAGCTGTCATTTGAATTTTCCATTCGTTCACCGTATTCTTTTACACGCGGTGCCACCTTAACTAGTCTGCTTCTCATTTTATCTTTTACATTTTCGGCTATGAGTGGTCCAAGTAGAATCTTTAAATAGGCATTGCTCTTTAAAATTTTATTTTCATTTTGAAAAACTTTTTTGTTATTCCGTTTGCGAGAGACACTCCAAGCGCTAATGCCTTTAAATGGCATATAATACTTAAAATACTTGTAAATGCTGATTTAGGTTAGGTTAGGTTAACCTGGTAAGCAAGCTGCATCCTATTACCTATATCACCATGTAATAATAGCTCCTAGTTGGTAGCTCTCAATCATCCAGAAAGTTTTGTCTGGATGTCTAAGAATTCTTCTTCTTCTAAGTTCCCAAGTACCGGACAATGATAGAGAAGAAGTTCTTCGTCATTGCAGCTTCTACAGAAGTCGTTATGAGGTAGTCTTCTCCCAATCACCCAGTCTCCTAGCATGAACACCCAGAGGTATATGATGATTTACTATCTCAATTCCTTCCTTGAATACATGTAACACATTTCAATTTTAAATTCAATGGCCAAGGATCTATTCGTAACCATTGTTCAAAGGCAAACTTTAAATTCAAACAACTTTTGTATGTTTTTCCAACACTTTTGCAACAAAATCCTGGCTGGCTGATGATAGCTACTCATGTAAATGAGAACAAATGCCACACATTTTTAATTGGGTTTTAATTACAACGCAATAGGAAATGTATTCAGGATCAGTTGTATAAACTAAAGCCAGTACATCAGCAGCATATGTATAAACGGTGAATAAAAACAGTAGTTTTGAGTTTAAAACCATGTGCACGCACAGATGCATTATTTTGTAGTCATTTGTATGAAAGCAATTTAGGGTGACCCTTAAAAAAAGTTTAGTTCAGGAAAATTTATAACAAATTTAGGTTAGATTAGGTTAAGTTAGGTTCGGTTTTGTTAGATTAGGTTACGTTAGGTTAGGTTAGGTTAAGTTAAGTTATGTTAAGTTAGGTAGAGATAGGTTAAGTTAGGTAAAGATAGGTTAGAGGAAATTAGATTAGGTTAAGTTAGGTTAGGTTATGTTAGGTTAGGTAAGGCTAGGTAAGGCAGGGTTAGTTTTTTTGTCACGCCGAGGAGGGGTAAATGTACCTAACCGCACCATAGAGGAAGTCGTCACATCCTCCGTGTGTGGGGTCCTCACCCATTAAATCCCCCCTCGTCTGGTGGACTCGTTGTGCCCACTCCGGAACTACGGTGGTATTACTTCGGAGTGGAGTCCCTTTGGCCCCTGTGTGTTCATATCCGTGTCGTCCGGATTGCGTGTCGAAAGTTGAAGAGACATAAGTATCTCCACTATTTCTTTCGTCCAGGTCCCTGCTTCGAATTTCGCTTGACACGTGTGCGAGTTTCATCTATGCCGGCCTGCCCACATGTTCCGCAGCCTCAAGATCCCTCTTCTTCAGTCTTAGAATTCTCTCCACGTAATTCACCACCGAGGTCCAATTTCCACTACTCGCAGTCATAACCCCGACAATATTAGCGGCTGTGATCGTTCCAACTATTGACGTCAGTACAGTGTGCTCTGCGTCATCAATTACCTCCACTTCCTCGTAAAGACAGTAAGGGGAGGTGGTCTTGCCCATTCTGTGCAGATATTTTCTAAAATATCCGTGACCCGATAGCATCTGTGTAACGTAGTAGTTTACCTCTCCAAATTTGCGACCAATCCATGGCATTATGTCCGGAATAAATCTCGCCGTCCATCTTCCTCTATCCTCTTCGTTCCATCGTTGTTGCCGTTTTGAAATGGTGTTCTCCCTGAAGTAACCGGTTATGTGATTTCCAGCCGATTTCATCTTATAAATCTCCATCCGCTCTGTCGCCAGCAGATCCACAGGGATTGTACCCGCTATCACCAGCACGGCTGGAGCGGACACTGTACGGTATGCCGACGCGATACGCAATGCAGCCGTTCTCTGTACTGATACAAGTGAGTTTGCCCGCTTCTTAACATCTAGTGTTTCTGCCCAAATTTCGCTCCCATAAAGCATAATGCTGTTTCCAACCTCCATCAGGAGTCTCCGTCTCGCCGGTAGCGGGCCTCCAATATTCGCCATTAATCTGCTGAGCTGTCCAACGATCTTCTGGGCCCTGTTAGCCGAGTACTGAATCTGATACGAGAATGTCAGTCTGGGGTCCAGCCTTATTCCCAGGTATTTCACCGAGCTATTGGTCCTAATTACCCTGTCTCCTATACTCATGTCCACCTGCAAGGGGATATGACGACCAGTGATCAGCAGTAATTCCGTTTTATGCATGGCCAGGTCTAGGCCGTGGGAATCCAGCCATGTTTTCGTTCTCAGCATGACACGTCTCAGTTTTCGCTGTGCTTCTTCCGTGTTCCTGGCCGTGATAACAGCTGCGATGTCGTCTGCGTATTCAACCAAGAAAGTTCCGTCCGGCATATCCTCCCTCAGAATTCCATCGTTGTTGACGTTCCATAGGTCAGGGCAGAGGATAGATCCTTGTGCCGCTCCTGATGTTATATGTTTCACCCTTGAGCCCGAGCTTGTGTTATACACCAGCTGCCTGTTAATCAGATAACTACTTATCATGGCCAAGATGTAGTGTGGCACCGAGAAGTTGTACTCCAAAGCATTTAATACGTCGCTCCATCTAAGACTGTTGAACGCATTTTTAACGTCCAAAGTCGCAAGCAGTACCACAGGTCTCGAAGATTTGCTCCTTCGTTGTGTTACCCTGGCCGCTTCAGTCACCTCTCTCAAGGCACCAATTGTAGACCGACCGGGTCGAAAACCATATTGTCTAGCAGACAGTCCGCCACTATTCTCAATCGCGGCAGCAAGCCGAGGCTTCAAAAGCCTCTCGAGCAGCTTTCCTGACGCGGATGGGTTCTCCGAGTCGCCCTTTCCCTTGCTTATTAAGACCAGTCGTTGTTTCTTCCATATTTCGGGAAAAATACATTCTCTTAGGCACGCGTTGTACATTTCCAGTAAGAGTTGCGGTCTTTGATCGGCAATTTCCCGCATTACCTCAGGCTGGATGCCACCGGGCCCCGGTGCCTTGCCGGGTTTTAGTCCGGCTGCAGCTATTTTCAGATCCTCTTCGGTAAATGGTAAGAATTCTATACCGAGTGTATTCTGCTGTCGTTCGATCCTCATGAGTAGGGAATAGTGTATCCACTATATTTCTCATCACTAGTTCGTCCATAATTCCCACCGGTTTCCTCCTGTTCAGTTTGTCCATTACAATTTTGTATCCTAGTCCGTAAGGGTTTAGGTTTATGTCATCGCGTGGTTCCTGGAACGTCTGGATCTTCTTGCGTGATATCGCCTCCTTCCGATATTTCTTTGCCTCTTTGTATACTCGCATTTCGTCAACGGCCGGTCCGTTGGGTCTAGCTCTAGTGTACCTCCGTCGTAGTCGTAGACACTCTCGCCTGAGTGCCACAATATTTTCGTCCCACCAGTACACAGCCTTCCTTCTGCTATTCGGGGGTCTCAACAAGGGCATGGCCTTTTTAGGGTTGTATTAGGTAACGTTAGGTTATATTTGTTTCGGTTGTTTTTGGTTAGATTGGGCAAGGTGGCGGACCCTTCTTGAAGGCAGATGTCTCTGTTCCTTAGGTCAGGAATTAGGCCCATTACGACACCAAAATTAATAACCGACCCGGGAATCAAACATTCCCTGAAAGAAACCGAGTTCAAAATTAATCTTTCTATTGCAACAATCTAGATATTAGAGAGCTCACTTAAGTGAAAGGTGTCCTTTTCGATATATTTTTTTTGGTAATTCTAATTTCATGGGTCACCCTAACATTTATTCAAAAATTATTTCAAATTGAAAAACAAAAAAAAAACAAGAAAGTAGCAACAACAAAAAGAAGAAAAATAATTAACTACAAATTAAGTTAATTACATCTCTTTTACAATTATTACTCGCGCGTGTCTGTCTATGCCGCTCTTTATGAGAGTGTGGCCAACTGAATTTATTTTGTTGCCATGAGGGGAATATAATCATTTCAAAAGAATGTTTTTATTCTGGCCAAAACAGAACATGTGAAAATTTTAAATTATTAATTGGCCAACATGTGTGTGTGTGCGTGCGAGTGTGGGTGTGTGCATTTATTTGTTTAAATATAAAATAATTTGTGGCCATAGAGAAGGTTTACATACATATTTAAGCTGTTGTTGTTTAAATTAAATGCAACACACAATAAATATGAACAATTTGTATACGAATGCGTTTCATGATTGCCTGATTGCCTGTGTGTGTGTGTGTGTGTGTGTTATTTAAACATATTTTCCACAACTAAATATTGGTTATGGGGATTAACGGCTAATTTGTAATTAATATTGTGTTGCAAATGAAATTTCATTTTCAATTACAGCCTCATATTGTATTGAATACACTGAGTGAATGGCATACCAGCAATTGAATTGCATTGATTGATTACAGAGATGGGAGTTGTTGGGTTTTCTGATAGAAAGGAGTTTAAAGCGAACTAATGATAGGGGATGATGAGGAAGATAGCATTTTTTTGTTTGTATATATGATTACTACTCAGCAAATGGTACCTTCTAATATAGTCCCCTGCCTTGAAAACAGAAAATAGGTTGTGAAAGAGAAAAACTTTGAAGGCCATAAGATTTCAATCTGTGCTTCTATTGCCAGATAGAGTTAAGGAATCTGTGGGAGAAAGGCTGTTCCAAAAATTCCACGGTCCAACTGCAGTACTTGGGTGACAATAGAATATTATGGGGAGTATGTTGGCTCTGATATTCCTAAAGGAATTTATTTTTTTAATGCTAAGGGACAGGAATCGAATTTAATTTTGGTTTCTTCAAAGTATTTCTTGTTATAATCTCCAACTAGGTAGGCAGATTTGAAGATGTAGGTGGTTGTCCTCATAAAGGGTTTGAATAGACAAACCCAGGCCACATAAGTCTTATTGTGATACCACAATTTACCACTTCCCATCATCTGTAAAGCATTCCAAGTTTCTGATAAATTAGCTTAGACTACTAAAGCCGTCTTTGATAGTTCCCTAAAATTAGCCATGTAGTATACGCCTAGATGCCTTATTCTCCTCTCACATAGTACTGGACATGTACTGAGGAGAGGGAAAACATTTTGCTTCTCTTTCCCATCCATTCAGCTCCTGCAGAAGTCATTTGTCAAGACTGTCCAAGACCGATGCTCTTCTTACAAGTGCCCGTAAAGTAATGCCCAGTAATGTTTGCAATAACCATGCCGCTTGTCCTTCTATTGAGTGTAAGCATACTTATCGGGCCGTCTCTTGCTAGCTTTGGCCAGATTTTCTGCGTCATTTTGCCCGTATACAAAGCCGACCATTTGGCGTTAATGGAATCCATAACTGAGTTGACAGTTGTCAGAGCTCGCAGGTCTATAAAATCATTCCCTAAGTAAAGGGTTCGCTAAAGAACTTTTTCTTTGAAAATGCTCTAAAAACAAAAACTACTGAATATTTTCTTAAATTTCTTTTTTTATTTGAAAGTACAATCCTTCCGGTTAATAATGGAAAATAATTTCATTCAAATGGCTGCCTCGGCTGCCTACACGATCGGTCCAATTTTTAAGCACATTATCGATTGTGTGCAGCTGTATTTCACAAATATCACGAATATTGTCCTTTAAAGCGTCAATTGTCTCTGGTTTGTCGGCGTAACACTTATCTTTGACGGCACCCCACAAATAATTGTCCAACGGTGTCAAATCGCAGCTCCGAGGTGGCCAAACCACATCAGCTCTGCGGCTGATAATGCGATCTTCAAAAACAGGGCGCAAAACATTGAGTGTAGCTTCGGCTGTGTGGCACGTAGCGCCGTCCTGTTGAAACCAAATGTTGCCAATATCCTTCTCTTAAATTTTTGTGAACAAAAATTCGTTTAACTTGGCCCGATAACGATCGCCATTGACTGCAACGGCCACTCCTTGCTCATTTTCGAAGAAAATTGCCCAATTATGCCTCTGGACCAAACTCCGCACCAAACAGTAACCCGTTTTGGGTGCGTCGGCTTTTCAATGTATGCGTGCGGGTTTTCTGTGCCCCAAATGCGACAATTTTGCTTGTTTACATATCCGCCAAGATCAAAATGAGCTTCATCTGAAAAGATGATTTTTTTTTGTCAAAATCGGCATCTTCTGGTGTAGGCTACTGCGTGGCCAGCCGAGGCCATGTACTTTTTTTAAAGCATTTAAAAAAAAAGTTATTTGGCGGACCCTTTAGAAAGCTTTTCGGTGAGTTCGATAGTGATCTGGCTAGTTTATCTGCTCTATAATTACTTGGAATATCGTCAAGCCTCAGTATACTCATGATGAGTACCTACCTCATACTAATCCGCTGCCGCATTAAGAGGTTCGCTAGCCTATTGGATCTCTTTACCACGGAGTACAATACCTGGACAATCGCCCGATTGTTAGAGATTACGCCAATATTCTTTTTCCAGATATATTACCATACATACATAACCCTTCAGTCGGGGTTACAACTTAGCTTCTCACATCACTTATGGTGTGTGTGTTAATTTTATACTTGAGTGGCGGGACCTACAGTTTAAAATCGACGCCGAACGACAGATTTTTGAGAAACATTTCCTGGCAATTTTATCTGAATTTGATTCAGAGTTTTTGCCAGAAATCTGCTGCAGATATATTACCGTGTTTTATAATTCATGCTGCAGCCTGAATTGTAACAGGAAGACGCCTGGAAGACGCTGCATTGCTCCGGTAGCCCTATGGAGTTAGCTGTACCCGCAGAATCCGAAAAAATACTTTCACCTACAGCTGTGGAGCTGTCAGTGTAAATCAGAATGGAATCGTTCATGATGTACGCTGCTTTACTCTTCCAAACATCTCCAATCGGAATGGATGTCCCTACTTTACCTGATGTACAACCATTTTGTAGCCGAGAAAGCAAGGACGCCAGTCAAGTGATTGATAAAAGCTGTATGAATCAGAACAAAAAGCCATTTAATGTGTGAAATTGGAAAAGGAAAGCGAAAAAGAGATGAAAATAGTGTAGGGACGTGAATAGTTTAGAAATTCAAGAACTTGCACTACAAACTCTTCAGGGTGTGAAGCGAGGAAAAGATGAGGAAAGACTTTTGCTTTTTAACAATCCCTGAAGCAAAGAAATTACTTTTTCTATTGGCTTCTATTACGATCATTATTATTAACCGGAATTGTGCATTTTAAAACGTTTTCTAAAATAAAATAATTTTACAATTCAACACAAACAAAATGCAGCAGCAGGAGAACATCAACTTATTTATTTGGTCATAAATTGGTCAGTATTTTTGGCTTTCGTTTCGATTTATCAAACGTTCATGGTTTTGAAAACCAAACCAAAAAAAATAAAACAAATATTCAGTTCATGGCCATAATATTATTGACCACGAAATATACGTATAATTCCGTGTAAATGCAACTGTCAAAAGTTTTATTTAAAAATAATTAATTTTCATAAATTGAAATGAAATGAAATGAAATATACACGCTTCTTCACTCATTATGGTGGTTAGAAAATATTTTTTTGTGGCTTGGTTTGTTTAAATATTTTGGTTTCTGTGTGATGTGATGATAAAGTGTTGTGGGAATCACGAAAAATATCATGAAAATTTATTTTTATTTTAAAGGAAAAAAAAATACTCTACACTAGGCATAGTAGGAGGCAGTATATGATTGCAAGGAATTTATTGATTTGATTTTTTTTTCACAGAATTCATTTAAAATTGAAGAATTCCTAGCTTAATGGCAATCCTTATTTTGTTTAGAAAACGTATGGATTCCATTTCAAAAAAAAGTCATTTATCCGGGTAACTGTAGCGCAGATAAACTTAGCCAGATGCAGCACAATCATTAAATCGCCGAAGTACTTTCTATATGGGCAATGCCTTTAAAGACCTACGGGCTCATAATTGACAATACAAGATTGGATTTCGTTAACGCCAGATGGTTTGCTTCACATATGAGTAAAACGATGCAGAAAATCTTGTCAAATTTAGAAAGAGAAGAAAGGAGAGCAAAGAAGGTTATTGCAAACATTACTGGGCATTGCGTTGTGAGCACTTGTAAAAGTTGTATTGGTCTTCGACAGTCTTGATAAATAACTTCTGCAAAAGCTGAATGGATGGAAAATATTCTTCCTATCCCCAGTACATGTCCAGTGCTATGTGAAAGGATAAAAATATATCTTGGAGGCTACTACATGGATACAGTAATCCTTCGGTTTACGTCGCCTCGATGTTTCTATTTACGTCGTCAAATTTGTTGTTCCCTTTAACTTCAATTTGCGTCGTCATTCGATTTACGTCGCCTTTTTTTGGAACCAATTGCGTCGTAAATCGAGGGATTACTGTAACTTTTTTATGTTCCTTGTTAAAAACATACTACTCTGTAGTATGAGCAATATGAAATTGGATTTACGTCGTTTCGATTTACGTCGCCTTTTTTTGGAACCAACTGCGACGTAAATCGAAGGATTACTGTAATTTGAGTGAGTTGTCGAAGTCGCTGTAGTCTAGTATGTTGTGTGTTGGCTTATTAGACATAACGCCGCGATTCAAATCCCAGATCAGACATCTTCAACAAAACGCGGTGACTTCCTCTTAGCAGATTTCTGGCATAAACCCTTACAGTTAAATAAAATTGCCATGAAAAAGTTGCTCAAAAAACAATCTGTCGCTTGGAGTCGACTTTAAGCTGTAGGTCCCATCACTCATGTATAAAATTAACACACACAGCATAAGTGGTCGTACTCCTGACGTAAGGGTTTTAATGACCGATTAAGTATGTAGGTTAGGTTAGGTTAGAGGACGTGTACTTGTCAATTAAGAGAAGTACAGTACCCGGAGGTCGAATTGACCCATTGTACAACGTCCTAGTTTCTCACACCACTTATGTTGTGTGTGTTAATTTTAAACATGAGTGGTGGGACCTACAGTTTAAAGTCGACTCCGAATGGCAGATTTTTGAGAAACTTTTCATGGCAATTTTTATTTATTCTCAGAATTTTTGCCAGTAAGCTGCTGAGAAGAAGTCATCGAAGAAATGCTTTTTGTATTTTGTCTTGATGTGTGGCCTGTGGCTCGAACCGTGGCTTTACGTCTAATAAGCCAACTAATTGGAATCATTACTGGGCACTGCATTGTGAGCACTTGTAAAAGGTGTATTGGTCTTGGACAGTCTTGACAAATAACTTCTGCAAAAGCTGAATGGATGGGAAAGAGAAGGAAAATGTTCTTTCTATCCCCAGTACATGTCCGGTACAATGTGAGAGGATAAAAAACATCTTGGAGTCTACTACATGGATAATTTGAGTGAACTGTTGAAGTCGCCATAGTCTAGTAGGTTGTGTGTTGGCTTATTAGACATAAGGCCGCGATTTAAGCTCCAGATCAGACATCTCCAACAAAACGCGAAATATGAAAAATTTTCTTTGACGACTGTCTCTCAACAGATTTCTGGCATAAACCCTGAGGGTAAATAAAATTGCCATGAAAAAGTTGTTCAAAAATTTGTCGTTCGAAGGCGACCTTGAGTTGTAGGTCCCATCACCAATGTATAAAAATTAACACACACAGCATAAATGGTGTGAGAAACTAGGTCGTAATCCTGACTGAAGGGTTGTAATGACCAATTATGTATGTATGTTGAAATCGCCACAGTCTAATAGGTTGTGTGTTGGCTTATTAGACATAAGACCACGATTCAAACCCCCCAGATCAGACATCTCCAACAAAACGCGAAATATGAAAAAAATTTTCTTTGGCGAATGTCTCTCAGCAGATTTCTGGCAAAAACCGCGAGAGTAAATAAAATTGCCATGAAATAGTTGCTCAAACATTTGTCGTTCGGAGTCGACTTTAAGCTGTAGGTCCCATCTCTCATTTATAAAATTAACACACACAGCATAAGTGGTCGTAATCCTGACGTAAGGGTTTTAATGACCGATTATGTTTGTATGTATGTGTCAATTAATCCGAATTTGTTGATTCCTTTGGCGTTCTCAGCATTTAAGGCTGATTATGGCATATTTTACATTTGGACTTGCTTCTCCATCGAATTAAAATCACGAACTTTTGCTTGAAATTTGTTTATACGTAGCGTATGATAATAATTTACTTTAATGAATTAAATATTAAGTATACGCTACATGAGGCGTGGTTTCGGCAAATGTTGTATTTCGTCGATGTAAGGGTGTTGACCAATCGTTTACTGAACCAATTGACTCAAATTTATTAACAAAATTTTTGATTGTCCTTTCCTCAAACCCGATTATGGAACATTTTGTAAATTTTATTATTTGTACGTATTGTTGAGAGACATTCAGACTGTTGATTTAACAAAACAAACTGAATAAATAACAGCTGATGTCAAGTAGCCGTAGTCTAGTAGGTAGTGTGTTGGTAGTATTAGAGGTATGGCCACATTTCAAACCCCACGTCAGACATCGAAACGAAATATGAAAAAAATATTTCTTCGGCGACTTCCTCTCAGCAGATTTCTGTCGAAAATTCTGACAGTAAATGCAAATTGCCATGAAAAAGTTTCTCAAGCGTCTAGAACAGTCAATTACACATTTACCATATCTTGGATATGCTGATTACTAGTTAAAGCAGTAGGTCGACGGTATTGCTTTATCTCACAAAAATTTTTTTTAACTAGAAATGCTAAAAATATGTGAAAAAGTGGTAGCAAACTATCTGTTACGAAAGGCGTGCTGCAACTAATCGAGAGGCGTTCATTTTAATGACATTTCAATTTCTTACAGAATGTCATATGATCCAAGCATTACAACGAAATGAAAGCTTCATCAAAATCATAACTTTGCGTGTGTTTTATTTAATTCTATCGATGCCGCATTAATAATTTTGTAATTAAAGGGGGATATGGATCAAGAGGTTAAGAATTGAAAATTTCTATTTCTTTCATTTTTTTTCGTGCGTGTTTTTTTGGTACGTTCCTTTTACTGAATAATTCATCATTATTAATGACATTGACAAAGATGTCTCTTGAAAGAGTTTTTTTTGCATTTCAACAAATATTGTTTCAAGTTTTTACAAGAATGCTTTGTATTTTCTACACATCAGTGCCTTGCCATTGCACATTGGTTTAAAATCGATTTTTTTTTGCCAAAATTATTTACGGCGAGAATATAATAGTTTTTTGTTAATATTTGAATTATTATTAATTACTAATATCATATTTTGTCAATTCTGAGAAATTTAATTAAAAATTGTGTTTTCTATCTACACATATTAATTAAAAACGACGTATTTCAAATATTTCTAAATACTAGTTTTATTTATAAAGAAAAGATAAACAATTATATTTCAAAAAGGAATAGTATTGTTAGTTTAAAAAACTATTATTACAAATTAATTGTTAATTACGTCTAATGGAATTAATGGTATTACTGTTGTTGCAAAAAGACTTGAATCACTAATATGGGATGAGCTTGGTTCGAGAAGTCGTTGTTTAAACGGAGCTTGACTAGTACTTCCATCGAATCCATAGCTCAGAATTAACTCTGCAGAAATTGAATTTTTTTATCAATATTCATTGCAGCTGAAATTACATCTTTCTGCATTTCTACAATTATTTTTGCAGTGTGTTCTATTAGCATTTGTAATGGTACTTTTGCTACCGTTTCGCTAACAAATATATTCTTAGTTCGGCACATGTTTTTTACTTCTAAGGCCTTATAGTAAGGAGGCAATATATTACAGTTTCTTTGTTTATTCTCCAAACGGATAGCACAGTACTGTTTTTTCTTTTTTTTTGAGAAATTGCTTTCGATAAGAAAAGCAAGTGCTTCCTCGCTAGAGAGAGCAACAAGCTCCTTTGAGTTTTTCCCGCACAGTTTTCGTATTTTCGATGGTCGTGTTGGACCACTTTGCACTGCTTCATTTAGAACAACAGCTAAGTCTTTTTCTCCCTTTTTACGAGTAGACATACGCGCTGAATTTATTAATAAATCTGTAGTAATTTCTTTGGATGAAGACATAATTGCTGCTTCTCTTCTCTTGCTACGATTCGACATTTCATTAAAAGACATTCGTGGCCGACCTGCTTTAGAGGTGCTTGGTACTTCAGTTAAAACTTTTTTAAAAATACTTCAGAATTTAGCCATTTCATGGTTCGAGACAGAAATACATTACTGTTTCTGAAGCATTCTGACCACTTTGCATCTAATTTTACGCAACATATCCTTATTTTTTCTTTTAAATGTTTTAAATAATCCTTAGGTGGTTTTGTAGTTACAGTTTTTTCTAGAAAGAAGTTCAAAAGTTCCTCATTTTTCTTTTCTTTAGTATTTGTTTTTTGAAGAGCTCTTCATTTCTGAAGCCAAGGTAAAAAGCAAATATCTTAAGTTATTGCAAGTTATTGCAGGAAAAAACTTTAGAATGTGTTGCACGAGACCACATGCTATTTTCGAATTTTGTTTTTTCACTGGACAAAGTTGGACATTTTTTTAAAAGTTTAAATTTATGGAAAAACAAAATAATAATTGAATGCGTGAATATGCATGTAAACAACACACGTTATTTCTATGTCTATTTATTTTTTTTTTAACTTTTTATTTTACAATTAGTTAATACATATCATAAACTTTATTATCCATTAAAAATATTTTTTTTAACTTTTTAATTTTATTCAAAAACACTATTTGACCAACTACGTAAATTAAACTACTTGCACTTGATTATTCAACAACAGTAAAAAATTCTATGTTTGTCGCTCTGTAGACTAAATGTAATCACCGGTTTAGAAAAACAAAATTTATTTTCTGATAACTTGAAGTGTTGTCTATCATGATGTATTAAAAAATTTGCAAAAAACGAAAATTAAAAAATTAGATTTTGGCCAAAAAAACTGAATTTTAAACCAATGTGCATTGTTCCGATAAACTTTGGAAGATTTTTTTTATAAAAAAAAAAATAGAAAATAAGGTTGCCTGCTAAAATTATTCTTGTCTATCCACTCATGTAAGGAAAATTAATGAAATGATTGATGATCTAAGAACCATTAAGATTTCTTTTTAATTTATGCAGAGCTAATGGTTTCTTTTACTTTTTATTTCTTTTTTGTTTCTATTATCCTTAGACTAACCCGCAAAAAAACGAAAAAAAACTTCGTTTCTTAAAAAAAAACGGAAGATTTTGGTTAAAATTTTGCTCATATTTGTGGCACATTTTTATTTTTCTTTTCTTTCTCCTTTCCAAAGAAATATTGTCTCGTCTATTTTTAGTGTGATTTTTCATTTCCTTTTTTTCTGGTTATTTCCATGCTCCTCTCTTTCCGTTTTTGTTGCGAGCAGACATAAAAAGTCCTTCACTTTCTTTCGTACATTTCCTTGGCCATTCACTCATACATATTTTTCATGGTTATGGCCGGCACTATTTTGTTTTGCGGAATTTCCTTTTGTGGCTGTTGTCTACTGCTGCTGTGACAAGATTGCATGTTTTATTATTGTACGTTCTCTCACATGATACATGACTGGTTTAAGATTTTTGCCAGAAGAGAAAGAAAAATAAAAAAAATGAAATTACAGCTGAAAAGCGATTTATGCAAAGCGATTTTCCTTCAAGAGATTATTTCCTTAAAACTTGCTTTTTATTTCAAAATTTAACAGGTTTTCTTCACGAACTTTTGCTTGAAATTTGTTTATACGGTGCGTATGAGTGATAATCATTTACTTTCATGAATTAAATATTACGTATACGCTATATGAGGCATGTTTTCATCAAATTTTGCATTCCGATGATGTAATTGTGAACTGAACCAATGGACTCCAATTTTTTAACAAAATTTTTAATTGTAATTTCGTCAAACCGATTATGGAACATTTTGCCAATTTGGCTGACTTTCAAAATGTGTCAATACAAAGTTTGTATGCAGTTTTACTACTGTATATAAATTATGTATGCAAAGTTACCGAACAATGCATCAACAATAAATCCGATGTCTGATTGCTTTTTGACTGTGTTAAAAATACACATTGACGACGTTTTTAAATAGTATACATTGTAAACATTTTGTACAGCGGCATTATGAAACACGATACTTTGTTCAAACACAAAGCAACTAACATTTTGGAAGTCAGTCTTTTATTATTTGTACGTCCAAGACGATTTAACAAAACAAACTAAATAAATAACAGCTGATTTGACGGATGTCAAGTCGCTGTAGTCTAGTAGGTAGTGTGATGGCTTATTAGACGTATGGCCACGGTTTAAACCTCCAGGTCCGACATCGAAACAAAGTATGAAAAAATATTTCTTCGGCAACTTCCCCTCAGCAGATTTGTGGCATAAACTCTAATAGGAAAATAAAATTGCCATGAATAAGTTTCTCAAAAAAGAATCTCTCGTTCGGAATCGACTTCAAATTGTAGGTCACGCGACTCATGTAGAAAATTAACAGGCACACGATAGAAGTGGTGTAAGAACCTAGGGTTGTAATCACAAATTATGTATGTATGTATGTAAGTAAGGGGTGAAACTCCTTAGCCTAGTCTCGATATTTAGCTCACTATAGTGTCCTTTACATTCAATACTGTTAGTTCACTTGATAGAGCGCTTAGTTCCATACTTTTTCCGGATCCCACAATATTCAGGAAGGCAGCCATGGTATACTTTTTTGTACCAGCGACTTTTCTCACGTACACCTTAGGCAATGCTGGGTGGTCTCACATACGTTTCTCTATTGCCCTCGGCTGGGAGATTACCATCCAATACATCAATGATGTCTCCATGGTCTTCAGAACGTAGGAGAAACTACTTATGGGTCTGCAGTCCTTGGGTAAAGTATGGGAATTTCTTTCCTGCTGATTGAGAGACAAAGCACGCGATCCTAGAATTATCACATCTCCTCATGACACGGCAATACTACGCCTTGTTTCTCAATTAGTGTCGTATTTATGGACTTAAAAGCATTTAAATGAATGAATAAAATTTCTGATGATTTCAGGGATGTAGCTCTGGGGTCTCCGTTGGTTGACTCGATATTATCTGTCACTATTGTCCATATTGGTGCGGCGCAGATTTTCACGATACTTACTATTTATTTGATTTGAATATGCAGCAGGGGTTTTGGCTGAGACACAGACTATTTTTGCTCGGGTTTGTAGTCATCGTATAACAAAGATAAAATGGTGAACGATTAATCGTTTAAAAATTTATTTAAAATATTGGGCGTAGTTATCGGTTAGGAACTCTTAGAAACTATTTGCTGACTTTCAGACGTAACCTGAAATATCACAATTAAAAGATTAAGGTTTTGCGCAGTTTTTTTTTGGATTAATGATTCGTGGTACCGTAGATGCGCGATGGGCGTGCCGAAATACTTAATGGAACTCATTAAGGTCTACTTTAAAGATAGAGTGCTCTTATATGATACAAATGATGGCAAAAAAATTCACATGCGGTAATGGCCAGGGTCCCGCAGGGTTCCGTGCTGGGTGTATATTATGGAACGTCATGCATTATGGTGTACTGAGGCTTAAACTCCCTAGAAGTATACAGATCATTGGATTTGCGGACGATATTGCCCTGGTGATAAGAGGAAAACATTTAGATGAACTGGTAGCTGGCTAACGGGAATACGTCTCAAACCTGCTGACCACAAAACGGATGTTCTACTAGTAAGCAATAGGAAGAGAATGGAATTTATTACCATAACGGTGGACGACCAGCCCAAAACATCAAAGCAGGCGAATAAATATCTGGGAGTAATGATTGACAACAGACTCACATTTAGGGAACACCTGACGTACACCCAGCCTTGCGTTGACCAATCTGATCCTTGGATCGGAGGAACTTTGCCAGTACAGAGGCTGCATCCACCTGTGGCATCACCACGGGCCCCTATCCGTGCTCAAGTGAGCTTTTTGGCAAATTAAAGCTACCACGCTAACCTAACCTAACCTAGAGGCCCGAAACAGGAGAAGAGACACTTACTTATGAAGGTAGTGACATCGATCGCTCTATATGCAGCCCCTATATGGGCCGAGGTACATGGATCTACAAACTCATACCGAGTAAAGGCTAATGGACGTTGTAGAGCATATCTCTATAAGTATGCTCACGACATAGATGAAGCATTCCCTGAATGCCGGAAGGAAGGGGAGACGGCGGAACATGTTTTCTTTACTTGCCCTCGATACGATAATCAACGAAATTGCCTGGAGAAGACAATAGCATACCACGATAGGAATGCACGATAATGTAGTTAACCTGATGTTAAACTCATATGACAATTGGAACGAAGTATGCGTACTCGCAGGGAAGGCATTGATGAAGCAAAGATTGGCTGAGAGAGCAACATACATACATAATACATAATTGGTCATTACAACCCTTCAGTCAGGATTACGACCTAGTTTCTCACACCACTTATGTTGTGTGTTTATTTTATACATGAGTGGCGGGACCTACAGTTTAAAGTCGACTCCGAACGACAGGCTGTTTTTTAGGAACTTTTCATGGCAATTTTATTTACTCGCAGAGTTTTTGCCAGCAATCTGCTGAGAGGAAGCCGCCGAAGAAATACTTTTTGTATTTTATTTTGATGTACGGCATGGGGCTCGAACCCTGGCTTTTCGTCTAATAAGCCAACACACTACCTACTAGACCAGGGCGACTTTGGCTGAGAGAGCAAGGTCAGCCGAGTTTCAACCCCCCGAAATAATACTTGATTGTGGTTCCGGAGGGGAGTGGGGGGGCGACTGGTTCGAAGTGTGACGAATGAGGTTAGGTTTAGTACGTAGGGAATCAGCAAGTCGAGAGTAAGTCTTGCGGGAAATTATGTAGAGAGGGCTACCAATGTCTTTTGAAGATTCCCAGTCTTTAGAACTTTTTTCCATTTTATTCGGAAAAAATCTCAAACATTTTATTTTCTCCTTTTTAACGTCGTTTATTAATTTATTTTCTTATGAATGAATTATTTTCTTTATTTACAGGTCTTTCGTTTCATGGTAATGCAGCATATATTAGACTGACAAGCTTGCTTTAAATGCATATTTTAGTTTATGATACCAAATGAATTGAATTTATTTGCCTTGGCGTTGATTATTTCATTTCCTCAAAGCATTTTGTAAAATAAAAGGAAATACAATACGAACAAGAACAAGAGAGAACGAAGAAGAAGAAGAAGAGGAAGCTATAGTTTTATAAAATTTAAATTAAAAAAAACGATATTTAAACTAAATGTCTTGGACGGTAGCTGGCTGGTGAAAGAGTGAATCTATCTATACTTCCTTAGAAAATGTTTGTGGCCATAAATCAAATGAATTACAGTGCCAAGAAACGTAAAAAGGAACAGGAATTGTTAATGCAGTTGGCTATGGAACAACAGAATAATGCCGATAATAATCAAAAACACCGAGTGGAAGGTGAGCCAACAGCAGATGCCGACAATACAACGGAGACAACAACGAAAAGGATTGCTTGTTGTTGTGCCAGTGCAGAAAGAATAGAGGCTGGTAATAAAACACCAGCAGCAGCATGTCAGTGCAAAAATTTACAAAACGATCAACATTTAAAAGAAAATCATCAGCATCAGCCTACTGCAACCTGCCTGAGCAGCTATGAACCACCGCCTCATGTTATAACATCCTTAGCCACGGTATATATTTGTCTGGGCATATTGACAATGGCTTTGGCCACCCTAGCTGTGTTATTTTATTCACATGTCTCCTCCGCCTCTGCAATCAACTCTTCCGCTGTTGCCTGCTCAACAACAACATTAACAACCTGCCAAAATTCTACAAGGAATACTTTGTATAGCACAACATCGTCTCCTGCCTCCCAGTCCCCTTCCTCGTCCTCATCAGAATCTTTATCATCGTCATCCTCGCCTGCGATAATAATGTTTCGTGAGCAATTTCAACAGGAATTACTTGATTCGGAACATGTGCTGCGTTCAATGATAGAAAAATTCTTATTACAACAACAACAACAGCAACAACAACAAGAACAAACATCTGGGGACTTGCAACATAAACAAGCACAAGATAAACAACAACAACATCGGCTACATCAGCAACATCTGCAACAGCAGCCAATAATAAATGAAAAACAACTTTCTTTAGGGAATAGCGATGATGATCAAAGGTAAGTTACACTCTCTCTCTCTCTCTCTTTCTATATTTCAATATAAGTATTGTGCCAAGGGTGTAACGAAAACGTAGCAGAAAGAAGGGGAGGTTGGTTGCTTAAAAATGAAACAAATTTGTTTCCAAATTCGTATATATTTTTGGCAACAGCTTTATTTCACGTTTTTTCGTTTTTGTTTTTTGCTTCCTTCTTATATTCATTTTAATAACGTGGCACAATGGCAACACATAGAAGAGAGATAAAAATCAATTGCAATTTATTACTTTTCAACAACAATTTTATTATTTATTTGGGTACCCCTCTCCTCTCGCCCAAAGCCACGCTCCGCAAGCAACTGCCAAGAATGTACAAATTTTGCTAGCATGGCTTTGGGGAATGGATATAAATAACAAGCGGGGATGCCTTTGAGATGACACAAGTTTCCATAGGATAGCGTTCCTTTGTTGACAGCGATATGGCAGTGAAAGAAAATTTAAAAAAATTTTCATTTTAAGCTAGAGACAGTGACGGGGAGTTTGTTTTAGTGTATTTTCAGGATTTTAAAGGATGTCAAAGATATATAGGGTGGGCCATTTAAAGGGTCCGCCAAATAACTTTTTTTTGAAAACGCTTAAAAAAAAAAAACTACTGAATATTTTCTCAAATTTTCTTTTTTTATTTGAAAGTACAATCCTTCCGGTTAATAATGGAAAATAATTACATTCAAATGGCTGCCTCGGCTGGCCATGCAGTAGCCTACACGATCGGTCCAATTTTTAAGCACATTATCGATTGTGTGCAGCTGTATTTCACCAATGGCTTTACGAACATTGTCCTTTAAAGCGTCAATTGTCTCTGGCTTGTCGGCGTAACACTTATCTTTAACGGTACCCCACAAATAATAGTCCAACGGTGTCAAATCGCAGCTCCGAGGTGGCCAAACGACATCAGCTCTGCGGCTGATTATGCGATCTTCAAAAACAGGGCGCAAAACACCGAGTGTAGCTTCGGCTGTGTGCCACGTAGCGCCGTCCTGTTGAAACCAAATGTTGCCAATATCCTCCTCTTAAATTTTTGTGAACAAAAATTCGTTCAACATGGCCCGATAACGATCGCCATTGACTGTAACGGCCACAACTTGCTCATTTTCGAAGAAAAATGGCCCAATTATGTCTCTGGACCAAAATCCGCACCAAACAGTGACTCGTTTTGGGTGCGTCGGCTTTTCAATGTATGCGTGCGAGTTTTCTGTGCCCCAAATGCGACAATTTTGCTTGTTTACATACCCGCCAAGATCAAAATGAGCTTCATCTGAAAAGAGGATTTTTCTGGTGTAGGCTACTACATGGCCAGCCGAGGCAGCCATCTGAATGAAATTATTTCCCATTATTAACCGGAAGGATTGTACTTTCAAATAAAAAAGAAATTTCAGAAAATATTCAGTAGTTTTTTTTTAAAGCATTTTCAAAACAAAAAAGTTATTTGGCGTACCCTTTAAAAGTTTAAATTTAAAAACCGTTTGAAATTCTCTTAAATTAAATTTTTTTGTTGTGAAGTACAATTGTTCCCGTTAGAAATGGAATATTATTTCATTCATATGACTGCCACGGCTGGCATCACACGACCTCATTCGTTCGCAGCAATTTTCGTGCACTTTTTCGAGTGTATGACATCACTTATGTTGGCCTTCAAATGCTCAATTGTCTCTGGTTCGTCGGCATAACACTTTTCTTTAATAAAGCCCCTTAGAAAATAGTTTAACGGTGTCAAATTGCAGTTTCTTGGCGGTTAATTGATATCACCATTTCGTCTAATTAAACGGCCATCAAACGTTTGATCCAATAAATCGATTTTGGCATGAGTTGTGTGACAAGTTGCACCATCGTGTTCAAAACAAACATCGTTCACTTCAATACCTTGAAGAGCAGGTATAAAATACTTGGTAATCATGGTGCGATAGGTGTCTCCCTTGACTGTAATGGTTAAGCCGCCCTCATTTTGAAAGAAATATGGGCCAATGATGCCTCCACTCCATAAGCCACATCAAACAGTCATTCGCAATGCATACATTGGCTTCTGTAAGACCACGTATGGTGGGTTTTCTGAGCCCCAAATACGTCAACTTTGCTTGCTTAACGTACCCGCCAAAACGAAAGTGAGCTTCATCCGAAAAGATGATTTTTTTTGGGCAAAATCAACATCATCGTATAGTTTCTCGTTGTCCCAATAAATCCCAAAGTTGCTCCAGCGTAAATTGATCCATTACATTCAGTGGAGATAATTTAACTGAATTTTGTGACAGAATAGAATGACATAAGCTTTGCCAGCTACGAAATAGAATGTAAGGTCCAGATGGCCAAATGCAAACCGATAGATGGCCCACTCGATAGACGATTCAGAGTTTTAGGTGAAAATATTCCAAACTTATGGCCGTTAATTTTCAACAATGTTAGATTAGAGGACGTGTCAATTAAGACAAGTACAGTAGCCGGAGGTGGAATTGACCCATTGTACTAATTTCCAACAAACTACTGGTAAATTATGTTTCGGAAAATATTAAAAATACTTGGCCGTTATCACTTGAAACATTGTCTTGAAATGAAAACTTGCCTAGCTTTACTGAGCCACAAAGAAAAAAAATTTGTTTTTGGTTTCAGAGACACGAACGTCCATTTTTTTGACTCAAACTGCACATTAGATGGGTAGGCAGGTTGGCAGGAAGGTAGGTAGGCTCATTATGATACCACAGTTATACATTTTCCTCCTCATCATTGCGATTTATGTTGCAGCGACTTAGACTGTTAATGTCCGTTACTGGCAGTTCGCTCAAATCTCTAGTCTCTATAGCAGATACCAAGATAACCTTTAACATACTGCTGGGCATTTGCTATCCTCATCACCCTTCCTTTTTAGGTAAATCCTGCAGAAGTCATTTCTAAATTCCCAACATCTATTTGCTTTGCATGAGTATACATAATGCAATGCCCAATTCTAACTCCAACAACGTATTTGTTTGGAATTTAAGTAGGATTTTCTTGTGCACTCCAATAGGCACTGTTCGAACCGTCGTGTTGAAGCTACATCTGTCAAAATGGTTGTCATTTATTCAGTCTGTTTAGTCAAATAACCATGAAAGAGTATAGTAATCATGGATGAATACATCATTCATCAACACGTGCAAACAATGAAATTGACAAAATGAGCGTTGTGTTCGGGCAACGTACCGTGTATTTCTCTTATTTTACAATCGACAGAATCATACTACCGAGAGGTAGTATTTCCAATATGGTGGATAAATTGTAGTGCAGTAAACGATCAGTAAACGATCAAGCAACACCAACCGTAGAGTGACAACAAACCTGAAATCTGCCTAGAACATCACCGCAGTCGCCGAAAATTCCACTTAGCTTGGAATCATCAGTAAAAGCCTGAACGAGATATATTGCAGCACTTTTCCAAAGCCCTGTTACCAGAGTTGATGTTCTCAACTTCATAGAATAGTCACATTGCGATATATTATAGCCAATGCTTCCAATAGTTCCAAATTCCTTCAGAGTATTCACGTGACCTGTATATGCTGCATGTCACCGAAGGAGGCATAAACAATCTCCAGCCACAATCATGCTGTAGTAAGCAAGGCACTACTAATAATGATGCGTAGTGTTTTGCTTATTTTGCAAAGGGATTGGCACGATACTTGACAATCGTAGGTTAAGATTGCTCTGGCCAGGGAACCGTCTTAGGTACCAGAACCCTTTTTTCCAAGCATTTTCTTACAAGCGTAGAGGACATACCTACATAATTGGTCATCACAACCCTTCAGTACGGATTACGACCTAGTTTCTCACACCACTTATGTTGTGTGTGTTAATTTTATACATGAGTGGCGGTACAAACAGTTTGTAGTCGACGCCGAGCAACAGATTTTTGAGAAACTTTTTCATGGCAATTTTATTTACTCTCAGAGTTTTTTCCAGAAATCTGCTGAGAGGAAGTCGCCAAAGAAATATTTTTTGTGTTTTATTTTGATGTCTGGCCTGAGGCTCGAACCCTGGCTTTTCGTTTAATAAGCCAACACAATACCTACACTACCCTGTTAAGGGTATTTGGCTTTTTCTCCAGAATAAGTTCTCAGAAATGAGTCATGAGTTTAGGTTCCCTCCAAAACAATATCAGTGGACATCTCCAGCTTCATTTTACAAACTAAGAAGAGATGCCCTCAAAGTGAGCTTCACAAATCGACTCAAATTTGTTAAAACCAAGTCATCCTTATAAGCAGTTGCCACACACAAACACCTACTCTATCATCCTTAGCAGATCGTCCATAACAAGATTTCATACGAAGAAATAGAGCATCTTACCCTGTATAGATCCCCTATATATAGCCCTGGTAATGTGTGTAACTGCCTTAGTCTAGTGGGTAGTGTATTGGCTTATTAGACGTGAGGCCACGGTTCAAACCCCAGGACAGACATCTTTAACAAAACGAAATACGATGAAAAAATATTTCTTTGGTGACTTCTCCTCTCAGCAGATTTCTGGCAAAAACTCTGAGAATAGAAATAAAATTGCCAAGAAAAGTTTCTCAAAAAAGAATCTGCCGTTCGGAGGCTACTTAAAACTTTAGATCCTGACATTCATGTATAAAATGAACACGCACAACATAAGTGGTGCGAGAAGCTAGGTCGTAATCGTGACGGAAGGATACGTACGTAAGTAATGCTCCTTATTGTCGGTTAGTTTATTCTTCTACAAAGTAGTTTCGATATCTAGCTTACTGTAGTGAAATTTGTACTCAATACTGTCAGTTTGCTGGATAGAACGCCTAGTTCCATACTTTTTTTAGATCCCAAAATATCTAGGCAGGCAGCCAGATTATACTCTTTTGTACCGGCGATTTTTCTCTCGTACACGTTAGGCTATGCTGGGTGGTTTCACAGACTTTCCCCTGTTTCCCTCGGCTAGGAAATTACCATCCAACACATCAATGATGTCTCCATGGTCTTCAGAACGTAGGGTGAACTACTTATGGGTCTATAGTCCTTGGGTAAAGTATGGGAAGTTCTTTCCTGCTGATTGACTGACAAAGCGCTGGATCCTAGAATTATTACATCTTCTAATGAAATGTCAATTATACGTCTTGTTTCCCAATTACTGTCGTATTTATTGCCTTGAAAGCATTTGAACAATTGCATTACCAGACCACCTTCCTTTGAAACATTTATTCCAAAAACCGATTTTCTTTCATACTTTAATTCTCTGAAATGGGAAACAATGTATACATAATGAACGACTCTCATCATTTTTCATTAATTCATACACTTTCCTTAAGCCAACGCAGTCACTCATTTTTATTGGTTTTATTGGCGGCATTCAATAAACGTATGTACGTTTACTGACTTGCATTTAATCAGCAGCACACTTTTAATGGCACACTTACCAGCTTACCCTCTCCCATTCAATCTGTTTCTCTGATGTTCTGTTCTGATGACGACCGACCGACCCATCATGAACTCTATGAAAATATTTTTTTTAGTTTTCCTCTCAAAGAGCAAAAATTTTCAATTTCGGGTTAATGGGCCAATTGTGCTGTTAAATACCTGTGGGTGCAAGTATATGTGTGTAGTTCCAGAGAGTTTATCAATGGCAGCCAGTGTGTTAAAAAAGTCGACCAACAACCTGTGGATATTGCATATGCAGTTGCAGAAACTATAAAAGGAAGCAAAACAAAAGGAGAAAACGATAAAAAAAAATTGAGGAGAGAAGAGGAGTGAAGAAAAACATACAAAATGTTAAAGGTGGCAATCAGTAGTTTTTACCTGGAGTTTTACCTGTTCGATGAGAAACAAAATACACAAAAAAGAAGGTCAATAAATATTGTTAAAGTTTGCATTGTTGTTGTTCTCGTTGTTTTTCTTTAAAAACAAAATAAAACCAAGAGAGAGAGAGAGAAAACAAAAGTTATAAAATGAACACAGAATTGATGGCAAAAAGCAAAAGAGAAAAATGGAATGGAAACCATAAATTGAAGAGTTTTTTCCTCCATTTTTCGTTTTGTGTTTAGTAAACATTAAAAGGAAGAGGAAGGAATGGGTAGAAGGAAAAAAATATAAAACATAAAACAAAAACAAGAACAACAACAATAATATTAATAAATTACAAACATAAAAAACTACTGGAGAAGAAACAGAAGCAAAGGCAAAAAAATGTAACTTATGACTTCGCTTTTAAGAGTAGAGTACAAATGGTTCTGAAGACATGGTGATAGCCCCTATAAAAATAAACAGAGGCGTAAAAAACTTAGAAGTCGCCGTGGTCTAGTAGGTAGTGTGTTGGCTTATTAGACGAAAAGCCAGGGTTCGAGCCCCAGGCCAGACATCAAAATAAAATACAAAAAGTATTTTTTCGGCGTCTTCCTCTCAGCAGATTTCTGGCAAAAACTCTGAGAGTAAATAAAATTGCCATGAAAAGTTTCTCAAAAATCTGTCGTTCGGAGTCGATTTTAAACTGTAGGTCCCGCCACTCATGTATAAAATTAACACACACAACATACGTGGTGTGAGAAACTAGGTCGTAATCCTGACTGAAGGGTTGTAATGACCAATTATGTATGTATGTATGTATGTAAAAAACTCGACTTAGAATCACCTTCCAAAACGTTAGTCTTTATAATGGGTGATTGTTTAAGAGCTATAAGAAAATTAAAAAAAACACATAAAATGCAGAAAAATGCATGAAATCTTTATTTGAATCGATAGTACGGTCCATATAATTTAATGTTTGAAGATTATTTCATGCAAATGTTTACCGCGACTGCGCCTCAAATGGTCCATCCGCTTAGTCCAATTTTTGCATACTCTTTCCAACATTTCGGCCGGTATCTCACGAATAAATGCTTCAATGTTGTCCTCCAATGCGTCAATTGAAGCGGGCTTGTCTGTATAGACATGAGCTTTAACATAGCCCCACAAAAAATAGTCTAAAGGCGTTAAATCGCACGATCTTGGCGACCAATTGACCGGTCCCGAACGTGAAATAAAATGTTCACCGAACTCGCCTCTCAATAAGTCCATTGTTATGCGTACTGTGTGGCATGTGGCACCGTCTTGTTGAAACCACATGTCATGCAAGTCAAGCTTTTGCATTTTGGGCAAAAAAAGTTGGACATCATCTCACAGTAGCGCTCACCATTCACAGTTACGTTACGATTCGCAGCATCTTTGAAGAAATACGGTCCAATGATGCCACCAGCCCATAAACCGCACCAAACTGTGACTTTTTCTGGATGCATTGGTAGCTTTTGCAATACTTCTGGCTGATCTTCACTCCAAAATCGACAATTCTGCTTATTTACGTATCCATTGAGCCAAAAATGAGCTTCGTCGCTGAACACAATTTTTCTTCTTCGGCCAACTTTCCAAGAGCCCATTCACCAAAAATTCTGCGTTGCGGTAGGTCGTTCGGCTTCAATTCTTGCACCAGCTGTATTTTGAAAGGCTTCACACCTAAATCCTTCCACAAAATTTTCCACGTTGTTGAGTAACAGAGGCCCAATTACTGCGAACGGCAACGAATCGATAATTGATGGTCATCATTAACACTGGCCGATACAGCTGCGATATTTCCTTCAGTTCGAACTCTACGTAAGCGTGTTGGTGGTTTAATGTCCAACAATGTAAATTTGGTGCGAAATTTAGTCATAATAGCCCGAATAGCCGCTTCAGTGGGTCGATTAAACTGACCATAAAATGGAAGAAGCGCGTGATGAACTTTCTTAACAGAGCACCCATTTTGATAATAAAATTCAATGATTTGCAAGCGTTGTTCGTTTGTAAGACGATTCATGGTTAAATTATAGACCAAACTGAAGATGTTTGACAGTGAAACAAAACGCACGAAACGTGCGTGAGCTGTTTAAACCACTGTTGCCAAAAAGATAATTAAAAAAAAAATCACCCTATATTTCTATCGTACTAAGAAAACAGAATAAATACTGAATGTGTACTCTTGGAACATGAAGGAAAAGCAAGAAAACCAAATAAAAAAACTAAAGCAACAAAGAAATTACGCGAAAAAGCCTAAACAGAGATCAAATTATAATAACAATTTCACTTGGGAAAACCACGAAATATATAAAAAAGCCATCTCTTCCTGTAGTCATCATATTATCTTAGCGAAGAGGTGCCGACTATTCTATCCATTATACTCCCCTTAAACTTTATAGGGTATACCAATAATGTCTCATTCAAGCCTATTGCCCTTACAAATTTCAGGATACAGGTTTCAAGAATCACATTTTTTTGCTTGTCACCACATATACACTTAGGCAAGCATTGCAGCTCCACAGGTTCTAAGAATGTGTTATAGAATCTAGAAAAGAATATGCATTCTGAACTCTCTTCCATTATTCTTATTTGTTGTGATGATGTACGTTAGTACTGAGACCATACGGTCTATTATATCGCCTTAAATTTTAAAGAGCATCCATATAATGTCTTCTCCAAGCCCTGATAAATTACAAGATTCTGCTTGGTGTCAACAATATCAATTCTCTGCATAGCACTTGATATGCAGCCAAGAGTTTCTTCCTGGGATACATTACTGTCGTGCAGGTACCAAAAAACTGTTCCAATAATTCATTCTCTTCATCACAACATCTACATGTTGACCTCGAGACAATCCCTATTGACCGTAATCTCGTAGGCAGTGTGTTGGCTATTATAAGTGAGACTACCAACATAAGTGGTGTGGGAAGCTAGATCCTAATCCTGATCGAAGGACTGTAATAACAAATTCTGTATTTATGTATGTATGAATCTAAAATGTTCTGCTAAAGGTTTGGTTATCAAATTCAGGTTATTTCTTGAGAGTCTGATCTCCTCTAATTATGAAGAAAAGTTTTGATTTCCTTAACCTACATACTTCTTCTGAAGAGAGTCTCTGATTCTCTTTATCTTCCCCTTGATTGAGCATACATTTCTAAACATCCACCTTCACTTCACAGAAGAGTTCTGGTCCCATCAACTGCGCAGAAGCTGCCCTCCTCGCAAGCTCATCTATTTGCTTCTTGTCGAGAATTTCCACATGATCTGGGATCCCAGCGTATAGTAATCTTTTCTTCTCTGCCTAGCTAATTCAGCTTCTTCGATTTAACCTCATAAGAGCCGGGTGCTGGAAAGGTGGCCTGAATGTCAGAGAATACTGGTATACTCTGTCTTATGAGCCTTCCATCCAAGTTGAATTTCATTTCAGCTTGGAGGATACCTGCGAGTTTCCTTATGAGCTTCAAAAACTCCTGCTCCTATTCCAAGATTCTTGAGCCATCTGTATACTATAAAATAGTTCCTCTTTTAAGAGGTAATGTAGCTGCCTGATTACTGCCTTCATTTTTGCTACTAAGTCTCCATGCAAAGCATTTCCAAAAATCATAAAGTCTACTGGTTTTGTCCAGGGGCCAGATATGAATGGATCGACAATCGAATCGACATTAAGTCACAAAATCTTCTTACATACATACAGAAATAAGTCTGTCAGAATTACAGCCTAGCTTCTCACACATGAGTGATGGGACCTACAGTTTAAAGTCGACTCCGAATGACAGATTTTTGAGAAACTTTTCCTGGGAATTTTATTTTCTTTCAGAGTTTTTGCCAGAAATCTGCTGAGAGGAAGTCGCCGAAGAAATATCTTTTTTCGATTTCGTTTTGTTGAAGATGTCTGACCTGGGGTTTGAACCGCGGCCTCATGCCTACTAGACTACGACGGCTAGACTTGCCTTCCATTAAACTAACCATAGTTTCTAAAGCTTTAGTCTTTACTACCATGTGCAGCGGATTAAATCTAACAGAGCTTAGACAATTGCTCCAGAGGTCACTATTGGTCTGATTATCCTGGCATACATCCAGCGCATAATTTCTGGGATACATCCCCTGCTGCATATTATTATGGCATGTGTGCCCCTTCCTAAGATAGTTTTTATATAGGCCCTCAATGTTTGTTTAATATTCAGTGTTAGCCCCAGATATTTACCTCCATTTTCGGTGATATTATCTCACCCAGATGTCGAATATATTTTAATTTCGAAAGTTTGCTTCTTCTTGGAAGTGGTACTATTGTGGTCTTCCTCGGGTTTGTTTTCAAGCCCGCTGTCATGCATTAACGACTTACAATCTTAAGATCTCTTCGAATGATGTTGTATTAGAGTGTCTTCAGGTTTGTTTCTAGCTATGAGGACTATATCGTTTGAATATCCTTGGCAGTTAATGCTCGTCGCAGATTGTTCTGTCGGTAGTGTATTCACAAGCAGGATCTTGAGGTATTTTTGATTGAAACATGTCTCAATGACAAAAACGACTAACCGAAGAGCTTCTGAAATCAGTTGATTAAGTTTTTGAACGATAAACCACAGAAGTTTGTTAGCAAGGATGCCATTTTTTCCGACTTTTGTTTTTGATTACCATACCGTGATACATACATTTTATTTTTTTATTTAAATGTGTGTGTGTGTAATTTAAAATTTCTTTTGATTAAACTTTCTAAACATTTATGAGTAAATTTTTTCAATATTATTCATGAATTTTTATTTTCTTTCCTTTTGTTCTCTATTTTATGAATTTTTCAAATGCATTTCTAACCACACATACACACAGCTACTCCACAACAAGTCCCACAACAACTTTAGCAGATAATGATGGTGATAGTACTACGGTTATAAAATCAAAAGCTGGTGACAGTAATGATGGTGGGGATGGGGCTGGTAGTGGCAGCAATCGTCAACGAAGAAGCTTAACAAGTACAAGACCTAAAGAAACCATAGAGTATGATGGGAGCGGGTCTAGAAGTGTGGAAAGAAAATCATCGAATGGCTACAACCACTCCAATAATGACTTGGCCAAGGAGCCACAAACAATGGAAGAATTGTTAAGACGGCACTCGAGAAGAATACGACGAGATATCGCATCATCGCCATCAACTTCAATGCATGGTAAGTGGTTGTCAACTATTTGCACAAGTAAACAAACAGATACGAAAGACAGACTGAGACACAAATGGACGGACAGTAAAACAAATGCAAAGACAAATAGTACTCAGAGTCATAATAATAATACTTAGGTATTGTATTAGTAGTGGTAGTGGTGGTGGTAGTAGTGGTAGTACAATAAGTGTGTGTTGTGTAGCTGTGTATACAATTCAAATAAAAGATTAGAAAATATACGGACTTTAACACCAACATCAACAACTTCAGCAGAGTTTTTTTGGCTTAAAACAAAAGCTAGAGAAAGAAAATTCATAAAAATAGTAGAAAAACAAGGAAGAAGACAGAAGAAGAAGTCAGAAAAGAAGAAGAAAAACAAACTTTTCAAATATGAATTGAAAACAATTTGAAATTCTAATGAACAGCAGAAAATAAATAGAAAAAGCCAGTGTATTACACTCTCTGTCTCACGAGTAGTTTTTAGTCTCTTTTATTTGCAGTTGTTTTAAGAGTTTAAGAAACTGATAAAAACAAAATAATTTCAATAACTTGAAGAAGAAGAATCAAAAGAAAAAAGCTAATAAATGCAAGACAATCAACAAAGATAGCCTCATTCAAAGCTAAAGCCAAAGCCAAAGCCATGAAATTGTTTGAAAAAACTTGGCATTAGATTTCCAAGTGGCGGTAATAATTGTTGAGTTTGCAAAAGACATCATCATCATCAGCATCATCATGGCCAAGTCCAAGATTCAGTTAAACAAGACAACAAACAAAACTTTTCAAATCAAGACAAACGAATTCTTATTCTTCTCTATAAAATAGGAGACATAAGAAAGTGTCATCAGAATATATTGAAAATGTAATACGAGAGATAAAAAGTATAAAAAACATTAAAAATTTTAAATGATGAGTTTTAAAATTTTATGATAATACAGTTCCGTATGAATGATAATACAGTGCAATTTTAAATAATTTATTACAAGTAATCCAATGTAAAGATATGTAGTTATGATAATTATAACTATAATATAGTTCGTTAAAAGTGATATAAGTTTTAATTTTTTATGATAATGCAGTTCCATCTAAATGATAATGCGGCTCTTTCGAATTAATTTAATCCGAAGCAGAGAAATGTATTTATGCCATAAGAAAGTATTGAAAGTGTAATACGAAAAATAAAAAGTATAAAACAAAAGACAAATGAGTTTTAAAATTTTATGATAATACAGTTCCATACAAATGATAATGCAGTGTATTTGGAAATAATTTTATAGAAGTAATCCAAGGTAAAGATATGTAGTTATGATCTCTAAAAATATTATAACGATAATATAGTTCGTCAAAAGTGAAATAAAAATTTTTAAAATTTTATGACAATGCAGTGTCATATAAATGATAATGCAGTTCCTTCGAATTAATTTAATCCGAAGCAGAGAAATGTATTTATGTCCTCTAAAACTTATTATAATGATAATGCAGTTCAACAATTTCGATGTAAATTAAAACATTGTCCATGAGTGTATGGTGATATCCATTCAGTGGTTTCAGAACTACAAATCTGGCAAGGCTGTCAAGCTGTTAAATATCTTTCATCTGAACTGACATGGGATCGTTAAACTGCCGAAAAATGTATAAAAAGTGGTTCAAATGTAGGCTGTTTTCAAGCATTATGTGATTGCCGACGACTTCCTCTGCGCAGAGGGTTCTCCGATTTTAGACACACCAGTTGCTTACTGGTTGGGCAATGTTCGATTTCCTTATGGACCCCAAACTCTCGCCAGATCTCTACAAGTAGCATGACAAACTACTAAGAAATCCTTTATTATAGATCTAAATTAGCTTTGCACAAATATAGCGAACATATAGTATTAGTCGGCTATAAATTTAAATTCCTTCGACCCATGTAATGATAACGTCTTTTATAAAATAGGACACCAGATCGGACTCGACTATCTGTTCCATATATTGAGTACTTTATTGAATTCCTATAAATTTTCTTCTCTTTTTCAGATTCTTTTATTGAATTCTTCGCTCCCAATCATCGTAAAGTCCTTGAAGAGCAGGATAAGGAAATACGCAAAAGAACTGGTCTTAAGGGCGCCGCCCCCGGGGGTGACGAATGGGTTTATCTCAATACCTATTGTAGAGTACCGGAAAAAATGATTACCGGTTTCTGTGAAAGTACTAAAGACTATTGTCCAGCCAGTCCGCAAGGACCACCAGGTCCTCAGGGACCTAAAGGCCCTACTGGGCCACCAGGCTTGCCGGGTATACCGGGTCCGAAAGGCAATAGGGGAGATGTTGGTTTACCCGGACCACCCGGAGTAGATGGTGCTGTGGGGCCACCCGGTCCCAGAGGTCCGAAAGGAGATGTAGGCATACCCGGCAGACCTGGTTTAGATGGTAGAGATGGTGTGCCGGGTGAACCGGGTTTGGATGGTGTACCCGGTCGTGCCGGCGCTGATGGTATACCCGGCAAAGATGGTTTGCCTGGCAGGGATGGCAAAGATGGCTTGAATGGTAAAGATGGCAGAGATGGTGCATCAGGACCGAAGGGTTCACAAGGACCGCCAGGTGAACGGGGATTAAAGGGTAAGTTTGTAAATTTTAATTGATTTTTGAATAAGAATTTTTATTCATTTTAATAATGACCCTCATTTACCTTTTGTTTCAAGGATTTAAATCCTTATTTAAAGATACATATTGTTTTTGTTATTTTCTTTAATAATTTGTTAATTTTAAACGCTAAGATTTATGACTTTTTACTGCTTGGAACGTTGTCATAGTCAGCTTGTGCCACATGTTGAAAAAATGAAGGAACTTTATTAAGTTTCTCTTTTTCTCTCTCTCCCTCTCTTTCTCTTTTCTTTTGTTTCCCTACTAAGACCAATAACACTGTTGAAATGCTTCAAAGTTCAATATTAAATTCAAACTAGTGTCCGGACTGCAAAGACCAACTTCTCGTCTATTTATTTGTATTTTTTCTCAGACGAAAAATGTGTTTGAGCTTGTGTGTTAACAGTGTTAGAGGGGAAGGTAACCTTTTTAACATGTTTACCTGGATAAGGCGATTAGTTTTTGTTTCCCACTTTATAAGGCTAGTACAAGCGCAAGCGTTTCTTCTTGTAAGGGAAGTAAAACATTTTTTTTATTATAGAATTGGATTGGAAAGTGCTGTAATTTTATATCCATTAACTCCCATAAGCTCCCAATTATGGCTCCGCAGCCATACATTACAACAGACTAGAAGTTCGCAACTGTTTTGAACCAAGAAAAGGCTACATAAGCATTTTAGCCACCTGCCCGTATGTCTTCAGATGAACCAACTGCTGCTGTAATGATACTGCCTACTGTCAGGTATGGGTTGTAAGTGTTGAGACGCATGCCTTGAGTTTTAGGAATGTTGATGGATAGTCTGGTTAGAGCGATGATTTTGTCAACATCCTTCAACATTCAAATTATGTGTGAATGTTTTGAGCGAGGGTATGCCTAAGTCATCAGTATATTTACACGTTCCGTTTAAAAATTTGTCAAGTCAAGGGAACGAGGATAACGTTGGAAATTTTTGGGATATTACGCAACCTTCAATGCATGCAATGCTTTTCGCTGCACTTATATATCCGTACGTTGTACATGGCATTTGGCACCGTAGTATCATATTTTGGTTAAACGAATAATTTCATTTGTCACTCCTTTGTATTTTAATGCCGTATATATAATGTCGCGCTTCTCCAAATTCATATATTCAGTTATCGGCCAACACGTCAGGGCACGTCAGGGTACGTCAGGGTAAGTCAGGGCACATCAGGGTACGTCAGGGCACGTCAGTGCGTTAGCGTCGTCAAACAGGCTTAATCATTTCATATGTATTCGCATTGTTTGATTATAAGCGTGATTGTTTTATTTATTATACTTATCCGAGTGATGTCTCTCCAATTTCCCGACCATGAACAGCTATCTTTCATAAGTGAGTAACCGTTTTGTCATCAGAAACTCTGGGGCTAAATTAGTGGGAATGAAGTCGCCGTAGTCTGGTAAGCAGTGTGTTGCCTTATTATACTTGAACCCAGTAGTATTCAGTATACGGTTTGGCCTTTATGCTGATGACAGGCTTCAGTTGCTTACTACTGTCACATACCTTTCATCCGTTTACACCCTACTTGATCTCTTAAATGAAACAATTAGGAGGTGCCCTAATAGGCACCAAGAAGTGGGTATTGTGTTGCATCACGAAAATTACAGATGGCACACACGTTTGAGAAACCCTCAAAAGCGTATTGGAGTCGCAGAGCTATATCTATTGTACGCCTCAGACCTTGTACCAGTTGACTACCATTTGCGTTGGTATCTGCAACATTGTTCAATGAATCAGACGCTCTTGATGTTTTGGGCATGGAAATTCAGTGTGATGTTCGCTGGAACCAGCACGTTTTTCAAGTGTCGTAAAAAGACGGTGTAAGAAATACTTCATTTTAAACGATCTCCTTACTATTTACACCACTTATATCCGATCGAGAAGGGAATACAACGCGCTTGTATGGGCCGGTAACTCAAAGTCTATTTAAAGGCTTCTCGACCGCATACATGACAGCGCGAAGGCTTTCATTAATGACAGTAGGATATCAAACTCTATTTATTCATTGGAACATCGTCACAATATGGCTTGTGTTTCACTGTTCTATCGCTACTACAACGGATTGTACTCTAGCGAAATAAACTGACCTGTTCCCTAAAATCGCGTATTATTCCCTAACGCTCGTCTTTCTCACAGGACACATCCGTTTATGGTCGATTGGCCAGTGAAGCTCATATTCGATTACAGGCAGAGTTCGTTTTTTAACCGAACTATCGGTATGTGAAACTCCCTACTTGCAGTAATCTTTCCTGCCTCGTATAATATGAAAAAGTTCAAATCTAATGTCCACTAACACTACTCCCTCTGTCCACCTTCCCACAATCTATTTTCTTAATTGCAACACAGTGCACTGTATGAATAGGGGCCATCCCCTGAGTGTTGGTTTCGGTACTGTGGATTTTACTCTACAGAGGTAGAGGGACTAGTTCCCGAAAATTGTGTATGCTTAGGTGGCACCAATCTTTTTCGCGTGGCACATCAATTGTTGGTCTATTGGCCAGTGGATCACACACTACATTACAGACAGAATTCGTTCTTTTGCCGGACTATTCGTACCTTCAGGGGGCAGTCCCGCCGCTTAAAATATAAAAAAATTCAAATCTAATATCCTCCTTCCTAAAACCACTTTTTTAACTTCAACACAATGCATAAGTAGAGACCATCCCCTGAGTGTTGGTCTTGTAAAAAAATCAAACAAAGTTCAACACGAATTGAGTTCTGATTATAAAAAGGCGGAATACTTCCCATCCTAATGTCCACAATGTCCACTACTCCCTCTGTCTTCCTTCTTCTTTTTCTAATTCCAACACAATGCGTTGCATGAGTAGGGACCATCCCCTGAGTGTTGGTCTTGTAAGAAAAAATAAACAAAGTTCAACACGAATTGATTTTTTGATTATAAAAAAGTGGGAATACTTCCCATCCTATTTATGTCGTATTCTTGCAATTGTTTATTAAGTAAACATTTGACTGAGAAGGAAATTAAAAAAAAAAACAAAAAATGGAATAGAAAATCTAAAACAGAATAAAAAGTACGACATGAATGAGAAAAGAAAAGAAAACAAAACAACGTTTAACATGCTCATTGCTTAGCAAATCGTTGTTTCAAAAATACACTCATACACCCACACAAAAGAAAATTTGCTGTGAAATACAAGAAAGGGAAGCATAAAGGAAAAAGAAAGAAAATAAAGTAAAAGAAATAAAAATTCCTCGGGTTTTCTTTTAAATCTTGTTTTAAAACATTACAACACCAGCATTACAGTTGGCATTGCACAATTAAAAAGAAATTCTTTCCGTTTTCTTAAAGGATGTTATTCCCTGTTATTGTCGTTGTTGTTGTTTTTAAATTTGATGTGACATGATTAATGGATACACGGCAATGCGGTTAACATTATAAATGAATTGCGCACCATATTTATGGTCATTTATGGTTAAGTTCGCTAAGAAATTCGAGTACAAAAGTTTTTTTTTTTGCAATAAATTGTAGAAAATAACAGTAAAGAACGTATGAAAGTGCTTAAATTGTTAAATACTCGTAATAAAACTTTTCTTTTTCTTTGTTATTTTATAGGCATAGCAGGTCCTCGTGGCAGACCGGGCAAGGCTGGCACTAATGGTATACCAGGCATACCAGGCGTTAATGCCTATAAAGTGCAGGCGAAAAATGGCACGTTCTTAAGTGATCTCTTAATACCACCATCAATAGCTGGTAAGTAAAACTTCACCTCAAATGAACATAAAACTACAAGGACATGTACCCATAAAACTGGCACATTACATCTATCATATCACCTTATAAATTATTTGGTGATTCAGTTTTATTTCATTCCGTTGAATTAAATTCGCGCTAAGCAGGTAATTGATCTATCATAACAATTTCTAGGTTAATATGATTGCCTGATGTCTTAGCAATCGCCGTTCTCATAGCCACACTAAACAGTGTATTTTTTTTCACGCCGAGGAGGGGTAAATGTACCTAACCGCACCATAGAGGAAGTCGTCACATCCTCCGTGTGTGGGGCCCTCACCCACTAAATCGCCCCCTCGTCTCGTGGACTTGTTGTGCCCACTCCGGAACTAGGGTGGTATTACTATGGAGTGGAGTCCCTTTGGCCCCTGCGTGTTCATATCCGCGTCCGGATTGCGTGTCGAAAGTTGAAAAGACATCTAATCGCCTCAAATTCGAAAATATTATTTGTTCACATAGCCATTCATACAGAAATGAGCCTCATTGCCTTATCATTTTTCGATGAAAGTTAGAGTCCTTTGCCAACAGCTCCAGGCAACTTCGTTCTTATAGAAAAATAAACCAATGACGCTACTAGTCCATAATTTTCACGCAATTTTTTATTATAACTTAAATTAATTGGCCATTAAAAACCCGTTTATCGGATTTCAGTCTGCCTTTACACATCCTTGCAGGCGCCTCGGCTTCTTACGCGCATTTGGCAGTTGGACACACCAATTTTGTGCCTTCAACACACACTTTCGGTAAAACCCGCATCAAATACCCGTCTCCCAGGAGCATACTCTTTTATCCAGATATGGCCGAGCCAGCGTAGCCGCTGGATGTTGGTGTACTACACAACACAGCTCACACTGGACCGAAAACTTTACGTACGGCTTTTCTCTCGACTAGTGTCTATACTGCTGCATCGTCCCTTAATAGTGTCCATACTTCTGCGCCATAGAGAAGTACGGATAATGACTTGTAGGGTATTAGTTTCGTCGTACGAGATAGATCTCTGCTACTAAATTCCCCATTGGGACCATAGCAGTACCTGTTAACAAGAGTGATTCTATCCTTGATCTCCTGACTGACATCGTTTTTGCTGGTAATTCACTGACAACATTGAAAGTATAGTTATTGGCTGTATTATGGGTTGCGATATGCCTCATGACGCAACTTGTAGACAACATATATTTCGTTTTGCCCTTTTTTACCAATTAATTTCTTGGAAACAAAAATTATTTCATTATGGCTTGATGCCTCTCGCTATTGACCGTCACAGCAACTTCTGGCTAATTTCGAAAGGAATAACAACCTCTGTTGCTGTAACCGCTTAAAATTAATTGCGTCAAGCAGTATCAAGCAGTAAAATTTAACTACATCAATCAGCCTATTTTAACAGCATCAAGCAGACGATTTTAACAGAGTCAAGAAGTCAATTTTAACTGCAACAAGTAGTCAATTTTAATTGCAACAAGTAGTCAATTTTAACTGCATCAAGCAGTCAATTTTAACTACATCAAGGAGTCAATTTTAACTGCATCAATCAGCCAATTTTAAAAGCATCAAGGAGCCAATTTAACTACATCAATCAGCCAATTTTAACATGATCAACCAGACGATTTTAACAGAATCAAGCGGTCAGTTTTAACTACAACAAGCAGTCAATTTTAACTGCATCAAGCAGTCAATTTTAACATCGTCAAGCAGCCAATTTTGAAAGGTGTAATGCTGATGCTTTAGTTAATTAAGGTTTGTATTCGCTTCTTGTTTAAAGCGGTAGCTCTTTAAACTGAAATGTGCTTCAATTCATTGGTAAAAACGCTCATGTAAGAACAATTTCAGAGACTGAATGCAGCAAATATACTTTTGATAGGCACGTACGTTTCGATCCCTTCGTTAAATTTTTCACGTCGTCGGCTAAGGACAAAGGCGAGCAAGTGGGGAAAAGTTGTGGAATCCACAATTCGACGTTTTCTTCAAGACTTCGTGCTTTAGTAGCAATATTCTCTTGGATACGCACATTTATTTGCGTTGTTAAGAATTTTGATTCGAAAACTGTCAATACCTGTACGAATTTTTTGATCAAACTTCACTGAACGGAAATGTCAACATAGTTATCGATATTGATAGTTCTTTTATAGGGTGGACTATTTAAAAGTTTAAATTTAAGAATGCAATAAAGCAAAAAAGCATTTGAAATCTATCCAAACTTATTTCCCTGTTGTGAATTAAATTTATTCCGTTAGAAATGACCAATTTTCGTGCGCTTTTTCGTGTGAATGGGTTACGAATGTTGGCCTTCAAATGCTCAATTGTCTCTGGTTTGTCGTCATAGCACTTTTCTTTAACAAAGCCCCTTAGAAAATAGTTCAACGGTGTCAAATCGCAGCTTCTTGGTGGCCAATTAGCATCATCAATTTGCCTAATTAATCGGCCATCAAACATTTGACGCAAGAAATCGATTGTGACATGAGATGTGTGGCAAGTTGCACCATCCTGTTGAAACCAAACATCGTTCACATCAATACCATGAAGAGCGGGTACAAAGATTGTGGTTATCATGGTGCGATAGGTGTCTCCCTTGACTGTAATGGTTTCGCCGTCCTCATTTTCAAAGAAATACGGGCCAATGATGCCGTCGTTCCACAAGCCGCGCCAAACAGTCTCTCATTATGAATGCATTGCATCCTGTAAAATCACGTGTTATTTTTCTGAGCCCCAAATTTTGCTTGCTTAGCGTACCGATCAAGATGAAAATGAGCTTCATCGGAAAAGATTTTTTTTGGCAAAATCGACATCTTCGTGCAGTTTTTCGTTGACCCAATAAATCTCAACGTTACTCAAGCGTAAATCTATTCATTGCGTTCAGTGGACAGAATAGAATGACATAAGTATTGTTAGATTCGAAATAACCGTTGGTTCAAATTTATACCGACAGATGGCCTACACGTTTCCCTTTTCCAAGAATCAATTTTCTTTAAGAGTAAAATTAAAATTTCAGAAAAAATTCCTGAATATCCTTTCAGTGTTTAATGCACTGTTAATCCCTATACAGTTATAAATAAAAAATGGCTCTTTATGTCTTAATTTGCCAGTAAAATACTTCTTTTTGTTGTACTTGAATGCACCTGAATTAAATAATAAAATCTCCATAGAAAAATTTAAATAACAGACCGAGAGAGAGAGTCTTGTGAATAATTAAATATTTACTGAGTACTTACTCACCCAAGCATTAAGAAAAATAACGGTTTTTAAATGATTAACACCAGCAGCATGCATTATACACTGTTTCCATGAAGCAATAAATCGTGTAATTCTGGTATAAAAGTACGCTTACGATTACTTTGGTGTAAACAACGTCATGGCCTTGTCATTGGATTTCAGGGATATTGAATGGCATGGCATGCAATTCAATTGAATCGCTTGCATGCATGCATGTGCATATGCAAGCGTATGAATATAGATTTGTAAGGCCAAGTGTACGAAAAAGAAATATTGCTGCAGAGTTATTGTTTTTTGGACGAATAAAAAAACAACAGGGGAATCATTCCTGAATCATAAATTAAAATTAATAAAATTCGTTACGTAGGCAGGCAGGCAGGCAGGCAAGCAGTTTAATATTCATTTTGCTGTTGTTCTCTTTTAATGAAAAAACGTTATTTTTATTATGAAATATTTCTTTTTCCTCCCCTTTTGTTCCATTGCAGACATAAATGCTCCATACATCCAGCGCAGTTTAATTGTGGAAGAAGGAAAAACTTTAAATTTAAGCTGTGCCGCCACCGGTAATCCTGTGCCCCATGTTGAATGGCGTCGAGATGACGGTCGCACCATTACCATACACGGCGTTGAAAGTAAGCCAACCAACCAGCCAATGCATCCGCACCGACATGCACCTCAAACCGTATTTCTGTAGCAAAAAACGTTTGATTGCAGGCCAGTGCGAAATATTTAAATTTTTTAAATGGCCGTCCGGACATTTAAAAACTAAGAGTCCTTCCTTCTTTTTTTTGGTTCAATTATTTATTCATACTTTTTTTCTCTCTCTTTTTGCGTTTTTTCCTTTTCTTCTTTTTTAATACAAAAAATAGTGTCCTCTGTGAGCGGCCAGTATTTAAAATTTACGAATATCACGCGTAATCAAATGGCAGCGTATACCTGTTATGCGGACAATGGTTTGGCACCCGTGGCAAATGCTACTTTCCTGCTGGAGGTGCATTGTAAGTATGTTTTTTAATTTTATTATGTACGTATGTATGGATATGTATTGTGATGCAGTTGAGATATAATTGAAAACAATAACGCTTTAAAACTTAAACCCCCAAAGCGCTGAGTGCCAGTGGTGTTCAAACCTCAAAAAAAAAATGAAGTTTATGCAAAAAATGAAGTTTTTAGCAAAATAATAAGGGGCGTTACAAGCAGGGGTTATCCACAAGATGAGGTTCTTTTGCCATTAAAGTGGATCTTAATTATGAATCAATTATTGATGAAATGTCCTAAGAGGGCATTGACTGCCAAGGTTATGTAGACGACATATGTATACTGTATGCAACATTATTCAAAGAGGTCTTGAGATTCTCAGTCGCTGATGAATATTAGTGGGATTGAAAGTAAGTCCAAGCAGTAGTAGTACTATTAACGAGAAGGATGAAACAAAAATTACATGGAATAACATTCGACTCCTAAGTGAGACAATATTACAGAAAATGGAGGCAAAGTAGCTGAGAACAATACAGGACAGTAAACTGACATGGACGCTAACATTTCAAGGCGCGTCAAGCATGCCATCATGATGTAAATAATGCTTGCTTGGAGTGCAAGCTAGAAATTAGGTCAGGTCAATTATAACCTATAGGATCAGTGTTTAGGCAGTCAGAATAAACTGAAAACAACTCAGGTGTAGTTTGATAGGATATAGAGGCCTGTATTGTAAAATTGAAATTTGGAAATGGTACTGAACTATAACTGAAAATGTACTTTTTTGCAGTACAAATGGTACTTTTGTTAAAAATATTGATTTGTACTTAAAACACATATGGAATGGTATAGAAAAACTTCTGCGGATGCAGAACGTAACAGAACGTGAAAGCCCCGTTTAGTCCGACGTCGACTGAACATACGTTCGTTTTTAGCCTATGAAGAACAATAAAAATGCTCACCGAAATTACATTACGGTTCGGCAAGCGTTCTCATTGCTTTTCGTTTAAAAAAAAAGCGAACGTACGCTCCGTGGACGTTTGGCTAAACGGCGCTAAAGACGGAATTTTTCAACACTGATAGATACTGTCATTTGTTGGTATAATCGGTGCCCATTTGACATGAGATTCATCAGCGTTCATTTAAATCCATTCCTTATAAACTGGATAAGAGTTAATAGAACAATTTGCAGACTGCATAATATTTCCTGAAATATCCATTAGTCATGACATAGAGTGTGGCTGATGCAGAAGTGTTCAGTTTCAGAGTGAATAACACAGGGGAAACACCCGGAAATCTTCTACTCGCAAGTCTACGTCATTAAGAGATATACTCTATTCAATGTGGACAAAAAGTATAAAGAGCAGGACATAGCAACACTATCTGACAGTTAGATCATCAGCCGAGCAATCGCCCCAAAAGACGTTGACATGAAAATAGTATGGAACTCGCTGAGCAAGCTGAATCAGTTACACACTCTGTTGTATCCTAAGCAACATGAAAATTGATGGCACTAGGCAGGCCGATGAGCTCGCGAGAAGAGGAATTTAATGCCGTTGATAGGGCCTGTCCTTGGAATTGGCATATAATTTTGGAGGTGTATAAGCGGCGAAAGGAAAAGATATAGAGGAGGGATACATTCCTAGCAAAATTTCCTAAATGACAATGGACAATTGCGGATAAGGTGGGTGATAGTCTTATCGTCCTTCACGTCATTGTAGACATCATGGGTGCTACCTTGAGTACCAGCTACTGCGTTTACAGCGCATCTCAATTGTATTCACATATAGCCAATGCCAACATTCGTAGATCATGAGCTATCTTACGTAGTTGGACTGTTAAAGATTAAGTTTCCACTTCTCTAGGTGTCAGTCTGATTGTTTACCTAGAGAAGTGCCTCACCGTCTAGTTATGAGATATTCGGGATCTCCATATTAACGTGAATGTCGTGTTGACGTCATATAAAGCTTTTAAAGCTGGTTGGCCATCCATAAGGAACCCAATAGCCTTACCGTATACTCAACAACTCCGTACCCAGTGAAAAGTATTACAAGCGGCTGAAACTTTGGAGTGAATAACACTACATTCTTCTATTAACTTGTAGCAAATTTTCATTTAAATCCATCCGTGAGGACCTTAGTTTTAATTTTTATCGTTATGGTGCGAACACACCGAAAAGCGATTGCTGTAGATGCGCATGGAAAGGTAATTATGTACATAAAAGGGGGAAATGAACCACACTCTGCTAAAGTAGGGACATATTTTCTGTCATACATCATAGCTCCTAAACTAAAAGCCGTACATTTTGGAAATTCAAGTTATCATACGGGAAATTTATTATTCTTGTCACACCCGTTACAAAAAACAATTTTTGTTTTTATTTATAATCCTTTTAAATTAGCAGTTATTTTACATGCTTCTGTCTATTGCAAATAATTTAAGTCATGTTCGTTACATGATCTTGATGTTTTACAATTGGAAAAAAAAAATTAAAAATAGTGTCACACCCGTTACAATAAAATATTTTCTTCCTTTCTTTCTTTCGAAGTTAAAAATTCCGTGAATTTATTTTCAGTTCCTCCCATGATGTCGGTCTATCGCCAATAAATAGAGTATTTAGTATTCTTGTCACACCCGTTACAAAAAAGTCTTTAAATTAGATGTTGTTTGACTGTGCGTTTGACTCTGTTGCAATTAAATACGGTTATACTCGTGCATAATTTTAATATTTTACAATTAAAAAAAAATTATTAATAATGTCACACCCGTTACAATAAAATGTATTTTTTTACTCGAAGTTAAAAATGCTGTGTTTTTTATTTCCAGTTGCTCCCATGATTTCTGTCTATCGTCAAATGATTTACGCTGAATATGGACGTACAGCTACTTTAGAGTGTATCGTTGAAGCTTTTCCAGAGGCAATACGTTACTGGGAACGAGCATATGATGGTAAAATTTTAGATCCTGGTGAAAAATATCGCATTGAAACGTATCCCGATGGGTAAGGCGCAAATTTATTGGCTTTTAATTGACGTTTTAATTTTTCCATTTTCATAGATACAAGACCACAATGCGTTTAACCATCAATAATTTGCGAAAAGATGATTTCGGTTATTATCATTGTGTGGCCCGTAATGAATTGAATGCAACGATGGTTAATTTTGAAATTGCACGTAAGTTTTCAACCCTTTTGACAGTTTGACATTAACAATGCCAATGTCGGTCAGTAGCATTAATAATGATTGATGCCATGAACTGCATTGACATGATTGAATGTCATGCATGTTTCGATGAATTGTAATGTGTATTCATCATGTATTCATCATGATTTTTACAACAATGTGAAAACATTTCCTTTCAATTTCTTTTTCATTAATTCTAGCACAAGATCCCAATAGCGAAACACCTTATGTGGGCAAGGAGATCAAAGTTTACGGCCAAAGACCACCCGAACAGGAGTGTCCTGTGTGTGAAACATGTCCAGATGCAAGGTTTTTATATTTTTTCTAAACATTTTTATTCCCCAGAATATTTGTGGCTTAAACAGAAACAAATTCTGGTTAATTTCTTTAAACATTTTTGCCAATTTTGTGCTGCTTTGCACAATCCTTAGAAACCAAAATTTTCTTTCGTTTCGTTTTCGTTTATTATTTTTCGTTTCTATTGTTTATTGTTCAATGAGAATTAATTTTTCCTTATGTTTTTTGTATTTATTTTTTGTTTTTGTTGTAATGTTTTGTGAATTCATTTTCATTAGTTTGTATCAGTGTAAGGATTCGATTAATTCCAATTTCGAAATTCAACCAACCGGAAATCATAGTTATCCTGGCTTACCAAAACGCAAAAAGAGTAAGTATATTCAACTCTTCTATTCAATACCCTCTCTCTCTCTCTCTCTCGTCGTCTCTCTTGTTTCAAAAAAAATTCATTCAATTCAATAACAAAAATAGAAGCAACACTCACTCACTTACATAACCCCTCCTATACATTGAAATGCTTGCAATAAAAGCAGTAGCCATTCAATATCCTTTTAGAATTATAGTCCTGTTTTGACTTCTTAAGTACAATGGAAGAATATTTTCGAAAAGTTTTAACATTAATAGGATTTCCTTAGAAAGGCAAAGCACGTAAAGGACTTCAATGAAATTTCTATTGTTTACTGGAACAAAGTCATGATGCTGTTAATCAGGACGTGCCAACTGTGGTTCACTAGTTCGTGTAGTATGAATACGTGCTGATTATTATCTTGAATGGGTACCACAGTACTAATACCATATGATCTATTGTATTCCCCTCAATCTTCGTAACATATAATGTCTCTTCTAAGCCTATTGCTCTGGCAAACATCAGCACTTCTTATGCTCCCTGCCGTTTTCTCCCGAGATGCATTCGTGCCTCGCCGGTTCTCAGAATGTGTTTTTATGATTCATTCTTATCATTACAGAATCTACATGTAGGGCTAAAAACAACCCTCATTTGGAATAAGATCGTTAACCTCAGACTTTAGGTTTTCCTGGTTAGATTGATGCGTCACTTTAATCTCTTTTTATTGTAAATTTCTAAGCAAAACTTTCGATTGCCTCAAACTAATTTGAATTGTAAACAGTCTTTGCCTCTCTTTATCGACATGATGTTTATATCACATGGGTCCCGAAACATAGAAACATGGGTCCCGAGTAACTGCAGAGCAGTTGATCTGGCTAGAAGGAGCCCAACCATCGAACTCTCTAATGAAATCTCGACATTAGGGATCCCTTTGTGTACCTGCAAGCTTATAATTGACAATGCAATCGTGTATCGTGTCAACATTAGATGAACAGTTTCGGACACAGGCAGAACGCGGCAGAAAATCTGGCCAAGGTTGGATAGAAGGCGCGTGGCAGCTCTGTTTAAACTCCAGAGAAGTAGGCTTAGTGCTGCTGTGGTAATTATTACGAGGCATTACATTCTAGGTACGCTTGGGAGGCGTATTGGTCTTAGACACCTTGCAAATGATTTCTGCAGAAGCTTTTGAGATGAGCAGGAGGATGATACTGTTCTTCACCTACTGTATACTTGCCCGGCAGTTGGTCGGAGGAAAAGGAGGCGCCTGGGTGCCTACTATATGGAGGAACTGGATGAATTGTCATGCATTGATATTGGCAGTCTTAGTCGCTTCATCGGAAGATCCGAGTTGTTCCCGGACTAGGGGAAAGTGTGAAACTGTGGTATCACAATGGACCCTGTGTGTGGCTTAAGCGTATCCGCTCATAACTTCATTGAGGGGACAGCCACTTCTACCTATCTACCTACCTTGCCTCTCTTAAGCTTCCCTTTCGCTGACTATAAGTTTCCAAATATTTACTCCCACTCCACAGAAAGATTCTGGCCCTTTTAGTTTTCAATTCTCCTCCTCTCATTGTCGAGAATTCACATAAGACCTGGCCAAAGGATGACTATATTTTCACTAATCAGCTTCCTCAGCCTGTCGCATACTATGGTCAATTTAACCTCATAAGAACCTTGTGCTCGAATTGAAGGCTGTCCTGTCCTTTATATCTTCTACCCAAATTGAATTGAGTACATCTTTAGATGGCATGAGCCCTCACTTGGAAAATATCCTAGAGTTTTCCTACGAGTTTCAGTAATTTTTTCATTTTGCAACCAAAAGCTACCGCTCCTGTCTCAAGATCCGTTCTTAACTCTTCCGCATGCCACAAAATGGGTCCTCATTTAAATAAGTGCGTAGTAGAACAATCTATCAATTCACTTTCATTAATAAGTCCCGATGGCAAGTATTTATCAAAATCAAAAAGTCTGCTGGTTCTGTCGAGGGGACTGTTAACGAGAAAGCCATTAGCCACTCGAAGTTACACTTGATGCCCATCAATCTATAGACTCCAATGCAGCGAACTTAAGTCCAACAGAGCTCGCAACACATCTGTAAAATACAGTCAAAGAAAAAAGTCTACATACAATGGATGTGTGACTGTAGATTTTCATTGCCCGGTTATAATGACAAGCGCTCAACTCCATTTGAGCTGTTTTCAAAGTTGTTTTGTCTGCCCAGACAATGGCCCTATAAATCACTATTTATCTGACCATCATGGTTAACAAACAGTTCATAACTCCTGGGTTACAATCCCAGAATTGTCCAGCAAGCCTTCTGCATATCATTTGGCTTGTCTAGCCGCTCCGGAGATACTCTCTAGGTTAGGTTAGGTTAGAGGACGTGTACTTGTCAATTAAGACAAGTGCAGTACCCGGAGGTCGAATTGACCCATTATACAACGTCTTAGTTTCTCACACCACTTATATTGTGTGTGTTAATTTTATACATGAGTGGTGGGACCTACAGTTTAAAGTCGACTCCGAATGAGAGATTTTTGAGAAAGTTTTCATGGCAATTTTACGTTACTCTCAGAGTTTTTGCCAGAAATCTGCTGAGAGGAAGTCGCCGAAGAAATACTTTTTGTATTTTATCTTGATGTCTGGCCTGGGGCTCGAACCCTGGCTTTACGTCGAATAAGCCAACACACTACCTACTAGACTACGGCGACTTCAAAATACTCTTTGTATGAGCCCTTAATGTCATTTAATAGTCAATGATGTTACCAGATATTTTATCTCCATTTTCTGAAATTTTTTTCTCGAATTTTCTTCCATTTCGAAAGCTTTTTTCTTCTTGTAAAAGATAGTATTGTGGTCTTGCATTCTTATTCTCAGGTTGACTGTCATGCACCAATGACTTAAAATCTCAAGAGATCTTTGAATGATGTCTATTTTTTATTCCATATTTTTTACGCATCATAAAATAAAAAAAGAATTCATTGTTTTAAACCTCTGATGGCAAAGTTCATTGTCGATTTATGAGTGCATGTCTGCCAGAGTGTGTGTGTGAGTTTGTTTTGCTTGTATTGTTGAGAGCATGCTGTGATGTCATAAAAACCAGACAAGTTTTAATTGAATCGTAAGTCTATTGTAAATATAACAACAAAAACTCAACAACAACAAAACTTATAGAAATACATTCTCAGTCTTCGAATAAAAAAACCGTATAACCCCACTAATTAGATTTGGTGATTATAACTCATACATAAACACACACACATTGTTGCATTGTTGTTGTTGTTGCAAACAAAACAAAGATGCTTGTTTTCCGTTTTATAAGAATAAATATGGGGGTGTAGCTATTAAGTACAGAGAGATGGGATGAGAGAGAGTGTACGTACGTACATTTGTAATCATAATTTCAAATTTTTTTCTCTCGTTTATTTGTGTCTTCGTTTTTAGGCTGTAGTTTATATGCGGTCGGTAAGCCCGTTTTCCATAAATACGTTGATGAGTTGCACGGTTCATGGCTTAAGGATCCCGCCGCTAAGGATATCGACCGTGAGAAAACCTACATAACAAAAGAGAAAGACAACAAACTGCTGTACGAATACACCTCGAAAGTAGCCTATCGCATGAATGATGTGCCGCGCAAACAATATGATTTGGGTGTTGGCTTTCAAGTGAGTTTTAATCGCAAATAATTTAATTTTTTTTTTGCTGTATTTTAAGTAAAATTTCTCGAAATTGTTGTTTGGAATATTAATTTAAAATTTGTTTTCTTTTCTTCTCTTCTCTCACAATGTATTTTCCAGGGCAATGCTCATGTGGTGTATAATGGCTCATTCTATTACAATCAATACAATTCGGATTTAATTGTAAAATTAGATTTGTCTACCGGCAAAAAAATCAGTGAGTAAATTATGGCCCAAATGAATTATAATTCTATACAGCACGTTAGGTTTCTACTGAGACTAAAGACAGTGGTTCAAATGATGGCTGTTGCGGTGGCTTTTTAAATTTTTTTTTTTTTTTTGGTCAACTGGTTTTAATTGCTATGTGAGTTGGACTTTATGTTGTTGCATATGTAAATACATATGCAAAATGCTTCGTAGTGATCCGTAAGTTAGGCTCGGGAACACCGTGTAATCTATACTTACTTACTTTATTAACCACTAATAACCCGATTATTGGATTTCGACCTGCTTCAGCACATTCTTCCAGGCGTCTCAGCTTCTTGCATACCTTTACCAGTTGGTCACATCAATCGATGACGGGGCTTCCTGGACGCAAACAAGATCGTCCTCTTCCTCGAATTTCGCAAATCCCTATATCAAGTACCCGTCTTGCCATAGCATCCCCACCCATTCGAACGACAAGGCCCAGCCAGCGCAGCCGCAGGATGTTAGTAGACTTCACAACGTCTACATCGTTGAGGAGCTCATACAGCTAATATCACCGCCAACTCGCACTGGACCGAAGATACTCAAGGCTGCCGCATCAATACTTAATAGTGTTCATGGTGGTGTAATGTATACTTTTTGGTTATTCACTATACTTCCACTAATAGTAGCAGTGCAGTGCAGTGCGTTCATTGTGTTGCTGCTCAGCTTTGACGACAGATGTGGCGCTTACTATATCTGACTGGTATTCTCAACTACCTTGATTGTTTTATTGTTTGTTTATCCAAATCAACTTTTTTTTCGCGGGAAGGAGGGAAAATGCTTTATGCATTCATAAAGGTCGTCACCATACATGGTATGTCGGACTCTCCCACTGGGTATACCGACTAAAAACCCGCCTTGTCTCCTCACCGGGGTATCATTCCACCTCGAAACCACGGTTGTATTACTTCGAGATGGCACCTGCGCCAGTTCCATTATTGTCAGCCTGCGTCCAGGCTCCGCTCTTGCCTTATTCTACTGCGTCTAGGTCATATTTTTTCCTTCGCAGGACATAGTGCACAAATTGTTTTACTGCGTTCCAGTTTTCTATGCTCTTTGTCATTTTCAACACGACGTTTGTAGCACTAATAATGCCTCGAGACCCTGACGTCTTTCGGCCCAGCGACTGCAGCCGAAAAAAGTGTGTTCGCTATCTTCTAACATTTCCTTCTCCTCGTAGATGCAGAATGGCGAGCGACGTTTCCCCATGCGATGCAGGTACTCTCTGAAATATCCATGACCGGTTAGCATCTGGGTTAGATAGTAGTCTACTTCGCCGTTTTTTCTGTTTTTCCCCACTTGCAACTCGGGAATCAGTTTATATGTCCACCTACCATGCCGTTCATTTTCCCAGCGATATTGCCATTTTAAGAAGACTTCGTGCTGTATCGTTTCTATGCTCTGCGACTGAGTCGTGCTCTGTCTAGCCTTGAAAATCATCTGGCGCTCAATTGCTTGAAGGTCTGTGGAAACCATTCCGGCTATTATTAAGGCAGCTTGTGTTTATACCGTGCGATACGAGGATGTGACCCGTAAAGCTGCTATTCTCTGTGCAGATAGTAGTTTTCTTTAGCTCTGGTTCGAGTTTTCAAAGTAGAAGCCCAGATTTCAGAACCATATAGAAGTATACTATTTCCAGCCTCCATGACTAATTTCTTCCTACTTGTGAGTGGTTCTCCAGAATTTGCCATCAGTCTACTCAGCTGTGTTGTTATTTTAGCTGCTTTCCCTGTTGCATACTCTATCTGCTCTGAGTAGGTCAGTTTCGAGTCCAGTCTAATCCCAAGGTATTTAATAGATCTCTTCGTAGGGATAACCAAGTCGCCTATATTTATTTCGATCTCGGTCGGAATATGTCGTCTTGTTAGTAACAGCAGCTCCGTTTTATGCATGGCCAACTGCAGGCCGTGAGATTCCAGCCAGTTTTTAGTGCGCATCATGACTTGTCGTAGTCTGCGTTGAACTACTTCTGTGTTCCTACCTCTAATGACTGCCGCAATATCGTCTGCGTATCCGACTAGGAAAGTATCAGTATAATGATCAGCCGTGTTCTGTACTGCGTTGTGTAGTTATTTTCCAATTTAGTTTTCTGACCAATACGATTCCAAGATATTTGTTGTTAATGGACGTATGTGCTGCGTCCAGTTGGAGTATGAGACTACTCTGTTTATACCAGAGTAACATAGTTTTGATTGGGTTTACTCAGACTACGCATTTTTAGCATCATAAATTAATTGACAGATGCGCGGCCTCGGACACGGGCAGAACAGCGCGGACAATCTGGCCAAGGCTGGATGAAGAGCGCACGGTGTCTTCTTAAATTCCAGAGGGGCACGCTTAGTATAGTTGTCCGGGTCATTATAGAGCATTGCATTATGGGTACGCATAAGAGCCGCATTGTTCTTGGACACCTTGCTAATGATTTCTGCAAAAGCTATAGGAATGAAGAAGAGGAGGAGACTGTCCTTCATCTGCTGGATACATGCACGGGACTTTGTCAAAGGAGGAAAAAGTACTTATGTAGGCGCTTACTATATGGATGTGTTGCTTCATAAGGAGCTACAAGTGGTTCCGAGACTAGGGGATAGCGGAAAACTGTGGTAACACAATGGGCCCTATATGGCCTAAGTGCTTCCATTCAACTCTCTTAGGTAGACAGTCATCTCTACCTACTGACCCACCTATTTCCCCGTGTCATCACCATACTTGTCATACGAGGCGACTAAGGGTGCTGCTACCAGTCAGGAACTAGTTGGAGTTCAACTGGCAGCAGTCTGGACTTACATGGCCTCGAAGCCTGACCAGAGGCCTTAATCTGGTACCACGGGTGCCGGGGAGTCTCTGCCCGGCAATGATGAGGCCCCCTTGTGGGAGCGACGTGGTGGCTGTGGCTTAGACCTAAATCGCGGGAAGTGTGTCAATACGGTGTGGCGTTACACTCTTAACGCATTGAAGGAGTTTAGATGGTCTCCGACCCCAAAACAAGAGGGAAATCATGTCCAACACAACATGACTTCGAATTGCTACCTACATACAGGGTTGCAGCCAGTGGTTGCAGTATGTGGTGGCGTTAGTAGATGCATTGATTTCACCCTGTGCGAAGAGCACCGTGGGATAAGGTCCACATGGATAGGTACCCACATAAAACCCACACATTGTTGACCCACCTATCATCATAAATGTATTCTGAGTGTACTTTGTCTTCTTCAAATCTACTTCAAATCCATTTTGGTATGAAGACAGTCTTTGTCTCTCTTCATTTTCCCTTACCTTCACATATATGGGGACCCACTAGAGGACAACCTTATTCTGTCCACGTAGCTAATTCAGCTTTAGTTCAAGAAGGATTCCCAAAAACTTTGCAGTGTCCTCATTAGTATTTGGTTGAGTGATGATCAAAAATAATTCTTTTTCCTAGAAACTAACAATTTAAAGAGTTTTAACGATAAAAAACTCTCCATAGAATTGTAAACCTCTTTACCAAGGCAACAGCATTACCCATAATAAATTTAAAACCTGACCTAAATTATGTTGAATGTAGAATTACAAAAACAATAACAAATTACATGAAATTAAATCAAAAGTTTTCATTTAACAAAAATTCCTTAAAACAACATCAAAAAAATACGAAAGAAGAAGTCATTTCAACAGAAACCACTGTTTAGCCACTGCAGGCAACACAAAAAAAAAACTTTTTTGATTTTCCAAACGAAAATAGAAGTTGAATGAATAAAAACAAGACAGACAGACAGACCGTACTTTCTAACTTAGAGTCAGAGTCAGATATGAAAAACTAAATAAAAATTCTTCTTCATTAATTGCAGCAACACAATTGCCGAGTGCTGGCATTGCATCTGGCAATAAATTGTACTCGACAGGCTACAATTACATGGATTTTAATGTGGATGAGGTTGGTTTGTGGGTAATTTACAGCACTTACGATTCCAACAATACTCTCGTGGCAAAGGTAAGAAAACTAAAACTGTTTTACCACACATACACTTACATACATAAAGGGTGGGTCATTTTAAAGTTTAAATTTAAAAACGGTTTAAAATTTTCTTAAATTATATTTTTTGTTGTGAAGTACAATTGTTCTCGTTTAGAAATGGAAGATTATTTCATTCCTATGGCTGCCGCGGCTGGCCTTACAGTATCTTATTCGATCGCAGCAATTTTCGCGCAATTTATCGAGTGTATGGAGTCGTATCTCTGGAATGGTGTCACGAATGTTGGCCTTCAAATGCTCAATATCTTTGGCTTGTCGGCATAACACTTTTCTTTAACGGCGCCCCACGGAAAATAGTCCAACGGTGTCAAATCGCTGCTTCTTGGCGGCCAATTGACATCCACATTTCGTCTAATTAAACGGCCATCAAACGTGTGTCGCAATAAATCGATTGTAGCATGAAATATGTGCAAGTTGCAACATCCTGTTGAAACCAAACATCGTCCACATCAATATCATGAAGAGCGGGTACAAAAAATCGATTATCATGGTGCGATAATAATCTCCATTGACCGTAATGGTTGTGCCGTCCTCATTTTCAAAGAAATATGGGCCAATGATTCATCCGCTTCGCTAGTCGCAACCAAACAGTCACTCATAATGGGTGCAGTGGCTTCTGTAAGACCACGTATGGGTTGTCTGAGCCCCAAATACAGCCAAAATGAAAATGAGCTTCATTTGAAAATATCATCATCATGCAGTTGGCCTATCTGGCGAAGTGAAAACAAAGCGGATGGTTATGCGGCTTTAACTCTTGAACGAATTGAATTTTGTCACACCAAGACCTTTTCGCGAAATTCGATGTAGACTGGTGCGTGAAATGTTCAACTCTTGAGAATGATGACGAGTTGATGAATTCTTACGAACATTCCCACCTACAGCTTCGACATTTTCGGGTGTACGCACTGTACGAGCACGTTTACGTCTTGGCATGTCAACAATGAAACCACTTTCACGAACTTTAGAAATAAACTTACGTATACCGGGCACTGTTGGTCCTTCTCTGCGACCAAATTTTGTACGACATTTTCGTGCAATTTCCGACCAATTACACAACCCTGCATGGGTTTTGCAAATAAGATGGCTCCAGGTGTTTCCGAAGACATTTTACACGCTGAACACGAATCAAAACATTTCCATCACGTCAGGTTTACGAGATAAAGGGGGTTGAAACCCCTAAAAATAGCGTTTTTGGCCATTTTTGGAAAATTGTAGAGCTAAACACTGACGTGCTAGAACCATCGCTATTATTAGAAATTGACGATTGATCTTTCCTCTTTAAAATGAGCCCAAAGCCAAACTGTTTGCATGAACCCTTAAAGTAGGGATTGGGTTTATGTCGAGGGGTGCAAGAGAAAATTAAACACATTACGGATGTCGTTAAAAATTAATCAGATTTACTTGAAAATTGTTACTCAGGGGTTTTTGGGGTCGCTGATTATAGATCTTCATTCAGATTTAAAAAATTCAAAATGGCGGATCCATTATGGCGGTCAAGTAAATCTGATTAATTTTTATAAACTTCGAACACCATTTTGAATTTTCCGCCATTTTAAATTTTTTAAATCTGAATGGAGATCTATGTTCAGCGCTCAAAATGCCTTCGGAAACACCTGGAGCCATCTTATTTGCACAAAAAAGTCCAAATTTGCAGGGGTATGTTATTTGTCTTTGCTTTGGAAATAAATTTCCAATTAAATCCCAAAGTTGCTCAAGTTGCCAGATTCGAAATAACCGACGGTACAAATTTAAACCGATAGATGGCCAACCTGTTACTTGCATGCGTGCTTAGTGTACTTACACCAAAAACATAAAAATAAAACAAAAAAAAAAAATAAAATAAACAAACCAACAAGAACAATTACTTAAAACTCTAACAGCATACAGACAAACTCTTTACATCTTTATTACCCATATGAAGAGAACAGGAGAGAGATGGAGAGCAGAAGAGGGAAAAAAATAAGGATGTTCAATAATATTTATTGTACACGTACATACATGTTCATGTGATTTCATTCACATCGTTGACTAGCAACGCTTATTTTATTTACATTCCCTTATCCTCTTTCTTTCCTCTCCTCTCATCATCGCTGTGTGTGTGTTTTTGTATTTCACTTTGAAAACTTTTTGCACCATACAGCCAGCCGCCTAGTATGTCTGCTTTTGTAAATTTAATACCCCAGGGGCATTTCAACTTCAAAATTTATACGATAATGCTGACTTAAAATAGTATTTTTCGTCTTGCTCCGCCATCACATCCCACAACCACGTTCATCTTCTATTCATTTGTTCATCAGCATTCAGCATTTTGTAAAGGAATGACAAGTTGTATCCTGCTTTCTTGTTTCTTCTCGTTCTTCTTCTTTTTGTTCCCTTTGTGTAGTTGCAAATGCTGCTGCAACAAAACCACAAAGACATTAAGGGACTTTCCTAATGAGTTTTGTAGGGTTTGGATGCCACCTGCTGAATACATGTTTAAGAGAGGCATTTTTTAAGTGAAATTTAATCGGATTCACTTGGACTTGCAACAGAAATTGGAAAAACAACAAAAATTTTTAATAAAAAAGAAGAAAAAAAAATTAAGACGAACTTCATCTTTTTAAAAAACGAAACGAATTTTCGTTGAATTTTTTTCTTTTCAAGCTTTCTTGTGAAAAATTTTGTTCAAAAGACCACTGCAGTGTTGGCCATTTTGATAGCGGCGCAATGTTTGTTGGACGACGGAAATTTCCTTGAAGATCTCTTCATTTACTCGGGCAGCCAGGCTACAATTAAGTCACTAACAAACATCTTTTGAATTTCTGTCATATATACATACATACATACATACATCATTGGTCATTACAACCCTTCAGTCAGGATTACAACCTCGTTCCTTACACCACTTATGTTGTGTGTGTTAATTTTATACATGAGTAGTGGGACCTACAGTTTAAAGTCGACTCCGAACTACAGATTTTTGAGGCAATTTTATTTACTCGCAGAGTTTTTGCCAGAAATCTGCTGAGAGGAAGTCGCCCAAGAAATATTTTTTGAATTGCGTTCTGTTGTAAGAATATATGGGAGTCAGTCAGTATCCAGCACAGTCTAGTCTTATTGCACGTACCATTTTGCTGCTAACTAGATTGAGTTTCCTGGTAAAACGTGCAGACAATACCCAATTAAATTGAGGTTGGTAGTGCGTTGGCTTATTAGACGCAACGTCACGGTTCCAACTCTAGGTCAGATATCTCCACCAACACGAAATAGGAAAAAAATATTTCTTCGGCGACTTTCTCTCAGCAGATTTCTGACAAAAGTTTTGCGAGTAAATAAGATTGCCATGAAAAAGTTTCTCAAAAACTCTGTCATTCGGAGTCAACTTTAAGCTGTATTGCACTCCACTCGTGTATAAAATTAAAAATCACAACATAAGTGGTGTTGAGAAGCTAGGCTGTAACCCCCTGACTGAAGGGTTGTAATGACCAATTATCTATGTAGTGCCGTTCTATTGAAACCACATTTTGTTTAGGCCAAATGGAATTGATAATAATCGAGCTATAATGCTTAGTGTTAGGGGTGATGCCTTAAGTAACGTCATTCTCAAAGAATATGACGCCACCAGTCCAAAATTCACTTCCAACATCAACATTTTCGGGCTGCATTGGACACTAAATTTGAATGGATTGTTATCCTGCCAAATTCGACAGTTTTATATGCTGACATATCCATTCTTTGAGAAATAGACCTACTCGAGCCCATGAGTGGGCTGTGAACATTCATGCTTCATTTGGCAAAACAAACTGAATGAATGAAAACAAAGTTGAGGGATGTAGCTTCAAAAAGTTTGGAAGTCCCTGTTAAAAGGCTTGGTTGCATAAAAAATAATTGTTTTTTTGTATCGTCCTTGAAATATGTTTCCCAGCCATTGTAATTACAAATTGAAAGCCATATAACCCTTGTAATCCATTTGTCCATTTTAAAGTGATTTAATAGACTGCATCAGCACTGTGGTTTTCTCTCTTCCAGGAATATGCTTAAAACCCCACATATGTACATACATACATACATCTTCTTGCCAATGTAACTCAAATTGTATTTTACTTTGTATTGTGTTTTGTATGTCATTACAGTTGGATGCCGAAAATCTGAAAGTCCAATACAATTTCAATATCACGTTGGATCATACGAAATTCGGTGAAATGTTTATTGTTTGCGGTCATCTGTATGCCATCGATTCGTGTACGGCTAAGAATTCACAAATACGTTACGCCGTTGACTTGTATCAGGGCAATTTAAGGACTGTCAACTTGCCATTTACGAATCCCTTCAGTCGTACGACAACCGTCGGCTATAATCCATATACAGTGGTAAGTAGTAGACAACAGAATATGAACACAAACATTTTGTTTCGCATCTTTTAAGTTATAAGAGGTTGAAGTATAAGTGTATGTGTATTGGTTTGATATTTTAAGGGAGAGAAAGAGAGAATGAGAGCTAGGAAGACAGAGACAGTAAATTAATAGTTGTGTATTATATATCCTTGTGTACATTATGGTGCTTAACAAATATTTAGTTTTGATAGCAGAAAAAAAAAAACAAACAAAAATGAAAAAAGGATTCAAGGATAACATATCAAATGATACTTGTACCCAGCGCCATCATTTTTATTGGTTTTTGTGGTGTTATAACGAGGGGGGGGGGAATGAGAGTGTCAATGACAAATATTTATTATTTGCCCATTGCCAACCAACTATTATCCTGAACGCCATATCAAATTGCCTCCTGCTGTACCATATATATGTATAAGCACACATAAGTAATGGTTTAATCCCTTTGCTAAGGACATTTACTTTTTGTTACTATTCTTTCTTTTTGTTGCTGTTGTTGTTGTTGTATTTCCTTTGTAAATAAATCAATTTTTTCTTCCTTTTTTTCTTTGGAAATTTTCTTTTAATAGTCCCAACATTTCCTTGTTAACGATTGATGTTGATAGATGGCTTCAGTGTTAAATCAGTCAGTCAGTATGCTTGTGCCTTGTGATAATATCCGATGAAATGTTGAAAGATTTTTCCTCTGTAGACGATGATAAATTTAAGCTTTACGATAACCTTAGAGCCTGTACTGTAATGCGAAGCATAAAAAAATATTCAAATATTTACATACACATTGTTAAAGGGACAATAAGGGAAGGCTTGTGTCTCAGGCTATAAAATTAGTCTTGAAAAGCATTATCCTTTTGGGGTAAACAAAATAAATGTTAGGCAGCCATATTAAATGAAAGAAAAAATGGCGGAAAAAATAGGACAAATGAAGGAAATTATAGGCTTTCATAGTTACAACTTAGAAGCAAGCTATTCTGTTATGAAAATCTGTTCTTTTTTCGAAAGATATTTGCTTAGTTTCATAGGCGTGGAAGTTAAGAGATGATCGCGGGATTTGTTTTTATTTTAAAGCAATGGAACGCTTCTTTTTATTGTACCAGAGGAAAGGTAATCACCAAGCTGAGGTGGACGCTATCGGTAGATGTGTTCAATTCAACTTGGACAGCAGCAACATTGGACAGGACATGGCAATACTATCTGACTTACAGGAAGCCATCCAGGCAGCCATCCAAAGAGCCATTCAAGCAGTCATCCAAGCACCCAGTTCATATGAGATTGATTCGGGTATGCTATTACACCGTCGGGGCAAATTGAATCAACTGGGCATGGTAAATAGCCCCGCACTATACTGATTCCGAGGTCATGTAAGGATTTGTGGCAATAGGTAGGCAAATAATATTGTAACGCCGCAATAGTACAGCAACAATAGTACAGGCACAATAGTTCAGCAACAATAGCACAGTTACAATCCCACTGTGGAAAGCACAAAGAATTTCATGTAGGATGTGCTCAGCAGAAACTAGGTCGTAATCCTGACATAACTATGTTATGTTGTGTATGTACTCAGCAAGGGATCTAGTAGGTAGTGTGTTGGCTTATTAGACATATGGCCACGGTTCAAACCCCAGGTCAGACATCAAAACGAAATGTGAAACGAATATTTCCTCCGTAACTTCCTCTCAGCATATTTCTCACAAAAAAAAATAATCAAATTGCCATGAAAGGTTTCCAAAAAAAATCTGTCGTTCAGAGTCGACTTTAAACTGAAGCTCGTGTATAAAATTAACACACACAAGTGTTAATGAGTGGTGCAGGAACTAGGTCGTAATCCTGACTGAAGGGTTGTAATGACCAAATATGTATGCATGTCTGTATGTCAGTAGGTGGACAAGATTGCAACGAAGAGAGATTCTACGCCTTTGATTGGGTTACAATCTTGTTGTAGGAAGCAGAAACAATTTTGTGTAGGATGTACTCAGCAAGGAAGAAGATCGATAAAGTCAGTACTTTTCACACACAAGTTGGGCTTGAGATAATATAGGTTTTTGCTGAATATATTACAATGAAACAGTGTTGAGATATGCATCAGACTATGAACTCATCAGAGGCTGGTAGGTAGTGTATTGGATTGCTAGACGAGAGCTTATGGTCCAAATTCTAGCTCAGAGATCTCGAATAAAATGAAAATTCTTTTGGCGACTACCTTTCAGCAGTATTCTGATAAAAAATTGCCATGAAAAGCTTTTTAAATTTATTATTCAGAGTCAAAATTAAACTGTAGGTACCGTCACTCATTGGAAAAATTAACACACACCACATAAGTGATGTGAGAAGCTAGGTTGTAAACAAAACTAAATGTTTGTAGTGAAACTAAGTGACATCCGCTTCCCATTATCCCCTTACCAACATCCTCTCCTTTATATCCTATTCCCTTTATTATCCTTCCCTCTTTAAGGACGTTGTACAATGGGCCAATTTGGCCTCCGGGTACTGTATTTGTCTTAATTGACAAGTACACGTCCTCTAACCTAACCTAAGTAAGTAATCAGTAAACGGCCTCTGTAGACTCTGTGAAGTGTATTTCAGAATAGGGATCACCTCAAGCACAACTGTGCGGCGTTGTGCATCTAAGAAGAAAACTGCTTGATGCTTAAGAATCTTTAACAACGCCTAACATTATTAACCTAAATTGTACAGCTGCAGTTATCGAGCACATCTAAATTACAATAAGAAATATGGCTTTAGGAAGCACATCCACTTAACGCGTTTTGCTGCTGTTAGAATTTCAACCACTGAAGTCGTGCCGCTTGGCAATCGAGGCATTTGCAACCTTCATGGCAAGATATATCCCAGTCGCTTTAGATGTTTAGGTGATTATCAATTGCTCTGCTTTACTTTGAGGTAATGAAGCCGATTACAAGTGTTCAAGAAACTCTTTAGCTTAATAGAGCCTAAAAGAGGTACTTATTCCTGGACTAGTATTCGGTTAAAGTATGCCTATTCTAATCTTTTTTGAAGTCGCCGTAGTCTAGTAGGTAGTGTGTTGGCTTATTACACGTAAAGCCAGGGTTCGAGCCCCAGGCCAGAAATCAACACAAAATACAAAAACTATTTTCTTCGGCGATTTCCTCTCAGCAGATTTCTGGCAAAAACTCTGAGTGTTAATAATAATTATTAATTAATTATTAATAATTGCCATGAAAATTTCTCAAAAATCTGTCGTTCGGAGTCGACTTTAAACTGTAGGTCCTACCACTCATGTATAAAATTAACACACACACAACATAAGTGGTGTGAGAAACTAGGACGTTGTACAATGGGTCAATTCGACCTCCGGTTACTGTACTTGTCTTAATTGACAGTACACGTACACGTCCTCTAACCTAACCTAACCTATGCCTACTCTAGCAACTATATGTGCTACAGAATTTACCGCAATATTCCTATAACCAAGAGCATACAATTAAACTGACACAAAATTGCTTCGGGAGGGAGTCAAAGCTTACCAGTTTGGATCCGAAAGTTGTACCCACAAATAATCTGCTTTTCCTCAGAGGTCAGGGCTGTCAGTGCTGATAAAAAGCGCTAGCAGTTCAAGATTCCCTTCTTAGTATCAGCCCGAGAGTGTTATTATTACCTCCGATTAAAACTTACTACGGTAGTTCGGGGAAACTGAGAGATTTCTTAGGATAAAGTCCATCGGAGAAAATGCCACCGCCTTCCTTATTTTCTAGTTTAGTGTCGTCTATATTAGACGACCAGTCTTATCTGCCTAGAATTCTAGTGTAAAATCAAAACTAGACTCAGACAAAGTACAATCAATTTCAGTTAGAGTTTGGAGATTATCAGATGGAAATAGTGTCCTACCACAACTGGGCATTAAGACCAATTATAATGCATGAGAGCAGTAAGGTTAATGTGGAAAGCACCCGTAATCTGTATCGTAACAGAACTCACTACATCAAGGAGCTTTACATAGCAAATTTTATTTTTATTTTCATAAAAAATTTAGGTTCGATAACCTCTGAATATATCGGGTCCGCCATCTAACGTTTTTTTGTTCAACTAGTGCTTATTTCGTGAATGGTAACACTTAGCTCGTGCTTGATTTGACAGATAATTAGTTAAATCCTTCCGCTGAATGAATATGGTTGTGTATACGCTTGAATAACGCTAGGAAATATTGCGAAAATTGCGTACGGATTTTGGAAGAAGAGAAGCACCCTCAGCTACGTATGTTCGTTATCTTATGAAAAAAGTGAAAGAAACTGGCATCCTCATCGATAAACCAAAGCCAGAAAAGCCACAAATAGTGCGTACACCCGAGAATATTGATGCTGTGGCAGAAAGTGTGCGTGAAGCGCCATCAACATCAATTCACCGTCGTTCTCAACAATTGAACATTTCGGAGACATCATTGAGACGAATTTTGCATAAAGACCTTGGTATGACGCCATACAAAGTCCAATTGGTTCAGGAGTTGAAGCCAATTGACCATCCTTACTTACAGAAGATGCCGATTTTGGCAAAAAAAATCATCTTTTCGGATGAAGCTCATTTTGAGCTTGGCGGGTATGTAAACAAGCAAAATTGTCGAATTTGGGGCACAGAAAACCACGCATACATTAAAAAGCCGACGCACCCAAAACGAGTCACTGTTTGGTGCGGATTTTGGTCCAGAGGCATAATTGGGCCATTTTTCTTCGCAAATGAGCAAGGAGTGGCCGTTACAGTCAATGGCGATAATTATTGGGCCATGTTGAACGAATTTTTGTTCACAAAAATTGAAGAAAATTGAATTGCCACACAGCCGAAGCTACACTCAATGTTTTGCGCCCTATTTTTGAAGATCGCATTATCAGCCGCAGAGCTGATGTCGTTTGGTCCCCTCGGAGCCCGGATTTGACACCGTTGGACTATTATTTGTAGGGTGCCGTCAAAGATAAGTGTCACGTCGACAAGCCAGAGACAATTGACGCTTTAAAGGAAAATATTCGTGAAGCCATTGGTGAAATACAGCTGCAAACAATCGATAATGTGCTTAAAAATTGGACCGATCGTGTAGGCTACTGCATGGCCAGCCGAGGCAGCCATTTGAATGAAATTATTTTCCATTATTAACCGGAAGAATTGTACTTTCAAATAAAAAACGAAATTAGAAAAAATATTCAGTGGTTTTTTTTATAGCATTTAAAAAAAATTATTTGGCGGACCCTTTATAAAGGGTGTTTTTTACAGAGGTATAGAACTTTAAGTTGGCATTACTTTTCAAGATGACGACCGATTTAACAGCTGTCAAGTGATTTATTCTCAGTTTGGTTCGGCAATTCATCATGAATAGACTCACGCCTGAGCAACGCTTGCAAATAGTGCAATTTTATTTCGAAAATAATGGTTCTGTGCGGAAAACGTATCGCGCACTACGTCCATTTTATCGTCGACAAAATCGTCCATCAGAGCAGTTAATTCGATTAACCATGGAACGTTTTCGCACCACGTTTACTCTTATTGATAACTCGCATCCCCAGAGACGCTGTACGGTGCGTACAGAAGAAGCTATTGCTGCTGTAGAGCGTAGCATTGAGGAAGACCCGAATGAGTCCATCCGCCATCGAGCACAGGAGTGGATCTGCGGAAGGATCTTGGTTTGCGTGCTTACAAAATCCAACTCGTGCAAGATTTGAAGCCAAACGATCATCAAGTAAGGCGTAGATTCGTCGAATGGGCCCAAAACGAGATTACCGTTGTTCCCGATTTTCATAAGCGAATTTTGTTTAGCGATGAAGCGCACTTCTGGTTGAATGGCTACGTCAACAAACAAAACTGCCGCATTTGGAGTGAAGGTAATCCTCAAGTGTATGTGTTACATCCAGAAAAACTGACTGTTTGGTGCGCTTTATGGGCTGGTGGAATCATTGGTCCGTACTTTTTCAAAAACGATGGTGGCCAGAACGTTACAGTCAATGGTGATCGGTATAGAGCCATGATTACTAACTTTTTCATTCCTGAATTGAATAACCATGATGTCCAGGAGATGTGGTTTCAACAAGACGGCGCAACATGTCACACAGCTCGTGCCACAATAGATTTATTGAAAGACACGTTTGGTGACCGCATAATTTCACGTTTTGTACCTGTGAATTGGCCTCCAAGATCTTTTAATTTAACACCGCTAGATTACTTTCTGTGGGGCTATGTAAAGTCATTGGTCTATGCGGTAAAGCCACAAACGCTTGACCATTTGGAAGACAACATTCGCCGTATTATTGCCGATATACGGCCACAAATGTTGGAAAAAGTCATCGAAAATTGGACGTCCAGATTGGACTACATCCGCGCCAGCCGTGGCGGTCATATGCCGGAAATCATATTTAAAATGTAATGCCACAAGATTATCTTTCGGATAAATAAAATTCATGTCAATCGAATTATCCATCGTTGTTTTATTGCAACTTAAAGTTCTATACCTCTATAAAAAACACCCTTTAAAACTTGCGACCCATGTCAGAAAGAAGTCCCCAGCATTTTATCAATTTTGCTAGGATTAACGCTAAGTTTAGATTCATGTGTATACAATACTCAAGGAAAAGTTGATGTTGTTGTATAGTATCGATGCTGTAATGGCGATATGGTCAGCGTTAACGAAGGCTTTGTTGGCCAAGAAGAGTATTGACTGTAAAGTTCCAGAGAAGTGAAGGGAGAACCCCACCCTACAGGGTTACTCCAGCACTGTAAATTTCAAACGGAGGAGGTAACCAGCCCAGTTTTAAAAAGGAGAATTTGTGTGTTAGCAGGTCAAGACGTTACAGTGTTCCTCTCGCACTGTAAATCCTAAACGGAGAGGTAACCGGCCCAGATATAAGAAGACGAATTAGTGTGTTCGTAGGTCAATTTTTTTACGTGTACACAGATTGCAAACTTTTATTCCTTTATTGTCTTTGGAGGGTTGAAAATAAAGCACCCATGTGATGAAGAGAGAGAGAGTATTAATTAAAATTCGATTTCCAAACGAATCAATCACAATTAAATTTATTTTATTTTATTTTTCTGTTCTTTGTTTCATAATAATAATGCCGTTTAAAATTTTAATTGAATTTATTTTTTCTTGTTTTGCTTTTTTTTGTTTCTTTTTTGCAGGAATTGTATTCATGGGACCGAGGAAACTCACTCACATATCCGATACGCTATAATGAGCTAAATTTAATGGGTGATCATGCATAAAGTTTACAACAACAAAAAAGAAACATTTTTTTTAGCCACAGAAAGAAAAAATAGCAAAATCATGTAAAAATTTAATATTTTTTTAAAGGAATTTAATTTTATTTTCTTGAAAAATTTCCAAAAAAAGGAGGCAAAAAACTTAAACAACGTAGCCCAAATATTGCTTGCCTTGAAAACTGGTCATCATCATCATTACCGGACACTAAAAATATGGACTAGAAAAGCCGGACAAAAATAACAAGTTCTAGAAACAAAAGCAAGGGTGCCCACAGTGAATGGTAAAAAAGTCATGAGAATTGTGAACAAGAAAAACCATCCAGAAAAATTACCAAAAAACGGACTAAAAAAGTGAAAGAAAATGAAAAAGAAAAATTATTTAAATAAAGGACTTACAAGCTCAAGTGAAAGAAAATAAAAAAAGGAAACTAAAAATTAAATTATAAAAGAAACCAAAAAAAAATTAAAAGAAACTTTAAAACAAAAAATATATTGAAGAACACACAACTTTTAGATAAATTTTGATGCAACAAATTTTATACATGAAAAGAAACTTAAAAAATAAAAATAAAAATAAAAATGGAAACAATTTTATAAAAAAAAGAAATTAAAATAAAATAAAATAAAAATTTATTATAAAATTATTTGTATTACTAGTAATACTGGCTATAATTTATAGAAAATACTACCACAGTAGAAAATAATTTGAAAATAAAATTTAAACTAAAAAAAGGAAAACTTTTTAAAACTTTAAAACTTTAAACTTTTATTAGGGACGCTCACTTGAAATATGTTTTAAGATTTCATTTAAAAATTGTTTTAAATTTTATTCTTTAGTAAGGGAATCCTTAGAGTTGCAGCCGCCGTAGTGTTGGCTTATTAGACTTGTGGTTACGGTTCAGAAGATTTGTAAAGGTTAATCAGAGAACTGACAGCCACTCGATTGTCAATTCCTAATGCACACTGTTAAATCAGATGTTATCCTGATCACAGCTCAGGTCATTTCTACCAATTGCTTCGGGTTCAAATCTCATTGCTCATTCAACGCGCTCATTACTTCGGTTATAGAAATAGCTGTCAGTGACTGTACCTATCCATACTTAGTACTATCTACGTTAAAAAGGTCTCACAAGAGCTGTATTAATCAAATAAATTGATGGCGATATGTACTGTAGTCTAGTAGGTAGTGTGTTGGCTTATTAGACGTGAGGCCACGGTTCAAACCAGATACGTACAAATATTTCTTCGGCGTCTGCGTCTCGCAAGACTTCTGCGTAAAACTCTGGAAGTAAATAAAACTGTCATGAAAAGTTTCTCAAAAAATCTGTCGTTCGGAGTCGACTTTAAACTATAGTTCCCCCTTCACTCATGTATAAAATTAGAACACACAACATAAGTGGTATGAGAAGTTAGTCCTGAAGGGTTGTAATGACAAGTTATGCTTAAATGCAGACCCACTTTAAAAAAAACTAAATATTCTACTCCCGCAGCTACATGACAATATTAATTAACAGCTGCATTGGTATACGATGAGATACTAAGCCAGCAATAGCTGTAAAATCACAATTGGGCGAGGATGATATCTTCCATCACCCCTATTATTTAATTTTGGAATGTTCAACTGATGAAACAAGTCACATTCAAAATGCTTGATATCGTCTGGCATCTAGGTGGACGTCTAGATAGGTTGTTAAAAATTGCTGTCGTCAACCCTGTACGATACAGACACAGGCCACGTATTGGCCATTTGCGAACACTGTCTGACATTTGCATTAGCATTGCTTCTGCGAAGCTTCTGATTAAGGCATTTAAACTACATATGTCCTTACTTATATGGTGTTTCCACTTCCAACGGCAAAGCGCTAGTCATACAACCAAAAGTAAGAAAAGTTTCATCTTCCTTGCTTCTAAAGTTTATGCAGAAATGATGGGCTCTATATATGGCCTAGACCAAAGCATCTCGCATGAATACCCAGAATCCAATGTCATGTAATGACTTCGATAAACACATTCAGCATGTTTCTTTGGAGCCCTTGATTTTGTTTTGTTCAAATTTTTTTACTCCATTTTACACGTATTCGAAGCCTCTAATCTTGAGCTTACATATGTCCAGTAAGCTTCTCATAGTAGAGAACTCATCGAGAAGTTCGATGACGACACATTATCTGTCAATATCCTCTCTGAAGTTTCGTGCAATGCTACTATGCCTAGGTATCCAAGTGATATGAAAAATGTACCGCACTGCCATCTTTTCGAGAATGACAGCTGTAAACCATTGTAGAGGGCGCTACGTTGGAATACAGTGTTCTGTTAATTCCCTGGCTATCAGAAATCGTGGTAATACGAATACCCTGACGAGATGGTGTCATTGTGCTACCTAAGCAATATAATTTCAAAAATAAACTTCCCACGAAAAAATCATGAATCGAAAAATCGAAAAACAGGACACGGTATTAAGATTCAGTCACATATCCATTTGTAGCAAACATAATATCTTTAGTACCTGTGGCATTATACACTGCCATGAGAGATATACACTGTATAAAGGATTCACTTGGCGTAAACCTTAAGCAATCTAAACCTGTGAATCATAATAGACAGGAGCCCAATAAAAGTGCAAAAAAAGAAGCCGAAAATGACTTTGGATTCATCACGAGATGTGTAGACACTTGGTGCCATTAGTGCTACCAATCAGAATCAACAGGACAAATATCGGACAAAAAAGAAATCATAATCAGAGTTCCTTATAGTTCAGTTTAAATTGTGAATTTCCAAAACCAGCTCGTACCACTCTAATATGTGGCATCAATTTGAGTAAAATGTGTTAGAAATTCTTTTTAATTTAAACAAAATTTTTTTTATAACGATTAGGGTATTCAATAAAATCGACTTTTTTAAAGAACGGTTTTCAAAAAAGGATACTTTTTGATGCGTGTCGTGTCAGTAGTTCCTCATACTCTGGTCATCAAAATTCAATACGATACGAATCAGAATATTTTCGGAGCATCAAAAAAAGTATTCAAGTTTCTTGGCTTTTAAAAACCACACCTTGGAAGATATATGTATGCACTACTACCAGATCTAAGCATGCACCACTTGCGTTGACCAATTTCGTCGATGAATTTGCTGGCAGTTGGTAAGTACAGGGACTGCGCTTAACTATGGCGTTACAAAAGGCCGCTAGTGCTCAAGCGTTCTTTGGTAATCAAAGCTACCACTTCGACCAAACCTAAGCTAATCTATTATTCGCTCGATCTATACCAGACTCCATCTATCACTTGATTCGAGTGATTTCAAACAGTTTTAAACGATCGAGAAACTGCTTAAATAATAATTAGATTTTAAAATTCTCTCAATTGCATGTATTTTTGGGACTAGTGGTCTATCAGAGCATTGTGTTCCATTCAAATTCGAGTCCAATGCATTACAGAAATCATTAGTTTTGTAGCAGTACTACAGCGCCGTAGTCTAGTAAGTAGAGTGTCGGTTTATTAGACGTATTTATTTATTAATTACAATACAATTACAAATTATATTCTAATTATTTACCAGCTGAGTAACTTTAACCATATGCTCGGTGTAGTGTCACAGACCAGAGTCTATGGTGGGAATCGAGCCCACGACCCTCACGCTAATAGTCTAGCACACTACCCACTAAACTACCAGGGCATCCTTATTAGACGTAAGCCACGGTTCAAACCCCAGGCCAGACATCAAAACGGAAATATGAAAAAAAAAATATTTCTTCGGCGACTTCCTCTCAGCAGATTTCTGGCAAAAACTCTAAGAGTAAATAAAATTGCCATGAAGAGTTTCCCCAAAACTTGTCGTTCGGATTCGACTGTAAACTGTGGTTCCCGCCACTCGTGTATAAAATTAACGCACACAACATAAGTTGTGTGAGAAGCTAGGTCGTAATCCTGACTGTAATGACCAATTATGTATGTATGAAGAATTTTTTCTGTCTGCAGAATGTCTAAGAAATCTTTTTTCACTTTACTTCTTAACATAATCTGCTTTGCTAATTTCAATACAATGCGCTTCGTACAGACGATATATTCCCTGAATGTTAGTTAACCAAGTCGATAAATCGCCTGAGGCAAAATACTGTTTTAACGATTGTATAAACTAGGCACACAAAGCGGTCCGTTGCTGTACCACTCTTAGTGATAGCACAGAGCCAAATAATGGGGAGGCCTGCACCGAGTAGTGCGTGGAACACCCTAATTTATTTATTACGAAATCATTGATAATGTTTTTATTTATTTTATATTCAAATAACTTTATTACACACACATCCCCACACACACCGTGCATACTAGCTCACATAAATGCACACGTACACTCTCACTCAGGTAAAGTTTAATGGGAGGACCATAAAAAATTTGTGTTTTTCAAATTTTTTTTCTTTTTAATGAAAACAACAGGAATAATTTTTGTATTAATTAGTATAATTGGTAAATGAAAAACAGTATTCAAAATTGCTAAACAAATTGCTAATTACACTGTGGGAAATTAAATTAAAAACTTCAGTAAAAATTAAGCTTAAATATCACGCTCTAAATAGCACCCGATATTCTTAAGTGCCTCCTCTATATGTACTTTTGAAAGACAAATTATTTGGTATGCATTGCGTTTGGTGTCATTATTTCCCAGTCTCCATTTGGCTTTTAAGCGACTAGTGCTTCTGTCTAAATACCCCCTTTTTTGGGCTCAATTTATTGCAAGTAACCCGCCTATTACAAATGCTTCGTTCAGATCATTTTGTTCAATATCTGTGCATTGGTATAGATTTTATAGCTCCTGATTGAGGTTGTCATAGTCCAGTAGGTATTACATCGGCTTATTAGACGTGAGTCCACGGTTCAAATCGCAGGACAGACATCTCCAATAAAACGAAATAAAAATAATATTTCTTCAGCGCCGTCGTCTCAGCAGATTTCTAACAAAAAATCTGAGTGTAAAATAAAATTGCCATGAAAAGTTTCTCAAAAATCTGTTGTTCGGAGTCGACTTTAAACTGTAAGTCCCACCGAACATGTATACAGTTAACACACACAACATGGGTGGTGTGAGAAGCTAGGTCGTAATCCTGGCTAAAGGTTTGTAAGGACCAATTATGTATGCATGATTATAGCACACGATCTAGCTTACTGAACCACTGTATGACTGTATTTTGATGTTGTTTCAGAACGCAACAAAGTGATTTTCTTAACAGAACCCCATGTTATTTAATATCTTAAAAAAATACATTAAAAATCTGCCCCTTGACCGAAACCTCTGACACAGTCACCTTGCACAACTGCTACTATTGCTCAAACCAATACAGCAAAGTGTAATGAACTTAGAAGGGATGCCAAATGGTTTTATAACTCCGAATAGTTTATTTCACTGTGAACCAGTATTGCCAGAAGTAGGGGAAAATCCTTCTCAGTTTGGAATAAAATGGAGGACACTTTTCTGCTATAATTTGCTTGGTCATTACAAGCCTTTAGTCGGGCTTACAACCTAGTTTATTACATCACCTTTAGTCAGGCTTACAACCTAGTTTATTACATCACCAATGTTTTTATCCACTTTCTTTGTCAGTGCCCGTCTCTTGCTAGGTTATTTGGCTCTCCATTTCTTGACAGCTTGACGGAGTTATCATCTATTGATGTCAAGGATATAGCTTCGTTCATTAAAATTTCTGGCTGGTTTTCCAGTGTAGGGTAGTCGTGCTTTTGATGTGCAGCCCTTGCGCTGACCAACTTTTTCCTCTTCCCTGATTTTTTTTGGTGGAACTTGGTCAGTACAGGAACTGCGTTCACCCGTGCCATCACAACGGGCCGCTATGCGTGCTCAAGTGAGCTTTGTGAAATCAGAGCTACCACTCGGACTTAAACCTAAACCTAATCACCAATGTTTGGTTGTGTGTTAATTTTATGCATAAGTGGCGGGACCTACAGTTTATAGTCGACTCTGTTGTATTCAAGATGTCTGATCTGGGGTCTTACTATTCACTAGTGTACGGCAAGTTTTTCGGTGTTAGCTGGCTTTTATTACGAAAATTTCTTCAGTGCTTCTAATCGATTTTCACAAAGTGTGCTGTGGGAGTATAGAAAAAAGAACTACACGGAGAAACATTTTTTGTGTTTCGATTTTATTTTTGTTTTTCTAAATAATAATGTTTTAATTTGCATTTACAAATGAGTTCTTTTTTTGTTGTTGTTGTTGTTCTGTTGTCGTAATTAATTTTTAATTACAATGTACCGGCTAATGCAGTTATGAATACAACACAAATTATTGTACATTCGCTAAGGGATGTCAAATGATAAAATTTAATGGGCATTCCTTTTATCGGAAGCACAAAAACGAAAACAAAAAAAGTAAAAAAAAATTTAAATAAATTGTTTTAAATTTAAGCAGTAAAAATGTAAAAACCTCTTGGTACTACAATTAATGCAAATATATTACGCAACACCTTATCAATCACAGATAAAGCGCGACAACAAACCGCTAGCATTTACCTGAATGTTAATGCCAGCATGTTCCGGCTTGAGATCATGCCTAAGGCGCCTACTTATAATATGATCACTGTTGATGTCCGCCTACGACAGATTAACGAGATTATTTGCACAGGAGATCAAAAAGACTTACAGTGTCCTTCTCTGTACAGCAGCCATTGACCGTGTGGTCAGGATCTATTCATCTGGTACGATTACTCTGTATTGACTGTCGCAACTGATACTAAGCACGCTCCTGTGGCATTTTAGCAGATTTATTGTGTTATCTTGCTTGTATCCGAAGCTGTTCTCACGGAGTTGATGAAACCTATTATTTCAAGGTTAAGGGTTGAAGGTTGAAGATGAAGTCGCCGTAGTGTAGTAGGTAGTGTGTTGGCTTATTAGACGTAAAGCCAGGGTTCGAGCCCCAGGCCAGACATCAAGACAAAATACAAAAAGTATTTCTTCGGCGAATTCCTCTCATCAGATTTCTGGCAAAAACCTGAGAGAAAATAAAATTGCCATGAAAAGTTTCTCAACAATCTGTCGTTCGGAGTCGACTTTAAACTGTAGGTCCCACCACACATGTATAAAAAATTAACACACACAACGTAAGTGGTGTGTGAAACTAGGACATTGTACAATGCGTCAATTCGACCTCCGGGTACTGTACTTGTCTTAATTGACAAGTACACGTCCTCTAACCTAACCTAACCTAAGGGTTGAAGGTGAATATGAAAATACACTTAAAAATTTAGATGGTTGTGTCACATGTCATCAATTCATGTATGTCTTGGTACCTATAGGGTATAAATATTGCATGGCTCTACCGTCTTATTGAAAAAGTCGCAGTAGATGTAGCGTAGAGGCCAGCTACGTGGCTATCACAAAATATGTAAATAGCTTTGCCAGGCATATTGCCTAAATAATCAAGAGGCAGCCACTAAAAGCCGGACCTTCGAAGATGTTGCAGTGGCCTGTTGGCTTTATCGAGTGAACTATACTTGCCAACATCGAAAAGCTGCTTATACAGGTCCTGATCTTTTTAACCCAGATATCATCCATTGATATCAGGGATACAGGTTCGTTTATTAAACATTCATGTAGGTTTCAAGCATAGGGGAGTCATGCTTTATTGAGCAGCCCCTGCACTGACCAACTTTACCGATAAGTTTGGTGGAATTCTATCAGTGCAACGACTATGTTTACTTGGCGTCACAGTGGGCTACTAAGCATACTCAAGTGAGCTTTGCCATCAAAGCTACCACTCCAACCTAATCTAACTTAACTCAACCTAAACTAACCTAACCTTACTTAACCTTACTTAACCTAACTTAACATAACCTAACCTAACCTAATTCTCTTAGTATCCTCTAATGGCTATTATTTAATCTGCACATATATAAACGTTGACTAGCATTAACTGCTAAGACTTTTTATAATAAAAGGTACAGTGGTAAGAATCATAAGATTGTGCGCCCCATTATCATTATTAGAGGAACGTTTCTCGTATTTTAAGAATGCTTTGTGAAGAAGGGTTTTTCAACTAAAGGGAATGTAAAAAAATATTTCTGCGGCGACGACCTCTCAGCAGATTTCTGGTAAAAACTCTGAAAGTAAATAAAATATTGTCATGAAAAATTTCTTCAAAAAATCTGTAGTTCGGAGTCGACTTTAAACTGTAGGTCGCGCAACTCATATATAAAATTAACACAACATAAGTGGTGTGAGAAGATAGGCCGTAATCCTGACTAGAGGGTTGTGATGGTCAATTATGTGTGTAATTATGTGAAGAGTTTAGTTGTTCCTCGTTATAAGGCAAAAATAAAGTATTTATGGGACAACTATTTTCGTCCTTACGAGTAGTTATTGTACACATTGTTGCCATGTAACATAACACATCGATTGACTTCTATTATTGGAAGAAAAAAAACAATTTGTTTGAATATGTTCTGTGTTGTTTATTGGACAAATAAAAAAAAATTCGTTCACCAATGTCGATTGGAATCGATATTGTTAATCACGTTTGCTTGTGTTATTAATTTTATTTGATTTCTATTATTATCTATCGATTGTCTATGTATTTCTATTGTTTTATTATTTATTATTATTTTTTTATATTTTTTTTATTACTTTCGGAATCATTTTATATGCGAGACTAGTTCCAGAATTACCAGGCTTCTTCATTTCTCATTAAAATTGCTTTTGAATTCGGTACACTTTTCTCACGGATATAAAATTATAATATATATATAAATATATATATAAATAAGAAGAGTCTGTGGAGCTCCTTAAAATAGCTGCCAATAGTAGTCTGTAACCCTCTTGTTGGCAAATCTTGGAAAAATAATCTGAGGAAGCAAAAATCGCCCACATGCGGTTCATGAGCAGGGATGCATTTCCTCTACACATACATATATCTACAAAAAATATTCTGAAGGGGGATTATATTTGATATTGGCAGCTACTTTACTTCTCTAAAATGTACGATTAATTACTTTTTCATGCTATTGTATGCCGATTAGAAGCCTCCGTAGTCTAGTAGGTATTGGGTTGGCTTATAAGACCTGAGGCCACGGTTCAAACCCCATGTCAGACATCTCCAACAAAATGAAAGACGAAAAAATTTCTTGGCGACTTCCTCTCCTTCTGCCAAAAACTCTCAGACTAAATAAAATTGCCATGAAAATATTTCTTCGGCGGCTTTCCCCTCAGCATATTTCTGGCAAAAACTCTGAGTGTAAACAAAAATTGCCATGAAAAAGTTTCTCAAAAGTCTGTCGTTTGGAATCAACTTTAAACTGTGGGTTCCTCCAATCACATATAAAATTAATGCACACAACATAAGTGGTGACAGAAGCTAGGTCGTAATCCTGTCAGATGCTCAATTAAGCGTTGATCGTTTTGTCTGCTAAAATGGTAAAAGTTACTGATCGTCTTCGGTATAACTACGAAATTTGTTATGCTAAGTCTATTTTGGTCACCAATTTTTGTCCTGGTTTAAAAATCCTCGTAGATAGTTACTTTGTATGGCTGCATACGACTGTGAGACTTGAAACAGAATGAAGTAGTTGTAGTAGAAGCGGAAGCTTACGACGCAGTGATTAGCGTAGCAAGAAAAAATCCGAACAGAATAGTGAAACTTCTTTATGCTGCTGCCAAACAACCTTTTTAAAAACTTACAGAATAACGCAAGAATATTATGTGAATTTTCTAGCAAAATGTATATCTGATTGTATAATAAATGGATGTCCAACGAAATATTCCCCTCCAGCAACAGGGAAATCCTGTTTACAATTTATATTTAAAATTCGAATTTTGAGATTCAGCTTCTACTGTAGCGACTTCGGCAACTACGTATACTGTTGACAGCAATTTGAATAGCCTTGCTTAAATTTTGACAGCATGCAGTGGTACTTGTTACATTATACTACACTGACTACTCTGTTTCCAATTTAAAAACCATATGGTCGCGGAAACTTGGCAAATATAGTCCTTACGAAGTCATCAAAAAAAAATTAATTCTAATTTACTTCTCTTATTTATTTATATGACAATTTACCCTAATTTTGATACGGCACTCGTATAGTTAATTTAGTTCAATTAAAATATATTGCTTTTCTATAATATTATCATGGCTTTTAAATTAAAAATAAATTCATAATTTCTGATTTTACAATTTTAAATAAATCATAGAAATTGTTTTTTATTTTTTTTAATTTTTTTTAATAATTGTGTTGTATTTTTCGTATTGTATTTAGTATTTAAAGCTTTAAATTTCTCTTTTTGTTCACATTGTAAATAAATTATTATTTTGGTTTGGTTTTTTGTTGTTTTGTTGGTTTGTTTATGGACATCATATAATGTATAAAACAAATCAAAAAAGCAAAAAAAAAGATTTAAACAATCTATTGTATTATTAGTTAAACAATTATTAGTTAAACAATGAAACATAAAATTTTTTTCTTTTTAATATTCAGTAAATAATGAAAGAGTAGTACAGCATATATTTATGTTTTTTTATTTTTATTGCATGAGAGAAAAAAAATTTAATTTTTTCTCTTTTTTATTGCATGAGAGAAAAAAGTATTAAAAAAAATGTAATGTATTTTAAAACATTAAATTTGTTGTAAATATAATATTTAATAAAAATATTTTGTGGTAAGATTAGAAAAAAAAAATATTTTAGAGCTGTATGGTCATTATACCATTAAGTTAGGTTAGTTGAGGTATCGAACCCTACTAAAAAGGTAGCATGCTATTTAAGCCAGAGGTTAGGTTAAGTCGGAGTGGTAGCTCTGATGTCAAAAAGCTCACTTGGCCCGTTGTGATGCCACGAGATGAATGCAGTCTCTGTACTCACCAAGTTCCACCAAAAAAAAAAAAATCACGAAAGAGGAACAAGTTGGTCAGCGCAAGGGCTGCATATCAAAAGCACGACTACCCTACACTGGAAAACCAGCCAGAAAGTTTGATGAACGAAGCTATATCCTTGATATCAATAGATGATAGCTCCGTCAAGCTGACAAGAAATGGAGAGCCCAATAATGTAAGTATATCTGCACCTCTTAAGAGCAAAAAAAGTGGATAACAGTCTCCTCTTCCTCAGCGGATCTGCATCCACGGCAGAAGTCTTAAATGGGAGCCGCATCCTTTCCGCGTGTCTGCCCATAACGCAATGACCTGCAAGCATGGCCACTGTCATTGAGATGATGCGACGACCAAGTCCAAGTAACTGGTTGGTACGTCTTCTATCCATCAGAGGCCGAGTGAATCAGGACTCCTTATTGACACAGGATAGGTTTACGTCTAGATTGATTTTCCGCGTAATGGCTAGCTTGACCGAGGCGAATGGCATGCCCAAGTCTACTGAAGAGGATTCCAGAAAGAGAGCCAGAGGTTAGGTTCATTATGATATTATAAATCGATATTTAATCTGGGTATCGATCATTCCCTATAGGAAACCTTTCCAATAAATCTTGCTATTGCGTTAATCATAAATCAAGTTCAGTGACAGAATATAAAAAAGCATAGCAAGTCCTGGATACTATGAAAATAATCTCTTACTCCTCTTTAGACCCACATCTGCATAGGACAGTGGCTTGTTAGAAACGAATTACTGCCTTAGAATTTAAAATAAAAACACAATCACTCTTCCTAACCATCCTATCAATATTACACAAGCGTTCAAGCTGCAAACAAAGGAGAGACAAACCAATGGTTGCCTGACAGTTTGATTGAGGCAATCGGAACACAATCATGAACGAGAATGGATATTGAGAAAGCACTCTGCTCAGGCTGTAAACAAAATAGTGACCCTCTGTCAGAGAATCATATATATATATGTTCCTCTTACTCCTCTAGGGAGCAAAGGGCCGCATGAGAGAACCATAGGGTACCCAATTTAATTGAGGCAATTGGAACACAGTTATGAGGAAGCATGACAAAGTAATAACCCTCTGTCAGACGAACGTAGGGTACCCAGTTTAATTGAGCTAATTGGAACACAGTCATGAACGAAAACGAACATTGGGGAAGCACTTGCGCTTAAGCTGCAAACAAATCAGTGAACGCCTGTCAGACGACCACAGTGTATCCAGTTTATCAGATACCCAATCGGAAAATAGTCTTGGATGAGAAAGGACATTGAGGAAGCACGTGTTTCCAGCCAGGCTTTCCCAGTATGTTAAGAGATTTTCTGGGGATATCTTATCACCAAAAAGCTTGATTCTGTTTATAGAGGTGTCCTACTCTGTCTAGTATCTTAAAGCCAACGTATTCTATTTAAAGTCGATTCCGAACGACAAATTTTTGAGAAACTTTTCATGGCAATTTTATTTACTCTCAGAGTTTTTGCTAGAAATCTTCTGAGAGGAGAAGTTGCCGAAGAAATATTTTTCAAATTTCGTTTTGATGTCTGACCTGGGGTTTGAACCGCTACCTACTAGACTACGGCGACTACATATTCTAGTTAGCATTCTAAAATTGAACAATCTTTCGAGAAAATTATAAGGTACCCGAATGTATTTATGTCGTCCAGATATTCTCTTACAGTCAGACCACGAAATGGTCATGATCATGGATGATCATGGTGCAGTTCCATCTTTGCATCTTGGCAAACAGAATTATTGCTTCTGGACAGTAGAGAGTTCCCATATAACACACGCTAGGATAGTGAACGCAGTGAAGCGCAATGAGTTTTTACTACCATACTTAATGGAATTGTCTCTGAAAAAAAAAATGGTTTCAGCAGGTTGGAGCTGCCATGCATACTGTACGACTTACAACCAAAATTCTGAGGGAGGTAGTTCAACGGCGCCTAATCTCCCCTTATTGTAATCTACACTGGCCGGCTTGTTTTCACACCTACTCTCCAGGCGTAGATAGGTGGAGACAGCATTTCGTGAACTTATCTCACAATAAGGAACTCCTCTGGGTACTCCCTAGCTCCTGAGGATCCCCAGTCTCTAGGTGAAATTGATTATAGCCTCGTCTGCTCGCAATCTTAATGGGAGAATTCCAAAGAAGGAAAAACTGGTCCTTTGACATGGTCTGTGGAAGCGTACAGGGGCGTTTATGAACTTGTAAGACAGATGACTGTGTGAGAATGGAGATGACTGTTGTGAGAATGGCTTAATCTTAGGATATTTTTCCACTTTGACTACTGCAGGCAGAGGTAATTTCGATGAATCTCTTTCCAAAAATGATCCTTAATGTGGCGTCTTCAAAGCATTTGTATCCTCTGTGATAGTTACTTGAAAATCAGATCTTTTTCGGGTGCATTTTCCATTCTAAATTAGTTTGTATATTTCGCAACTCCATTGATTGATTCTTGCGACAGTTCTGTGTTAATTCAATAGGGCTTCCAGCGTTCAAGGACATCCCAGGTAATTGCGGAAATGATGAACTGCATAGAACAGGCACACTCCCACCGAATGCCAAGCGGCATTAGAATATACGCTTACTTGTTACCTCTGTTAGGCAGTCTGTTCGGTGGAAGTATTAAAATTAGATCATAAGGATGTGTCTGTCACTGTATTTTCTTCCACGATAATTGCATAATGGATGGGCATATGCAGAGAGAGATTTCTATTACCTTCAAGAGACGTGGAAGTTCGGTTAAGCAAATCGAATCGATCACTCAAGTTCTATTACAGCTTCAGACTTGTTTTAAGATACATGTACTATAAATGCGAAGCTCTGATGACGGTTGTCAAGATCATTTAATCGGGAGTTATCATTTCGTTACTCATGCATCGATTCATACGATATAAAAGTGAACAAGTGAACTTTGATTTCACATGATTGTCGCTTTCTCCTTTTTTTTTGGCGTGTGAGGTAGGGTTTAAACTGCCTTCGCACTTACAGTGACCGTCGTAAGCTGCGTCGAGTGGGGCTTTCACTAAAACAATCCCTCCTCCTCTTCTGGAGATACTCCCTTCCCGGGACGGCTATCTGCATTACTTCGGGAAGGGTCCAGAACGATGTCCTGTTAAGGACAGTTGTCTACTCTTCCACGTCTGGGTACGACATATTTGAAGCCGGCTTCATGCTATTGGCTCGTCTTCTCATGTAACATTCTGTCGTACTGTATCAAGGTCGACCTTCTTCCTGCGGAGTACACATTGCGTCAACAATGTTGTCGGGTGTGAATTCGCCAATCTGTTCCATCAACACATTCTTCTAGTCTTGCCATTTGATGCAATGAATTGAGAATGTGTGTTCAGCGTCGTCACTCATTTCCTCGCAATAAATGCAGCCAGGATCATTCACCTTGCCCATGCGGTATAGATATTGTCGGTAATGACCATGACCCGAAAGAAACTGGGCCAGGAAGTAGATAATTTTACCAAAATTTCTCTGCGTCCATGCTTGTATGGATGGAATAAGTCTAGCAGTCCATCTTCCACTTGTTTCATCGCTCCATCTACTTTGCCTTCGCCGTATAGTTTGAGATCTGACATCTGCGGTACTAATGGCGAGGCTTTCCCTCTTCGCTTTCCATAATCTTCTTCGCTCGAATACGTTCAAGTCGATAGGTGTCTCACCGGTGATCACGAGGACTGCGGCGCCCGAGACCGTGCGATAGGCCGAAGCGACTCTTAGTGCCGCTGTTCGTTGCACCGCTGCTACTATTTTCCGCTTGGATTTAAACTCCAACGCATCTCCCCATATTTCGCTGCCATAAAGTAGTATCGAGTTAGTCGTTGCCATGATCAATTTGCGTTTGGACTGCGTTGGTCCGTCGATATTTGTCATCAGTCTGCTCAACAAGCCCGCATGCTGTATTTGGGCCCAGTAGTTAAGTCTACAGTCTAGTCTGAGACACAAGCATCTCACTGCCTTCTTTGTGATCAGTAATACGTCACCTATCTGCATACTTATCTCGAGTGGAATGTGAGCCAATAATTTTAAGATCGCCTAACTACAAAACCATTCCTCTTTAGCAGTTGTATATAACATAACCTCAATAAATTTCATATCATGAATGAATTATTAAGGATAATAAAGGATAATCATCAAATTTTGCTGTCGTATAAAGAAATGCAATAAAAATCTCAAACAAGTCATAAAAGTTTCTGTAGAAAAGCCACAGGATTTCTTTCAAATATCCTGCATATACTATACAGAAATCTGTATTAAAATATGGTTTTAAAGAGAATTTTATTTTTTATACTGTCATCTTCAAGGAAATTATGATTTCTTCCAAAGTATAAAAGAAGAAGAGAAGAACCACAACTATATTCCATATTAAGAGAATAAAAATTTTTATTCTTTTGTTTTTTTTAAATATTTTTTTTGGTCTTTTAATTTTAAACAAGAAGAAAAACTTGTGGTTTCTTTTTTATCGCTTTTAAACGCAGTTATCAGTTCAAAGAGTTCAGTCAGTAGCAATCCATCTCAGTCAGTCATTTTAGTCATCCAGGCGTTATCTTTTTGTGGCTTTCACTGCTAAGTGACTGACTGACTGACTGACCCCCTTCCCTCCCCCTTCAATTTGTTATTTTTAATAATTTTTGTTTCATTTTTTTCAGATTTTCTTTTTTAACTGTCATCAAAATAGGGGGAGGGTAAGCAAAATGAAAAGCGTTCCATTACAACATTGTAATTCAATATTTCCATTCATTTGAAAACATCAAGAGGGATCTACTATTTCACTTACATATGTTGCATACAAGAAAACAACAACAACAACTAACTTTCTCTCATTACTTTACTTTCCGTATTTCATTCCGCATTCCCTGATTTCCATACATAGGAGGTAAACAAAAAAAATAAAAATTCTGTTCAGAAATACATCATATGCATCCATCATTACAAACAGCAAACAGCAGCCCTTCTCACTGTCTGTCTATCCGCATACAATTCATTTATGGTTCATTTATTTATCCAGCCATTCATTCATTCATTCATTCATTTTCATTCTTTATTTTGTTGTTGTTAGTTTTTTTGTAATGTATCTGTGCATATATGTAAATATACTTTTGTGTGTAAGTGTATTAAATGTATTCATATATTGAAGGAAAAATGTATGGAAAATATTTTTACTATTGGTTGGTAGAAGAAGTCAAAATCATACCTAACAATTATATGAGGTGGGTCATCTATCGATTTAAATTTCAAACCTTGGTTATTTCGAATCTGGCAATGCTTATGTCATTCTATTCTGTCACAAAATTCCGTATATTATCTCCACTCCTACAATTTATTAGGCCAACAAGAAACTGTACGATGATGTCGAATTTGCAAAAAAAAAAAATCATATTTTCGGGTGAAGCTCATTTGCATCTTGGTGGGTACCCTTATAAACAAAATTAACAGAAAACACATGGTCTTACATAAGCCAATGCACCTATTACGAGTGAATCTTGATGCGGCTTGTGGAAAGGAGGCATCATCGACCCATATTTCTTTGAAAATGAGGAGGGCTTAACCATTATGATCAATGGAGGCACCTATCGCGCCATGATAACCGATTTTTTTGTATCCGCTCTTCATGGTACTGCTGTGAACAATGTTTAGTTTCAACAGGATGGTTCCACTTGCCGCACATCTCATGACACAATCGATTTATTGCATCTAACCTTTTGTGGCCGTTTAATTAGCCGAAATGGTGATGTCAATTGGATTTCAAGAAGCTGCGATTTGACATCGTTGGACTATTTTCTGTGGGGCGCCGTTAAAGAAAAGTGTTATGCCAACAAACCAGAGACAATTGAGCACTTGAAGGTCAACACTCGTGATGCCATTGCCGAGATACGACCACATACACTCGGAAAAGTGCATGTAAATTGATTCGATCGAATGAGGTACCGTGGTGTTACAAGTCTAGCTTATACGTATGAATATCATATGGCTTTAGCTTGTTAGGTCAAACATCTGGGGACCTACAGTTTAAAGTCGACTCAGAACGACAGATTTTTGAGAAATTTTTCATGGCATTTTGTTGTTGCCAGAAATCTGTTGAGAGGAAGTTGCCGAAAAAATATTTTTTTCTATTTCGTTTTGATGTCGAATTTGGGCTTTGAACTGAGGCCTCACGTTTAATAAACCAACACACTACCTACTAGATTACGAAGACTTAGCCATCCTGTTGTTAAAACTACATTCCATTCAGATCATAATCTTCAACTGAAGGCCAAGGAAAATCGACTACTATTGGTATTCACAAAATATGACTATATTTTGCGCCCTTATTGACGTAACCCGCGTCTGGGAAATGCGAACAATTTTATTACAACAGAGTTTTTGGCTACTGGTCTAGCAATCAACCAGCATACATATGAAGGACGTTGCAAATGCTTAACCGGACTTAATTGTTGCTTGGACTTGACTCCATAATGGGGCGAAAGATACGTTCAATTGGTGACAGCACGGTTGAAGCGATAAAATCCAGGTTATTCGTCACACTTACTCTAACAGAAATTGCGCTTCCAATCTAATCTTCCAATCCATTCAAATTCCTTTAAAAATTTTTAAATTCTTTCCATTATGTAAAGGGGGATAAGGGGGCCACTTTTGAATCACCTTTTTTGTAATTACTTTGGATGTACTTTTATGCGTTTTTCAATTGTTAAACGATCCATATACGTGACTTGTTGTACGAAACCTTGACTAGGCAGAGATTTTGTACTGATGCTACTGAACCGTAGACTCACTGTCACGAAAAGCAAAAAACAATGTGAACGGGTATCGAAAATCTAGTCCAACCCAACCTGTTATATTTCCATAAATATCACTCATATCTATTCGAAAGCACATAGTCTGGCTAATTAGCAGTTGCCCTTATAAGAAGATCTTAAGAAAGCTATGACACGGAGATAATCTGAAAAGGCTAACACTTCAAGGGTAACGGTATTTGACCTCAATCAACGTAGGGAGCTTAGCCTAGTTGTGTTGTTAATATTACGAGCAGATGGACAGAATATAAATCGAACTGAAGGATTGGGTAATCAAGTTGGCGATAATCCATGGTTCATACCCAGTGGTATTGTTCTTACAAAGGACATGCACCATTCTTACTAGGGAGATAATAGAGACATTATTATAGGGTTCCCTTACAGATGAAATTTTAAGGTGAATGAAAATGAAAGCAGAAACAAAGCGACATAAACTTCTCAGAGCCCATAAATTATCCAAAAGTCATGAACATTCGCCTTCAGGAACATTCATTAGACTATTTACCCAGCCATATAAAAGACAAAGCAAAGCAGGCGACTGGAGTTAGTGAAGTTCAGTCATTCTTGTGTGAGGACACGGTGCGTTTGAAGAGAGTATTAGAGGTTTGAAGATCACCGTTACAAAGATCTGTTGAATAATTGTCTAGAAATTGTTATTGTATATGCGAAGAGTAAAAACAAAGGAACAACAAAGAAAAGCAATTGTTGTTGTTTACATCAAGTCGTTTACATTGGCACACAGAATTGTGCGAATAATAAAGAATTTTCATTAAAACTAAACACAAATTTATTTTGATTTTATTTTCAATCTACGTTTTTAAAAGTTAAAAACGTAACAATATGTATGCCACAAGGATAAACCACAATTCATAATTTTATTAACACATGTTTTTATAACCACCCTCGTATATGTTAAGCCTTTTTCTCTAACTCTCTATCATAAAGGATATGCAACCCACTATTGTTAAATACTTGCTTAGTTTTTCGCCACATTTTTTTTTAAGAGCTGGTCTCTAACAATAAACACGAGTATCTTTCCATACGACTGACTGACTATAATAACAATAATTATCATGATGGTGATGATGATGATGATGACGATGACGTTGGGTATGTTTTGTTGGTATCCCTCTCCCTCTCTCTCTTCCACTCTCTTATTCTCTTTATATTTTTCAGACAAAACAATGAACGTTTTTTTCTCGATGAAAAAAATCCTTTTTCATACAATCAAACACAGACTGACACACACACAAGCAGACTTTTGTTAAAACAACTACAAAACAGTAACGCTAAACATAAATTCAGAGTAAAAAAAAAATTTCTCTCCGTGGCTATGTATGTATGTGTGTCAGTGGTTAATGTATTAAACTGGAATACATTCAGACAAACATATGAGTTTACATATACTAAAGCAAGTAACATAATAAATATGAAATATGTGTGTGAGTGTATGTGTGTATGTGTAAGATAATCAAAGCATTACTAAAAACTTTGTTATTTTTCCTTTCTCTCTCTCCATTTCTGTTTAATACAGAAACAGAATGAAAAGAGTTTTTATAACAATAAATAGATGAGAACAAAAGGAACAGGAAACTTTTGTAAATGATAACCAAACGTTAAAAATGTTATAAATCTGCACAGAAAAAGGAAATTTCCACAAAAGCAAACAACAAAAAAAAAGTTGGAGAAAATAGAAAAACCCGATGAATATTCAGATATTGTAATTAACAAAATTAAGGACTATTTTTTTGGGACAAGTTTGAGAGAAAAAGCAGAAGGGAAGTAATTCAAGGCTTTAATACAATATTATTGTGGTTGTTATTAAATTAATTAAAAAATATTACGAATAAAAGAGGAGCACAGGGCCACAACACATTTAATACAAAGGTTTTCTTACTTAATTGCTTAATTGGCCATTAACAATCCGCTTATTGGATTTCTCGCCCGTTTTAATGAATCCTACCAGGGGCCTCTGTTACTAGCGTGCCTTTGGCATTTGGCCACACCAATCGATGATAGGGTTTTCTCTTACATGGTTCTTATACGGCAAACAAGGTCATTCTCTTCGCCAACTTTCGCAAATCCCCGCATCAAATACCCGTCTCTCAGGAGCATCCTCCTCCATTCGAACAACATGGCCAAGCCAGCGTAGCCGCTGGATGTTAATGTGCTTTACAACACCTACATCGTTGAAGACCTCATACACCTCATTGTTGGATCGAATGCGGAAATCATCGTTAACTCGCACTGCTGCGTAGATCTTACGTTCGACTTTTCTCTCGAATACTTTTAAGACTGCTGCATTATTGCTTAATAGTGTCAATGCTTTAGAGCCATAGAGAAGCACGGGAAGGATGAGCGTCTTGTAGGGTATTAGTTTTATCGTATGAGAGAGGTTTCTGTTACTCACTTGCCTATTAAGACCAGTGTCTGTTGGCAATAGTGATCCAACACTTGATCTCCAGACTGGCATCATTTTTGGTGGTAAGCGCGGAGCCGAGATAAACAAATTCACTGACTATATCAAACGTATAGCAATCGGCCGTAATCCGAGCTCCAATATGCCGCACGTCCCTACTTATCGATAACATACATTTCTTTTTGCAATCATTTACTTCCAGACCCATCTTAGTAGACTCTCGTTCAATAGCACTAAAGGCAGTAGTGGCTTCTCTCTTGGTACGCCCCATGATGTCAATGCTGCCAGCGTACGACGCCCTCTTCATAAAAGCGGAAATTGGGATCAGATATCGGTTAACCAATGAGCAGACCCAGATAAACTATACCCAAGAATTTGACATGAGCATAGCTTCTATACTTACATGGTCTTGTGGTGTTCAATCTTATTGCTGCATTCACATCCAGTTTTTACTAGTGAACGTGCCTGGTGGTATTCAATAAAGGATAGGCATCTCCAACAAAACGCGAAATATAAATGAATATTTCTTCGGTGACATTCTTTGACTAGATTTCTGCCAAAAAGTTCAAAATTGCCATGAAAGATTTCTTAAGACTGCGGCCCTATGCTCTCTAGAGGAATAAGAGGAACATATATTTCTTAAGATGAGTTTGCAATGGAGGGAAGCTTTCACGCAATGGATGGAGACAAACCCTTGTTGATTAGGAGTGGATGTTTCTAACGTTATGCTCAATGAAAGTGAAAATAAATAGAGGCAAAGGCTCTTTCCAAACTAAGTGGACTTCAGGTAATCAAAACTAGAAATAACATTAGACTCATGGCACATTTATTCCGAATGGAGATTGTCTTCAGCCCAACATTACATTCTGTGACGATAATAATGAATCATCGGGACAGATTCTTGGAACCTGTGGGGTGGTTGAGAATGCCAGCCAGAGACAGTAACCTTCACATACGAAGTCAAACCTGTGCACCAACACAAGTAAGACACTTTCGAAGAAATTGCTATTGTTAGCGGAAGTAGGGTGGGTAACCAATATGAATTGATAACACGAAGTTGTCAGCTATTTAGCCTATCTTGCTGATCATTATAATGCATTCTGCATATGGATTTACATTTGCATCAACATAAAGTCCAACTCACGCAGTAATTAAGATCTGCTGACTATTCACAACGCCTCAGATACGCTGATTGTTTGCTTCAGCAGCAGGCGTTTAATAATTTCATAATTAGCGTTTGTTACTCTACCTGCTTCATTTACTAGGAGGACTAAGAGGATGCCAACTTCTTAGGAGTTGCTTTACACCCAGTGTTTATTGTGCCAATCTATTATACGTTGTAGTGAATTCATAATACGAGTGATGTTGGTTTCTTAGTTTCGATATTCTATACTTATTGTAGAATAGATAGAGACATCTTCGTCTTGTACGTCTTATTGTTCTTTTTATCATTTCAGTTTCGATCTAACGTTTGTTTTTCAACCAGTGCTTATTTCGTGTATGATAACACTTAGCTCATGTCTGATTTGACAGATAATTAGTTTTATCCTTCCGCTGAACGAATATGGTTGTGTATACGCTTGAACAACGCTGGGAAATATTGCGACATTGCTTTGAAAATCATCGTAATGTTGCAGAATGTGTGCGAAAATTGCGTACGGATTTTGGAAGAAGAGAAGCATCGTCAGCTCTGTATGTTCGTTATCTTGCGAAAAAAGTTCAAGAAAATGGCATTCTCATCGATAAATCAAAGCATGAAAAGTCAAAAACACTGCATACACCCGAGAATATTGCTGCTGTGGCAGAAGGTGTGCGTGCAGCGCCATCAACATCAATTCACCATCGTTCTCCACAATTGAACATTTCGGAGACATCATTGAGACGAATTTTGCATAAAGACCTTGGTATGACGCCATACAAAGTCCAATTGGTTCAGGAGTTGAAACCAATTGACCATCGAATCCGTTTTCGCTTCGCTAAGTGGGCCTACGATCGACTTATAGAAGATGCCGATTTTGGCAAAAAAAATATCTGTTCAGATGAATTGTCGCATTTGGGGCACAGAAAACCCGCATGCATACATTGAAAAGCCGACGCACCCAACACGAGTCACTGTTTTGTGCGGATTTTGGTCCAGAGGCATAATTGAGCAAGGAGTGGCCGTTACAGTCAATGGCGATCGTTATCGGGCCATGTTGAACGAATTTTTGTTCACAAAAATTGAAGAGGAGGATATTGGCAACATTTGGTTTCAACAGGACGGCGCTACGTGCCACACAGCCGAAGCTACACTCCATGTTTTGCGCCCTGTTTTTGAAGATCGCATTATCAGCCGCAGAGCTGATATCGTTTGGCCACCTCGGAGCTGCGATTTGACACCGTTGGACTATTATTAGATAGATAAGTGTTACGCCGACGAGCCAGTGACAATTGACGCTTTTAAGGACAATATTCGTGAAGCCATTGGTGAAATACAGCTGCACACAATCGATAATTGGACCAATCGTGTAGGCTACTGTATGGCCAGCCGAGGCAGCAATTTGAATGAAATTATTTTCCATTATTAACCGAAAGGATTGTACTTTCAAATAAAAAAAGAAATTTGAGAAAATATTCAGTAGTTTTTTTTAAAGCATTTTAAAAAAAAAAAAAAGTTATTTGGCGGACCCTGTATATGACATTAGTTGGAAAGCTTCTCCACTATTACCGGCTAATGGAAACTACCTTTCTCGTAATCATTTCTTACTCAACTATTATCGGAGTTCCGTAAAGAACTCAGAAAAACAGGCCTTTTAAGCTACCTATGTTGTTGGAACGTAAGGAAATTAGTTCTTTGTGTCTTCACAACCGGTTTGTGGATTGTTTAATCCACAGGGGATCTGTTCTGTTGCCATATCTCTTCAAGCTGCACTTTTTTCATCCATTCAAGCTTTCAACATTTACAGAAAAAAGTATGTAGAGGCTGATCTGTGGGTTGAAGCAAGTGCCTTGATCCGTTCGTCCGTTTAATGTCCTCAATAGAATTTGTGATGAAATATAATAATTAAAATCACTTACAAAAGTTATTTGCTTCATGACTGCCTGCCTACACTTTTTGTATCCTTTTGTCCTTGTCCAATTTACGTTCCTTCCACCCTAGAATACTTGTAGACTTTTAATGAAAGCTCTGAAAGAAATGTTAAATTATTTACAATGCTGTCAATGCCTGCCTGATAAGATACGACTATAAATGCAACAGGACTTAAGTAATTGGCTAACAACACAAGACAAGGCTATAAAACATACACAGGCAACAACAACAACTAAAGCGTATAAGAAAGAAAAGAAAAGGAAAGGAAAAGGATAAGTACGAGTATTTATACATATATTGGCACAACAAATCTTTACTGCTCAACCTTTCCCTTCTCTTTTGCACTCAACACATTCTTGCAATTTGTAAAAATTATTCTTTTAAATAATAAATAACGATTACAGAAGTATGTATAGGGTGGACCGTTTAAAAGTTTAAATTTCGAAATGGTAAATTAAATAAAAACGATTTGAAATTTTGCAAAATTTATTTCATTGTTGTGAAGTACAATTGTTCCGGTTAGAAATGAAAGATTATTTCATTCATATGGCTGCCGCGGCTGGCCTCACAGCACCTCATTTGTTCGAAGCAGTTTTCTTGTACTTTTTTGAGTGTATGTTGTTGAAGTCGCCGTGCTCTAGTGGGTAGTGTGTTGGCTTATTAGATGAAAAGCCAGGGTTCCAGTCGCAGGCCAGACATCAAAATAAAATACAAAAAGTATTTTTTCGGCGAATTCCTCACAGCAGATTTCTGGCAAAAACTCTGAGAGTAAATAAACATTGCCATGAAAAGTTTCACAAAAAAATTTTGTCATTCGGAGTCGAATGACTACTCATGTATAAAATTAACACACACAACATAAGTGGTGTAAGAAACTAGGTGGTAATCTTGACTGAAGGGTTGTAATGACCAATTATGTTATTATGCATGTTTTCGAGTGTATGGGGTCATATGTCGACAATGGCTTTACGAATGTTGGCCTTCAAATGCTCAATTGTCTCTGGTTTGTCAGCATAACACTTTTCTTTAACGGCTCCACACAGAAATTAGTCCAACGGTGTCAAATCGCAGCTTCTTGAAGGCCAATTGACATCACCATTTCGGCTAACTACACGGCCATCAAACGTTTGACGCAATAAATCGGTTGTGACATGAAATGTGTGGCAAGTTGCACCATCCTATTGAAATCAAACATTGTTCACATCATACCATGAAGAGCGGGTAGAAAAAAATCGGTTATCATGGCGCGATAGGTGCCTCCATTGATCGTAATGGTTGCGCAGTCCTCATTTTCAAAGAAATGTGGGGCAATTGATGCCTCCGCTCTACAAGTCCCAACAAACAGGCACTCGTAATGGGTGTATTGGCTTCTGTAAGACCAGATGCGAGTTTTCTGAGCCCCAAAGACAGCAATTCAGCTTATTAACGTATCCACCAAGATGAAAATAAGCTTCATGGCCAAGTTGACATCATCGTGCAGTTTCTCATTCGCCCAATAAATCTCCACGTTGCTCAAGCATAAATCGATTCATTACGTTCAGTGGAGATAATTTTACTGGATTTTGTATCAGAATAGGGAATGACATAAGTATTGCCAGGTTCGAAATAACCGATGGTTTATATTGTAATCGATAGATGACCCACCCGATACATTGTTTGTATGTGTATATTATTTGTATGCATGTATTTGTATCATACATAGATATCTGCATCTCTATATTGTATAATATTTTACAGCAAATAAAATAATATTGTTTTGTTGGAGAGGGGGGCCAAATGCTTTTTATAGTTCAACGCTTCCATATGAATGAAATGAAATCATTGAGAGCATCTGGTGATTTATTTTTATTTTTTTAAATTTATTTTGGAATACTTTTCGTTTGGTTTGTTGCAAAGGAATTTGTATAAAAATAAAATTAAATTGTTGTTGCTGTTGTTCCAAGGAAAGTGTACAACAAACTTGCATACATGCTCACATGCACTTCTTATTTTCAAGAATTGCTTTGTATTGCAATTGTTGCAAATCTGGGGGAAACAAAATGTTTAAAAATATTGCTTATAACCAGGAGAAGGGGGCATATGCATACATATGCTTGCATTTATTTTATTTTATTTTATTTTATTTTTGATAAATTCTTATTAAATTGTAGAGAAATTAAATCAAAAAAGCAATACATTGTAGTGACGTTTTAATTTGCTTTCGACTTATGAAAGATATTTTTCAAACCAAAAATATTTCTTTCGTTTTGTGACTTGGCCATTTGTTTTAAATTCCAAAGAAAATTTAATTTATTTTCCACAAATTCAAGTATTCAATGTTCCAAATGACATTTTAGAGTTTTGCAAGGCAATCGAAGAAACAGAGAAAAAGTCAAAAAAACGAGAATAAATTCCTACTGTATCCTGGGCATTAAATTCTCTTATTTTATGTAAGAAAATTGGAAAAATTATAAAGAAATTGTTTCATATTTTAGAATACGAGGCATGGGCAAGCAGGTTCGTTGGTTTAAATCTCCTTCAGCATCGTATATTTTCCAGAAAATTTACAAGCCTTCAGAAGTAGAAAGAATAGGAAGAATTCGAAAGCAGAATATGTATATAAGTGGACCAACCTCAAAGGATTTTATAGTGAATCGAAATAAAGCAGAAAACTCCTTATTTACAAGGAAAACAAAGCAGAGAGTTATTACAACGCTCGTATTCTTGATAGCAACCCAGAAATGGAGACAACATATGGACGAAAATCTTGGCACCGCCATTAACACCAAAAATGATATGAGTCCGGAGATCAAGCGCAGGATCACTCTTACTAACAGATGCTACTATGGTCTCAATAGGCAATTGAGTAGCTGAGACCTCTCTCGTATGACAAAACTAATACCCTACTAGACGCTCAACCTCCCCGTTCTTCTTTATGGCGCAGAGTCAAGGACACTATTAAGCCCTAATGCAGCAGCCTTGAAAGTATTCGAGAGAAAAGTCCTACGTAAGATCTTCGGTCCAGTGCTAGTTGATGATGATTTCCCCTTCCGATCCAATAGTGAGCTGTATGAGCTCCTCAACGACATGGACGTTGTGCAGCATATTAACATCCAGCGGCTAAGCTGGCTCGGCCATGTCGTTCGAATGGAAGAGGTTGCTGCGACGAGACGGGTATTCGATGTGGGCATCTGCAGAATTTCACCTTGATTGCGTAAGAAGGACCAGCTCGAGGAACCCCTGTCATCGATTGATTTGACCAACTGGCATAGATGCACAAGAAGCAGAGGACCCTGGAAGGATGTGTTAAAGCAGGCTGAAATCCATTAATCGGGTTGATAATGGCCGATTAAGTACAGTAAGTAAGTACATGGACGGAAATGTAGATGCCGTAGTTTAGGAGGTAGTGTGCTGGCTTATTAGACGTGAGGCCGCGGCTCATACTCCAAGTAAGACATGCCCAACCAAACGAAATATGAACAAATATTTCTTCTGCTACTTCCGCTGAGCAGATTTCTGGCGAAAACAAAAATTGCCTTGAAAAGTTTCACAAAAAAATTTTGTCATTCGGAACTGACTTTAAAGCTGTAGGTCCCGCCACTTACGGATAAAATTAACACACACAACATAAGTGGTGTGGGAAGCTAGATTTTAATCCTGACTGAAGGTTTGTAATGACCAATTACGTATGTATTCACGAAAGTATTTCAAATATTTTGATGTTGGTTCAAATATAGACTAGGTTCTCAAAGGAACCTTATTCGAAGAATAATAAGCTGCTTGCTAACATTCGCTTCAGTAGTCTGGTGGACATTATTGAATAGAAAGTGCAACGTTAAAATATTTCAAAATGTTGAGGCCTGGTAACAAGTGGCACAATGGGAACAAAACATACCTCAAATATAAGTTTGGGAACGTGCTAAGATATGCTGAGATTTCGGACATACTGTCCGCAAACGTATCTTTTGTGATCAGTTATAGTCTTATTCCGTATCTTCGTCAAACAGAAAACTGGCATAGTTGCTCGCTGAAACTAGTTCTATCCTCCATCTGCAAATGTGTGATAATATTAGAGAATAGAGAGCATATGGTGCAGATATGAAGAAGATGGAACACTTTATTTGCCAATGCCTAGATTTGGGACACTTAAGATTCCAATATTTTATTGATGATACCAGTCATTAGTCATCTAAGAGTAATGGATATGAAGAAACTCCACGATACCGATTTTCCATGAATTTTTTGCGGTTAATATCGGCCATTGGCGAGTGCCCAGTTGGCCGACGTCATGGTTTAAGTGTGCATTAGGCAATCTTTTCATATGAATTTCCCATCACTTATCTACCTCCAAGCATATGAAGGGAGCATAGTAGGAACTATTGCTCCCAAGTAGTAGTAAATTTCATAGAAGCCTTTAGACAATATCGTTAGCTTAAAGACAGCTCCTCTGATAGCATAACTTTGTCGTGAGTCTGACTTACATAAGATGCTATGCATAAAAGCATAGATTGATACCATGAATATATATTAGAAAGCGCTCAAATACTATATATAATACCAGGAAGATCATAAGCATATATGCTGCCCAGGAATCACTCTCGCTGTATTTGGTTGAATTCATTTATAGATTTCTCTGATGCTTCCCATTCCTTTTCGGATAGTAGCATCACATTTTACTGCCAGGATCTGACAGACTACAATAGCCTTTTCCACTCGATGTGAGCCAAATTTCAGATATTTGAACAGAATATATTCCACAATATCGCTTTCAATTAAGCATTGAGTATATCTCGATAAGGATGTCTAGGACCTAGGATTACGACCTAGCTTTCCATGCTGTACTGTAACGCTATGTTATTAACCCTCGATGATAACAATCTTTTATTTCTTTGCCTTGAAGAGCCAATGTTTTCTCTCTACACCCGTCATTCACCACATTTCTCTGGATGCACAAATGTTCCGGCGTTTAAACTAGTCTTACTTTATGCCTAGATTGATGCTGCAGTTACAGAATACAGACATACATAAATATATACATCCATAATTGGTCATTATAACCCTTCAGTCTGGATTACAATCAACCTCTGTTGTGTGCGTTATTTTTATCCATAAGAGGCTGGGCCTACGGTTTAAAGTTGATTCCGATCGAGAGGTTTTTGAGAAACTTTTCATGGTAATTTTATTTACTCACAATCTGCTGAGAGGAAGTCGCCGAAGAAATATTTTTTTCAGATTGTGTTGTGTTCTGTTGTAGATGTATGACCTGGGGTTTGAACCGTGGCCTCAAGTCTAATAAGCCAACACACTCACCACTAGACTACGGCGAATTCTAGTTGCAGAATATATTACCGTAAAAACAGCCATAAGGTTCTGAATTTCTCCAAAATTTCTTACCCATCCTCGTAAGAACTTTTCTAACGAAATTAAGAAAGTGTGGAACATAGGAAAAAAAATGTAATTTTGCACTTGAATACTTGAGTTCTTCAAGCAAATAAGATTGTGGTTGCAGTCGATATATTTTTTCCAACTCTTTTAATGTCATTTTGCCCTCCTTGCTGCTGTTGCTGTTGCTGCTGTTGGTCCTTTAACAATACGAAAATTATGAACAAATATGACAATAATTCAATTCAATTGAATTCAGCAGCAACATAAAATAGAAATGAAACGAAACGAATTGAACACTCGAATAAAACACAATGCGAATACGAAATACGAAGAAAATAAATTCGTATACAATTGTGAATGCGATACACCAACAATTGAATTTCAATTGGAATTCTTTGCTCTGCTCTGGTCAGAAAAAAAACGAATTATTTCTTATTCTCTTTCCTTCTCCCTCTCGCTCTCTCTCTCTCTCTCTCTCGCTCCAGCTAGTGGTAGGTTAGGAAGAAGAAAAATAGTTGTTTTTTTAATTTTTATTGCTGCTCCTGCTGCTGATGTTAATGTTGTTGTTGTTTTACTGACTGTAAATATAGAAAACGTGTTCGAAATGACCAATGTTGGTTGGTTATTAGCCTTAAGGGCCAATGTCCTAATGGCAATGACCACATAAACGCTTCTGTTTAGCAGGAGTACAAATACAATATTTTTCAATGTAAACGGAGTGTAGGAAATTGAAGTGACACTTATACATACAAAACGATTGCATAGGAAATCGATAAACTCGTAGTTGGCGAGAACAAATGAATTTTGAAAATAAAACTAAGGAAATGGGAAGTATACCTAATGAAACATTGTTTTCTTTGAAAATGTGTGTAGACTTAGAAAAATATGTGGAGATGGAGGTGAACTTTTAATGGTGGCAATACGCAGAGGGCAGTAATCGGTTATCGATAATGCAAATAACATCAGCATGGTCTAGTACTTGATTGTCATGACCTTTAAGGTAGAAAACTGCTAAAAATCTCTGCAAATTTAGCTACAAAGAGTAGAAAGTAATACTTGCTTCAACAGTTACTTGCAAATAAGAATCCCATTGTGAATATCTCACGAAACACTCCTGTTTACGTATAAATACTAGACATTATAGTAAACCTAACCTTGCAAAATCCAAATATTGGTTCCTAAAAAGCAGTTAAGCGCTGTCTACGACAATCACCGCTTGGCTTTAAACAATACCGAGTCTCTTAAGATTGCCATGCATTATGAAGTCGCCCTAGTTTAGTAGCCGGAAGGAGACAAGTCTGGTGAATATGACGGTCTAATGCGTTTATTGTATCCCGAACCAGTTTTGCTTTGTCTTCAGGCGCATTGTCACGATGTAAACCTTCCTTGCCGAGTGTTATGGGCCATTCTGCTAGTGTTTCGATCCATGAACACATTATTGTCTTTAAGTTGAATCGATTCGGTATTGCAGCTGATGTTAAGAGTTAGCCCACGATTTTTTCTGTTTACACATGCATAATTGGTCATTACAACCCTTCAGTCAGGATTACAACATAGCTTCTTGCACCATTTAAGTTGTGTGTATTAATTTTAAACATGCCAATACATGCAATCCATATAAGACTTTAGCATCCCGATAAATAGATTGTTTGGTGTAGATTTTGACTGACGATGTCATTTGCCCCTATTTCTATTCTGTTTATAAAGACTGTCCTCGAAAAGATTGTTCTCGGAAGTCTCCGGGATGTCTGATCTGGCGTTTGAATAGAGCTCTCATGTCCACTAGATCACGGCGACGTCTGTGGATATTAGTTTTGGGAATACTTCGCTTTGCATTTTTCGTTCCTGCAATAAACATAAGGTTTTAGAGATGAGCAGCTAATTGTTCCATCCTAACAGCTTTTGTAATAACAGAGTAGCCATCAGTCATTGCTTGGAAACCATGCCCTTTATAGATAGGTATTGAGACGTACCAATATACATACGTAGGTAATGAATTTTTTTTTATTGTAACACTACCCTCAGTGGTCATGGAGCATTCTGTGGATTCCATTGCCGTCATAGATCCGCGTAACTGATAATATCGTCTACGGAAGTATTCCCTACAATATTTCCCTGCAGTTATCAAGAACTCTTTAAAGTATAAGGTCTACAAATAAATTAAATAAAAGTGATAACAGCCCACAGCCCTGCAGGACACCTATCTCTTCATTTGTTCCTCCTCATCAATTTGCTTTCAGGTGTTGCATTCTAGGTTCTCTATGAGTTGAATGAGATTCAGAAGAATTTTACCACTTTTATCCAATATTTTCCAAAACAAGTCTGTTTTTAGTTTCTTGGAGGTCCGTTTCAAGTGTAGGATGCAGTAATTAGCGCCACACATTCACATTGTTCAATAATAACACACGGTTTATATGGTCTCCTGGTGGACATATGACAACTGTTATCCGTTAGCAACTGTATGAGACTTAGCTTCATTGATTACACATTGTCAAAGCCATGACAAGCTAGTTGTTGAGGCTCTTTTTTGATATATTTATTGTAATGCCCTCAGTCAACGTATTGTTTAAATTTTCTGTAACACAGACGGTCCAAATGATAGACAATGAAATTGTAGCACTCTCGTGTGGATCGAACATAGCCTTTTCCTCGATAGTATATCATGCCATACTGAGGATGATAAGAGTCCCTAGACATGGTGCTATAACAACTCTGTTTTAGGTTTGATTATTAACGAGCGATGGTCACTACTTGTCATTTCACTTTAACTATGTTTTGAATTTGGAAAGTTGAAGATAAATCACTCACAAGATTCTTCTTCCACTTCTAAATCACTTATACAGCCTATTTAAGAGCTTAAGTCAATATGTATTAAAGAAAACAATCAAATATGGACAGCATTTGTTAAAGTGTGCTTCAACGGAAACACCATTTCCAGCTTTCTGCATTTGTTATAGAAATTCTCTCCTTTTCTTTTGGCTACCTTCACGAATCGAAATGTTTAAGAATTTCAAAGAAAATTTTTTTATTTTTTCTTTTTTTTTTAATTAAATAAACGGCCCTCGTGACCATTTACAATACATCAACTTTTTTATCTATTTTCCTCATAAACTTTAAACATGTTTTATATCTCATGTCACCATATTCTTCTGGCTTTAGTCGTATAAGTAATATTCTGGTGAAAATGCTCATACGTAGTGTAGTCCGCACTATAAGTAGAATGCATTTGCACGCAACGTGTTCTTTCAACTCAAGTGTCACTCAATTATTTACCGAAAGGTTTGCCATTTATTTCTATTCTGTTTAGGATTCTGATCCATTTCCCTTGATTTTTATCGTGTCTTTGAAGCAAAATTTCGGATTTTCATCTGTCTGCCATGCAATTCATGTGGCTCCAAATTTTCCAAACTAATGAATCTTTCCCACAGCTTTCACGGTCAGTAATTGTTTATTGCGCAAAATTTTTTTACCATTTGTTTCGGACTCAAAGAGCCAATTTCATTCAATATTGTATGCAATTTGGTGTCTTCACCATTTTTTTTGCTGATCTTCCAAGCTCTTCATTTCTCACATGAAAATGTTTGTCTCTGAACTATGGACACCATAAGCTGCATACTTCTACCAATACGGCACAATCACCATATGCCTTGAAAAGCATTCGATGCAGCTCTCCAGCTTGTTTTTTCAAATGAAAACAAAATATTTATGTTTTCCCCAAATTATAATATTCTGTTAGAAAATTTATTATTTTTAATACGATGAATGAATATGATGTTGTTTGTACACTGATTTGTTGTATATGGAATATGTTTGACAGATGTCATTGGCAACCAAAAACAAAAGAAGAATTAAAGTTCGTTCGCCATAAATGTTCACCTTGGAGACATTTGTAAAGGGTCCGCCAAATAACTTTTTTTTTGAAAATGCTTTAAAAAACTACTTAATACTGTCTCAAATTTCTTTTTTTATTTAAAAGTACAATCCTTCCGGTTAATAATGGAAAATAATTTCATTCAAATGGCTGCCTCGACTGGCCATGCAGTAGCCTACACCAGAAGATGCCGATTTTGGCAAAAAAATCATCTTTTCAGATGAAGGCGGGTATGTAAACAAGCAAAATTGTCGCATTTGGGGCACAGAAAACCCGCACGCATACATTGAAAGGCCGACGCACCCAAAACGAGTCACTGTTTGGTGCGGATTTTGGTCCAGAAGCATAATTGGCCAATTTTTCTTCGAAAATGAGCAAAGAGTGGCCGTTACAATCAATGCCGATCGTTATCGGGCCATGTTGAACGAATTTTTGTTCACAAAAATTGAAGAGGAGGATATTGGCAACATTTGGTTTCAACAGGACGGCACTACGTGCCACACAGCCGAAGCTACACTCGATGTTTCATGCCTTGTTTTTGAAGATCGCATTATCAGCCGCAGAGCTGATGTCGTTTGGCCACCTCGGAGCTGCGATTTGACACCGTTGGACTATTATTTGTGGGGTGCCGTCAAAAATAAGTGTTACGCCGACAAGCCAGAGACAATTGACGCTTTAAAGGACAATATTCGTGAAGCCATTGGTGAAATACAGCTGCACACAATCGATAATGTGCTTAAAAATTGGACCGATCGTGTAGGCTACTGCATGGCCAGCCGAGGCAATTATTTTCCATTCTTAACCGGAAGGATTGTACTTTCAAATAAAAAAAGAAATTTGAGAAAATATTCAGTAGTTTTTACTTAAAGCATTTTCAAAAAAAAAAGTTATTTGGCGGACCCTTTAGCTTGATGATCACTTCACACCGGCATACTTGGTAATGCTGGCTGCAAAATTCTGCCTTTGATATATTTTCTAAGAGATCCTACTGCTACTTACAAAATTCAACTCAAGATCTCAGCTACTATAACAAAAAGCCACTGTGAATATTCAATGCTTAGACCGGACATTGTGACATTCTTTAAACACCATACATGGTGACATTCTCTAAAAGATACAAGCAATTTCCATAAAATCCGATATTTTTGTTACGAAGCATGACCATACTTTTATGTTTCTATATTCAGTCTCGCTACCACGAAGAGTTAAGTATTTTTTGTAGTCGCCGTTGTCTAATAGGTAGTGTGTTGGCTTATTAGACATGAGGCCACGGTTAAAACTCCTGGTAGCACATCTTCAACAAAACGAAGTATAAAAGAATATTGCTGGTAAAAACCTTGAGATTTAATAAAATTGTCATGAAAAAGTTTCTCAAAAAATCTGTCGTTCAGAGTCGACTTTAAACTGTAGGCCCCGCCACTCATGTATACAATGAACACACACCTCATAAGTGATATGAGAAGCTAGGTCGTTATCCTGACTGAAGTGTTATAATAACCAATTATATATGTATGTGTGTGTATTTATGAAAATTTTGTTCTTTGCCGGCAGTTGCTACCACCACGTCGGTTGATATATGCTGTACTAACCTAACCCTACTAACCTTTTGTTTTTATAATTTTAATTTGGAAAAAAATTGTATTTAATTTACTATTAAAGGTCACTTGAATATCACATACTACAAACTGACAAACGGTAATGATAAATCAATAATTTTTCTATACTTTCCTCTTTTCTTGTTTGTTTCTGTTACTGTTCAAATGGAAAGAATAATTTCTAGAAATAGTTTTCAATTATGAATGCAATTCATTTCATTCTGTTTCTCTTTTACTTCTCTCTCTCTCTCTCTCTAAATTTATTTTCTGTAAACATTTTATTTGTTTTATTTTCATTTTTTATTTTCTTTGACATTCAATAGATGAAGTTTCCATTTCATGCATACGAAATACGAAATATTTTACAAATATTTGTAATAAAAAAAAGAAGAAAAAAAAGAGAGAAAAAGAAATACGACTCCCGATGGACAGATTTCCAATTGAAGTTGTTGCAAATTGTATGCAAATTGTATGCAAATCAGTATCTTACACCTGAGGCCTTTTAAAAAACATATTCATTGTACTTTGCATTGCATGCATGTGTGTAGCTAGGAATGGTTAAAGAAAACAAATTGTGTCCTTAAAAAAATTAAAAAAAAATCGAAAATAAAAATCGAAAATAAAAAAATAAATTCAATGGAATGTCTTTCTAATGTCAATTACTTGTAAATTTTTGCATGCAAGTATTACTTACCATTGCTTAGGGTAGATTAGAACAAGAACAAGATGAAAATCTTACAACAAAACTCTTTCCTTTTCTTTTTTTTCTAATTGGTAAATAAATAAATAAAATGTATTGAAGCAATACTTCTAAGTGCTTCTAAAGGGTTATACCTTTAACGGTTTCAAAAGAAAATTTCAATGAAGTACACATAAAGCCTAAAATTTCTTTGAGACTTCAATTTCATTATGATAATCGCATCATGTCATTGATTAACGTAGCTGATTTGTCTTCCCATAAGTCAAGCGGTATCTTAGCGATAATTTTACTTCAGAAAATGTTCCAAACACACTTAACTTAAATGCTCATTATAACACTTTAGCTAATATGACAACCTAGCTTCTCAAACCTCTAATGTTGTGTGTGTTAATTGTACACATGAGTGGCATGACCTACAGTTTAAAGTTGATTTCGAACGTCAGACGTTTGAGGAACTTTTCATGGTAATTTTTATTTACTTTTAAAATTTTTTTCAGAAGACAGATGAGAGGAAGTCGCCGAAGAAATATTTTTTCGACTTCGTTTTGTTGGACATGTCTGACCCTGGGTTTGAACCGAGGCCTCACGTCTAATAAGCCAACACACTATCTACTAGACTACGGCAAGCACTATTCAAGTAGTTACGGCCTCAAATTTCAACCCATGGTCTTTAGTCGTTTGATCTTGTGAACATTTTTCAAGCAATAAAACCAAAATCGACCGGTGGCACCATCTTATTGAAATCGGATACCACGCCGTTTATAACTTTCAGTTTTGGGCAAAAAAGAAATGTATGGCCCCGACAAACTTCAAGCAGCTAGTTGGGGCTAACAATACCTCGTATTCGAAATGCAATCAGGATTTTACTTCCGGAATGCACTACAGCTACACAGCTTCCAAATATGTGTTCTGATAAATCTTTCTCATACAGTACATAACCTATATGACGGTTTCAAGATGATTCCCATTCTAAACAAAAAAAGACTCAAAGTACAGTCTACAATATCCTGCCAAAAGACCGGTTACCAACCGCAGGTTATTCGTGGATAATCTGATGCATAACTCGTATTCATTTTATTATAATGTTCCAGTAAAATTTTCCATTGCCTCAAAACCATTTGATTCGTGAAGAGTCGTTGCCTCTCATTATATCGAACATATCTTTCCAGGCAACTGCCGTCATTCTAGAAAAAGGTTTTGTTTCTATCAACGAAGTAACAGCCCACCTCTTCTTAATTTAGCTTGCGTGCTCAATGCCGCGAATACCCACGTGGCAATGGACCTAGCAGAGCAAAGAATAAGCTTCATTGCTGAAGAAAATTGTTACAGAAAATTAACATTGAAAACCCATGGTTTCTCCACCTACAAACAGCACACTACGTTGGGAATGGTCAGATGGTGATAATTGTTACTTAGTTGGTTGGAGCTCCAAAAGCAAAGCACGACATAATATGCCTTAAGATAGGCCCAATTGCTGTAGGAAAAGCTAATTCGGCTTATCCACCACAATTTTCTTCAATAGAAGCGATATTTTCTGCAGAAGGGAGTTTGCCATACTTTACCACACTTTTTTTAACAGAAGCGATATTGTCTGTAGAAGGGTTGTTTGTACATGCTAATAGGCCTGACCACACCGTAAATTTTTTTTAATCTTGACAATTCCCTGCACAGTAGTTGGATTATGACGATAGTAATTACTCCGTGTCAAATGCGGCCCCGTTAAGACCACTACTTTGGCATCAGTTTTAAGAATTTTTTTTAAGGCCACCAGTCATGAGATGACCCCATTTCAAGCAGTGTATTGTGCAGGAAACATAGTTTATGGGGGAAAGGAAAGGGGGTAGTATGCGACAATTTCTTATTATTAAACGATCCACATTCGTAAATGGCAAACCTTTCGCTAAATAAGTGAGTGACACTTGTGTTGAAAGAACACGTTGCGTACAAATGCATTCTTCTTACAGTGGGCACCACACTACGTATGAGCATTTTATCAGTAAATTATTCAGCAAAATATTACTTATACGCCTAAGAAAAGTAGAACATCGCGTATGAGACACAGAACAAGTTAAAAAATTTAAGACTTGACTTTTTTACATACGTTACGTTGGCTTATTAGACGGTTCAAACACCATCTCCAACAAACCTGAAAAAAATTTCTTTGGCGAATTTCTTTCAACAGATATCAATAAATAAATAAAATTGCAATGAAAAGTTTCTCAAAAATTTATCGTTCGGAATCGGGTTTATAATGTAGGTCCCGCCATTCATGTATAATACACACACAACATTAGTTATGGGAGAAACTAGGTTGTAATTCTAACTAAAGGGTTGTAATGAACAACTATGTGTGCACGCACGAATGCTGAAAGAGATTAAAAGACAATAACCGTTGAAATTTTGACCTAAGTTTTGAAATACTTTGGAATCTATACGAGCAATATGGCCCCATTCCTACTTCACTTGCGCAGCTAACCACCAACTTTATTACTTGATTTCCAGTATCTACTAAACTGAGACATAAATGTTAACCTTATTCTAACTTTCTATGCACATTCGCAAACCTTTCGCTAAATAAGTGAGTAACACTTGAGTTGAAAGAACACTTTGCATGTAAATAAATTCGTCTTATAGTGCGGACTACACTAAGTATGAGCATTTTATCAGTAAATTACTCACAAGAATATTACTTATACGCCTAAGGCCAAAAGAATATGGTGACATGTGGCCAAAACGGGTTTAAAATTTATAGGAAAAATATACAAAACAGTTGATGTATAGTAAACTATACGAGGGTCGTTTTTTTAATTAAAAGCAAAGAAAGGAAAAATTGAAATTTTTCTTTGAAATTCTTAAACATTTCGATTCGCGAAGGTAACCAAAAGAAAAGGAGAGAACTTCTAGAACAAATTCAGAAGGCTGGAAAATGTGTTTCCATTCAAGCGCACTTTAATAAATACTGTCCATATTTGATTGTTTTCTTTAATACATATTGACTTACGCTCTTAAGTAAGCAGTATAAATGATTTAGAATCTTGTGTGTGAATTATCTTCAACTTTCAAAATGCAAAGTATCGTTAAAGTGAAATGTCGAGTAGTGACCATCGCTCGTTAATAATCAAACCTGAAACAGAGTTGTTATAGCATCATATCTAGGGGCTCTTATCATCCTGAGTATGGCATGAAATGCTATCTAAGAAAAGGCTAAATTCGACCCACACGAGACTGCTACAATTTCATTGTCTATCATTTGGACCTTCTTTGTTACAGAAAATTCAAACAATAAATTAACTGAGGGCATTACAATAAATATTTTAAAAAATGGGCTTAACAACTTGCGTGTCATTGCTTTGACAATGTGTAATCAATGAAGCTAAGGCTCATGCAGTTGTTAAAAGATAACAGATTTCATAAGTCCACCAGAAAAGCATATAAACAGCGTGTTATTATGGAACAATGTGAATGAGTGGCGCTCATTACTGCGTACTACACTTGGAACGGACCTTCAAGAAAATAAAACCTGACTTGTTTTGGAAAATATTGGAAAAAAGTGGGAAAAAATTCTTCTGAATCTCATTAAACTCATAGAGAACCTATAGTGCAACACTTGAAAGCAAATTGATGTGGAGGGACAGATAGGGAGTTGAGATAGGTGTCCTGCAGTTCTGTGTCTTGCCGCCACTTCTGTTTAATATAGTTGTAGACGTTATCTTTAAAGAGTTCTTGATAACTGCAGCGGAATATTGTATAAAATTCTGTTACCTTAGGTATAGGAACAAGACAGCGGGTACCTTGCGGGTCACAGGCAGAGTCAGTCGGTGGCTATATGCCCCAATTCCGGGGGGGGGGGGGTAGACCGAGCTTGTTAATGAAACTGCCAATAGCATAGTGTCCCGTTAGAATTCCTGTCGAACTAAAATTGTTCCTTATTTCTCCACTGCCGGACACAGCACTTTTGAAATTTAGCAGCCAGGTATATCGACCAACCATGGTTTGTTGAATTCCATGCTGATTTTTCGAGTTTGAAAAAGTATTTTTATAGAAGTGAATATATCCCCTCTATCGGCTACTCCTCAAACATCAGCGATTCCTTCCGTGCCAGTTCGTCCACCTTTTCGTTTCCCTCTATGCATTATGGCCGGAACCTACGAACCTACTCGACGTTGGGCAACTCCAGACACCATTTGATTTGACGAAATAGGATTGCTGCTTGACTTCCGTACCAGTACGTCCACCTTTTCGTTTCCCTTTATGCTATAGTGGCCGGAATCCAGCAGATACGGGTATTGTGTCGACGTTGGGCAACTCCAGACGCCCTTTGATTTGACGAGATAGGATTGCTGCTTGTCTTTCATGCCAGTTTTTCCACCTTTTCGTTTCCCTCTATGAAATAGGGGCCGGAACCCAGTATAGGCGGGTATTGTGTCGACGTTAGGCAACTCCAAACGCCATTTGATTTGACGAGATAGGATTGGTGCTTGACTGTCCACACATATGATTAAGTCCGATGGAGATAGGTTCCCGGTTTCAACCATGCATGTTCTACTACCTCAGGAGCATTATATCTTCGAACGGGTTTTCGAAAGAGGATATTAATGAGTTGGATCGCCTAAAAGATACAATAACGGCAGCACTAGAATCACCATAGATTGGAAACCGCAAGGAAACATAAGGGGTGACATCCAGCTCATTTAGGTAGTAGACAGTTTTAAGCCAAAGCAAATAGACGTGACAAGATTTGGAACAAAGGAAACGCATTAGCACAGAGTGGACGATGTTTTTAAAAACTTTATTGATGTCCTATTGCTTATGTAGAAGTGATGAAGGGACTGTGTATACATAGAGAGTAACTGTGATGAGATAAACAAAAATTTTAAAGAAATATTCCATATTTACTTCATTCGATAGACAAAGTTTGCGAACATCTGTTATAAAAAGGGCTCCCTTTCATAAGACCTCTGACTATCATTTTAAATCATCACTTCAAACACAAAGAAAGTAGTTTTCAAAATAATAATCCTCATGCCTTTAAAAAAAATACATTTTTTTCCAAACACCATTCATTGAAATTAAATTTTAAATAGACAGACACTTTGTTGGCACCTCTCACAAAAGATTTACTGCCATTGAAATAATATTTTTAATGTTGCAGTTGCAGCTCCCTTTCCGCCATTCTGCCTTTTATTCCATTCTATTTCTGTCTCTCTTTCTATCTCTCTCTCTCTGTTTGTTGCTTTTTTCTGGCTCATTTTTATATCCTTAATTTACAGTCAAACTATTAAATTTACTTTTGCTATACAAAATACCCAGCCAAGCTTTAAATATGCTCCTCAAATTGTATTGAAAACTGAAAAAAGAAGAAAAAGAAAAACTGCAATTTTTGAATGCAACGTGAAAGGAAAAAAAGAAGAACAAATGGTTGACAAAAACAGAAAGAGAGAAGAGAAAAAGGAAAAGAATTGACATAAAATTTGGCAAAAATATTAAGTATTGAGTGCCATATTAAAGAAGAAGCATTAAAATGGACTTCAATTATTATGAGAATAGACAACGAATTTATGGAAACTGTAGTTAATGTATCCGCAGTTGCTTAAAGTTCATGAATGTTATAAAGGCATTGATTTATGGAGCGTTTAATTTGGTATTCAAGGCATTTTTGTTATATATAGGGGATCATAACTAAGGGGATGGCACCTAACATAAAGCTTTGGTCCAGTCTCTGAATCTCAGTGAAACACAAGTGAAAGTTTGGTTCCAAAATCGATGAACAAAACACAAACACATAGAGCAGGAGAACGGCAAAGAGGGTTCTGATCGCAATTCACAAAATGCCAGCTCTGATGAGAATAAGGACGGCACAGAAGGCTCTCATCACAATTCACAAAATGCTAGCTGTAATGAGGATGATGACGAACTACTCTAATGATCGGAAATGGACGATTGCCCCAGTGTTGAGGAACATAAGTTTAAAAACAATCATTGAGGGACTTGGTTAAGTGGCGTACAACATTTGTAAATTTGGATTCTGGGAATCCATTGTAAATAGAAAAGAACGCAGGAAAACAATCCAAAACTGTATATAAACTAAGCTGGAGTACCAGTTCCTTAACTGATTAATAAACAGTCATTTTAAACTGTGAGCCGTTATGGTAGTTAAAGGCAAGAGACAAAGAGCTCAAGGGCAACATGTACTCCTCCTCCAGTACTTTGTTTGAATGAAGAAATCATGAGCCTAAGGGGTCCTTGCGTTCGTCTTTGCAAACCTAGCATATAAGGCCACAAATCCTCAACATATAAGGCCCATTTCAAGGGCTGAATACAATGTTTTTTAGTTGAAATCACCTAATCATGCAGTGCAATATGTATTGAGATGAAGTTAGAAGAATAGGCTGCGAGAAGATCGAAAGAGAGTGTTTAGCTGTGGATATTACATACGAGTACATACCCATTTCTCTGAATGCGCGAATGTTCCAGCCTTTAAACTAGACTTACTTTATGCCCAGATTGATGCCACAGTTACAGACCACAGACCTACTTACATACATACATTCATAATTGGTCATTACAACCCTTTTAGTCAGAATTACAATCTAGCTTCTCACACCACTTATGTTGTGTGTCTTAATTTTTATACATTAGTGGCGGTACCTACAGTTTAAAGTCGATTCGGAACAAAAGAATTTTTGTGAAAAACTTTTCATTCCAATTTTATTCGTTCACATAGTTTTCGCTAGAAATCTGCCTAGAGGAAGTCGCCGAAGAAATATTTTTTCCAGATTTCGTTTTGTTGGAGATGTCTGACCTGGGGTTTGAACCGTGGCCTTACGTCCAATAAGCTAACACACTACCCACTAGACTACGGCAACTTCTGTGGATATTCGTTTTGGGAATATTTCTCTTTGCATTTTTTAATCCCGTTAGTTCCTTCAATAAGCAGCTTATGGTCCTATTCTAGCAGTTTCTGTAATAACAGAGTACTCGTACTCAGCAGTCATTGCTTAGAAGCAACTCCATTCGTAAATAGCTTTTGATATGTTGTATTACGTATATTGGTAATGAATTTTACTTGTTCTCTCGGGTGGATCACAGTTCATGGAGCTTCCTGAATTGATTATTGAATGGAGGTTTTTGAACGGATAAGTTAAAAGTACCGCCGATTGAGATCCCATAAGATTCCGTTGTAGAAATCACGGTTTATCATTAAATTCCTGCTGGCATTCTGATAGCTCAATAAAGGCATGGAATTTATAAAAATCACTTTTGGCTGGACACGTTCCATCAATTAATTCACTGCATTTTTCCGATTGCCGGACAACAACAGACAAGTATTCTGAGGCTCCGAACGTATTTAGTCAGTGACAATTGGGCCGTTATAACTGGTATACGATTCTTAAGCTGCTTTATGGTTAGGTTGAATGCAATTCTTGTTCTGTATACGTCTCTAGTGTTCGAAATTGGTCTGGTCTCTCTACAAGAGATTTCTCCAAATACACCCAGCATTTTGGAAAAATCGCATTATTTTTACTTCACTGGTTTTATAAACACTGGCTATTTCGTATGGGTCAAAGTTTGTATTTTCCTCAATCACATTTCCTGCCATAGTCGGTACAAGGTACAGAACCACTTGACATGATGCTATAATAACTCTGTTTCAGGTTTTGTTATTGAGCGTTGCTCACTGTTCGCTGATTTGCAATTGGAAAGTTCAAGATAAATCACCGCCACAAGATTCCACTTCCACTTCTAAATCACTTATACAGCCTACTTAAGAGCATAAGTCAAGATGTATTAAAGAAAACAAACAAATATGGACATTAATTGTTAAAGTGTGCTTGAATGGAAACACCTTTTCCAGCCTTCTGCATTTGTTATAGAAATTCTCTCCTTTTCTTTTGGTTACCTTCACGAATTTTAAGAATTTAAAAAAAATATTTATTATTTTTTTCTCCATTTCTAATTAAATAAACGACCCTCGTAATAGTTTACTATCTATCAATTTTTTATCTCTTTTCCGTATAAATTTTAAACACATTTTATAGTTCATATCCAATATTCTTTTGGCATTAGGCGTATAAGTAATATTCTTGTGAATAATTTACTGATAAAATGATCATACGTTGTGTCGTCCGCACTATAAGAAGAATGCATTTGCACGCAAAGTGTTCTTTCAACTCAAGTGTCGCTCAGTTATTGAGAGAAAACTTTGCCATTTACGAATGTGAATTGTAAAGAAAATTGAATTAAGGTTAACATTTATGTCTCAATTCAGTAGATAGTGGAAATCAAGTAGTAAAGTTGGTGGTTAGCTGTGCAAGCGAAGTAGGAATGGCGCCATATTGCTTGTATAAATTCCAAGGTATTTCAGAAAGCCTGTCATTGCCTTTTAATCGCTTTGAACATCTGTACGTACATACATAATAGATCATTATAACCCTTCCATTACCACCTAGTTTCTCGTACCACTTAAGTTATGTGTGTTAATGTTAAACATGAGTGGCGGGACCTTCAGTTTAAAGCCGATTCCGAACTACAGATTTTTAGCAGCTTTTCTTGGAAACTTTTATTTACGCGCAGAGTTTTTGCCAGAAATATTCTGAGAGGAAGTCGCCGAAGAAATATTTTTCCTTATTTCGCGTGGAGGTGTCTGACATGGGGTTTAAACCGTGGCCTCACGTCTAATAAGCCAACACACTACTTACTAGACTACGGTGACTATATTTATTTTTGTCATACATTTTTTAACTCGTTTTGTGTCTCATACGCGATAATCTACTTTTCTTAGGTGTATAAGTAATATTTTGATGAATAATTTACTGATAAATTGTTCATACGTAGTGTGGTCTTCACAGTAAGAATAATGCACTTGCGAGTAATGTGTTCTTTCAACTCAAGTGTCAATCAATTGTTTAGCGAAAGGTTTGCCATTTGCGAATGTGTCTCAATTCAGTAGATGCTGGAAATTAATTTGCCAAGTTGCTGGTTAGCTGCACAAGCGGTGTAGGAATGGGGCCCTAATGCTTGAATTGATGGCAATTTATTTGAAGAGATTCTGTCATAATTTCACCAGTTATTGCCTTTTAATCCCTTTTAGCAATCGTACATAAATAATTTGCGAACTCATATTGCTTTTGTTTTCTCGGCAGATCAGTAGATTCCGGAATTTCTGATCAATAAACGGAACAAATTAAATTACGATCATTAGAGGAAGATCAAGCAGAACACCTTTTTATGAAAGATTAGATCTGAATGAAAAGAATTGCTCACAGCTACAATCAATACAACTACTCAACATCCATTTTCATATACAACTTCACTTCAATGGCGCGACATGGCAACCCTGACATTCTAGACCCTTTCAAAATAGAATGGTTATCTGGAAAAAAGATCGTGATTACTTCAATGGGAACGTAAGCAGAAGTAAGATGAAGTTCTGACAAACACTTCCTCTTACTGTTAGGCTTGTATCGTTTAGCGAATCTTACTGGCCGACAGTTTCCTTTAAGTTTTCACCAGAATAGTGTACCATAAGCCCTGATTAAATGAATATACTAACAGAGAAGGAAATTTAAAATGCTACATTGGAGGAAAAAAGAGGATGAAAAACGCAAGTAAGAACCATTAAGAAAAAAGAAGAAGAAGAAAAAGAAGAAAAAAGTTACGAGCATAGAAAATTATTGGAGCAAAAATTTCCTTAAAAAAGAAAAACAAAAAAAGAAAAGAACAAAAAAAGAGTTACAGGAACAGGAAATGACTGTAAGTAGAATGGCATGTTTGGACATCAGTTTTAAAAGGACGAAAAACAAATTGTCATTAAAAAAAACAATAAAAAATGGGAAGAACACAACAACCAACTAAATAGGAAAGCTTAACAATAAAGAGAAACTAAAATTATTTAAAATATTTAAACCAGACCAACAACAGAACAAAACTAAGACAAATAAATTGAAAATGAATTTAATTTTTGGAAACAAAAACCACTCACACAATGCATTCATTGGGTAGAGAACAGAAAACAAAAACCAAAAAAAAAGGATGTTAAGAGGATTTTGATTTGGTGACAAACCCAAATCATGTCATTTTTAAACAGTTTGATGGAAAATAGTTTCATTCTGCTATTTTGCTGTCATTTCTGTTCTGGATATTCAAAAGCCATTTTTGTTGTACGCATTTGTTGTGTGTGCTACAAAATGTTGCTCAACAATTTGGTTTTTATTTTGCTCACCAGAGGGATAAATGCTTTAACAAATGGGAGGGAAAAACAAAAACAAAAAAACAAAACTATGACAACCAGTCAGTTGTCAAAATTTCTTTGTACCGGCTCAGCCTCACACTCGACCACTGTTTTTGAACTGACAGTTGCATCCAGAGATGCATATTTTATGGGAATAAAACAGCCACAAAAATTTTGAAAAAAAATATTTGAAAGAAAGTTTGTTGGGTTGATTATATTGCCATAGCGGCAGTGCAATTGTTCGGCAATAGCAACTATTTTGTTAACAATCAGCAGCAACAAAACACAGATAAAAAAGTAAAGTTGCAACTACAAATGAACTGCAAAAAGAAGTTGTGAACAACACAACAAAAATAATGTAAAATTAAAGAAAAACCCAAAATAAAATAACAAATAAAATTTGTTGAACAAGATACGAGGGCGGTACTACAATTAACTGAACTAAAGTGTGTTTTTTATAGAGGTATAGAACTTTAAGTTGGCATTACTTTTCAAGATGGCGACCGATTTAATAGCTGTCAAGTGATTTATTCTTAGTTTGGTTTGGCAATTCATCATGAATAGACTCACGCCTGAACAACGCTTGCAAATAGTGCAATTTTATTATCGAAAATAATGGTTCTGTGCGGAAAACGTATCGCGCACTACGTCAATTTTATCGTCGACAAAATCGTCCATCAGAGCAGTTAATTCGATTAACCATGGAACGTTTTCGCACCACGTTTACTCTTATTGATAACTCGCATTCCCAGAGACGCTGTACGGTGCGTACAGCTATTGCTGCTGGTGAACGTAGCATTGAGGAAGACCCGAATGAGTCCATCCGCCATCGAGCACAGGAATTGGATCTGTGTCCATCCACTTTATGGAAGATTTTGCGGAAGGATCTTGGTTTGCGTGCTTACAAAATCCAACTCGTGCAAGAATTGAAGCCAAACGATCATCAAGTAAGGCGTAGATTCGTCGAATGGGCCCAAAACGAAATTCCGTTGTTCCCGATTTTCATAAGCGAATTTTGTTTAGCGATGAAGCGCACTTCTGGTTGAATGGCTACGTCAACAAACAAAACTGCCGCATTTGGAGTGAAGGTAATCCTCAAGTGTATGTGGAAACACCGTTACATCCAGAAAAACTGACTGTTTGGTGCGCTTTATGGGCTGGTGGAATCATTGGTCCGTACTTTTTCAAAAACGATGGTGGCCAGAACGTTACAGTCAATGGTGATCGGTATAGAGCCATGATTACTAACTTTTTCATTCCTGAATTGAATAACCATGATGTCCTGGAGATGTGGTTTCAACAAGACGGCGCAACATGTCACACAGCTCGTGCCACAATAGATTTATTGAAAGACACGTTTGGTGACCGCCTAATTTCACGTTTTGGACCTGTGAGTTGGCCTCCAAGATCTTGTGATTTAACACCGCTAGACTACTTTCTGTGGGGCTATGTAAAGTCATTGGTCTATGCGGTAAAGCCACAAACGCTTGACCATTTGGAAGACAACATTCGCCGTATTATTGCCGATATACGGCCACGAATGTTGGAAAAAGTCATCGAAAATTGGACGTCCAGATTGGACTACATCCGCGCCAGCCGTGGCGGTCATATGCCAGAAATCATATTTAAAATGTAACACCACAAGATTATCTTTCGGATAAATAAAATTCATGTCAATCGAATAATTCATCGTTGTTTTATTGCAACTTAAAGTTCTGTACCTCTAGAAAAAACACCCTTTACATATCGCACGCACCTCTTGTTTTATAAACTTTTAGAGGTACTTACTTAACTTACTCAAGTGGACATTACGACCCTTCAGTCAGGATTACGACCTAGCTTCTCACACCATTTATGTTGTGTACTTTAATTTTTACACATGAGTGGCGGAACCTACAGTTAAAAGCGGACTCCGAAGGACAGATTTTTTGAGATACTTTTCATGTCACTTTTAATTACACTCAGAGTTTTTGCCAGATGAAGTTGCCGAAGAAATATTTTTTCATACTTCGTTATGTCTCGCTTGAGGATTGAACCGTGGCCTCACGTTTAATAAACATATACTACTTACTAGACTACGTTGACTTAAATTTTTGGGGATAGGAAGCGCTTAAAGAAAGATCACATAGTATGGGTATTACAACGGGTCCTAAGGGAACTCAACTATGATATCCTTTTTGGCACGGCTGACATTTTAATCTGGCATATTACTTTCCATGTGGTGATACTGCTTGTGCTTGTGTGTGGCGTTTAGTTGACAGCTTGAATGGATTGATTGTTAAGCGATTCAAGCGTCAAAATTTTTAGAAACTTTGAAGCAATCACGATGAAAATATTTTTCGGATTTTAATGCAATGAAATCTGGATTGCTTGGGTGTCCTTAAAACTGTGTTTACTTTTTATGCGTTTGGATTACAGGAACACTTTTCATTTTATGGAAACATGAAACAACTTTTTTCTGTACTCACTTATAACCACATTCACATACGTATGCATTGTGAAATATTATTTGATTACAAGTGAAATAAAATAAAAAAGAACGAAAGAAAAAACCTGATCCTTAAATAGACATTCAAATGTCAAGGATTATAAATTTCATGAAATAAAATCAATAAAAGCCAAGAGACAAATGACAAGAGATTTTAATAAATACAGAGAGAGAGAGAAAGAGAGGTAGGGAGGACAGAGAAAAAAATGTGTACTTAATTGACATGTGTCATGCAACTGAGTATGCGGCTTCACAGGCACAAATAATAAAAGCGTTTGTGTGTATGTAAGTGTATTCACTTGTTGAAAGAAATGAAATTTTTTTTCTTTTGCCAGAGTATTTAATACAATTCAATGGAATTGAAAACTTAATTGAATTGAAATTTAATCTCTAAATGGTTGTCACAATTATTCAGAGAGAAAAAAACTTATTTTTTTAACACATTTTATATGAAATCTACTCTTGTATGAGTACAATTTCCAGAGACAATCAACTGCAAAAAAAAACAATTTTTTTTCACTTCTCTGAAGCCACAAACGAAGGACAACAACATGTTGGAGAGTGTGTGTGTTAAATGTAATTCAATTATTTTATGTTTCCATGTTTCTTCAGTTTTTGGTTTTGCCTTCAACTTCTCCTTGAATATGTTGTTGTTGTTGCAACAAAACAACAACCTTGTGTTGCATTTTCTTGAGAAACTCATAAACACTCTCTGTCTCTACTCTTGTGTGTGTTGTCTGCCACACATAAGAACACAATTTAATTTACTGACTGTGTGTTGCATGTGTGTGTACATGTGATATGAACTGGCTTTTCTTTTTCTCCAGCAAATATACTTTGATAATGCCACAAATAGCAACAACAACAACAACAATAACAAATTATTTTCAAGCTGTTTTGTACTGCCTTTGTGGAGGAGAAAACATAAAAGAAGAGAGAATTATTTCATTATGTAATGTTTTTACTGAGTAAGGAACTGTTTGTAGCAGCAGCAAGCGTCCAATACTTTTGTTTCACATGCTTTAACGTTCATAATTTTAAGCGAATTTAATGCACCCTACATAGAAGGTGTCAATATTTAAGTTTTAGTAGAAGGGCGGATTTTGAAGATCTAATGCATCCAACTTGTAGGCTCTACATGTCTCCAAGAGCGCAAAACTTGCTCTCACCTGAAAGTAGTTTTGCCACAATAGAAGCTTGTTAGTGTTAACAGACCCTGCTCCAAGGCATGCCAATGGTAGTGTAATGTATTGGTTAAACTGATTGACTATACACCCAAGCAATTTAAGTTCAAATTCGAAAATATCCTCGTAGTAGTTTCGAGTCCTAATTCCTCTATCCTGAAGCCCTTTTCTTCTTCGAATTTTCAAAGAAAATTTTGTTTTATCGTCGTAAAGAGGTGTCTTATTACTGTGACCATACGATCCATTTTTATAGGGTATGCCTATTATGTCTCCTCGAAACCTATTGCCCTGACAAATTTCAACATATCCCAGCATAGTATTTGATATACACCCCAGTGTTGTTTCTTCCTGGAATGTATTAATGCCCCACAGTTTCTAAGAAGCTGTTGCAATGAGTCGTTCTCATCGTCACAGAATCTACCTATTGAGCACGAGATAATCCCCATTACAGTTAGGTTAGGTTAGGTCGGAGTGGTAGCTCTGTTATCACAAAGCTCACTTGAGCACGCATAGCGGCCCGTTGTGATGCCACAGGTGAACGCAGTCCCTGTACTAACCAAGTTCCACCAAATCAGGGAAAAGGAAGAAGTTGGTCAGCGCAAGGGTTGCACAACAAAAGCACGACTACCCCGCACTGTAAAACCAGCCAGAAAGTTTGATGAACGAAGCTACATCCTTAATGTCAATAGATGATAGCTCCGTTAAGCTAACAAGGAATGGGGAGCCAAATAACCTATATCTACACCTAACAAGAGACGGACACTGGCAAAGAAAGTGAACAACAGTCTCCTCTTCCTCAGTGGGACTGCATCCGCGGCAGAAGTCGTTGAAAGGGACCTGTAAGCACGGCCACTGTAGTCGAGATCACATCACGACCAAGACCAAGTAATCGGTTGGTACGCCTTCTATCCATCTTGGGCCAGGTGAGTGGAGCAGGACTCCTCATTGACCCAGGATAGTTTGGCATCCCGAAAGAACCTCCGCGCAATGGTCAACTCGACCGAGGCAAGTGGCATACCCAATTCAACAGAAGAGGATTCCGCAAGGAGCGCACCAGCTCTAGCGAGCTCGTCGGCCCTACAGTTTCGCGGAATTTCACTGTGCCCGGTGACCCACACCAGAGAGACACTGGTGAAGCGCCCCGACAGAAGGTCGAGACAGCGGCGGCATTCCCTAACGATCCTAGAGATAATCACGAAACCCGATAGAGATCTTATCGCGGCCTGACTATCAGAAAAGATCGAGACGCGAGTGAAAGGAGCATCGTTGACGAGGATCCATTGAGCGGCCCGGTAAATTGCCATCACCTCCGCCTGAAACACATCGCAGTAGTCCGGCAGATGGAGAGAAATATTTAGGTCCAGTTTTCCATTACAGTGCCCTATCCTATATGAATTATCAACCTGTGGTTATTCCGGGGATAGACTCATGCATGAGTTTGATCTCCACTCATTGTAAATTCCCCACAAAAGTTCTGATTGCCTAAAATCCACTTGGTTTGAGAACAATATTTGCCTCTCTTTATACTCTCAGTTATGCATACCTTTGTAAGCAATCACAATCCACAGAGCTATGCTTGCAAGCTCATCCGTTGCTCCTTGCTGAGGGTTTCAACACGAGCTGGGACATAGCCGAGTAATATTATTGTGTCAATTTACCAGATTCAGATTCCCCACACAGTCTCTCACTATCATCGATTTAACTTCATAAAGTACGAGTGCTCGAATGGTTGGTTGTCAGATAGTATTGCCATATCTTCGCTTTTTGTACCTTCTATTCAAGTACAATTCAGAAAATCTTTCGATGGCATAGATTCTTGCTTGCAGATAAATGCCAGTTTGCGAATATAATTTATTTCGGCAGCAGCAACTTCATCTCCTATTTCCAGATCCAAAAGAGCCCTCTTTTAAAAGTGTTTGCAGCTTCCAGATTACTCTATTAATTTTTGTTACTAAATCTCGTTGCTAAGAATTCCAAAAATCATAAGGTCAACTGGTTCTGACCAATAGAAAGCTCTCCATCAGTCGACTCATTAAGTCCTGAAATTCCTTAAGTGAATTTCACGTTAGACTTCAAAGCTTTGTTCTTCACTACCATATATAGAGGACTTATGCTGAGACTGAAATTACAGCGCCAGCTCTGTAGGTCAGGTTCTTATTGCCTCTGTTATGCCAAAATAACACAACACAACACAACACTCTTTAGTTTCTGTATATTGTCAAACTCCATTTGAGTTGTTTTCAGATTTGTTCTATTGGCCTAAACAATTGCAGCGTATATCGCTATTGATCTGACCATCAGTGCACAATTCCTGGGTTGCATTCCCAGGATTTCCCTGCAAGTCTTCTGTATACCATAATGGCATGTCTGACCTCTCCTGAGAAGCTTTCTATATGAGCCCCCACATGAATTTAATATCAAGTGTTATCGCCAGGATATTATCTCCATTTACTGTGCTATTATCTCACCCAGGTATCGAATGTCCTTTCATTTTGGAAGTTTAGCTCTTCTTGTACGTGATACTAATGTGATATGCTCGGAATTGTTCTAAGGCACGCTTTCATGCACCAACGAATTACAATCTCAAAACCTCTTTGAATGGTGGTCACATGGGAGTCTCTTCAGATTTGCCTCTAGCCTCAGAGAGTACCTGCATCGCATGGGGAAATGTTGCTCGCCATTCTGCATCTACGAGCAGGAGGAAATGTTATATGATGCCGAACACACTTTCTTCGGCTGCAGTCGCTGGGCCGAAAGACGTCAGAGTCTCGAGGCTGAAATCGGCATTATTAGTGCTACAAACGTCGTGTTGAAAATGACAAAGAGCAGGGAAAGCTGGAACGCAGTGAAACAATTTGTGGACTATGCCCTGCGAAGGAGAAAATATGACTTAGACGCAGTATAATAAGAAAAGAGCGGACGAAGGCTGACAATAATGGAAAAGGACTCCACCTTGTAGTAATACAACCGTGGTTCCGTGGTGGAATGATACCCCGGTGACTAGACAAGGCGGGTTTATAGTCGGTATACCTAGTGGGAGAGTCCGACATACCATTTATGGTGACGACCTTCATGAATGCATTTTTCCTCCTTCCCGCGAAAAAAAATGAGGACTATACTACCATCCTTACATATCCTTGGCAGCCAATGCTTGCTTCAGATAGTTTTGCCATATTTGATTGAAACAAGTTTCGATTACAAAAGTGACAAATCGAAGAGCTTCAGTTGATTAAGTTTTCCATCGATAAACCACAGAAGTTTGTTAGCGAGCGAATCAGTTGTTTGAATATCATTTTGTTCGATTTTTTTTATTAATTTACCATATTACTCCGGCCATGGTAGGTAGGTAGGTAGAAGTGGCTGTTCCCTCGATGGAGTCATGAGCGGACACACTTAGACCACACACCGGGCTTATTGTGATAACACAGTTACTCATTTCCCCTATTCCAGGAAATATTCGGAACTTCCAATGAAGCGACTCAGGCTGCCAATATCCATACATAACAGTTCATCCATATCCTCCATGTAGTAGGCACTCAGGTACCTCTTTTTCCTCCGACTAAGTGCCGTATATGTGCACAATAGGAGAATAATAGTCTCATCTTCAATCATTTGCAAGGTGTCTCAGACCAATACGCCTCGCATGCGCTCCTATAATACCATGCCGCTTAATAACCCCAATAACAGTGCTGAGCCTACTTCTTTGGAGTTTAAGCAGAGTCGCCATGCGCCTCCTATCCAGCCTCGGCCAGATCTTTTGCGCCGCTCTGCCCTTATCCGAAGTTGCCCACATTCTGTTGACGAGATCTACGGTTGCATTGTCAATTATAAGGTCCCTAAAGGGATCCCCAACGTAGAGAATTCATCAGAGAGTTCGATGGTCGTGCCCCATCTGGCCATATCATTATGTCCCATGATACCCATGTGATACAAACATCAAATCGGTTCGCCACCTCATTGAGATATCTGCGACAGTTGTACACCGTCTTGGAGTTTATTACACTGGAATCCAATGCCTTAATAGCCGCTTGGCTATCGGAAAGTATGATGATTTTCCGTCCGTGAACATTCTTGTCCACAATAATTTTCACCGCAGCCTGAATTGCTGACACCTCCGCCTGAAAGACGCTACAATGATCTGGTAGCCTAATAGACTCCTTCCAGTTTTTAGCAATCGGTGTAAATTTGTGCGGAGTCCCTTGGGAGGTTCACTGAACCACTCTTCCAGTCCTCCCTTTCCGGAATGGATGTCCCAAAGTTCATTGAGAAGTCATATCGCGGTGTCATGTAATCATTCTCCCAGTATCTTTGTATGGCCAATGCCCGATGCCAGCCCAGAGACGCCTGCTAACCTTTGCCACCACGCTCCGGCAGTAGAGGTCAAGCGGCAGAAGGTATAAGATTATCTCCAGAGCGATCGTAGGAGTAGTGCGCTGAGCAGAATAGCCATAGAATAGTAACTTCGTTGGGCTTTGTTTATGGCAATTTATTACCTACAGTTATTAACAGATATTTTTGTTCCCTTTTCTGTAATATTATCTCAAATAGGAGTCGAATATTCTTCTGATGATGTCAGAGAGAATTTTATCAGATTTTTCTTTAGCCATCAAGATCATCAGATATCATCTGCATATGCTTGGTGGTCAATGCCCGCCTCATTAAAAATTTAGGATTTTTTAATTAAATTTCCCAAAAAAAAACTCTTCTCTCTCCTACTGTTATCAACATTACCTGCATGCTCTGACTAAATTTAACCATTCTGTTGGGAAAAGTTGCTTCAAATTTGAAATAAAAAAATCCCCAATAAAAAGATTAAAACAAAAAAGAAAAAGAAAAAAACGAAATCATAATGAAAGTCGCTGGATTATAATTTCAAATGAATTCTGTTTTTCAATTTAATTTTTTTTATTTTATTTTCTTATGTTACGTTTAATTATACAAAAAAAATTTTTTTAATACAAAACTACGATACGTTTTTTGCAGTTGCTTTTAACAGCTTTAAAGACAAAAAACAAAGAAAAAAAGGAAACAAAGAAAGTGACCTTGTGGACCAGGAGCAAAAAAACAACAAAAAAAAAAAGAAAAAAATTAAATTTATTATGGCGACACCAACAGAGCGGTATTTAAATATATTTTAAGTGGATTTCATGCAACACAAAAAAAAAAATGAAATAAAAGCGGCAAAAACAGAACAGAACAGAACAGAAATTAAAATGTAAAAAACCCAAGCAAAACGCATAAATTAAATTCCCATTTAAGTTTTGTACATAATTTTTATCAACATAATGCTGTGGCGGTGGTGGTGGTGTTACATACACATTCCATACGAAATACAGGATATAGTAGAAGGGGGTGCCATAGTGCTGTAATTGTAAAGGTACGGGTTGCCAAGTATAAAACTAAATAATAATTTATATTTTTGTACCCCTTCTTGTGTGTATGTGAAATTAAAACCATAATTTATCTTCATTTATATTGTATTTTACATGAGTATAGGAGTGTACATACGTGCAATAGCGAAAAAGGGCTTAAAGCGATAATTTGTGGTGTTAAAAAGGGGATGGGGAGCATACCAACACTTTATTAATTGCAGTTTGGGGATTATAGAACAGCTTAAAAAATTATTTTCAAATTTCCTATAAGTTTACTCTGTCGAAGGACTCTAATGAAAATAAGGCTTAGAGTCCCCACGTACATACAGAGTGGCTGATATGTATTGCAACCAACTTCAGGTTGTTATCATTTGTAAACCGCTCGTCTGACAGCTGACAGATTTATTCCAGTGACAGTTCATTTTATTATTTACAAGCTTACAAAAGCATTTTGCTCTATTGCATTCAGAAAAAAAGTTATTCGTGATGGAATTCAAGCGTGATAGTGTGATTGCTTTATATTTGCCTGGAAAACCAACCACAGGTGGCTATCGTTAGAGCCCTCCAGCATTTAAATGTGAATAAATATTTTGTTTCTCGTATCGTGATACTGGCAGTGTTGCACGGCGTCTAAAAAGTGGACGAAAAAAAACCAGAAATGATCCGAAAAGTGAAGGCCAGATTTGATCGAAATCCATGCCGCAGTGGTAGAAAAATTGCTCGTGAGCTGAACATATCGCGAGAACGGATTCAACACATATTGAAAAATGAGCTTGGACTAAAGCCATTGAAGTTCCAAAAAGTGCAAGAGCTCACCGGTGGACAAAAAAAGTTCGACTGGAAAGAGCCAAGGAGTTACTTCGCTTGCACGAAAGTGGCCAGTTACCGAATTTGGTTTTCTCCGATGAGAAGCCATTCCGAATTGAGCAGTTTGTGAACAAACAAAATGATCGGGTTTACTTGCCAAAGAGGTCAGCTGAAAATTTACACCTGCGATTGGCCACCAGAACTCAAGCGCCGCCGAGGGTAATGGTGTGGGCCACCGTAACGGCCGATGGTCGCTCCCCGCTCGTATTCATCGTCCGTGGGGTCAAAATAAATGCCGAATATTATCGGGAAAATGTCCCAAGACAGTATTGAAGCCCTGGGCAGACAAACATTTCGGCCGCAGACCATGGACATTCCAACAAGACTCAGCACCACCGCACTCAGCACGCGTCAACCAAGAATGGCTTAAAAAGAAGGTTCCTCGCTTCATTTTTACCGCACAATGGCCACCAAAATCTCCGGATCTCAATGCGTTGGACTTTTGAGCCTGGGTTATTTTGGAGAGTAAGATTCTCACTAAAAAATACCAAAGTGTCGATCATCTCAAGATGGCTCTTCGCCGGGAATGGGCCAAAATACCACAGAGCCACTTTCGTGCAGCCTGTGATGGCTTTGACGGCCGTTTGAAGGCCATAATTCGTACCAAAGGTGGCCAATTCGAACAAATCTAAACGGATTTTAAAATTTGATGTTATTTCCAACATTTTTTGCTTTTGAACAATAAAATTAAAAAATATAGCGCTTTACTTTGTTGCATTATATATCAGCCACCCTGTAAGTGCATAAGATTAAAAATTTTGTAAGTATTTCTATGAATACTTTTTCTAATTTTGGCTTTGAAATTTCAAATAGCCTATGTCCTTTATGTATACATTTAACCATCGTTGTTACTATCGCTCAAAGGACAATACGAATCAAGGCACACTAATTACACCATGCTGAGTAGGCTTCTTACTCAGCTTCTCCTTACATAGCCGGCAATTTTTGCAGTAATCAGCTTGAACTCAGTGAACGGAGTTACAGAGGTACAGAACAGAACATACCACAATGGGTATGTGAACAAACAAAATACATATGAGAACCTAGATTGTTCAATGCATTGCGAAAAAGTCATTGTTTGCTGTGAATTTTGGATTCGCGGCGTCATCGCCACATATTTCTATGAAAACGACGTTAACCAGGCCATCACTGTCAACGACATGCACTGTAGGTCAATGACAATAATAATCTGGGCAGCCACTACATGTGGTTTCAACCACATCAAAGGCCAGCACTAAGAGCAACATTGCTGAACACCACATTGAACATTCTGCACGAACGATTTAAGCGGATAGCCATCTCACATGAAGGTGATCGAAATCGTGCTCTTTGGCCCCGCTAGACTTCTTCTTCTAATCCGCCAATATGTGCGAATAACTCACATACCACAGCGGTCCTCAATGCCAACATAACACACTTAAAATTCATCCTGATTTATGCACCAAATTCATGGTAAATAATCGCCGTAGTCTAGTAGGTAGTGTGTTGGCTTATTAGACGTGAGGCCACCACACCAAGCCAGACATCTTCAACAAAGCAAAGCATGAAAAATATTTCTTCTGCCACTGCATCTTAGCAGATTACTGGCCAAAACTCTGAGATTTGTTCCACGTTATATTCGTCCAAACGAATAAAAAAATTTCAATGAAATTCACACAAGAAGAAAGAAGTACTCTGTCATCGTTGTTACTTACGCTCAACGGACAACACGAAACAAGGCACATTACATCATACTGACTAGGCTTCCTACTCAGCTTCTCCTGGAATAGCAAGCAATTTTTGCAGTAATCAGGTTAAACTCAGTGAACGGATAACCTAAACTGTTCCCTGCACATACTAGAGCCATATAATCTTATTCCTCGGTACCCATTGATAAAATGCTACCCCAGGTGCTTTCATTAAAGAGTAGAGTCCACTGGAACGGGAAAACACATGCTTTCCTAAATTTTCTGTGTACAACGATGAATCGAAGCTGTAGTGGAAAACGGGTTGTACACTCTGTATACTGAGGACATGGATATTAAATACCTATACAGACTCCTGGGACACTGCAATGCGTTTTTGGGGGAAAGTTATGGCAATAAACGGCTGCTAAATAGAAGAGTACGGATTTTGTAACAAGAGCTGGGATTTTTGATCCCAAAATAAAATATTCCGAGCCCATGGGGTAACTCGAGTCTATCTTCTAAGCTGAAGTCTATTTCACCGAAAGATTTGCTCAATTCAACATGGATAGGAGGTGCAAAAAACTTGACATAGCAACACTATTGGACTGTCATATTGCCATTTGAGGTTAAATCGGAGGTAGTATAGAACTGCCTGGAGAAACTGAACCGGCTAGTTGAGGAAAATATGGTAGCCCCTGCTGAGTTCCAATTCGTGCGGAAATTCTCGACAATAAGTGAACTCGAATCCAAGAGTTTTTGCCAGAAATCTGCTGAGAGGAAGTTGCAAATTTTATTTTATTGGAGATGTCTGACCTGCAATTTGAACCGTGGTCTTACGTCTAATAAGCCAATCACACTACCCACTAGGCTACGGCGACTTCTTTTCGGGTTAAATTATAAAACTACAATGTATATTATTGCTACTATGGTCTCAATAGGCAATTGAGTAGCAGAGACCTCTCTCGTACGACAAAACGAACACTCTACAAGACACTCATCCTACCCGTGCTTCTTTATGGCGCAGAGGCATGGACTCTATTAAGTACTGATGCAGCAGTCTTGAGAGTGTTCGAGAGAAAAGTACTGCGTAAGATCTTCGGTCCAGTACGAGTTGGCGATGATTTCCGCATCCGATACAATAGTGAGCTTAATGAGCTCCTCAACGACATGGACGTTGTACAGCGTATTAATATCAAGCGGCTGCACTGGCTCGGCCATGTCGTTCGAATGGAGGAGGATGCTCCAGCGAGACGGGTATTTGATGCGGGGATCTGCGGAAGTCGGCGAAGAGGACATAGACGACCTTGTATCCGTTGGAAGGACCAATTCGAGGAAGCCCTGTCATCGATTGGTGTGACCAACTGGCGTAGGCGCGCAAGAAGCAGAGGCGCCTGGAAGGATGTGTTGCGGCAGGCCGAAATCCGTTAATCGGGTTGTTATGGCCAATTAAGTAAGTAGGTTTATTTATTTCTTATGGCCACCTTAATACATAGCCTTGCAAATATGGTCAACAGCATGTAAATGTAAATTGTTTACTTCCACACGTATGTATGGCTTTGTGTACAAGTATATAAACGCCTACCGATTGATCATATTTACCAGCAATGCCTTAATTTTTTACCTTCAGATCCACTTTAAAAAAATACAAACATTTTACGCAGGTACAAACACAGGCACACAGGCATATACATATGAAGGACTGCATACATATGCAGGAGTAAAATTATCCTGTTTTTTGGCTGGTAAACAGAAGTGCATATTTGTGCACTTCAATTCATTGCCTGTGTATAATTTAATGAATCTCTCTTGGTCAGACGTGATTTTTTAATTGCTTTCTTGCCATTCTTATGGCACCAAAAAAGGCTGCAAAAAATAAAAATAAATGGAAAGAAATGAAGACAAAGTATCGAAATTAAAAGAACAAAAGGAAAGCCATGAATATGAGACCTGAATTGTCGGATTAAAGCAATAAGGAGGACAATGAAACAAGGAAAGCAAATAAATAATGAATTACAGTTTCAAGGTAAATGTAATGCAAAAGGTAATGGAAGGTGTCATAAAAATATGTCAGAAAGGAAAAAAAAAATAAATCCTTAAAAAGGAAAATAATTTTTAATTACATACACACACACACATATATACATTGAACAAAATGTATAACATGAGAGTTACGGTGGTTGTGATAGGAAATAAAGAGAAAATGTGGCTATAAACTGCAGAGAGCCATTTTAATAATTGATGAATGCGAAATTGTTTGGAGTAAGGAATGCAAATTAAATGATGATAAATTGTTCGATAATGTATTCAAGAATAACAACAATGGATTGGGAAATGTATTGCAAAAGAGAGACAGAGAGATAGAGAGATTATATGCGTTAATAAATTATGACACAAATAATATGCAGCTGAGGTGTAGTAAAAAAAGAAGTTCATTGTAAATGTATAAAAAAAACTAAGATCGATTGAATTCGTAACGATTTGCGCAATAATTTAAAGAGAAACTTGCTTCACTGATTGAAATACCGATTTTGTCAATCAATCAATCATTAGATTGATGAGCTTGAATCTTATGATAAGAAGACATGTACGATTGATACTCACGAAGATAGATAGATGAAGATAGAAGCACCTAATTCGTCTGTTATTTGGTTTATTCCTTCTAAGATATATTTCATTCACCATCTTATTTTAAAAAGGTGCCTGCCTCACTTTCAAAAAGTAGTGGGCATATCGTTAGAAAACAAATCCAGTACAGACTCATGTTAAATCCCGTCTGTTCAATCATGTGCAGTTATTCCAGTATCGATAACCTTTAAAATGTTTCTAATGTTATGTTAGGTTCGAATCGGCGGCATCAACGAGAGCAGAGACACAAGCAGCTACAAAAGTTTCGAAAATATGGCCTTAATAAAACTAGGATTTCATGCATTCATGCTCGTTTGAAGTCTTGCCGCAGTATTGCATTCGCCAATGTCTGTGGTAATAGCAAGTATGGGACACTGAATGATGTCCCAAGAGGAAATAGTTCTAAGAGCACCTGTTTTTCTGATGTTATTTAATTCTGATGTTTTGAAATTGATAAAGTATTGGCTTGATATACTCAGTCTCCGTTTGAATGCAAAGGTATCTATTGACCTTGCAGTTAACTGAGCACAATAATTCGCCTTCAGCTGTTGCAGATCTAAGGCAATAATTTTCAATACCTTCTCCTAATTCCTCTTCCACCTTTCGGGTGAAGTGATGCCATGTTAGTATGTTGAAGTTTTACTGTGGTTTCCCTTGATAAAAAGGAATGTATCGAGTTTAAATGAATATTTTTAATTAAGAAGAGTTTTATAACATTTTGCAAATTCATGTAGTTTTTCTCTATGCCAGTACGATTCCATTTGTCACCCTTTGTCGACCACGGACTGTGTTCTCCGAGCGAACTTTGGGATTTTATTCGCAGTGCTTCATTAACTGCTTGAAAAACTTTTGAATCGATTGACTACAGCCTACTTATATACATTTTAATATGCAGGATAATAAAGATACAATATTTCCGGTCAGCCTTTATATTCCAAGTAACTCTTGCCATTTGAAATATGATCTCCACACACCCACACACTTCGTTGCTCTAAAACTTTCTCTGTTGTCCGCATTAAAGCTGCTGGGATTCATTAACAAGGTGCTGGGATTCATTAACAAGCTGTTGCCAAACCCGCTATTCATGCGAATCAGTTTCTCTCGCTTCGAAAGGATGAAAGAAGGCAAACAAGCAGGTTGGCAAAATAAGCAAACGGTTAGCCAAATCATGTTTTGAGCCATGGCCTCATGTCTAGGTAGTACACTACCTACTAGACTTCGGCGAACGATAGCATAACGTCTATTAAACAGTCGGTTATCAGGACATGGTCCATTATGTGTGTCATAACCATTCGATGTTCGTTTCTTTTTCTTTTGGACATTGAAAGCCCAAAGCAGTGAAACAACAGCCATATTTTTCTTAGAAAAAGTTGTAATGAATACAAGAAATTTCCATGTCCTCCTCAACGGCACTTAGGTGTTACTGTTTGCATCAATCATTCAGTCCATGATTTCTTTATTATTTTTATATAAAATATGTTGGTTGTGGGTAACTGAGTCCAATTTCCTGTTTTCTTTTATACGTATCCGTATATCCTGCTAATTGGTAAATAATTCCAGCATATCAATTAGAATTAAGGACTTAATCGTCCATCCAATAGAAGAAAAGGCATGTCATTATTAAAATCATCATGTGTGTAGCATGATACGAACCTTGTTTAGAATTATGTACCATTGTATGCCAGGTACTTAAGTGCGTTCCAAGAATAACATGTGGTTTCGTGTAATACTCCGGAAAAGAAAACAAAAGATTTTTTCATCATCATTATTATGTTCATTCATCACCAACACATACAAACTTAAGCCGCAAAGAAAGAAACTTTGTTTGTTCTACTCATTCTTCTTTTCATTTCGATTATTTTGGGCATCATTTTCACATCATTTTGATTTGGAGCCAAGAAAAAGAAAAATAATTTGATTTACCAGCAGAGCCAAGCTGGTAGTAGTGGTGGTGGAGTAATGCCAGATTGTTTATTTTTGCAGGCAATTAACACTGATGGAGACCATCAAATGGTCAATAAATGCAAAAGGCAAGGCAATATAATTAATTAAACCCCCGCCCCTATTCACCAATCTCCCCAAATCCATACCCAACCACACCTCCAACTACATACATAAATAGGCATACTTTTGTAACACATTTATCATAACCATGATGAGGATGATGATGATGAGCATGAGGATGATGATGATGTATAATACTCCCATCTCTGTTATTTTAAATGTAATTGCTTGTGTGTGATAGAAAAAGGGAAAGCAAGGTAAGGAAATGTATAATAAATGATTATTTTGCTGGAAAAACAATAAAAAAAGTGTAACAACAACAATTTCATTAAACGATAAGTGCTTTTATGGCAAATTCATTACGTATGATATTACACTACTAAGCCTGAATACAATCAAAATAAAATAATTTAAAGACGACAAGTGGAAGTTCATTTAAATAAAATTTCAATTAAAATTTAATTTCCTTTTTTAAAATGATTCTTATGAAAACACTTACAACAATTAAAAACCATTGAGTTGAGGTTGGTTAATGCACAACGACTTTATGGTATTCTATGCCCCTTACAATTCTTTAAAAAAAAGAAAGAAAACGTTTTTATAACGTAAATTTTGCCAGTTTGACAAGGCAGTGCACGAAAAGATGTTAATCTTTCATCTAAAGTGTGATTTATTTCAACTGCAACGAGGAGTTTGCAAGATTATAAAGCCATTTGAAGACTTTGGAAGTGTTACAGATATGATCAGGCCTGTGTATTAAAACGCTACGTATGAACATGCTACAAGGCCAAATAGTCGAGTACGTCGATAGCTTCTGCTATTTAGAAATTTAGAACAAACGGAGGCGCAGAAACAGAGAGCGAGAGCAACATTCGGCCAACTGCACTTCTTATGGAGAAGCTCATATACATATATCTAAGCGTACCAAGCTAAGAATGTTCAACGCTTGTGTAAAGTCAATGTTACTAAAGGGTCTGCCAAATAACTTTTTTTTTTGAAAATGCTTTAAAAAAAACTACTGAATATTTTCTCAAATTTCTTTTTTTTATTTAAAAGTGCAATCCTTCCGGTTAATAATTGAAAATAATTTCATTCAAATGGCTGCCTCGGCTGGCCATGCAGTAGCCTACACCAGAAGATGCCGATTTTGGCAAAAAAACTCATCTTTTCAGACGAAGCTCATTTTGATCTTGGCGGGTATGTAAACAAGCAAAATTGTCGCATTTGAGGCACAAAAAACCCGCACGCACCCAAAACGTGTCACTGTTTGGTGCAGATTTTGGTCCAGAGGCATAATTGGGTCATTTTTCTTCGAAAATGATCAAGGAGTGGAAGTTACAGTCAATGGCGATCGTTATCGGGCCATGTTGAACGAATTTTTGTTCACAAAAATTGAAGAGGAGGATATTGGCAACATTTGGTTTGAACAGGAGGGCGCTACGTGCCACACAGCAGAAGCTACACTCGATGTTTTGCGCCCTGTTTCTGAAGATCGCATTATCAGCCGCAGAGCTGATGTCGTTTGGCCACCTCGGAGCTGCGATTTGACACCGTTGGACTATTATTTGTGGGGTGCCGTCAAAGATAAGTGTTACGCCGACAAGCCAGAGACAATTGACGCTTTAAAGGACAATATTGGTGAAGCCATTGGTGAAATACAGCTGCACAGGATCGATAATGTGCTTAAAAATTGGCATGGCCAGCCGAGGCAGCCATTTGAATGAAATTATTTTCCATTATTAACCGGAAGGATTGTACTTTCATATAAAAAAAGAAATTTGGGAAAATATTCAGTAGTTTTTTTTAAAGCATTTTCAAAAAAAAAAAAAATGTTATTTGGCGGACCCTTTATATAGTAGCGATACTTGTCTTATATCTAACACCATCACGCAAAAACTTCAGGTATTCATCAATAAATGCCTAAAAATCATATGTAGAATATTCTGGCTCAACACCATCAGCAACGTAGATCTCTGGACTCTCACAGAGGAGGAACCCATACAGAAGCAGATCAAAAAGAAAAAATGTGGATGGATCGGCCATACATTGAGAAATAAGCCCGACAGTTTTACAAGAATGGAGCTAGAGTGTGAATCCCCAGGGCTAAATAAACCGTGGCAGAATAAAAACACCTGGAGACACACGGTCTTACAAGAACTAAGGCTTAATGACCTTAGGCTCATCCTTATAAAGGGTGGGCCATTTAAAAGTTAAAATTTAAAAACTGCAATCAAACAAAAACGGTATGAAATTTTGCCCAAATTTATATTTAATTTTTTTTTTTAATGTGAAATACAATTGTTTCGGTTAGAAATGGAATATCAGAGTACCTCATTCGATCGGATCAATTTTCGTGCACTTTTTCAAGTGTATGGGGTCGACTTAGTCTTTCTATAGTCCGCATAACAGTTCTCTTGAGCGGTACCTTACAGAATATCGTCTAACGGTGTCAAACCGCAGCTTCTCGGCGGCCAATTGATATCCGCATTTCGGCTAATTAAACGGCCATCAAACGCTTGACGCAATAAATCGATTGTGGCATGAGATGTGTGGCAAGTTGCACACAAATATCGTTCACATCAATACCATGAAGGACGGGCACAAAGAAATCGGTTATTATAATGCGATAGGTAACTCCATTGAACGTAATGGTTGCGCCATCCTCATTTTCAAAGAAATATGGGCAAATGGTGGCCCCGCTCCATAAGCCACATCAAACAGTCACTCGTAATGGGTGTATTGGCTTCTGCAAGAAAATAAGATTCATCCAAAAATATGATTTTGTTTGGCAAAATCGACATCATCGTGCAGTTTCTCGTTGGCCCATCTAGTGAAGCGTAAACGAATCCGATGGTTAGGCGGCTTCAACTCTTGAAGCAATTGAACTTTGTAAAACGTCATACGGAGATCTTTTCGTAAAATTCGATGTAAATTGGTGTGTGAACTGTTCAATTCTTGAGGACGGTGTCGAGTTGATGTTGATGGAGTCTCACGCTCACTCTTAGTCATAGCTTCGATATTTTCGGGTGAACGCTCTGTTAGAGGGCACTCACGTCTTGGCCCATCAGCAATGAAACCAGTTTCACGAACTTTAGCAATAAACTTACGTATACCGGGCACTGTTGGCGGATCTCTGCTACCAAATTTTGTACGACATTTTCGTGCAATTTCCGATCGATTATTTTTGTTTTGGAAATAAAATTTCCAATAAATCCCAACGTTGCTTAAGCATACACGGATTCATTAGGTTCAGTGGCGGTAATAGGCTGAATTTTGTGACAGAATAGAATGACATAAGTATTGCCAGATACGAAATAACCGATGATGCGGACTTAAACCGATAGATGGCTCACCCGATAGTTTAATATGCTTCGGATTTAAATCGATAGATGGCCCATCCGATAGTTTAATATGGTTCGTCTTTTATATCTTCTATTGCAGTTGTATTGAGTTCATCATTCAATGGCCTTTCACCGTTTATAACCTTCCCAACTCCGCAGAAAGATTCTCACTCTGCCAGTGGCAGGGAAACTTATCTGCTTACTCGTTGGCGTAAATTCCTATAAGTTTAGAAATTCATCAGAATGTGACCTTCTTTTCCTTGCTATTCGAGTACATTCTTCAAATGTATGGATGCAGCTACTCTGCACAGAATAAAAATGTAGCATTTGAAGATCTTTAACTCATGATAGTTGTATCAATAGCCAGTATCATCAGCAATGAAATGTTTTTCTTCTTTTTTTCATTCTGTTAAAATTTTTTTTGTGAAGGTAGTTTACAATTTCCAACATATGTAGATAGGCACTAAGTTTGGTTATGTTGAACCAAGCAAATCCATGCTTGGTATACAACATGCTCTACGGTCAACCCAATTGGTTCTCTGTTCTATGCGACAACATCTTCTTCTCCTGTGGTATGATTAAACAGATTATTTCACATCCAAATCAAAACACTTACAGCTCAGAACATTTATTAGTTCCTACTAAAGAGTGTTCAAAAGTGTTCAAATTTATTTCAAAATTCCATTCCTACTCAAAACCATCCCTCTTTTCTAATTTCAAAAGTTTGATTCAGTTTGAGAAACAAAAACAAAAACAAACAAATGCCCCAATGCTCTAATTCGCTGTTAAACAAAAGCTTTACAAATAATGCAACGAAAAGTTTTCAAACAAAAAAAACAGCAAAAGAACTCATATTTTGTGACAAAAATGTTGTGGCAGCAAGCAGGTGCATTACAATCCTCTCGCCTCATGCCAAGAGACTTCTTTTATTCGTTTTGATTTGTTTGCATGCCAAACGCTATTCATGGAGCATAACTGTTGAAGCATTTTATTGCAGTTTCTTTAGATCAAATCAACTCAACTCTCAACGTAAGCTCTTACAAATGCTTACAAAAGAGGCAGATAATAACACACAAACAGACAAACAGACAGACAGACACAGACACACAGACACTCTGACACTAATGTGCATAGAGTTGAAGTTCTTAGCAAAAATTCCAATGCAATGAATTCAATGCATTGCTACCAACATAATCCTGCTTTTAAGATCCACTTCCTTGTACAACTTCCCGTATAGACAGACGATTGTCCACTGCCTGCCTATTCATTTCATGTGCTGCCTGCCTGCTGCTTGCCTGCTTTTATTTGCTCAACTTTGTTTTGTAAACTTTCATTCTGCTTTCATGCTCCCTTTGTCTGAATGTTTGGGGGGGTTGTTTGGCTGACTGTTTGTTTACTTTGCCTGCCTGGTTGTTTGCCTTCTTTCATCCATTCAAAGGCAGGGAAACAGAATCACATGAATAGCGGATTTGACAACAGCTTGTTAAAGAATCCCAGCGTCTCAGCATCTCAGCTTTATTGCGGACAACAGAGAAAGTGTTAGAGAAGTGAAGTGTGTGGGTGTGTGGAGATCATATTTCAAATGCCAGGAGTTACTTGGAATATAAAGGGAAGGCATACGAATTTAAAAGACTGGACACAGAAAAAATATTTGAAATCGAAGGAAAAGTGCAGACTGGAAATATTGTGTAATTTTTACGTTCTGTATTAAAATAGATTTAAATAGGCCGTAATCTAATAGGTAATGTGTTGGCTTATTAGATATCAAGCCACGGTTCAAACCTTAGGTCAGACATCTCCAACATAACGGGAAATATGAAAAAAAAAAAATATATCTTCGGCGTCTGCCTCTTAGTAGAATTCGGACAATCAAAATTCCCATGAAAAGCTTCTGAAAAATCTGTCGTTCGGAGTCGACTTTAAAGTGTAGCGCACGCCACTCATGTATAAAATTAACGCACGCAACATAAAAGGTGTGGGAAGCTCGGTCGTAATCGTGACTGAAGGGTTGTACTGACCAATTATGTATGTCAGTATGTATGTATTTAAGTCGGCGAACTGTTGTTATATTTACCGGATTACTTGATCCGAACTACTTATTGAGAAGGGCCATGAGTTAGCAATACAATAACAATGAAGATCATTTCGATCACAGTGGCCATCCTCACAGGCCACTGCGTTATGGGAAGATACGCGAAAAGACTGCAGCTTCCATCGAACAACTAATGCCGAGATTGTGGGTCTGCTGAAGAGGGGGAAACTGTTGTTCACTTTCCTTGCCAATGACCATATCTCGTGAGGCACAGATTTATGTTATTTGGCTCTCCATTCCTTGTCAAGTTAACGGAGTTATTCCCCATTAATATCAGGAATATAGTTTCGTTCATGAAGCTTTCAGGCTGGTTTCCAGCTTAGGGGTGTCGTGTGCAGCCCCTACGCTAACGAATTTCTTCTTTGAGCTCGATAGAATTTGATCAGTACGGAGACTGCGGTTACAAGTGGCCTCACAACGGGCTACTATGTGTGCTCAAGTGAACTTTTGGTATCAAAGCTACCACTCCAACCTACTTACCTACATACGCCATTACAGAAGATTTTCATTAACGATATCGTCTTCTGCGTCTATCCAACTTCGAGATAAGTAAACTCCAATCGATTTTAAGCTGTACCACGAGAGATTTTTATTTTAAAGAGAGAAAAAAATTAAAAGAAACACTGGTATGCTGCTAAGTTCCACACAGCATCCTGTATGAAAATTTTTTTGTGGCCCAGTGTAATAAGCCGTGATAATACACAATTTCTTATAAAGCGAATTAAATAAAGGGTTGGTCATTTAAAAGTTTCAATTTAAAAAAGGCAATAAAACAAAAACTCTTTGAAATTTTGCAAAATTTATTCTTTTGTTGTGAAGTACAATTGTTCCTGCGAGAAAGGGCAGATTATTTCATTCATATTGGCTGCCGCGGCTAGCCTCACAGTACCTCATTCGATCGTATCATTTTTCGTGCATTTTTTTGAGTGTCTGGGGTCGTATCTCTGCAATGGTGTCACGAATGTTGGCCTTTAAATGCTCAATTACCTCTGGCTTGTCGGCGTAACCCCTTTCTTTAACGGCGCCACACAGAAAATAGTGCAACAGTGTCAAATTGCAGCTTCTTGGCGGCCAATTGACATCATCATTTCGGCTAATTAAATGGCCATCAAACGTTTGACGCAATAAATCGATTGTGGCATGAGATGTGTGGCAAGTTGGACCATTCTGTTGAAACGAAACGTCGTTCGGATCAATATTATGAAGATCGTGTACAAGCAAATAGGTTATCATGCTATGATGGATGTCTCCATTGATGGTAATTGTGCCGCCGGCCTCATTTTCAAAAAAATATTGCCCAGTGATGCCTCCGTTCCACAAGCCGCACAAAACAGTCACACGTAATGGGTGCATTGGCTTCTGTAACACCATGTGTCGGTTTTCTGACCCCAAATACGGAAATTTTGCTTGATTAACGTACCCACTAAGATGGAAATGAGCTTCCTCCGAAAAGATGGCTTTTTTTTTTGCAAAAATCGACATCATCGTGCAGTTTCTCATTCGCCCAATAAATCTCCACGTTGCTCAAGCATAAATCGATTCATTACGTGCAGTGGAGATAATTTTACTGAATTTTGTGACAGAATAGAATGACATAAGCATTGCAGGATTCGAAATAACCAATGTTTTAAATTTAAACCGATAGATGGCCCCCCAGACATTAAAATTGCAGAAAATTGTCACTGCAGGACAAATAAATCGTTTAAATCACCGACTCACTTAGAAGTTCTTTTAAGCAAGACCTTTCGAAAGACAACACTGAGTGTTTAGCTAAGAAAAGCAAGATGTGGAGCGTACTTGCTTAGCATCTGTGAATTTGGCATAAAAGAAGATGCTGGCTCCGTAGAGAATTATGCAGGAAAAATCGGCAATCGAACTAATCGTAAATCGAAATTTTCGCTTCCCAAACTCTAGAACTTCTTTAGCAAAATGCAAGCAAAATACATTGAGATTGATTCGATACAAATTAAACGCATTTGTATATACGTTTGACATACTCTAGAGTCATATGAAGATGGCATCATAGCCTTTCAATAAATAAGATTGACGGGAAAGGACGAATCAGGATATAAAAGAAACTATCAGTGTGTGATAATACACAGTTGCCAACCGAAAACACATGCATTGTGAGTAGACCTTGCTGTGAGGGATAAAGGTCTGCAACGGTGAGCCTAAGAGCTTGATTTTAAAACATCGCTACAATCGTAATTCAATCCTTAAGACTGAAGAGATATTCCAGGACAAACTAGAAAGAATTTTTGACACTAACCAGGCCTACGGTGATATGAAAGTAGAAATAGACGGTTTCAACGCCAAAGAGAAAGCCTGAGAATAGCAGTAAACCATCGATCCAGTGTGTTAAGAGATCCTTTACAAGCGATGCGTTGGTCTCCATTTAGCAAAATACATGCATACATACATAATTGGTCATTAGAGCCCTTCAGCCAGGATTACAACCTAGTTTCTCACATCACTTATGGCGTGTGTGTCAATTTTATATATGCAGGGCGAGACCTACAATTTAATTTCGACTACCAATGACAAGTTTTTTAGTAACTTTTCGTGGCAATTTTTTATTTACTCCCAGAGTTTGCGCCAGAAATCTGCTGAGAGGAAGTTGCCGTAGGAATATTATTTTGAATTTTGTTTTGTTGGAGATGTCTGACCGGGGGCTTGAACCGTTGCCTCACAACTAATATATCAACACACTACCTAATAGAGTACGGCAACTTCAAGACAAGGCAAGGCTAATCATATATGAACAGGCCAGAGACCAAAACGCTACAATCGCGGAACTGCTAAAAATCACTTGGTATGCTATTGAAACCCAAAAGTTCTTATTATTCACCCTTATTCTGGTTGTCGTCGTCGACGCAAGACGTTCGGCATCTTGCCCACAAATACCAGGACATGGGTCTTTACATTTCTCATTAACACACGGAATCAAACATTCCGGTCGACATCCTTCATAAGGATTGCCAAATTAATCAGGGAAACATTGACAAGATGCAACGCCATTTTGTTGGCGGCCTTGAGCATAGGGTCCACAAGGCGATGGATTGCAAGGGTCGACAACTTCTGGTGGATTTTGTTGTATGGGAGAGCATAGCACAAATGGATTACCAGTATAGCCAGACTCACAATAACACATTGGAGTGTGGCTATTAAGAGAGCGCCTGAGAATAGCAGTAAACCAGTGTGTTAAGGAATCCTTTACAAGCACAGCGTTGGCCTCCATTTAGCAAAATATATGCATACATACATAATTTGTCATTAGAGCCCTACAGGCAGGACTACAACCTAGTTTCTCGCATTACTTATGGCATGTGTGCTAATTGTATACAAGAGTGGCTTGACCTACAATTTAATGTCGACTACGAACAACAGATTTTTTGAGAAATAGATATCACACGTATTAGTTATAACCTTTGAAGTAGTTTTCCTTTAATTTGAATTGCCTTCTTCGGAGAAAAGTAATAGTTTTTCCGTATTTAAAAAACCTTTGAATCTCAATTTCTTTTTTTTCCAAACATTTATTCGTAAAGCCATTGTTATTGCATTGAATGCCAGTGTTATTATCTGAAAAGTAAATATTTTTTTCTATTTCCTTAATAAAAATAAAATAAAGAAAAAACTTTAAATATTTCGTTTATTAATGTTTTAAATGAGAAAAAAAACCCGTAGAGAAAAAACTGGCAAAATAAACTCAAAAATATTGCAAAAGATTTGCACAGAATATTCACAGCATTTTCTACTTCTACTTCTAGATTGTGTTTGTTCAGTCATGTGGATTAAAATTTTACGAAGAAAAACAATATTTCTTACCAAAAACAAAATGGTATTCTTTTTTTAGGTTAAGAAAATATAGAAGGAAAAAGAAGAAGAAGAAGAAAATTTTTACTTAGAAAAACCATAAGGAAAGCATAAAATCAATATGGAGTCAAGCTTTTGGATTTATTAAAGCAGAAATGCAGGCATTTAAAATGTTAAATAAATTGCAGAAAGAAGAAAAAGAAAACTAAATTCGGAATTTAGGTTCAGAACTAGGATATTTGCTAGCATAGCTTCTTAAGAGTAGGTTAGGTATGGTCAGCACACATGAAAATACTTGGGGTTTTGCGTATTCCAGATTCCATTAAATTTAAAGAAGCCAAAACAAATGCCAAAGTCGATCAGATTCATTTATTTACCGAGAGATCTAAGTTATGACCGTTCCGTCAGGGATGTCAAGAATGGCATTTTCCGAATGCTTCCGCATATTCGCATTAGTAAGGGCTGCGATAGCATTTTCCTCTTCCTTTGATTCTCAATACTTGAAGATGTAACATATGGCAGCGGCATGCCATTCGCGCGTACAGACTTTAATTCGCTTCTAGAGCACCGCGAAACCTTATTAGCGGTTTTTCACAGTTACTGTTGCTACTGGCAGAGACATCACTCTACTCACATATACTCTGAACGGTGAGAGCTACACAGCTATTCTCAACGGTTTGAATATACTTCAACTCAATGAATTCAGAGACATATGGCTCAAACAGAATGAGAAAACGCATACTACACGATCTAAAATGATATTTTTCTTATTTATATACGTACTTAATTGGTCATTCCAATCCTTTAGTCAGGATTACAACCTAGCTTCTCACAACGCTCATATTGTTGCACTAGCTTTTATCGCTTAGGGGTGGGGGTGACACCTACAATTTAACGTCGACTCCTAACGACAGATTTTTGAGAAACTTTTCAGAGTTCTTGCGAGAAGATCGCTGAGAGAGAAAATCGCCAAGAAATAGTTTTTTTTTTTGTATTTTGTTTTGTTCAAGATGTCTGAGTTTGAGCGTTTGAACCACGTGGTCGCGTCTAATAAGCCAAAATACTACTCAGTAGAATACGATGGCTTCATGATATTTTTTTTTAAATTAATTCTATTACCAGCCATTTGTTTAATTTTAATTCCGCTATGTCCAGCCAATTTTATCTCGTATGTGTTAGACGTATAGTATATGAAAATATGCCATGCTCGGCAACAAGCCACTTCATTCCCTTCAAGCACAATTCGTTGAATAAATGGTAAAACAGTTCAACTTGTACAACGTTGTGCACCGCTTTGCGGCGGTGCTCTTATGCATGAACAGAGTTGGATAGCCGACTGCCATTAATAAGCAGGTACGCGTTCGAGAAGCCTTAAAATAGATTACCAGGCACGGCAGACATTAGTGTTGTATATAAAGGGTGTTTTTTCTAGAGGTATAGAACTTTAAGTTGCAATAAAACAACGATGGATTATTCGATTGACATGAATTTTATTTATCCGAAAGAAAATCTTGTGGCATTACATTTTAAATATGATTTCTGGCATATGACCGCCACGGCTGGCGCGAATGTAGTCCAATCTGGACGTCCAATTTTCGATGACTTTTTCCAACATTTGTGGCCGTATATCGGCAATAATACGGCGAATGTTGTCTTCCAAATGGTCAAGCGTTTGTGGCTTTACCGCATAGACCAATGACTTTACATAGCCCCACAGAAAGTAGTCTAGCGGTGTTAAATCACAAGATCTTGGAGGCCAATTCACAGGTCCAAAACGTGAAATTAGGCGGTCACCAAACGTGTCTTTCAATAAATCTATTGTGGCACGAGCTGTGTGACATGTTGCGCCGTCTTGTTGAAACCACATCTCCTGGACATCATGGTTATTCAATTCAGGAATGAAAAAGTTAGTAATCATTGCTCTATACCGATCACCATTGACTGTAACGTTCTGGCCACCATAGTTTCTGAAAAAGTACGGACCAATGATTCCACCAGCCCATAAAGCGCAGCAAACAGTCAGTTTTTCTGGATGTAACGGTGTTTCCACATACACTTGAGGATTACCTTCACTCCAAATGCGGCAGTTTTGTTTGTTGACGTAGCCATTCAACCAGAAGTGCGCTTCATCGCTAAACAAAATTCGCTTATGGAAATCGGGAACAACGGTAATCTCGTTTTGGGCCCATTCGACGAATCTACGCCTTACTTGATGATCGTTTGGCTTCAAATCTTGCACGAGTTGGATTTTGTAAGCACGCAAACCAAGATCCTTCCGCAAAATCTTCCATAAAGTGGATGGACACAGATCCAATTCATGTGCTGGATGGCGGATGGACTCAATCGGGTCTTCCTCAATGCTACGCTCTACAGCAGCAATAGCTTCTTCTGTACGCACCGTACAGCATCTCTGGGGATGCGAGTTATCAATAAGAGTAAAAGTGGTGCGAAAACGTTCCATGGTTAATCGAATTAACTGCTCTGATGGACGATTTTGTCGATGATAAAATGGACGTAGTGCCCGATACGTTTTCCGCACAGAACCATTATTTTCGAAATAAAATTGCACTATTTGCAAGCGTTGTTCAGGCGTGAGTCTATTCATGATGAATTGCCAAACCAAACTGAGAATAAATCACTTGACAGCTGTTAAATCGGTCGCCATCTTGAAAAGTAATGCCAACTTAAAGTTCTATACCTCTATAAAAAACAACCTTTACTAAGAGGCTAATGAGAGTTAAAGTATCTCTAGGACCGTCTTCAGAAATCGGGGCACTTGAATATTTCTCCGTTACAAGAAAAAATGCTGCATCCATGGGAACATAAGAGAATGACCCGATTATCAATATTTACAGCATGTACCTCCATGTACCTCCCTGCATGTCCAAGAGATTATGCTCACGAATGTTATGTTATCACTGTGTAGTGTGTAATGAAAAGGCTTACTCGGTGACAGCTTTAAGTTCGAACCGCAGCAAGTATGTAAAGAAAAAAAAATAAAATAATTCTTTTCAAGATTCCCTTTCAGAAGTCTGTGGACAAAATTTCTGAGAGTGACTTACTGACATGAAAACAAACTGTCGTTCAGAGTCAACGTTACACCATTGATCCCTACGGATAAAATTAATACACACAACATGACTAGGGTGAGAAGCTCATTAATAATCCTGACTAAATGGAGAAAGTATGTGATGTAGTCTCATGTCTTTCGTGTACTCCAGGTATTTATGTCAGTCAAAGAAACAACAATGCAAGCAATCCTATCCTCTATTGACACAAGAGTGTAGGGTGCCCTTTATTAGCCAGCGTTGTAATCACAATTTCTTATGATAATGCAGGGCATTCTTTAATTTATTTTTAAATTTTTGTTTTTTGTTGTTTTTTCGGAAATTGTCTTTGAAAAATTTGAAGTTTTTTATTTCATTTTGAAAAAAATAAAACACAACGTAATAAAGAATTCATTCTGAATTTTTATTATTTTCTTTTGTTAAAAGAAATGTCGACACGCCGAAGAAACGTAATCTTTCCAACCTTATTGCCAAAAAAACCGGAACAGTATGAAAATCGTCAGGATCGTGAATATACGTTTGGCAATTCAGTTTTAGTAGGCAATTGGTTCGAGGATCGTTTTGCCCATGAAGAGGATAGGAAAGCGATTACGCCTTGTATTTATGGCAACAGTAGTTGCATAAACGATGTCTCCGTCTATCATGCAGACTTCAAACAACCCATTACCAGGTATCCCGGTGAGGAGCATGAAGAGTATTCAAAATGGAAACAAAGTGGTTTTCATAATTATTTGAATAGTATGACCACGAATATTGATTTCTGGAATGGTGATCAATTTGTAAAGAATTTTACCACCTTTAAGGATATTATGTATCGTATACTACCAGAACAGGATGTGAATTGTCATGTTTTAATGCCGAAAAAGGAAAAAGTTAACGATGATTATATGCGCAGTTTTGGCAATAGCACACGTACAGGTCTGTTGCAGTGGCAGAAATGTAAGCAATACGTCGAGGAGAATACCCCGGTCGATGTGTCGCATTACAAGAATAATTTCAAGCCCATTAAGATTGACAAGCCGATAACACGATGCAAGGGCCCACAAAGAAAGACCAGTCTTACTGGCGAGGACTAGAACGGGAGCTTTCTTCTTTTTTATAAAGTTTTATTTTTTTCTTGTATATTTTGGAGAATAAAATTTTATTTTGTATACTTAAAACGGGTTTGTTTGCTATTAAGTTATGATTATGGGTAAAAGGTTTGGAAGCTTTTGTGTCTCCATAGCAATTATTGAAATTGTTTTATTAACGCCTAATTAAATATTTCATAAGTATTGTTGCTATGCTTACAGGCTTGCCATGGTAGGTGACACGCTGTTGTGTTATTGACAGAACAAAATATTCCAACAGGAATTAAAATCTCAACAATACAGAAATAATTCTATTAATCATACGGCAATTAATAGAAATTAATTAAACAACTTGAAATACGATTGATTAAAATACGATCCTCCTTTCAACCTCCCTCCAAAAATAAAATTTTTCCTTTGGCCCATATGGCAAACCCCAATATTGTCACTGTCAACGTCATCATCATCACAGTCATCGCAGTCATCAAGATTAATTTAATTAAACAACACACGGGTGTTGTGTATTGCAAAAAACCGCTGTTGAATAGAAAAGAAAAAATAAAAACAACAGACAACACACGTTTGTCCCTACTTATGTGGTCAATTAATCATTTCCTACTCAAATATTTTTATTTTCCCTTGTTTTCTGTCTGCCTTCCATTGACAACCACTTTGGCCTTTATGTCCCGCCTCCCAGATCTTCATGTAATCGGTATTGTAATGTAATCGGCATTGAAAGAGATTCTCGTGTTATTAATTACCTACAGTGGCTGTTTCTATGTTGTATGTATTTTAACTTTTTGCACACACTGTTTTTAATTGTATTTGCAAATGCATTAATGCATACGCGTCTACCTATATACGTTGTTAAAGTAAATTTAATTAAATTTGCATTATCCCAGGCCACAAAACTCATTGCTTAAGCCTCAAAACTTTTATTCAAACATACTCACTCACACGTACAAATGTTTGTTTTTTCTTATACCCTACAGCTCGTCAAAGTTTTTGTTTCTTCAGCCGGGATTAGTCTCAGGTATATATCGGGTCCGCCATCTAACGTTTTTTTTTTTGTTCAACTAGTGCTTATTTCGTGAATGGTAACACTTAGCTCATGTCTGATTTGACAGATAATTGGATTTATCCTTCCGCTGAACGAATATGGTTGTGTATACGCTTGAACAACGCTGGGAAATATTGTGACATTACTTTGAAAATCATGGTAATGTTGCAGAATGTGTGCGAAAACTGCGTACGTATTTTGGAAGAAAAGAAGCACCGTCAGCTCCGTATGTTCGTTATCTTGTGAAAAAAAGTGAAAGAAACTGGCATCCTCATCGATAAACCAAAGCGTGAAATGCCAAAAACAGTGCGTACACCCGAGAATATTGCTGCTGTGGCAGGAAGTGTGCTTGAAGCGCCATCAAAATCAATTCACCATCGTTTTCAACAATTGAACATTTCGGAGACATCATGAGACGAATTTTTCATAAAGTATGACGCCATACAAAGTCCAATTGGTTCAGGAGTTGAAGCCAATTGACCATCCAATGCGTTTTCGCTTGCAGAAGATGACGATTTTGACAAAAAAAAAACATTTTTTCAGATGAAGCTCATTTTGATCTTGGCGGGTATGTAAACAAGCAAAATTGTCGCATTTGGGGCACAGAAAACCCGCACGCATACATTGAAAAGCCGACGCACCCAAAACGAGTCACTGTTTGGTGTGGATTTTGGTCCAGAGGCATAATTGGGCCATTTTTCTTCGAAAATGATCAAGGAGTGGCCGTTACAGGTATCCCGGTCAATGGCGATCGTTATCGGGCCATGTTGAACGAATTTTTGTTCACAAAAATTGAAGAGGAGGATATTGGCAACATTTGGTTTCAACAGGACGGCGCTACGTGCCACACAGCCGAAGCTACACCCGATGTTTTGCGCCCTGTTTTTGAAGATCGCATTATCAGCCGCAGAGCTGATGTCGGTTGGCCACCTCGGAGCTGCGATTTGACACCGTTGGACTATTATTTGTGGGGTGCCGTCAAAGATAAGTGTTACGCCGACAAGCCAGAGACAATTGACGCTTTAAAGGACAATATTCGTGAAGCCATTGGTGAAATACAGCTGCACACAATCGATAATGTGCTTAAAAAGTGGACCGATCGTTTAGGCTACTGCATGGCCAGCCGAGGCAATTATTTTCCATTATTAACCGGAAGGATTGTACTTTCAAATAAAAACAGAAATTTGAGAAAATATTCAGTAGTTTTTTTTTAAGCATTTAAAAAAAAAATGTTATTTGGCGGACTTGATTGCCCAATTAATTGGAACTCTAGTGTGCAGTTTTATATTGGAATTCAACAATTGGGTCCAAGAGTTTTTAACATTGGCACCCAAGAGCATTGACAATACGAAAGTTGATCAATTTTTTTTTTTGAATTTGTTGACTTTTTACTGAAAAATGCTTCATTAAGTCACTGCCAGCAGGTAATTGCATAAATTGAGATGAGAATGGAGAAAATAATAGGAATTAACCTACAATTGCAAGGGTTACTATATCCTGTTTTCAGACCAGAAAAAACATCTTGGTGGAGAGACATTTGAGATTATTGATGAGATCATTGCACAAACTAATCGGTATCGATGATCGCAAAAAGTCTTGTGTTGAAAGCAATAATAATTTTAAAAAACCAAAGAGCTGTAAAATCCACCCTCGTTGAAGTTAGTTTTCCTAATTGAAAATCAATTGCAATCCCATCCATATTTTCCTTTAATTTCTTTGATTTTTTGAAATTTTTAAGCGCGCTTCAAGGACTTCTGGTGCTTTAGATCAGTGGTTGTAGTTATTGGTTCCTGGTTTGTTGAAATGTGGCCATACTTCTCTATAGAGTTAGTAGTTTGTTTCATGTACCACCTTTTTGTATGCTTCTGCCGCTCTGGTAAAAGGACTTTCAAAGCTAGCCAGTCGCCGTAGTCTAGTAGGTAGCGTTTTGGCTTATTAGACGTGAGGCCATGGTTCAAAAGCCACGTCAGATATCTTCTAGAAAACGAAATACCAAGAAAAAATACTTCTTTGGCGATTTCCTTTCATATTCCTTGTTTAGTCATTAAATTTATAAAAAAGAAATTACAAGTGGCCATAGTCTTGTAGATAGTGTGTTGGCTTATTAGATGTGAGCTCTCGGTTCAAGCTGGAGAGTGTTATTAAAATTTCCGTGAAAAGTTTCTCTAAAATCTGCCCTTCAGAGTCGATTTTAAGCTGTAGGCTTCACCACACAACGTAAGTGGTATTGGAAACTAGGCCCTAATCTTGAGTGAAGGTTTGTAGCAATCAATTATGTAAGTATGTATGTCTGAGACTCTTTGGCGTGGAAATCTTCTGTTAATGCTTTCTTATCATAGATGTGGAAAATTCGTTCTTGTTTGCTGCATGAGCTCTAGTTTTCTTTTAAATTTTAGTTTTCGAATGCCAACCTCACGACCCCATATATTTTTAACAGCGCTGTTAAAAAATTAAAAAAAATTTAAATCGCAGTCCATTATAATTCCGTGTCAATGTCAGTGAATTCCTTGCTTATTTCTTTGACTTGTATTCACTATTCGAACGTTAAACAGCTTCTGGGGTTTTCGAAACGAAACGTTTTTAAACACTGCTGTTGTAGTTATAGGTCGCGGGTTTGCTAAAACATAATTGACCACCATCTCAGGCAATCGTTTTCCAATAAGTTCTCAGAGAATCTGTATCTCCTAATAAGCCGTCTTCGCAGATGCAGTTGCCGCACTGCTGGTAGGTTAGGTTAGGTTAGAGGACGTGTACTTGTCAATAAAGACAAGTACTGTACCCGGAAGTCGAATTGACCCATTGTACAACGTCCTTACAGAGGGAGGGATAATAGAGGGATTAAAAAGGATAGGATGTAGTAAAGGGGAGAATGGGATGTGGAGGAATTACACTGATAAGACACAACAAAAAGGGCAGGGAGCGACTACACTAATGAAACCCTAGCGCCTCTCAACCAGCCTAAGCCACTAATGAATCTGTGGAGAGCCTTGACCTCAAAGAAGGTCTTGATAAGGGTCCTCAAGCTCATTCTACCAAGGGCTGGTAAGTTACAAAAGAGATGTTCGATAGTCTCCAACTCCTCCTCATCGCAACATGCCCTGCAATAGTCCGGCTGTGATCTGTTCCAGTCAGTGACCTAATCTTGCAGTGCCCTGTGATAAAACCGACAACCAACCTTAAGCTGGCCTTATCCAAGCGCAGCAGCCAACCTGTTCTCCCATTGCCCACAGCAGGCCACAGACATCTAGAGACAAAACAACCCGATTCGTTCCCCCAACGCCTCTGCTCTTCCTCTCTGACCCATCCATTGATGAGGCGATAGAGGTGACAGAGCGGGGGTCAGGACCAACTATCAAATCGCCCCCAGAAAGCGAAGCTAATCTAGCGAGGGCATACGCCGTATCATTGCCCAGTATTCCGCTTTGACCCGGAACCCAGCACAGACGGATACAGTCTAGTCCAAAAGTCCTCAACGACTCCTTGCACTCGCGAACGAGCCGTGATTTGCACTAGACCGTAAAAACTGCTGGTAGAATCGTCGAAATTGTTGTTTGAGATGTTCTTGTTTTTTTTTGGCCATATTTTTGGTGGCGTTAGATAATGCCTAACAGCGCTAAGTTTGAGGGGAAAACATTTTTTACCATGTTATCGACAGCTTCGCTGCCCCGTTGTGCTATGGCCGAGTGTACATTATGATTTTATAATCAAGTCCCATGGGGTTATTGCTTTAATCTCTCCAGAGCTATACCGATTTCGAATTTTTTAACTATTTTACTGCTTTTCAGAGGCGCCCAAAATCTTCGGAAACTTGTACTTCGTGGCAATCCTAGCTCCTATGTATTTTCTTTTGCTAATGTTTATTAGTAAACAGATTGTGTTCTCGGCAGCCTTGCATGAGACTTGATGCCATGGAATAATGCGCTGCAACATTTTATTGGCGATTTCATTAACATCGTTTTGTCACTTCTTTGGGGGGTGGGACATCATCAAATCCTAACATGAATACTCTACTGTTCAGACTGCAACCATCTGCTTTGTGTTGGGTATGAGGTTTCATGATTCGAAAGATGATGTATTAATGTTATCGTGCATGATTATCCTCCAGAATTTTATATTCTGCGAAAGAAGTTCAGAAGTCTCTGTGTTTTTTCATAGTTTGAGCAAACACAACAATCTTTATGCTGGTATCAGCAATACTAAAAACCCTTACATGCCAGTATATAGGGTGCACTGTCTTTTCATGTCAGATTTAAAAAAATAAAAAAAAAAACATTTTTTTTAACAAAATGTCGATTGCTCCCAAAAAAATATCAAATAAATCTGCGCGTTTAAGGAATGCGATCTTTCCTTACATATTACCAAAGAATCCTGACCATATTCTAATTTCTGAATATCGTGAAAATTCGTTTAACAATTCAGTTTTAGTGGGCAATTGGTTCGAGAATCGTTTAAGCGATAAAAAGGATACGAAAGCGATTACGCCTGGTATTTATGGCAACAGCAGTTGCATGAAAGATGTCTCCGTGTCTCATTCAGACTTCAAACATCATGTTCACATGCAACCCGATGAAGATTATGCTGACTTTGTTAAGTGGAAACAATATGGTTTTAGCAATCGTTTGAATAGTTTGAATTCGAATATTGACTTCAACAATGGCGATCAATTTGTAAACAACTTGACCACATTAAAGGATATTATGTATCGTATCATGCCCAAGCAGGATGTGAACTGTAATGTTCTAATGCCGAAAAAGGAAAAAGTTAACGATGATTATATGCGCAGTTTTGGCAATAGCACACGTACAGGTCTGCTGCAGTGGCAAAAATGTGAGAAATACATCGATGACAATACCCCGGTCGATATGTCGCTTTACAAAAATAATTTCAAGCCCATTAAGATCGATAAGCCGATAACACGATGCAAGGGACCACAAAGAAAAACCAGTCTTACTGGCGAGGACTAGAACGGGTTCTTTTTTTTTCATATAAAGTTTTGTATTTTTTTATGTATATTTTGAAGAATATATTTTTTTAATTTTATTTTTTTTTTTACTCTTAAACAGTGTTTTTAATTAGTGAGTGGTAATGGGCTTAATGATTAGAGACTTTTTGCCTCCACATAGCAATTATTGAAATTGTTTTTATTAACATTTGATTAAATATTTCATAAGTATTCACCCTTATTCTGGTTGTCGTCGTCGTCGTCGGCGTCATTTTTGAGTCGACATCGCTTTCTATTGTCGTTGACATCACGTCGACACTGTTGTGGTATTCTGTAACAGTACTGTGTCGACGTCGACTGTTTATCGAAAATTGTAATAACACAAAACACACATCTCTAATATTTAAGTCAGTCGATTCATTTTATGGTTTATTTAGAAAAAAAGTTTTTTTTATCATCAGGCCTGTCAAAATCAGCGATGTATTGATCCATGTCCAGGAATATGTGGCCGTTTTGCGCTTTACAATGTCGTAAACCACAGTCCGTTCTGTACTTGTATTCAAGACTATACAGGAAATCCATTTGTTCAGTGCCAAATAATGAGTAAGTGTGATAGGATTACAATTGCTGCGAAAACTTAGCTATTGATACGATTTTTAATGTCTGTAGTTGAACCTCAAAAGGATGTTGTTGCATCGAATCCTTAACCTTTTCCGTGTGGTCCGAATAGCATTTGTAAGGATATAGGGACAACACCTTCATGTACTTGCTTACCGGAGTATACAGGACAACCACCTAATTGCCGCCCTGAATGCGTTACAAACTCTGAATGTCCCTCGCGACAAAATTGCATTAAACAGAAATGTAAGGATCCCTGCTCAGGACTTTGTGGCCAAAGTGCAGTTTGTCGTGTTAATAGCCACACTCCAATTTGTTATTGTGAGTCTGGCTATACTGGTAATTCATTTGTGCTATGCTCTCCCATACAACAAAATCCATCTGAAGTTGCCGACCCTTGCAATCCATCGCCTTGTGGACCCTATGCTCAAGGCCGCCAACAAAATGGCGTTGCATCTTGTCAATGTTTACCTGATTAATTTGGCAATCCTTATGAAGGATGGCGACCGGAATGTTTGATTCCGACTGCCCGTCGAACAGAGCATGTGTTAATGAGAAATGTAAAGACCCATGTCCTGGTGCCTGTGGGCAAGATGCCGAATGTTTTGTTAGAAATCATTTGGCGATGTGTAACTGTATTTATGGATATCAAGGCGATCCATATCGCTATTGTGTTAAGGAAGAAAAACGTAAGACAATAAAAATTCACCACAAGAGTTAATTTATTAATGCTTGTCGTTACCAAAAATGACGTCGACAAAATCAGTCATCGATAACTGTCAATAACGACAACCAGAATACCAATTTTAAATTGCCGACGACAACCAGAATAAGGGTGATTGTTGCTACGCTTATAGGCTTGCCGTGGCAGGTGACACGCAATTGTGTTATTGACAGAACAAAATATTCCAACAGGAATTAAAATCTCAACAATACAGAAATAATTCTATTAATCATACGGCAATTAATAGAAATAAATTAAACAATTTCAAATATATGATACCCTAACGCCTTCCCTCCAAATATATAGGGCCATTTGCCCTGTATACCATTCCCTATATTGTCACCGCCATCATCATCATCATCATCATCATCGTCGTCATTATTTAATTAAACAATAATCAGATGTTTTATGTTATAAAAACCGCCATAGAATTCAACGCAAGGAAAAGCAATAAATACAATAGCAAAAGCACACTAAGAACTTTTGTGGTTTCAATAGCACACCAAGTGATTTTTAGCAGTTTCGCGATTGTAGCTTTTGGTCTCCGGCCTGTTCATATATGATTAGCCTTGGAAATAACTTTATAAAGCCAGCATCTTGCCTGGTCTTGAAGTCGCCGTACTCTATTAGGTAGAGTGTGGACGTATTAGTTGTGAGGCCACGGTTCAAGCCCCAGGTCAGACATCTCCAACAAAACAAAATTCAAAATAATATTTCTACGGTAGCTTCCTCTCAGCAAATTTCTGGCGCAAACCCTGGGAGTAAATAAATTTTCAATGAAAAGTTTAAAAATTTGTCGTTCGTAGTCGACATTAAATTGTAGGTCAAGCCACTCTTGTATAAAATTAACACACACGCAACAAGTGACGTGAGAAACTAGTCTGTAATCCTGGCTGAAGAGCTCTAATGACCAATTATGTATGTATGCATGTATCTTGCTAAATGGATACCAATGCTGCGCTTGTAAAGGATCTCTTAACACACTTGATCGATGGTTTACTGCTATTATCAGTCTCTTTAAAGTTGAAACCCTCTATTTCTACTTTCATATCATCCTAGGCCTGAATAGTGTCAAAAATTCTTTCTAGTTTGTCCTGGAATATCTCTTCAGTCTCATCGTCAGCTTAAGGATTGAATTACAATTGTAGCGATGTTTTGAATTCGAGCTCTGAGGCTCAGCGTAACAGACCTTTATCCCTCACAGCAAGGTCTACTTACAATACGTGTGTTTTCGGTTGGCAATTGTGTATTATCACACACTGATAGTTGCTTTTATTCCCTGATTCGTCCTTTCCCGTCAATCTTATTTATTGAAAAGCTATGATGCCATCTTCATATGACTCTAGAGTACGTCAAACGTACATATATACAAATGCGTTTAATTTGTATCGAATCAATCTCAGTGTATTGCTTGCATTTGGTTAAAGAAGTTCTAGGGTTTAGGAAGCGAAAATTTCGATTTACGATTGGTTCGATTGCCGATTCTTCCTTCATAATTCTCTTAGGAACCTTTTATACCAAATTTACTAATACTAGCTAAACACTCGGTGTCGTCTTTCGATAGATTTTCTTAAAAGAACTTCTAAATGAATCGCTGGTTAAAGCGATTTATTAGTCCTCCAGCGACAACTTTCCCGGTACTGTCGGGTAGGCCATCTATCGCTTTAATTTTAAACCATTGGTTATTTCGAATCTGGCAATACTTATGTCATTCTATTCTGCCACAAAATTCACTGTTATTATCTACACTGAACGTAATGAATCGATTTAGATTTGAACAACGTTAGAATTTGGTGGATACGTTAAGCAAACAAAGTTACCATGTTTGGCATTCAGAAAACCCACACGTGGTTTTACAGAAGCCAACGCACCCTTTACCAGTGATGATTTATTGCGTCAGACATTTGAAGGCCATTTAATTAGCCAAAAGGTTGATGTCAATTGGCCTCCAAGAAGCTGCGATTTGACACCGTTGGACTGTTTTCTGAAAGGCACCGTTAAAGAAAACTGTTCGGCCAACAAACCAGAGACAATTGAGCATTTGAAGGCCAACATTCGTGATGTCATTGCCGAGGTACGACCCCATTCGATCAAGTAAAAAGCACGAAAATTGGTGCGATCGAATGAGGTACTGTAAGGCCCGCCGCGGCAGCCAATATAAATGAAATAATTTTCCATTTCTGACGGGAACAATTGTACTTCACAACCAAAAAAACTAAATTTGGCAAAAATCCAAATCGTTTTTGTTTGATTGCATTTCTAAATTTAAACCTTTTTAATGGCCTACCCTATTATTTACTATGGCATTATACTTGACCTTATCTTCCGCATTAAGCTTATATACCTTACCCTCTCCGTCATTATTAGTTATCATAGCCGGAATGAATAAATGAACCAGAGAACCTAAACTCTGGTAACGCACCATGAGTAGTGATCCGAAACACTTAACCTTCTTTGTTTCGATGAAGTTTTGGATTGGTTCTGTTGCTAAAACTAGAGGATTTGTTCATCCTTTAGCTTACCACGTCCTCGTTTGATCCTACCCCTTGCATCATTTTTTCTTCGTTCATGGAAAGTTTGAAAAAAATTATACTTTTTGGTTTGATCCCCCCCCCCCCCTTTACTCTTACGATGAAAGTGAGCTTCTGAATCTTTGACCGCTTTGGTTAATGTAAACACTGTACACCTCATGTAGCGCATCGAACTGTTTTCTGCAATTAGTTTAAGGACGTGGGCTGGAATTCCGTCTGTTGCCTTAAGCTGTTTTATGTCCCTTCTTAGTGAAGGATTTCGATATCTCAGTAAAGAGGATTCACGTTCCTCATGTTCGGCTAGCTGTGAAGGAAAAAAACTTCTTACATTGTTATCGATGGCTTCACTGCTCAGATGTGGTATGGCGGTATTTGCATATCGATTTTGTCCGTCAGAGGTTAATGGTTATCTACGAAGCAATGACTCTGAGAATAAATGAAATTGCAGTGAATTGTTCAGCAAAAATCTGTCATTCGGAGTACATTTTAAATTGTAGGTCTCGCCACTCATGTAAAGGGTGTTTTTTATAGAGGTATAGAACTTTAAGTTGCAATAAAACAACGATGGATTATCCGATTGACATGAATTTTATTTATCTGAAAGATAATCTTGTGGCATTACATTTTAAATATGATTTCTGGCATATGACCGCCACGGCTGGCGCGGATGTAGTACAATCTGGACGTCCAATTTTCGTTGTCTTTTTCCAACATTTGTGGCCGTATATCGGCAATAATACGGCGAATGTTGTCTTCCAAATGGTCAAGCGTTTGTGGTCTAGCGGTGTTAAATCACAAGATCTTGGAGGCCAATTCACAGGTCCAAAACGTGAAATTAGGCGGTCACCAAACGTGTCTTTCAATAAATCTATTGTGGCATGAGCTGTGTGACATGTTGCGCCGTCTTGTTGAAACCACATCTCCTGGACATCATGGTTATTCAATTCAGGAATGAAAAAGTTAGTAATCATGGCTCTATACCGATCACCATTGACTGTAACGTTCTGGCTACCATCGTTTTTGAAAAAGTACGGACCAATGATTCCACCAGCCCATAAAGCGCACCAAACAGTCAGTTTTTCTGGATGTAACGGTGTTTCCACATACACTTGAGGATTACCTTCACTCCAAATGCGCCAGTTTTGTTTGTTGACGTAGCCATTCAACCAGAAGTGCGCTTCATCGCTAAACAAAATTCGCTTATGAAAATCGGGAACAACGGTAATCTCGTTTTGGGCCCATTCGACGAATCTACGCCTTACTTGATGATCGTTTGGCTTCAAATCTTGCATGAGTTGGATTTTGTAAGCCCGCAAACCAAGATCCTTCCGCAAAATCTTCCATAAAGTGGATGGACACAGATCCAATTCCTGTGCTCGATGGCGGATGGACTCATTCGGGTCTTCCTCAATGCTACGCTCTACAGCAGCAATAGCTTCTTCTGTACGCACCGTACAGCGTCTCTGGGGATGCGAGTTATCAATGAGAGTAAACGTGGTGCGAAAACGTTCCATGGTTAATCGAATTAACTGCTCTGATGGACGATTTTGTCGACGATGAAATGGACGTAGTGCGCGATACGTTTTCCGCACAGAACCATTATTTTCGAAATAAAATTGCACTATTTGCAAGCGTTGTTCAGGCGTGAGTCTATTCATGATGAATTATCAAACCAAACTGAGAATAAATCACTTGACAGCTGTTAAATCGGTCGCCATCTTGAAAAGTAATGCCAACTTAAAGTTCTATACCTCTGTAAAAAACACTCATGTATAAAAATTAACACGCACAACATAAGTGGTGTGAGGAGCTAGGTTGTAATCCTGAATGACCATCGGGATATTTCAGATTTTTTCTTTTCGGGACACGTGTACTACGTGGTTCTCCTATATTTTCTTCTGCTGCAGGGAAGAACCGTCTAAGTTCAGCGATTTCTTTTACCCACCAGTAAAAAAATTGTGTCTTTGGATGCAGCGTTACACTAAAAGTCAATGCAATGCAGGCCCATTTATGTGCGTCTTCTGTTTATTAGCCTAAGTAGCAGCGTCACTCCCATTTTGTGGGAGTGAAACTTAATCAAATCCTACCAAGAATACTTTACTGCTTTGACTGCAATGTTCTATTCTTGTCACCTTCTTATTATTTATCCTCTTTCTGACTCGAAAGCTGATGTATTGATGCTCACTTGTATTGTAGTTCTCTAGCACTTTTAATTCCGCAAAACATTAACAAGGTTTTGTATTTTTGTTACAGGTTACCCTGACTGCTAGGGTGCTCTCCCCTTTAGTTGTCAAATTTTTTTATTTATTTTTTTTTCATTCAGAGAAAAATTTTTTACCAAAACAGTTGATTTCGAATTGCTCCAAAAAAGACAAAATAATGTCACAAAAATCTACGCATTTGAGAAATTTAGTCTTTCCCTATATATTACCGAGGCGACCTAATCGTAATTCAAATCGAAGTGATGGTGATAATATCTTTGGCAGTGCAGTTTTAGTGGGTAATTGGTACGAGAATCGTTTAAGCGATAAAAAGGATACGAAAGCGATTACACCGGGTATATATGGCAGCAGTAGTTGTATGAAAGATGTCTCCGTGTCTCATTCAGATTTCAAACATCATGTTCACATGCAACCCGATGAAGATTATGCTGATTTTGTTAAGTGGAAACAGTATGGTTTTCACAATCGTTTGAAGAGTTTGAATTCGAATATTTACTTCAACAATGGCAATCAATTTGTAGACAACTTAACCACATTAAATGATATTATGTATCGCATTATGCCCAAGCAGGATGTGAACTGTAATGTTCTAATGCCGAAAAAGGAAAAATTAAACGCTGATTATATGCTCGGTTTTGGCAATAGCACACGTACAGGTCTGCTGCAGTGGCGCAAATGCGAGAAATATAAAGACGACAATGTGCCCGTCGATTTGTCGCATTACAAAGATGATTACAAGCATTTTAAGATTACAAATCGTGTAAAAAGTTGTAAGCGGTCACATAGAAAAACCGGTCTTATAGGGGAAGATTGAAAAATTTTTATTCTGTCGTTTTTTCGTGTATATTTTGGTAAAATAAAATTCAATATTATTCTTCAAAAGTGTTGTTATCGATAAATGTTTATTGTTTTAACGCCTAATTAAGTATTTCATAAGTATTGTTGCTACGCCTGTAAGCAACACGCCATGGCAGCCGACACGGTGTTGTGTTTTTGACAGAACAAAATATTCCAATAGGAACAAGGCGAATTCATTAACGAGGTGGGAATAGTATTACAATAAGTACAACAATACAAAAACAACAGGGATTTTGTTTTTGTAAAAATGTACACATCTTGTCAAAAAAATTAACCCTCAAACCTCCATAGGAAATTAGTTAAAGCAATTAAAAAAAACTAAATAAATTTTATATATTGAAAATTCTTATGAATTTTATTATTACATTACATAAGGTGCTGCAGTAACCTGTAAATTAAAAAAAATATCAGCTGCAAACGTTATTTCTTATAATAACAAATTTTCAACAGAAGATTGGTCCAATTTGTTTTAATCCCTATATCCCAATCTTCAGAAAGAGAATTTGTTTTAAAAATAACACACAAGTTATTTCAGTCATAATTTAGGCACCTAGTTGGAGACATGAATTTTTTTTTTTTTTTTTTGGTAATTCATCACTCTTACCTAAATAACTATAAATATATGTATTTAGTGTTAAAGGCTTAAATATTGTTAATCATCTTGCAACAATTTTAATATATACATACTCTTCAATCAGGATTATGATCTAGTTCCTCACACCACTTATGTTGTGCGTGTTAATTTTATATATGAGTGGCGGGACCTACAGTTTAAAGTCGACTCCGAGCGACAGATTTTTGAGAAACTTTTCATGGCAATTTTATTTACTCTCAGAGTTTTTGCCAGAAATCTGCTGAGAGGAAGTCGCCGAAGAAATACTTTTTGTGTTTCAATTTGATGTCTGGCCTGGGGCTCGAACCCTGGCTTTTCGTCTAATAAGCCAACACACTACCTACTACGGCGACTTAATTCTAATATATAATTGGCTTTAAAATAGTAATCCTAAAGAATTTCCAGAGTGCGTATCGTTAAGGATACATGCGGTACATATGAGGGTTTATGACTAATATGAATACGAAATTGAATATCGAAACAAAATACACAAAAAACAAACATTTTTTTTGACATTGTTACTTACATCAGCTGGTAAACAAAACCCACCTCGTTAATGAATTCGCCTTGAATAGGAATTAAAATCTCAACAATACACAAATAATTCTATTAATCATACGGCAATTAATAGAAATTAATTAAACAACTTGAAATACGATTGATTAAAATACAATCCTCCTACCAACCTCCTTCCAAAAATGAAATTTTTCCTTTGGCCCGTATGGCAAACCCCAATATTGTCACTGTCAACGTCATCGCCATCACCGTCATCACAGTCATCAAGATTAATTTAATTAAACAACATACAGGTGTTGTATATTGCAAAAAACAACCGCTGTTGAATAGAAAAGAAAAAATAAAAAACAACAAACAACACACGTTTGTTCACACTCATTTGGTCAATTAATCATTTCCTATTTAAAATATTTTTATTTCCCCCTGTTTTCTTTCTGCCCGTCATTGGCATTTGACAACCACTTTGGCCTTAAGGTTCCACCTCCCAGATTTTTATGTAATCGGTATTGTAATGTAATCACTATTGAAAGAGATTCTCGTGTTATTAATTACTTACAGTGGCTGTTTCTATATTGTATTTCAACTTTTAACACACACTGTTTAATTGCATTTGCAAATGCATTAATGCATACGCGTCTACCTATATACGTCGTTAAAGTAAATTTAATTAAATTTGCATTACCCCAGACCACAAAACTCATTGCTTAAGCAAAACATACTCACACACGTACATATGTAATGTTGGTTTTTTCTCATACCCTACTAACTCACAGTTCGTCAAACTTTTTGTTTCTTTAGCCGGGATTAGTCTCAGGTTTATAGTTGACTTAATTGCCCAATTAAATGGAACTTTTAGGTTCCGATTTATTATGGAATTCAACAGTTGGGTCCAAGAGCTTTTAATATTGATCCCTAGAAGCATTACAAGAAGGTGGTCCTAGACATTTTGAGGCTCTTTGCTGTGTACTTAAAATGTATGCTTTCCAGCACATGTTCGTTTATCACTATTCGCCTACAAATACAGACAAAAACTCATGTGAATGACAAAATAAACCTGAAGCCTATTATGGAACAACAATGTTTGTTGTACGAATCCTCATATCGAATCCAATGCAAAGCTTAGACTGACCATTTTCTCTGCCAACAGTAGTAGGTTAGGTTAGAGGACGTGTACTTGTCAATTTAGACGAGTACAGTACCCGGAGGTCGAATTGACCCATTGTACGTAACGTCCTTAAGAAGGAAGGATAAAAGAGGGGATAGGAAAAAGGAGCGGAAGTAGGAAGTAGTAACTCCTTTAAAAACTCGGTACTAAATGCTAAACTAGTTGAAGGGTTTCGGCACAATTTGTCCGAGGAAGCCTATGCTTCACCAAATAGGGTTTTTGGTGTATTTTTTCATTTCACAGACGACAGTCGTGCAGGCTCTGTCGGGGACCAGAGAACTTTTTGCGGTTTTAGACGCAATATTTGTGTAATGCACCTTGTGGACTATTCCCTGCAGATCCCCGGTCAAATTAAAAACTGGATGAAATGTTGGTGATTGTATCTTCCCGAAGTTGATAGGTATAGCTCACTCAATAAGGCTACAGGACAAATCACAGTATCTACCAGGTAGAACTGGTAAACATCACTACATATACATAATTGGTCATTACAACCCTTCACTCAGGGGGTTACGACCTAGCTTCTCAATACCACTTATGTTGTGTGTGTTAATATTATACATGAGTGGCGGGACCTACAGTTTAAAGTCGACTCCGAACGACAGATTTTTGAGAAACTTTTCAAGGCAATTTTATTATTAACACTTAGAGTTTTTGCAAGAAATCTACTGAGAGGAAGTTGCCGAAGAAATACTTTTTGTATTTAGTTTTGATGTCTGGCCTGAGGCTCGAACCCTGGCTTTACATTTACATTACATTTCTACATACTAGACTACGGCGACGGAACCACTACGGTAGTGTTTATTAAGGACGATAATGTTTCTTGAAGAGATATGAACGTACTTTATGATAGCCAGGCATACAACTCATCCAGCCCATGGTACATTCGATGTCGATTGTCTCCTCCGATGTAGATTGGGCCAGAACAGCAGCAACAACATTAACATCTTATTACCGTTATTAATGTGCACCATTTTTTTCTTTTTTTCGCCGAGAAGGGGTAAATGTACCTAACTGCACCATAGAGGAAGTCGTCATATCCTACGTGTGTGGGGCCCTCACCCACTAAATCCCCCCCTCGTCTCCTGTGGACTTGTTTGTGCCCACTCCGGAACTACGGTGGTATTACTTCGGAGTGAAGTCCTTTTGGCCCTTTGGCCTCTTCATGTTTATATCCGCGTCCGGATTGCGAATCGAAAGTTGAGGAGACATCTAAGCGCCTCCACTATTCCTTTCGTCTAAATCATCGTCTCGGTTACGCTTGGCACGTGTGACAGTATCACCTATGCCGACATGCTAACTCGTTCTGCAGCCTCAAGATCTCTCTTCTTCCGTTTCAGAATGCGCTCTGCGTAATTCACTACCGAGGTCCAATTTTCACTACTCGCAGTCATAACCCCGACAATATTAGAGGCTGTGATCGTTCCAACCATCGACGTCAGTACAGAGCGATAGCTCTGCCAGCGTGCACACTCGAAAACAGTGTGCTCTGCGTCATCAATTGCCTCCTCTTTCTCGTAAAGACAGTAAGGGGAGGCGGCCTTGCCCATTCTGTGCAGATATTTTCTAAAATATCCGTGACCCGATAGCATCTGCGTAACGTTGTAGTTTACCTCTCCTTTACATGTGCACCATAAACCGTCATCGGTTTAATTTAGGAAGTGTATTCTGGATTTCTTGAAACTCAAAATAGTAAAAAAAATAGTAACTAAGGTTCGCTGGTCATTGTATTATGTGTACCTATGTGCGATGCATTAGTTTTGGTCAATGACTACTGTAGGAGTTGAGGGGATGCACTAGGCTTTCACTTAATAGATGATTGAGCAATAGAGGATGGACCATTAAGGAGCTGAGTGCATTAATCAAAAGTACTCACGAAGACTAGAGGAAGTGTATGACTGTGGTATAACAATGTACCGTACCAGGGCTACTACTTTTAGGTACCTACCTATCTAGTTTTGTCTGGTAAAAAAGATATACAGACTTTATAAATCCAAGCAAGTACAGAGCACTCAGTACATTTGCGAGATCACAATACAATTTGCTGCGATTACCATGCCTTTACCAGTGCCCTAATGCATACGAAGTTAGGTGGTAATCCTGACGTAAGATTTATAATGACCACTTATTGAAGTCGCCGTAGTCTAGTAGGTACTGTGTTGGCTTATTAGACGTAAAGCCAGGGTTCGAACCCCAGGTAAAAAATTAATTCTTCGGCGACTTTTTCTCAGCAGATTTCTGGCAAAAACCCTGAGAGTAAAATAAAAAGTTTCTCAATAATCTGTCGTTCGGAGACGACTTCAAACTGTAGGCCCCACCACTCATGTATAAAATTAACACACACAATATAAGTGGTGTGAGAAACTAGGTCGTAATCCTGACTGAAGGGTTGTAATGACTAATTATGTATGTAATGTGTAACAATGTAAGCATATGATGAGCAGCAGGTTAGTATTTATGTTTGAGATGGTGTAGGCTATTAAACAATCGACTTTAACTTAATGTTTCTCTGATTTATTTACAGTCATTCTATACATTACATGTGTGTATTTATACATACATGAATGTAAGGTATATATGTAAACAATATCTGTCAGCTGTCTAATGGCATTTGTTGTAAATATTTAATAATATTTGGGAAAATATTTTCATTTTATTTGTTTAATAGTCTGTGATTTAAAAGCCACAAATTCAATACAAAAAAAAAATTGTTAAACAAACATATGTACGAACTATTAAAGGCAACAGTGGAGGGTAAAGTACTGAAGGTAAATTCATAATAAATTTGTAGACTGTCAAGTAAAGTAAGTGCAGTGATAACAGAACACTGGGCTTTGAGTGTTACGCCAGGAGACTAGGAATACCTTATAACGACTCCTGCAGAAGCTGCAACATCTTCTCTGTAATTTTCTGGCACTTGAGAACCTGAGAAGTAGGATTCGTGGACACCTAGAATTTAATAAAAAACATGTCTAGTCAAAGGCGATTTGAGAAAAATTCAAAACGTTATAAGACCCTCGGAATGGTTGAAATATTCAACTGGGAGCTCTAGTTATCTAATCTAATAGCTTATATGGGTGTTACAACGGTTTCAGGACCCCAGTATTGTAGTACCCTTAACATATAATCTCTTTGCAGAATAAGATTGGATCATCCTATCTGTCTCTCTATCTTTCTTTATCTCTTCGTCAAGTATATCTTTCCTAACAGCTTTTCCCTCTCCATTTAAATGTTCTGCACCAATTAACAGTGAAGAAACTGGCAAGCTAATCTGCATAAATAGACGACTCCATACTAATTTTATGTCAACTTTAGAAGCTAAAAGCTCAGATGGTGGCCTTTCTATCGCATAGTACCGTCCTCATTACTTCCTGCACAAGTTCAATTAAGCACATGTTCATCAAGTTTATGCCGTTGAAACTTTTGCTTGCAAGTTACTCATAAGTTTCTCTAAGGATTCTGAATATTTCCTTTTCAATCAAACTCCTGGATCAGTAACAAATACTGTCTGGCAGACCCAAATTTTCCAACAGTTGAGGGTAAAGTACTGAAGGTAAATTTATAGACTGTCAAGTAAAGTAACAGGCTTACAAACAACCTGTAAATTGTAATCCCCAAATAAACAGCTGAGAGAAGAAGACATTCTTGGTTTATTTAATAATTATTTCCATTAATTTATTTATTAATTAAGCAGCAGAAATTAAATTCTTTTTTTTTTGTTTCAAAAACCACAAAGTAAAGCAGCAGAAGCAATTTTGCCTCTTCCCCTTCATTTAATACTGAAATCTCAAAATTCTCTAATTAAACTGAATGAAATTCAAATTGTTGCCTAAGAATTGAATTGATTTCTTCAATTATTCTTGGAAATGAAATTTCAATTAAAATCGTAAGACTTTTAAAGTTTGGTTTTCGTTTTGCCCTTAATTAAGCCTTTAAAATATTTTCTTCTTCCTCTTCAAAACTGAAACATAAGCCTTCTATGCTGCTACACATAGCTGAAATTGTAGATGAAAAGACATGGCTTTCTAAAAGGCAGAAATGAACACATGTCTGGTGTTTTTAATTCGTGCGCTAATTAGAGTCACTTTTCATATGAAAAAAAAAGAAAAAAACATTCCAAAATAGAATTTTTTCTAAATTCAACAAGATCCTTAAATAGAAATGAAATAAAAACAAATAAACAAACGGAAAAAAACATGGGAATTTATTCATTTGTATGCCTATTAAATCATACAGTCTGGAAGACACAAGGATGACAGACAAGCCTAGCCAAACGCTGCTTATTACTTAAACGCACTGGCATGCATAAGCACAATGGGCAAGTAATGTGAATTCTTAAAACAGAAATCATGGAAATAAGAACTCATAGAACTATTTGTGAAATTAAATCCTTTGAAAACGAATAAGGACATTAGACATGAAACCTCGTTTCAAACCCCAGGTCAGCCGTGTCAAACAAAACGAAATACGAACAAATATTTTTCGGCAACTTCTTCTCAGCAGATTTTTCGCACTCTGATAGTAAAATAAAATTGCCATGAAAACTTTCTCTAAAATATGTCGTTCAGAGTCGACTTTAAACTGTTGGTTCCGCCATTCATGTGTGAGAAACTACGTCATAACCCTGACCGTAATGAATCGCTTTACGTTTGTGCAACGTTGGCATTTATTAGGCCAACGAGAAACTTTAGGATGATGCCGATTTTGTTAAAAAAATCATATTTGAGGATAAAGCTCATTTTCATCTTGGTTGGTACTTTAATAAACAAAATTGCCGCACTTGGGACTCAGAAAACCAACATGTAGTCTTACAGAAGCCAATGCACCCATTACGAGTGATTGGTGCGGCTTGTGGGGCCGATGTGCTCTTTGAAAATTAGGACGGCGCAACCTATCGCACCATGATAACCGATTTTTTTGTATCCGCTCTTCATGATATTGTTGTGAACCATATTTAGTTTCAATAGGATGCTGCAACTGGCCATACATCTCATGCCACAACCGATTTGTTGGATCAAACATTTGATGGCGGTTTTATAGCCGAAATGGCGATTCAATTGGCCGCCAAGAAGCTGGGATTTGACGCCGTTGGAGTATTCTCTGTGGGGCTTCGTTAAAGTAAACTACTATGCCAGCGAACCAGAAACAATTGAGCTTTTGAAAGCCGCAACAGGCATATGAATGAAATAATGTGTGTATGGCCTAAGTGTGTCCGCTCATAATTCCATCAAGGGGACAGCCACTTCTACCTATGTACCTACCTACTACATCATCCAGGACATTGTTTACATACCTTAACTGGCTACCACCACACATATTGGCCATGGGCGCCATAAAGCCTGAAAGTACAGAAGCTATTGTCATGAAAAAATCTTGGGTATAATTGGTCAGAATGTACCAATTGACTGCAAGATACGTGCGGCAGCATTTGATCATGGTTTGCGACTTTGATACTGGATAGATCCTTTTACGATAATAAGATCTTTCAGGTTTTCACTGATGTAACCAAATCGCACAACAAACAGACAGATGGGGAATCTTTTTACGACACCCGAACATTAGTTAATGGCTGTTAAAATTACTGCCATGCGAATTCGGTATCATTTGGGTTCCTGCACAGGGGAATATCGAAGGTAAAAAATAGCTCGACGCACTTGTTATGGCTGGCAATACGGAAAATTGAAATGAATTCCTACATAGAGAGGTAAACATATAGTCTCACAAAACCTCCAATCATATTGACAAGGATAGGATGGGATAATGAAGCCACTTGAACCTAATAGAGACACCAAACAGATCTGGTGCGGCATGGATGTATGCAGAACAGAATTTTGTATTGGACCTATAAGGATACCATTTTAGAAATTCTCATAGCAATGATAACAGAACACTGTGCTTTGAGTGTTTAGGCCAGGAGACTGGGAATACCTTATAATGACTTCTGCAGAAGTTGCAACATCTTTTCCGTTATTGTCCGGTACTTGGGAACCAGAGAAGTAGGATTCGTGGACACCTAGAATTTAATAACAAAACATGTCTAGTCAAAGGCGATTTGAGAAAAATTCAAACCGTTATAAGACCCTCGGTATGGTTGAAATATTCAACTGGAAGCTCTAATTATGTAACCTAATAGGTTATTTGGGTGTTACAATGGTTTCAGGACGCCAGTATTGTAGTACATTCAACATGTAATCCCTTTGCAGAATAATTTCGAATCATCCTATCTGTCTCTCTATCTTTCTTTATCTCTTCAACGAGTATATCTTTCCTAACATCTGTTGACACTCCACACAAATCTTCTGCACCAATTAACAGCGAAGAAACTCTTATCCTGGCAAGCTCATCTGCTTACCTAGGCTCCCTACTAATTTCTTGTCAACTTTAAAAGCTAAAAGCTCAGATGGCGGCCTGACTATATCATAGTTGGCCTACGACCCGTCTTCTTTATTTCCTGCACAAGTTCAATTAAGCACATGTTCATCAAGTTTATGCCGTCGAAACTTCTGCTTGAAAGGTGGTCATATGTTTCTCTAAGGATTTTGAATATTTTAGGTCAGGTTAGGTTAGGGGGCGTGTACTTGTCAATTAAGACAAGTACAGTACCCGGAGGTCGAATTAACCCATTGTACAATGTCCTTAAAGAGCGATTTGATTATTTTACTTCGTATCAAACTCCTGGATCAGTAACAAATACAATCTGGCAGACCAAAATTTCCGCGTATCAACAATGTAAGCCCCAGCTCATCTCGAATTTAAAGAAATAAAAAAATATTTTTTTGGGGGACTTTTTTTCAGTAGATTTCGGGTAAAAACTCTGCGAATAAATCAAAATTGCCATGAAAAGTTTCTCAAAAAATCTGTCGTTTGGAGCCGATATTAAACTATAGAGCTCGCCATACATGTGTGAAAATTAAGACACACAACATAAGTGATGTGAGAAGCTAGGTTGTGATCTTGACTATAGGGTTGTAATGTTGCAGTTCTTAGAAGCTATAGATATATAATCGACGTCTCCTGTTTTCGATATCACTGAGGGGATAGCCTCTACGAATGCAGTGTTTTGGCTTTCAAAGCATTAAAGGTTAATGGTTTGTTGTCAGTGAACCAGTTCCATTAAAAGAAAAAGATGTTTAATCACATGAAAGAGACTGCCAGTGCGTAGGAAAACTTTTGGAAGGATAGTTGTCATCAAATACATTTTGCAAGAAATCGATTGTTGAGCGAGTTTTATGGAAAGTTTTGCCATTTTGTTGGAACCAAATGTCGTTGGTATTTCGCTGATAAATTATAAGAAACATAACTTCAGTCAATATGGTTCCAAAGCACTCGGTATTCACTGTAGGGGCAACTCCTTGCCTATTTCGATAGAAATAGCGAACGATGTTGCCTGCAACATATAAGCCGCAACAAAAAATTCAATTTTAATGGATATAACAGCGATTCTTTAATGGCTTGCGAAATCTCTTCGCTCCAAATACTGCAATTTTACTTTGGCCAAGACCCATAGTGCACTGAAAAAAAAACATTCTAAAATTACCCGGGATCACAAAAAAAATAATGACGACAACCATTAAAAAAAATATTGTGAAAAAAATTTTAGGCGCAATCATATCCGCCTCTTCTGTTTTATAGTTCTTGCAACAAAAAAAAAAACAGGACGAAAAATTAAAGCTTCATATACACAGTAGCAGTCGCAATCTCTGCCGCCTGCCTGGCTTTACTCTACATGATGATGCTGTTAATAAATGTGAATGTATGTCAGGAGTGTAAAGCACACACACACACACACAAATTAATTTTATAACCAAGAAAAAAAGGGAAAAATAAGCGAAAAAAATTTTTTAAAGAAAAAAAACATGAAAAATAATGGAAAAAAATGAGAAAAACTTTCATAAAAAAGAAAGGAAAACTCCGTTCAAAACATAAAATCAACGTTAACAACTATAAGCAGACAGACAGACAGACAAATAGCCGGGCTTAAATGCAAGCAGCAGCCTCATAAAAATAAAACTGATATGGGGCCATGGGGTAAATAGCAGGGAGGTTAAGGCATGAAAGGAAATGTTTAAATTACTTTGGGAAACAGTAAAGGCAACCGAAAAGAAACGAAAAACAAAACCAAAAACAAACGACTGCAAATAAAGTGTTTGAATTTGCGTGTAAATGCTACACACTCGTATCCGTACCCATAACCAAACACATACACATGCAGACACATGCAGACACTTTTTGTGTTCAAAGGAAGGACATGTAAGACCTCATTTTGTTGTTGTTTGTTGTTAAAAACATATAAACAAACTATACAGCAACAACACCAACAACGACAACAACAATGGCGGCAATAATGAAAACGAAATATAACAGCCCAGCCACAAAACAAAGAGAGCGCGTAACATCCTTTGCCACTAAAAGAACACAACACATCCATCTAAAGAAGGAACAAAAACAGCAACAACAACAACAACAAAAAACATTCGCAAATAAATCGTAAAATTACAGAGAAAAACTCTTTTGAAACGTATAAAACGTTAGGTTTCACTGAAAAAAAAAACAAAAAAAAAAACAGAAAAAAAGACAAACATTTTAAGGGTTAAGCCAGCAAAATAAATATCCTACAATTTTTAACATAACAACAGTTATAACAGTTAACCGTTATAACTTACTTACGTAATTGGTCATTACAATTCATTAATCAGGATTACAGCCTAGCTTCTTACAGCACCCTTGTAGTGTGTATTAATTTGTCCTGCAGTTTCATGACGATTTCGTGAAAATTTTCATGGCCATTTTCAGAGTTTTTGCCAGAAGACTGCTGAGAGAGGAAGTCAATGAAGGAAATATTTTTCTTTCCTATTTTATCTTATTCGAGACCTCTTAGTTAGGGTTTGAATCAAGCTTTCTCGTCTAATAAGTCAACATTCTATTTAGCTTGCTTCACAAATGACGTTATAAGCGATGTAGTATTCTCAGTGGATTTCGAGAAGATTGTCTCTCAAAAACTAAATCAAAATTGTACCAGCATTGATGACCTCAACATAAGAGAAGGCTTAAGAAAGCCCGAAATCAATCCAAGAACTCGTGGTGGCTCAAAGACTGGCATCTATGGTCTCAGAAGAAACACTCCAATAATCACCAGTTTGAACATCAAAATGGTAAACACGCCGCAACTAACACTATGACAGCACCAATGGAAGATGTTCAATTTATCTGCTACTCGGATAGCATCATTACAGCGAGTAAGGGCTCAAGGCTCCAACTACTAACATCAGTTTTTAAACAAAATGCAGTTTTGGCCCACATGGACAATTAAAAATAAAACTTACACTCACTAACAAGCCTATATTTCTCGTGCTATTTGATGTGGTTTAAACATGAGTTCTTAAACAAGCTGGTGGGTAAGCTGTTCTTGTAGTGTTTGAAAGGGCAATTCCATGTAAGATTTCTAGACAAAATCTGTATCGCATGAATAATTTATCGACATTGATATCGAAAAACATAATAAAAAGCAGGGATTGCATTGATTAGCACATGTGGTGCGGATGGGCGATATTACTTCATCGAGAGTGGTTTTTTTTTATGGTGATCCCCGGTGAATTTCTCAGAGAGAACGGCCAATGGAAAGATCACTGAAGAAGATGTGGACATGATCGAAATGTATGAAATTTTCTGTGAACCAATCGGGTTTATACTAGAGGTTGGCACTAGTAGTCATCTAACTAGGACTTATAAGGGGAAAGCGGGACAATATATACAACAGCAGTTTCCAATTTGTGGGGTTTTATAGCTTTTTATAGCCTCTGTTGTGTCCTAAAACAGGAACAGATTTAGCTGACATTATTAGAAACGCAATAGACTTTCAACCCCAAGACCGTCGCAGGAAATTAAGGCGGTGTTATTGCAAGGCGCGGTCACCATCTGCTGGATTAAAAGTCATGTGGCCATTCACGACAATCAGGTAAAAGAGCTTGCTAGACGGGAAGCTTCCTCACCACTGATAAAGAAAGGGAACCAAATTTTGAAAGGGCATACTCGAAAACAAAGATCGAGAGAGGTAAATATTTTTCACAAGCCAACTAGGTTTCAGACAATCTGATCGTTTACAACGTAATTACACAGATTGAAGTCATGCACTAGGTTCTCAAAAAATTCCGAAAACGTAGCAGCCTGTTCACATATCAGAGAACACTTGCTCAGAATGGAAATCGTTTTAAATCTAATATTTAAGTAGATTTCATGATGAGGAAAACTAAAAGCTAGAACTCATACTTGGAACCTGAAACCCATGAACAGTTAATAACAACTAGGCAAGGAATTTTCCATCACAACCTCAAACAGCATGCTAAAGTTTTTCCGGGCAACTAGATTATGGGATCGTGTTAGGCATAACCTATAAGGAGTGATGAGCATAATAGATCGCGGTACTCTATTACCAGCTGATAGCTCTACAGGTTGCACGAAGTCAAGGTATACTGCTGAACTTAATTTTCTTGTCCATTTTACTGACGCAGAAACATAGTTTACATCAGGCAACTATTTATTTCCAGCCGTAAAGATGTCATTTCAATTTCTATTTTTGTGTGGAGAGCCCATTCGAAAAGTCTTATTATATAGGGTGGGTCATTTAAAAGTTAAAATTTAAAAACGGCAATCAAACAAAAACGGTTTGAAATTTTGCGAAATTTATTTCTTTTGTTGTGAAGTACAATTGTTCCGGTTAGAAATGGATTACAATTTCATTCGCATGACTGCCGCAGCTGGCCTTACAGTCTCTCATTCGATCGCAGCAATTTTCATGCACTTTTTCGAGTGTATGCTGTCGTATGTCGGCAATTGCATTACGAATGTTGGCCTTCAAATGTTCAATTGTCACTGGTTTGTCGGCGTAATACTTTTCTTTAACGGCTCCCCATAGAAAATCGTCAGACGGTGTCAAATCGCAGCTTCTTGGCGACCAATTGACATCGCCATTGCGGCTAATTTAACGGCCATGAAACGTTTGACGCAATAAATTGATTGTGGCATGAGATGTATGGCCAGTTGCACCATCCTATTGAAGCCAAACATCGTTCACATCAATACCATGAAGAGCGGGTACAAAATTGCGGTTATAATGGTGTCCTCATTTTCAAAGGAGTATCGAACAATGATGCCTCCGCTCCACAAGCCACATCAAAGAGTCTCTCGTAATGGATGCATTGGCTTCTGTAACCCCACGTGTGGGTATTCTGAGCGCCAAATATGGCAATTTTTGCTTGCCTAACGCACCCACCAAGATGGAAATGGGTTTCATTCGGAAAGATAATTTTTTTTTACAAAATCAATATCATCGTGCAGTTTCTCGTTGGCCCAATAAATCTGAACGTTACTGAAGCGTAAATCGTTTCATTACGTTCAGTGGAGATATTTTACTGAATGTTGTGACATAATGGAATGACATAAGTATTGCCAGATTCGAAATAAGCGATGCCTTAAGTTTAAGCCGATAGAAGGGCTAACCCGGTATTCGCCGCAGTGTGGTAGGTAGTGTTAGCTAATTAGACGTAAGGCCAGGTCAGACATCAAAACGAAATATAAAAAATATTTCTACGGCGACTTCCTCTCAGCAGATGTCTGGCAAAAGCTCTGAGAGTAAATATAATTGCCATGCAAAGCTTCTGAAAAAATCGCTCGACTTTAAACTGTATGTCCCGCTACTCATGTATAAAATTAACACGCACAACATAAATGGTATGAGAAGCTAGGTCGTAATCCTGACTGAAGGGTTGTTATGTATGTACGAGTAGATAGGCCACCCGATACAAGGGTTTGCTTCTGCTAGACCAATAAGGCTAAACAATAAAGCCACCATCTTAGCTATGTATAATTCCTTTATTATATACATATGTACATACATACATACATATGTAAGTAGATGTTATGAATAGAACAGTAACACAGTTTAGGTTGCATTAAACGAATGAATTGAAAATGACTTCATTTTCGAAAGTAGGGCACCACACAGACCACAGACAATCTATAGAGATACTGTAGATATGTATGTACATACGTATGCGTATACGTATGTATATATTTCCGTATGTGCATATACGTAAGTGTATGTGTATATGCACTCTAACACTAATAAAAACGAGATAAAAAAAATATTAAATGTAATAAAAAGCAAGTTTTTTTTTGCTTATGATGATGATTTTATTTTCATTTCTGGCATCCTTTTTTACCAAAAATTTAGGAACGAAAAAAATTTTGTTTTAAATGGGGGAAAAAACAAAAAAGAATGTAAAAAGGGAGAGAGAAGAGAGGAAAAAAAACAAATTCCAGATGAAAATGAAACTGAAACTGAAACTGGAACTGAAACTGAATGTGAAAAGTTAACAGCAGCAGGCAAATGGTGCACATGCATTAACAGTTTGGAGCATGAGCATGGAAGGATATAAAAATTCTGATTTTACAACTTCATAAGCCTGCATATAAAAAATTACAATAAAAATGAAAATGATAATGAAAAGGAGAGTGTGAGTGTGAATGTGAGAGAAAGTAAAAGTGAAAAGTATTAAAAAAAATTAAATTTAAATTTGTATACAAGAAAATTATTCCCATAAAAAGCAAATCATAAACACGGGAGGCTATGAATTATGAAATAATCTCTCCACCTTCCACTGTAATAAAGAAGACAATCCAGACAAATTTGTTAAGGATGAGATTTAATTTTATATTCGGGGAAAATAAGTTTTAAAGGAATAAAAGAGGAAAATAAAATATTTTGTTGGCTTAATAGGCTCGGGTTCAGTAACTAAGAAACGAAAAAAGATTTTGAAATTTTTTAATGAAAATATGAATGACATCGGATGGTGTTGATGCCCACACATCAAGCAAAATTTATTGTGTCAAATTCACACGTGTTGAAATGGTAGTATTTGCGGAGAGAATTTATTTATTCCTGGCTCGTGTGAAAAGTTATACAGATTTGGAAGTGAGTAAAATATCTGACGGAAATTACCCTGTGACGGCGATAATCGTGTAAGATACCCGATGACAAGTTTATGGTAACTTGTCACATAAGTTACGTCACACTTTTACATTACCACGCATAATACAAGGCTCAGGGCTTAATCAACACCTAGAGAGACAGACTGAAATATGCTGATGATACTTACAATATAGGCCAGTTATAGCCATATAGCAGTTGAACTAAAAACCCATGAAAGTAAAGTTTTAAAAGCTGGCTTATGGATAAACGTCAGAGGCATGGACACTATTAAGCACTGATGCAGCAGCCTTGATAATATTCGAGAGAAAAGTCCTTCGTAAGATCTTCGGTCTAGTGAGAGTAGGCGATGATGTCTGCATCCGATCCAACAGGGAGCTGTATGAGCTCCTCCATGAATGGAAGTTGTGCAGCGTATTAACATCACGGTCATGTCGTTCGAACAGATGAGTAGACGGGTATTTGATGCGGGGATCTGCGAAAGTCTGCCTTGTTTGCCTTGCCAGGACCAAATCGAGGAAGCCCTGTCACCGATTGGTGTGACCAACTGGCGTAGGCGCGTAAGTAGCAGAGACGCCTGGATGAATGTGTTAAGGCCGGTCAAAATCCGTTAATCAGGTTGTTAATGGCCAATTTAGTAAGTAAGTACACAAAATTGTACTACCTGGCCCACTTCAGAAAAATTCTGAATATTCACAAAGAAGCACGGATGTTTTCTGTACATCGACTGATTTTTTTTTTTAACAAAATCGATGTAAAAAAACAGGATCTTTTGCGAAGAAGTAGTAGAACACCACATTCAGATTATTTATTACAATGTCCTCAACCTACATATCTCACGCATCTTCTACAGGATGCTGTCCCTTGTCAATAAGCACAACTTCCTGCCTATTATCTGTTAAATACCCAGGAATTTCCTTCTGAAATACATTTAAGTAGTATATGTTCCATATAGGTGTTCGGTGCTTAATTCTTCTCATGTCGAAGTCTACTTGCTCATGAATCGATCCCTGTATTCTGCAACAAGTTTCTTTGAATCTACTATGACTGATAAAATGCTCGTTACAATCCTCAGGCTATTTCTCAATAATATGACGTATAACTGAACGTACTTCTCATTGTAATTACCAAACAAAAATGAAAATTCTCTCCAATCCATTAGAGTTGAAAAGAATGTCCGCCTGTGTTCGTAAGCTGGTCAGCCTTCTCATTGCTGCTAATTCCTACGTGTCCAAGAAGCTAGCTCTGCCTAACTGCTGGGATATATGTATGACCTGTTTAACTTTAGTTGCTTTGAATATTTCACTCTGAAGGAGTTCGATTTTATATCCTTGACCCATCAGTATACCACAGAATGATCTGATTTTCGAAAATCATAGAGTTTACATGTACTGTCTTGGAGACAGTTAAGAAAGAAACTGCTGATCATTCGATTTGTCTGATCACGATTTCTTCTGATTAATATCGTGTTGGACTTGTTACCAAATACCATAACTATTGTCTGCATGGTTCTGGAACTCACTCTCTAGGCAATGGGCTTAATGCAGTTAAAGACATGGCCTTATTGCCACCGTTATTCCAATGCAAACCCGCCTCTGTAGTTTAACCAACGCCAACTGATTTGTTTTCAAGAAAGTATTCAGTAAATTTCGATGCATCAAATAAGTCGCCGTAGTCGAGTTGGTATTGTGTTGGCATATTAGACGTGCAGCTACGGTTCAAAACCCAGCTAAGACATTTTGAACAAAACGAAATCAGAAAAAATATTTCTTCGGCGACTACCTCCAGTAGATATTTGGCAAAAACTCTGAGAGAAAATAAAATTTGCCATGAAAGGATTCTCAAAAATCTGTCATTCGAAGTCAACTTAAACTGCAGGTCTCGCCATTCGTGTATAAAAATTAACACACCCAACATATGTGGTGTGAGAAGTTAGGTTGTAATCCTGACTGACGGGTTGTAAGACCAACTATGTATGAATCGAATAAAAAGACACAAAGGACTCTCAAAGATGACATGGCATAGAATGGTACTAAAAGAATTAAAGTTAACAGGCTTTCGATGAAATCATCAAATTTTAGTAGATAGTGTGATGGTTTATTAGACGCAAGCCAAAGGTTCAAACCGAAATATTTCTTTCGGTGACTTCCTCTTCACAATCTTCTAGCAAAAACTCTGAGAGTAAAATAAAATTACCATGAAAACTTTCCTAAAAATCTGTCGTTCGGGGTCGTCTTTAAACTGCAGGTACAGCCTTATCATCTACAAAATTAACACACACAACGCAAGTGGTGTGAAAAGCTAGGCCGTAATCCTGACTAAAGGGTTGTAATGACCAATTATGAACGTATTTATGTACGTAAGTAGGCAGATAAGATTGTAAGGAAGAGAGATTCTACGCCTAAATTTCTAAAATTAACACCAACAACATGGATGGTGTGAAAAGCTAGGAAGTCATCCTAGCTAAAGGAGTTGCAATGACAAATTAAGTCAGATGTAGCCATATTTTGCTAACCACAGGAGTTTTTAAATGAATCAAACAGGACTGCCACTAGAACTAGCCATCAAGATAATACTGGAAACCATTTTTAAAGGTGCTCTGAAAAATTTTAGCCATTGCGTGGGCACTTTTGAGACATCTATTCTACACGTTGTGGCTTACAACATTTGTGTACCTGATAGCGAAAAAAATTATTTAAACTAAGAGCCACAGAATATCCTTTAAGGATGCGAGGACTTTCACCATGTATTTCTTAATATTTCTTCTTCTTATTATTTCTGTTACTTCATTGCAATTTTGTTCACAAAGTCTTTCCAGCTAACCAGGTATCCGTGTAACCAAAGTAACCAAAAATTTATTAAAAACATGCTACAAGGCAAACCCTGTGATGTCTCCAATCCACAATTAAAGCACTTTCCTTAGAATAGTTTTTCTTTTGATTTTTATTTTGTTTTTATTAAGAATTTCTTAAGTATTTACACATAATAATTATATTATTTTTATTTATTATCAATCATTACGCCATGATTATTGACAGCAGCAGTTAAAGTCCATATTTTGAAAAATACTTTCCAGACTGAATACGAGACCCAAAACACTGTTCGCATTATCACTTAATCTGTTGGCCGCTTGTCATCCAACAGTATTAAATTGAAAGAAAACATCAGTAGTATTACAAATACACAGACACTCACACACACTAATACAACTCAATATAAACAACAGTCGCGTTTATTATAATACTGGCAGTCAAAGTCATATTTCGCCAAAATCTCATCACCACCATCACCAGCATTATCGTCATCATCATCATCAGTCATCAGACGTCATTGCAACTTTAGCTGTCAGCCTGTGTAGGAGGATGAGGAGGCGGACGAAGCAGAGGATGTTGTATCTTCGACAGCACCATCTTGTAACGGTGTAATGCCACATGTCATCATCAATACAAATATTGACGTTTCAATCATGCGACACACGCAAAAAGTTAAAATATCAACCAAATGCTCAGCGACACCCATATACAGACACATGATGTTTGCGGAATCTCTGCCTTTTTCGAAATTTATTTTTGGAAGGTTGTATACGCGGTATTACCCTTCCGCTGAAGAAAAATACGTTCGTTTTTCTTTTACTGACACAGTTTTTTCGAAAGACTTTTCATCTCCAAAACCTCGATGATTGTTATTCGTATTTCCATGGAGTCTGACAAGCAACTGAGATGGCACACAGCATACTTGGGTCTTAAATGGCAACATTTCTTCGTTTGATTTTGGTTTTAAGAGCACGCTGGCAAGCATTTGTTTAAGAGCATTGAAAAGGGTTTTTGCCAGGATTCTGCGCCAACATTAGACAAGAGAATACTCGTTTAAATGAAGAGAATATTTTTTTGTTGTTGAAATCATATGAGGAACCAAAAATGGTGAATAATTTGTAAAGATCATTTCTACCAGGTTTTCCAACAGGGAGTTCCGCAATTTATCGTTTGATAACAGCCATATTCTGGTGATCTTAGAAGTCGCCGTGGTCTAGTAGGTAGTGTGTTGGCTTATTAGACGTAAAAGCCAGGGTTCGAGCCCCAGACCAGACATCAAGACAAAATACAAAAAGTATTTCTTCGGCGACTTCCTCTCAGCAGATTTCTGGCAAAAACTCTGAGTGTTAATAATAAAATTGCCTTGAAAAGTTTCTCAAAAATCTGTCGTTCGAAGTCGACTTTAAACTGTAGGTCCCACCACTCATATATAAAATTAACACACACGACATAAGTGGTGGGAGAAACTAGGACGTTGTACAATGAGTCAATTCGACCTCCGGGTACTGTACTAGTCTTAATTGACAAGTACACGTCCTCTAACCTAACAGACATCTTATTAACACTACGAATCATGCAATTTAGTTTTTAGGTTAAGTTAGCCTAGGTTAAAGTTCTCGTATTTGTCATCAAAACCTAGAGGTCAGATCAACACAATGTATACGTCCTTAAATGTATAAGAAAAAATGCAGATGAAAGGAAAAAGGCAGTAAAAAATAAAAGAGACAAAGTGGCAGGAATTCAAGAAAAATGTGGAAAAGAACGACCACAACACACACGAACAAGAGACTACCACAGAAGCCCTTACCCAAGATCCTCAATCCTAACCTACTAAGGGCTGGACAGTTACAGAGGAGGTGAAAAAGACGACCACAACACACAAGAGAACGACGAAAAGACTACCACAGAAGCCCTTACCCAAGGTCCCCAATCCTAACCTACTAAGGGCTGGACAGTTACAGGGAAAGCGAAAAAGACGACCACAACACACAAGAAAACGAAGAAAAGACTACCAAAGCAGCACTTACCCAAGGTGCCCAATCCTAACCTACTAAAGGCTGGAGAGTTACAGGGGAAGTGAAAAAGACGACCACAACACAGAAGAAAGCGAAGAAAAGACTACCAAAGAAGCCCTTACCTAGAATCCTCAATCTTAGTTTACTAAAGACTGAACAGTTACAGAAGAGGTGCCCAATTGTCTTCTCCTCCTTTTCGCAACATACCCACTAATAGTCCGACTGGGATCTTTTCCAGATTCTTGTCAGCGATCAAACTAGAAAGAGGGGGTGAGGTAGGTAGGTAGGTAGGTTGGCGTGGTAGCTTGATTGCCGAAGCTCATATAAGTACGGATAGAGGCCCGTTGTGATGCCACAGGCAAGCGTGAGTGAGATAACAATTGATGCCATTATGTGCAGAATACATCATCCTTTAAATATCCATCACAGTTTCGCTGGCTGGAGAGCATATGAAATGTAAATCAGGTTGAATTCGACCGATTACATGGGTTTTGTTGGCATTGCGAATCTCTGTTGCTTGAGACGCATTCTCATACCTAAGAAAATCGAACAAAAAAATTCTAACGCAGTCAAATTACAAGATCATGGTGACCAGTTCATTTAACCTCCACGTGAGATGACCATGCCGTCAATTCGCTCGTACAGAATATCCTATAAAATGCCGTCGTGTTATAAACCGTTTGTATTTGGTGTCCAGAAAATTCAATTCAGATCAAAAAAGTTGGCAGTCATCTGCCTAAATATATAGTTCCACATTGGCTTAGCAAACATCGGATACGTTGGACGCTCTAGTATCTCATGCGGAGTGGAATCGTACATCAAATCGTAATTCGACAAATTTTTCTTTGTTTCGGTGACAATTTATCCAGAGAAGAGTCTCATAGCCTAACCTCTTTAGACTATGCTTTCCTTTACGCTTTCCAACTATATTCAGTGTTGTCACCCTTTCCTTGACCATGCATGATTTAATCTCAAATAATGTCACGACTTTGTAAGTTGTTGACTTTCCTTTCAAATATGAATAACAGATGGTCCTTTAGCGGTTTGAATTCTCAGTGTAAATTCTTCCAGTATCAGAAAAAAATAAATAAATCGTGGCACGTGACAATGTCAAAACTGCTAATTAAGTCTCTATAAATACTTCAGCAAACCAAATTGCTGAATTTGTTGTAAAGGACAGCCAGTGCCCGTTTAGAACCGACAAATGCACCCTGAAAGATACACGGTAATTTGTAGCCTAGCAGCATTGCTAGACTGAAATAAAGAACCGTGGTTTGGTTACTGACTAATTTTTTTATCCAAAATGCTGCACGGAACGCAATACCTTTTGGAGCAATTCACATTGAATTTTAACCACTCCAGTCTATTTGTTGTGGAGTTACTTGAACTTTCTAATGCACAAGAACTCGAGGACAGCCGCGAAGTATTTGAAGCTCTATTCATTTTAATTTCGGTTTCTTTTTTCCTTATCTTGTTCGAATAATTAAGCTTTTCCAACTAAACGTTCTAGAATGATAGGGTTGCCAACTGTTCTTAACTTACAAGAGCGCCATCTGTGTAATTGTTTTGTTAATGGCGAATGGACACTATTAGCCACGATGCAGCAGCCTTAAGGGTATTAGAGAGAAAAGTCCTACGTAAGATCTTCGGTACAGTGCGAGTTGGCAATGAAATCCGCATTTGATCCAACAGTGAGCTGTATGAGTTTCTCAACGACATGGACATTGTGTAGCATATTAACATCTCGGCCATGTCGTTCGTTTGGAGAAGGATGCTCCGGCAAGACGGGTATTTGATGCAGTGATCTGCGAAAGACGGAGAAGTGGACGACCTTGTTTGCATTGGAAGGACCAAGTGGAGAAAACCCTGTCATCGATTGATGTGACCAAGGCACGCAAGAAAATGAAGCGCCTGGAAGGATGTCTTAAGGCAGGCCGAAATAAGTAATTATCCCGAGAAGATGCCCAGTCTGGCCTTACCATGATGTTCGTCGTTTATTTTATTCCCTCTAGAGGACCAGAGATCTACAAAACGCCTGTTGTTTTCTAGCTCTTGAACCACTCAGTCTTTGAAAATTAAAATTTAATATTTAAGCTGGCAGTGATTGCTACTGTGGTACGAATGCCGATCAGGGAATATGAATGCAAGCCGTGCAATCGATATCCAAAAAAATTTGTTCTTTCTGAGCAACTCGTTCCCACTTTGTAATCGAACTGTAAATAGTAAATGAAGCCTTATTTAACCATGTCCTATGTAGGATTTTTCATTTTTTTAAAACCACTCGTACTCCTCTGCTTACATTACCGTGTTAAAGTATCTCCTCAAAAGCTTTTCTTTTTTTTTTTTCTTTTTGGTGGAAAATAGTTTTCAAATTAAACGCAAATATTTTAAAAATGTTTTACGAATTCGAATACGAAATTCTATTGGTTTTTAATTCCTCCACATAGTTTATTAGAAAATCTATTTCATGCCTTTGTTTTTGTTTTTGTTTTTTTATTTTTATTTGAATATCATCCACCAGTTGATTAAAAAATCATTTACGTTTGGCATGTTTCCACCATCACCACTACACCCCACTACTGCCACTGGACTGGATAAATTATTTTCGTTTCTCTATTTCGATTTCGGAATTTTTTCTTTTTTTTTTTTTGATTATTTTGTCCCTACTGCCTGCTCTCGAAAATATTTGTATAAAAATAGCGATAAAAAAGGATCTGAAAAAATAGTTTTTATTATCAAAATATATAAAAAAAGAGAGAGAGAAACAACAACAATAACGAAAAAAAGGAATCGAATAAAATAAAAATTCAATTAAAATACAATAATTACGTGATATAATGGCCGGGCAAATGTAAATACAACGAATAGAATACAGTGGGGCAGAAAGCAAGAGAATAAAGGAGAAAAAAATATAAGAATACAAATACTACACGTAATGGGGGTATAGAGAACATGAAAATGACATGAGACATACGAAAATCTCCCTTACATAAGGCAGTAGAGATCGAAGCCATGTATTAAAATAATATAGGGTGGCCCATTAAAAAGTTTAAATTTAAAAACTGCAATAAAACAAAAAACGTTTCAAAATGCTGCCAAATTTATTTTCTTGTTGTGAAATACAATTAATTCCGGTTAGAAATGGAATATTTCCACATGGCTGCCGCGGCTGGCCTCACACGACCTCATTCGATTGTAACAATTTTCGAGTGTATGGGGGTCGTATCTCTACAATGACATCACGAATGTCCTCAAATACTCAATTGTCTCTGGTTTGTAGGGATAACAATTTTCTTTAACGAGGCCCCACAGAAAATAGTTCAACGATGTCAAATTGCAGCTTCTTGGCGGCCAATTGACATCACACTTTTGGCTAATTAAACGGCCATCAAACGTTTGATGCAATAAATCGATTGTGGCATGAGATGTGTGACACGTTATACCATCCTATTGAAGCCAAACATCGTTCACATCAATACCATGAGGAGCGGGTACAAAAAAACGCGGTTATCATGGTGCGATAGTTGCCTCCATTGACCGTAATGGTTGCGCCATTCTCATTTTTCAAATAAACGTGGGCCAATGATGCCTCAGCTCCACAAGCCGCCCCACGTAGTCACTCGCAATGGATACATTGGCTTCTGTAAGATCACGTATGGGTTTTCTGAGCCCCAAATACGGCAATTTTGCTTATTAACGTGCCCACCGAGATGAAAATGAGCTTCAACTGAAAAGATTTTTTTTTTGGAAAAATCAACATCATCGTGCAGTTTCTCGTTGACGCAATAAACCCCAATGTTGCTTAAGTGTAAATCGATTCATTAGTGCAGTGATGATAATTTTACTGAATTTTGTGACAAAATAGAATGACGGAAGTGTTGCCAGATTGGAAATAACCGATGGCTTAAATTTAAGCCGAAAGATGGCCTACAAGATAGAAGACAAAATACCAGATCCTCATGACCTGACAGATGCAGTTTTTGACAGCTTCCCTTCAAATTCTTGTTTAAACAAGGACGGAATACTTTATGATGAGAGAAATGCCTTGCAACATGACTGACTAATAGCAGTTAATGAAGCCATCTGGAGGCAATATTCTTATCTAACTATCTGAAGTCACCGTAGTCGAGTAGGTAGTGTGTTGGCTTATTAGACGTAAAGCCAGGGTTCGAGCCCCAGGCCAAACATCAAAATAAAATACAAAAAGTATTTTCCTCGGCGACTTCCTCTCAGCAGATTTCAGGCAAAAATTCTGAGACTAAATAAAAATTGCCATGAAAAGTTTCTCAAAAATATGTCGTTCGGAGTCGACTTTAAACTGTAGGTCCCACCACTCATGTATAAAATTAACACACACAACATAACTGGTGTGAGAAACTAGGTCGTAATCCTAACTGAAGGGTTGTAATGACCAATTATGTATGCATGTATGTACATATCTAACGTACGGACTATTCTGTAGTACGCGTATAAGTCAAAAGTCAGTACTTGTACAGGAGGTGAATAATTGAATGTCTTGCCATACGTATTCGGAACATTTAATTTAAATTCCTTCTAGTTCAGCAAATGAAATCTTTTGTTTTTACCCGAAAGCAATTTAAAATAAAAACTTGATAAATTTAATTTCCACCTTTTGTCCCACTGTTCACCGTCCAACACTTTCAATTGCATTTGTTTCAAAACAAAACCCCAACTGCCGGCGGAAAAAGCACAATTTTTTTCTATTGTTGGCCCTACAAACCTAGTCAAAGAATGTTAGAAAATAAAAGAGAGAAAAAGAAAAAAACACAAACTGTAGAAAATAAAGGAGGAATAAGGAAAATAAAAACAAACGAAATAAAACATAAAGTACGCTGTAAAAAAAAGTACCACAAACAAATTGAAATTGTTAGAAAAAAATTGTAATTTTTTTCTGTGGTTATTTCGTTAAATTCCTAGAATTGATGGAGAGAACTTATTTATTAAGGAAGACAATAACACTGCATTACCACTGACACTGCTGTTGCTAGTTTAATTGATGGCAGATGAAAAGAAAATGAAGAAAAAGAGTTTCTTAGCAGCGTATAATTAATTAATGACGTACTTGGTAACGGTGAGAACACGTGTTAAAAAAATTGTTTTATTTTTAGTAGCACGATAATCATTAGAAGTCTTAATTCGCTGTAGGAATAGGGTGACTTTAAACGAAACGCTTGTAACAAGTCCTGTCTACAGTAACTCTTTTATTGCAATAACGTGTTATCGAGAATAGTTTATTGATCCTGTGGAATAGGTGATTAGGCCGATGGCTCTAATATGATTGATCTAAGTGGGCTGTTGTAGGTTTAGGGTTCTGACATTAAACTCTCTTATAGGCTGCCTAACCACAGCAGTGTTTTCCAAACAGATATCACGACGAAGTGTCCGTAGTCTAGTAGGTAGTGCGTTGGCTTATTAGACGTAAAGCCAGGGTTCAAATCCCAGGCCAGACATCAAACAAAATACAAAAAGTATTTATTCGACGACTTCCTCTCGGCAGATTTTTGGCAAAAAAAAAAATCTGTCGTTTGGAGTCGACTTTAAACTGTAGGTCCCGCCACTCATGTATAAAATTAACACACACAACATAAGTGGTGTGAGAAACTAGGTCGTAATCCTGACTGAAGGGTTGTAATGACCAATTATGTATGTATGTATCATGACTATTTTGAAAGCTACACAATGCCGTTGGAGGGCAGGATTTTACCTGTAAATCTCTTGATTTATTCCGTACAACCAGGCTGTGATTAAGTCCCTTACGAACACAATTTAAACGTCCATTCTTGTCCATGAATGCCAAGATGTTCTAAAGGAAATTTCGGATTTTATTCAAAGGGAACTCTTATATGGGTTTTGGGATATAGGGATCAGAGAGCAATGAGTATTCAAAAAGATGAGTAGATTTGAATCATACTCATAATTTCTGATACTTATACGCATTCATACTTATTTTAATATCATACTCATACTACTAATATTCAAAGTTGGAAGTACTTATCGTACTCATACTTAACAATATACATGACTCAACATTTAAAATAATCACAAAATAAGTATGATTCGCACTACAATACTTACTAGAAGATGGTGTGTTTGCTTTGCTTGTTGTCTTCGTCTTTTTCTTTCTTCTTCTTTTTTGTAAATGCAACAACAACTAAGACTGTAAATTTTAATGATTGATTCGAATCACTCGAATCATTTATGAGTATTATAAGTATTTTTCTAAATTTATGAATCTGAATGAGTAGGCGTATGAATCCAACATATTTCGAATGTTATAAGTTTGATGTCAACTTTGTACTCATACTCATTGCAACCTGTACTTATAAATCAATGTTGTAGTGACTACGAATGAATCAGAGTAGTTGAATTTCAATACTGTTGACTCAATCATATTCAAAATTTTATGAGTACTTATGAGTAGCGAAAAAACGATTCATTGCTGATCTCTGATAGTGATATCATCTGAAATTGCATTGCTTATGACCCGTTACAAAGCTCACAATCTCGGACATGTTTCAGGGGCATAAATACTTCGATTGCCTCAGTTAAATTGGAAATTATCCTGTGATTTTACGGGGAAGCTCAATCTCGTTCACTCACGAAAGATCAAACCCCAGGGCACGTGCAATATTGTTGGACTCTGATGAACACGTATGTATAAGAAGAGAAGGGACTCACTTTTATACTTAAATCGCCTGGCCATTCATCACACAATAGCTGTTCTTTTGGTAGGCATGCCGAAAGACTTGGCATTCCGGCAAATGACTTCTTCAGAACCTGTGGGACTGAGGAGGCGAAAGAGTCTCATATGCCAGTGCTCTTGTCATAAAAACAAATATGTTTCTGGCATCCTTTACCGAGCTCTCCAGTATAAAAGTTGTTGCAATAACAAGATTTATTTTTGACTAGGGTTGGTCTTTATCTGGTGAATGTTTGATACCCAGGTTGAATATTGATTGTGATATAACATTGGGCTTAAATGCTGACCGAAGTGAGATCTCCTTTTCTAAACGGGTCTGGCACCTAAGCTACCCTAAATACGATCTGAAATCTTGAAATCTGCTTGGCTGTCTATACGAAGCATAATATCATTTCCGAACACTCGTTTATACCTCAGACAGTTCACTTGCCTGTAATCGCAAACACTTTCCTTCTTTTTTACACCTCTTATACATACATACATACATCCCTTCAGTTGGGATTACGACCCAGCGTCTCACACCACCCAGGTTGTGTGTGTTAATTTTATGTACGAGTGGCGGGACCTGCAGTTTAAAGTCGACTTCGAACAGCAGATTTTTGAGAAACTTTTCACAGCAATTTTGCGAAACTCTCAGAGTTTTTGTCAGAAATCTGCAGAGAGGAAGTTGCCGAAGATTCTGCTTTGTTGGAGATCTCTGCGCTGGGGTTTGAACCGAATTCTCATGTCTAATAAGCCAACACACTACCTACTAGACTAAGGCGACTTCAAACAATTTAGTTTCGTGTTATCGTATTTGCCTTATTTTGGGTTCCATTGTTCCCCAGAAATGCACTTAAAAAGTCGGTTGCTTAAGTCTAAAATACCAGCCATCAACTACCAACGCTTAGTTAAAATAAGAAAGTTACTCAACAGATATTTAAGTTGTTGCCATGGTTAGTAATTTTAGTATCAGTTAACCAAGTATTTGTGGTATTTATAGACTCACACACACATAGAGCTACATACACATACACACAGAGAGAGACTAACACTCTTACAATTCAACACCGACATGCAAATGTTTGACGATTGAAAAGTACAAATTGAGATTAATGCCGACGCTACGAAGAGAAGAACAACAAAACAGAAACTGAGAATTAGAAAATGAAAAAGAAAATGAAAAGACGAGAAGCAAAAAAAAAAACATGAAAGAAATCTATTGACATGATTGTGGTGTGGTTTACCCATACGCAAGCATTTTCAACTAACACACACTCACACCATAAATAAAGGCGTTCAAGTGATGAATAGTTTTCACTCAAAAAAAAATTCGTTTTTTCCTTTCTTGTTGTAGTTTTAGTTTTCTGTGTATAAATCCAGAGATTTAGGAACATGACGCTCTCTTTCTCACTCTCTCTCTCTCTCTGTCTCTGTCTCTGTCTTATTTTTTAGAATTCCTAGTACTTGTAGCACGTGCAGCATGTGTAAAGCAGTGGTTTACTGTACACACTTTTTTCCTTTTACTTTTCAACTTAATTTTTGGTGGGGTTTTGTTTTTGTTTTAAAATTTTTTCTCAAGATGAAACGTTTTTTTTTTTTTGTTTTGTGAATAGAAAGTAGTTTCAACGATTTGAAGGTTGTCTAGGAAATAATATACGTTGTCTTAGAAAATAAATTTCAACTAAAAATGAAAGAGAATTTAATTTTGTAGATTTGCTGTTTAAAATAACTCTGAGGAATGCTTTTCTTAAAAAATAGATAACAGAGCGATTAGACTGCTCCGTATGTCAGAGCTAGAGTTACAATATTTGAGTTTAAGCGATTGATAGCAGTTTATTGTTATCGCCAATGCTTCTGAGGTCTTAGACCTTCCAGAATTAAATACTCCAAGCGGATTTTGTAGTCAGACTAATTATAAACAAATCTGGAACTTCCGAAGTCGCCGTAGTCTAGCAGTTAGTGTGTTGGCTTATTAGACGTAAAGCCAGGGCCAGACATCAAAACAAAATGCAAAAAGTATTTATTCGGCGAGTTTCTCTCGGCAGATTTCTGGCAAAAACTCTGAGAGTAAATAAAATTGCCATGAAAAGTTTTTCAAAAATCTGTAGTTCGGAGTCAAGTTTAAACTGTAGGTCCACCACACTTGGATAAAATTAACACACACAACATAAGTGGTGTGAGAAACTAGGTCGTAATCCTGACTGAAGGGTTGTAATGACCAATTATGGAACTTCCGATACGTACACATACATACATAATTTGTCATTACAGCCCTTCAGTCAGGATTACGACCTAGTTTCTCACTTCACCAATGTTGTGTGTGTTAATTTTATCCAAGTGTGGTGGACCTACAGTTTAAACTCGACTCCGAACTACAGATTTTTGAAAAACTTTTCATGGCAATTTTATTTACTCTCAGAGTTTTTGCCAAATCTCTACTGAGAAGTAGTCGCCAAAGAAATATTTGTTCAGATTTCATTTTGTTGGAGATGTCTGACCGGAGGTTTGAACGGCGGCCTCGCGTCTAATAAGCCAACACATTATCTACTTCTTCTCGACTTCTCGAGAAATCAATTCAGTATAGAGCAAGTAACTCCATACACATCATAACGTTTTGTTCGATACTAAATGAACCTGAGGGTGTAGGTAACGATTTTCATCGATGATGATTTCTCTGGCATTCCTCGTTCTCTTAATAGCTCTTGATTCTAACATAATTACCTGTTTTTCCGCTAACACGAGCCTCTTAACGAGATGGCAGAACCGCACAATATTCAAAATATATGGGTACTTAAATGCTTTAGAATTCAAAGATACTGTACACAGAAGAATTCGGCAGATGTTGCATAATCAACGAACTTTCTCGTGAATTATCTACTTTGGAAATCCAATTTTAACACATTAGTTGGTTCTGCGAACGCCTCTATGGCAGGGTTAAATGGAAGCTACATGGAAAGTTCTCTTTACCTCTATTAAGTACATTCAGCAAGATGGTTGGAGTCATTACCATTGCTTTACGAGCACTCATGCGAAACATATTGATTTTGGATGCATGGAAAAAGATTTCTGCAGAAGCTGTAAGGGTGAGAAGTACGAGAAAAGTGTCCTTTACCAAATGGCTGCATGATCAGAGCTACATAGCGAAAAGAGAGAGCACTTTGCTGTCCTCTATGTAGACGATTTAAATGGTCTTTCGGAAATGGTTAATACGAGTCCAAGTAGGTTCATCAGAAGCTATTAATGGATACAATATTAGGGGAAACGGACGACTGTAGTATAACAGTGGACGATAAGTAGCTTATATGTGCCAATATCAGTTTTTTGGTTGACAGCCTTTCCTGATTATTTATTTTCAGGTTCTAAAGGGTGTTTTTTATAGAGGTATAGAACTTTAAGTTGGCATTACTTTTCAAGATGGCGACCGATTTCACAGCTGTCAAGTGATTTATTCTCAGTTTGGTTTGGCAATTCATCATGAATGGACTCACGCCTGAACAACGCTTGCAAATAGTGCAATTTTATTTCGAAAATAATGTTCCGATTTTCATAAGCGAATTTTGTTTAGCGGTGAAGCGCACTTCTGGTTGAATGTCTACGTCAACAAACAAAACTGCCGCATTTGGAGTGAAGGTAATCCTCAAGTGTATGTGGAAACACCGTTACATCCAGAAAAACTCACTGTTTGGTGCGCTTTATGGGCTGGTGGAATCATTGGTCCGTAGTTTTTCAAAAACGATGGTGGCCAGAACGTTACAGTCAATGGTGATCGGTATAGAGCCATGATTACTAACTTTTTCATTCCTGAATTGAATAACCATGATGTCCAGGAGATGTGGTTTCAACAAGACGGCGCAACATGTCACACAGCTCGTGCCACAATAGATTTATTAAAAGACACGTTTGGTGACCGCCTAATTTCACGTTTTGGACCTGTGAATTGGCCTCCAAGATCTTGTGATTTAACACCGCTGGACTACTTTCTGTGGGGCTATGTAAAGTCATTGGTCTATGCGGTAAAGCCACAAACGCTTGACCATTTGGAAGACAACAGTCGCCGTATTATTGCCGATATACGGCCACAAATGTTGGAAAAGTCATCGAAAATTGGACGTCCAGATTAGACTACATCCGCGCCAGCCGTGGCGGTCATATGCCAGAAATCATATTTAAAATGTAATGCCACAAGATTATCTTTCGGATAAATTAAATTCATGTCAATCGAATAATCCATCGTTGTTTTATTGCAACTTAAAGTTCTATGCCTCTATAAAAAACACCCTTTATTTCAATCATCTGGTGGATAACAGCCAAGATTCAAGAAGGCCTGTGAAGTTTCTTTAATAGGAAAAAGGAAAGAACATCTGTCACGACACCTTCCGTCATGCAAAAGTTACTTTTAACAGAGCTTCTCCTGCAGGCAACTCATGCTGTTATCAGATTAATGCAGCTTCATGAACAAGCTGCGGTCATAGGCTCATTGGTCATGTGTCGGTACTTATTGAATTAACCGTTATCCTACTGTGTATCGGTGACTTGAGTATCAGAAGCGAAAAAAGTCTCCTGCAGACACTGCAATGATCTTTCATATGCAAGTCATCGCTAACCGTATGGCAATTGAATGGATGATCAGTAGCAGAATATTTCTTGAGTACATACGGACAGCCAGGCTGTCAAAAAGCCTCTTTCGAAAGTCAAACGTTCAAATTTTTCCATGGAAGTGACGAATTTCTCCTGAAAATACCCGATTATTTAGTCCCGGGTAGAGGCATAGTCGGAACCTTTATTAAGGATTTAAAATGAAAAACCTCCTAAGTAATCAGCATATGGAAATGTCATAGGCCACGGTAAAAATAAATTCCACTCCTTGGCTAACATTTTCGCGTTAAAAGAGATGACCTGTCCCATTCTTAGGCTTATCTATCCTAATAATAATCCAAAAAGCACTCATCAGATTGTATTAATCTCGTAGTCTAGTAGGTAGTGTAGATAGTTAGTTGGACGTGAGGCCACGGTTCAAATCCCAGGTGTGATATGTGTAATAAAACGAAATTTGAAACGAATATTTCTTCGGCGGCTTCCTCTCAGCAGATTTCTGGCATAAACTCTGAGAGTAAAAAAAAATTAGCATGAAAAGCTTTTCAAAAAATTTGTCGTTCGGAGTCGAATTTAAATTGTAGGTCCCGCACGTATAAAATAACTCACACAACATAAGTGGTGTAAAAAGCTAAGTTGTAATCCTGACTGAAGTTGTTGTTGTTATAATGACCAATTATGTGTGTATGTATGTATGTAATGTATAACATAGACGTTTACTATATGGTCACAGATCTCTTGGGATATTGCTTTCTAGAGATGTATCATACCCGTTGGCTTAGAGCCTCCTCAAGGCTCTCAATCAATGTGTCAATACGTGTTGAAACCCCATTCTTGACATCTCCAATGGAACTGTCTGAAATTAGTATAAATGAGTCTGGGGCTTAGGTTCGTTGACTTTTCTTAATGGCACACATCAGCGCCTTAATATTTAAATGGAATGTGTTACCGCAATGGGCGTAATAGAGTGTCATATGGAGGGTTCCTTTTAGCAATGAGACGTTGCTTAGAAACCATGACTTCTATGATGTAACCTGAGGATATAGGGCCCTAGGGTATATTATAGTATATCGCTCTTAACCAGCAGATATTCAAAAACGTAGGAATTGCTGTACGTAACATAAGAAACGACTGACTTTACATTCAAGTAGTAGGTCTCTAGGACAAAAAAATATCACAAATTTTAATCCATCAAAAGTCTTAAGACGTCTTTTAAAAAATATTTAAAAATACTTGATTTACATGTGAAAAAGAAAAATATTCATCGCCATTTGTATTCGGAAACAGCAAAACTGTTGTTAAACGCTTATCTGCTGCGGGTTGTTTTTCGTTTTTCTCTTCAACTTTAACTCTTTTTCTTTTTTATTTGCCATGTGAACGCACTTTTAGACGTATGAGTGATTAATGTTGCGTATACGCCTGGGACTTGTTTGTCAAGCAATTTCAAAAGAAAAACGTGAAAACTTTTTCTTTTTTGTTTTTAAACTAAAAGCAAAAACAACAAAATAAAGAGAAAAGTTTAAATAAATTTTATTAAAGTTCAGACTACTGTCTCTGCAGGCTGTTGTGATAACATGCGTACGTACTTACATCAGAAGATTGTCGATTCAGGATGAGGATTTGTTACTTCGTTTACACACGTAAAGGGTGGTGAAATAAATTGTACGTATATTGACAGAAAATCTTTGAAAACTTTACTGAAATGGTTTCCCTTTTTAAATTTCAAAACGAATTTAAATAAAACACACAATCAGTTGGGATATAATAAAATTGCCATGGAAAAGTTTCTCAAAAATTTATTCTTCGGAGTCGACGTTCAATGTAGGTTCAGTCAATCATGCATAAAACTAACACATATATAGGGTGGGGCCATTTAAAACTTTAAATTTAAAAATACAATCAAACAAAAACGGTTTGAAAGTTTGCCGAATTTATTGTTTTGTTGTAAAGTATAATTGTTCTCATTAGAAATGAAGGATTATTTCATTCATATAACTGCTGCAGCTGGCTCCACAGTACCTCAGGCGATCGCAGCAATTTGGGTGTACTTTTTCGAGTGTATGGGCTGTGGCATCATGAATGTTGACCTTCAAAAGCTCAATTGTCTCTGGTTTGATGGCATAACATTTATCTTTCACGAAGCCCCACAGAAAATAGTCCAACAGTGTCAAATCGCAGCTTCTTGGCGGCCAATTGACCTCACCATTTTGGCTAATTAAACAGCCATCAAACGTTTGACGCAATAAATCGATTGTGGCATGAGATGCGTGGAAAATTGCACAATCCTGTTGAAACCAAACATAGTTCATATCAATAACATGAAGAGCGGGTACAAAAACATCGTTTATCATGGTGCGATAGTTGTCTTCATTTTCAAAGAACTATGGGAAAATGATGGTACCGCTCCACAAGCCGCACTTTACAGTCACTTGTAATGGGTGCTTTCTCTGGAGTTTCTGTAAAACCACGTGTGGGTTTTATGATCTCCAAATACGGCAATTTTGCTTATTAACGTTCCCACCAAAATGAAAATGAGCTTCATCCGAAAAGATGATTTTCTGGTTGGCAAAATCAACATCATCGTGCAGTTTCCCGTTTGTCCAATAAATCCCAACGTTGCTCAAGTGTGGGGATAATATACCGAATTGTGACACTTCAAAAAGGGGAAACTATGCCCCAACTTTTTTAAGACTGTCCAGCTCTGAGCTGGGATATCGCTTTTTCAGTATCTGGACTGGCATAGATTTGGGTGAAGAGGGGTATAGATCTTTCCAAGGGTATTTTGGTACCATATTGACTACTTCCTGTTAATTATTCTGTTTTTGTTTTATTTCTGCCAATGATGCCTCCGCTCCACAAGCTGCACCAAACAGTCACTCGTAATGGGTGCATTGGCTTTCTAAGACCACGTGTGGAAGTTTTCTGTGCACCAAATACGGCAATTTTGCTCGCTTAACGTACCCACCACGATGAAACTGAGCTTCCTCCGAAAAGAAGGCTTTTTTGGCAAAATCGACATCATCGTGCCGTTTCTCGTTATAACAATAAATCACAACGTTGCTCAAGCATAAATCGATTCATTACTTTCAGTGCAGATATTTTACAGAATTTTGTGACAGAATAAATTTAAATCGATTTTTTTTTTAAATTTAAATCGATAGATGGTCCACCCGATAGAAGTGAACCTCCTGCTTTGGCTCCTAATCAGCATATCAATGGCAAAGTGAATGCCAGTTGACTGTTTTTAGTGCTTGAGTTGGATTTTATTTCTTTGGAAATGTAAATTCAAATGCAAAATATGCCAAAATAGGCCGTAAATGCTGAGAACGCCATAAGAAACAACATTCTGTTGAAACCAAACATCATACATAATTGGCCATTACAACCCTTCAGTCAGGACTACGGTCAAGCTTCTCACACCATTCATGTTGTGTGTATTAATTTTATACATGAGTCATGGGACCTACAGTTTAAAGTCGACTCCGAACAACAGATTTTTGAGAAACTTTTCATGGCAATTTTTATTTACTCTCAGAGTTTTTGCCAGAAATCTGCTGAGAGAAAGCCGCCGAAGAAATACTTTTTGTATTTTTGTTTTGATGTCTGGCCTGGGGCTTGAACCCTGGCTTTACGTTTAATAAGCCAACACACTACCTACTAGACTACGGCGATTTCTGAAACCAAACATCGTTCACATCAATACCATGCAGAACGGGTACAAAAAAATCGGTTATTATGGTGCAATATGTGGCTCCATTGACCGAATAAATAACACTTCACAGGATAGAAATTTAACAACTGACAGCCTTGCCAGGTCAACATTTAAGTTATACACAACTTAATGCATCACCCTGTTGTTACCTGTGATCATACTTAAACGTTTACTGTGTGTGTCACCTGAGGTTGATTTTATATTTTATGAGGTTTTCTGTTTTTTGTTTTACTTCTTGTTTTTATTAAAAAAAATATTTTGTTTTCTTAAAACTGAAATTATATTTCTTTATTACGTTTTAAATAAATTCATAAAATTTCTTCTCCTCATATCTTGTGGCAAATATTGAATCTGTTTGTAGTGTAACTGTAACTGTGTTCTGGGTGACAGGCTTTAGATAAAAAAAACAGAGGAAGCGATATTAAATGTTGTGAATATTTTAATAAATTTTAAATATTTTTTTCTTCTTTAAATTATTCCACATGTAGTGAAATCTTCATACAAATGACTTTGAATCGGTGCTCCTTTACTCCTTTTTGCTAAAACTGCCTTTTAAATATTCTTATCGGGTACACTTTTTACACTTTTTTTGTGTGTGTGGCCATGTAAACTTTGCATGTAAATTTGTCTTGAGGTTTCCTTTCTTTTTTTTTTTGTAAATCTTTTACGTATGTAAAGAAGACATTTATAACGGTTTTATTATATCTCACATGCATGGCTGTAGCAACAGTTTTGTAAGCATTGTAAGGAAGAGAAAAAACCTTTTATCAGTTATTTTTTTATGGGGTTTTTATTGTAAATTTATAACAAATTAAACCGTATTATCTTTACTGTCGCTTATAAAATTATGAAAAGGTTACACACGTCAGTTCGTTATAAGCCTAGGGCATGTAAAGTAGTAAAAAATTTTATTGTCACGTTACTGTAGGTAACGAAACTCATGCCACCATTGAATGCGATTGTAAAGGATGTTTTTTATAGAGGTATAGAACTTTAAGTTGGCATTACTTTTCAAGATGGCGACCGATTTAACAGCTGTTAAGTGCTTTATTCTCAGTTTGGTTTGGCAATTCATCGTGAATAGACTCACGCCTGAACAACGCTTGCAAATAGTGCAATTTTATTTCGAAAATAATGGTTCTGTGCGGAAAACGTATCGCGCACTATGCCCATTTTATCGTCGACAAAATCGTCCATCAGAGCAGTTAATTCGATTAACCATGGAACGTTTTCGCACCACGTTTACTCTTATTGATAACTCGCATCCCCAGAGACGCTGTACGGTGCGTACAGAAGAAGCTATTGCTGCTGTAGAGCATAGCATTGAGGAAGACCCGAATGAGTCCATCCGCCATCGAGCACAGGAATTAGATCTGTGTCCATCCACTTTATGGAAGCTTTTGCGGAAGGATCTCGGTTCGCGTGCTTACAAAATCCAACTCGTGCAAGATTTGAAGCCAAACGATCATCAAGTAAGGCGTAGATTCGTCGAATGGGCCCAAAACGAGATTACCGTTGTTCCCGATTTTCATAAGCGAATTTTGTTTAACGATGAAGCGCACTTCTGGTTGAATGGCTACGTCAACAAACAAAACTGCCGCATTTGGAGTGAAGGTAATCCTCAAGTGTATGTGGAAACACCGTTACATCCAGAAAAACTGACTGTTTGGTGCGCTTTATGGGCTGGTGGAATCATTGGTCCGTACTTTTTCAAAAACGATGGTGGCCAGAACGTTACAGTCACTGGTGATCGGTATAGAGCCATGATTACTAATTTTTTCATTCCTGAATTGAATAACCATGATGTCCAGGAGATGTGGTTTCAACAAGACGGCGCAACATATCACACAGCTCGTGCCACAATAGATTTATTGAAAGACGCGTTTGATGACTGCCTAATTTCACGTTTTGGACCTGTGAATTGGCCTCCAAGATCTTGTGATTTAACACCGCTAGACTACTTTCTGTGGGGCTATGTAAAGTCATTGGTCTATGCGGTAAAGCCACAAACGCTTGACCATTATTGCCGATATACGGCCACAAATGTTGGAAAAGTCATCGAAAATTGGACGTCCAGATTGGACTACATCCGCGCCAGCCGTGGCGGTCATATGCCAGAAATCATATTTAAAATGTAATGCCACAAGATTATCTTTCGGATAAATAAAATTCATGTCAATCGAATAATCCATCGTTGTTTTATTGCAACTTAAAGTTCTATAACTCTATAAAAAAAACACCCTTTACATAAAAAAAAAGGTCTTCAGGTCACAGCTACATAAACAAAGGTCTTGAAAAGTGATTCTTAGGCGAATTTAATGTCAAACAAACAAAGCTTGGTTAACAATTTTGTCCAAACATTACTGAAACTTTTTCGTTTCAGTAATCACAAGTTGTTTTAAAAGAATTTGTTTTTTAACGATTGAGCCATAAAACTTAAAATCCCATACATTATTGAGTGAATATTTAAAAAGAGTTGAATAGAAGGATCACATCAAATTTTTTTCCAGCCTCACAATCAATCACAATCCCGAAACCTTAAAGAATGCCTGCATCTTCCCTTATCTCATAGTGGTATAGTCTAAGGCCCACACAGGGAATCAGTTATTATCAATACGAGTTATGAGTGGCAACAACTCGCTAGATTTCTACAGAGGTTTCCGCCACTGTGCGTGACATCATCCTAGAACATGCTGGATGTAATTGTTAAACTGAAGAAGAAGAAAAGAGAAATCCAATGAAAAGTTAAAAATGTTTTGTAATAGCGTAGTGCTTCCTTTTGGTCGATGAGTCCACGTTGTAAGACCCTATAGTGTACTATTGGATATCACTCTTAGCCAAAAGGTACTTACAGTTGTTCGGGGGCGTAGGGATTGTTGTAGTAACAGAAAAAACGGACGAATTTACATCCAAGTAGTACGTCCCACTATGTGGCATTTACCCTGAGATTTGTATATTTGAGACGATGTCAAAGTCAGGAAAGTGAAGAAAATTAAATGCGTTTTTGGTGTTTTTTTAAAATTTTAATAGGTTTATATGATATTTTTTTGTGGCTAAACGAATACAGGTTTTACATTGATTTTTTTTTTTTGTTATTTGAAAGGTATGAGCAACTGCTACTCTCAGTTTATATATATATATATATATATCTCATATATTAATGTTAAAAGTATTCGTTCAAAATTTAAAAATATTAAAAATTTCAAATTTTTTTACCCTTCCTAAAGAAAAGATAAGGTTTTTAAAGGTGAAAGTAGTATTTAGTAGTTTAATATTATATACCACAAGAAAATACGAACTCTCTACATTCAGGAACAAAAAAAAAAGTTGGCGCAAATTTGCGCAATTTTATTTGCGATTTTTTGAAAATGTTACTTTTTTTTTAATTAAAAAAATTAGACGCAGCCTTAGGCAATAAAGCCATATGGCGTACCAAATATGCGAGGAAATTAAGTAGAAGCGATACCAATCGAGATGTCCTGAATAGGTTACTTTTAAGCAGTGACCCTTTTATAAGCTGCAGTATACAAAAGTCGCGAAGGAATAGAAAAGCATTTTCATCAGATACTATTAAATTACTCCTTCCTGACATTGATGATGAAAATGATAACGATTTCAACGATTGTAGTTAGTTTCATTTTTTAAGTTTTTTTAAGTTAAGTATTCAATAATGTAAAATAAATATTATGAATAAATATTAATTATCACAGAACTTTAAAAACTTAATTACATATTTATATCGACTATTATAACAATATGAGATGTATGTTAGATCTTCTTAATTGACCGTATGTGATACCTAGGGGTACTTATGATCCGATCATAATAAAATCAGTTAAAATGATTTACATTCATATTAGACATGTTCATGTCGAATTTCATAGAGGTAATAAAATGTTTAAGCCAATTATAATTGCTAAACATATTTTCTTAAGGGGTCCTATTTTGGACATAGGGGCAATTATGGACCGACCATAAAAAAATTTGGTAATATGATTTAGATTTACAAAATACACGTTCATACCGAATTTCATCACGATACCGATGTTTTTAAGCCATTTATAAGCGCAAACGTGAATTTCTAAAGGGGACTTTATATGGGGACCAGGGTCAAATGTGATCCGATTTTCACCAAACTTTACACTATCACTTCTTTGTACACAGAACTAATCCATACTAAATTTTGTCGTGATTGTTGCATAATTACCATAGTTATGTGTAAATAAGTGCAATTTCGAGAGGAGTTTGTATGGGGGCTAGGCGAAATCACGGACCGATTTGAGTTGGGTTCATCCTTGGACCTAATTAGCACTAACACTATCAAAAACTTCAAGCCATTAACTCATAAAACACTTCTATTAATTTTGGCCACGTTTTCAGGGTAAATGCCACATAGTGCGTCCCTAGGAAAAAAAAAATACCACAGAAAAATATTAAGTCTTTAAAAACACTTGGTTTACATGTGAAAAACAAAAATATTCACAATCATTTGTATTCGGAAACATAAAAACTGTTGTTAAACGTTTATCTGCTGCGGGCTTTCCTTTTTTCTGCAATTTTAACTCTTTTTTATTTACCATATGAACGCACGTATGAGTGATTAACGTTGCGTATACGCCAGGGACTGGTTTGTCAAGCAATTTCAAAAGAAAAACAAGGAACCTCTTTTGTTTAAACTAAAATCAAAAAACGAAGTTGAAAAAGAAAAGTTTAAAATTTTTTTATTAAAGTTAGACTACAGGCAAGTTGTGTATCTGCCCCTTTTGATCGATGACTTGCATTTTTTTCGATGACATGCATTATTTGTCAATGACTGGCATATTTTAGGTCAATGACTTGCATTTTTTATACAGAGCACTATTTTTTACTCATTTGAGGAAAACAATATGCTTCGTCGGCCGGTGCCTAAGCTTACCAACAGTAACGAAAAATGGTTTGGAATTCTTAATCCAATGTTATTAAACTGCCTTATATACCTATTTAACTCAATAGTTTACTTTTATAAAACAGTTTTTATAACAAAAATCGTCATTTTAAAAGTGAAAATTGTCAAACCGTCATCTAGCTGTTTTTATTATATAAAATCGTCAAAATGTCGATAAATCGTCACATCTGCCATCATTCGTTGCAGCCCCAAGTATACGTAATCATCTATAGCAACATTAAACGCATTGCTTAACGTGAGTATCGCCATGACGGCATACCACACGGTGCTCAAAGCACGGATGGAAACAAAGCGTATACCAGCGCTACGCACAATGATGCAACCCTGCGCAATGCATTATTACATCACCAAACGTGAGTACCAATTCGAAGCCTTGCATTTGGACAAGACTTCCCTTTCTTGGTCAGGGGTGGGAGACTATCTAACCTCCGCTTCTCCAGTGAGAGTACAACGCCACGCCGAGCTTGCGCTTTTCCCGTGATTTGGGTTTAAACTATAGCCACCACGTTGCTCTCACAAGAGGGCCTCACCATTGTCGGGCAGAGACGAATCACTGGAGCTGCCGAAAGCCGTGGTACCAAAATTAAGCCTCCGGTCGAGCTTCGCAGTCATCTATAGCAACAGTAGGAACTAAACTAGCACTAGTCATTAGGCTCTTACTGAATTATCGAAAAGTATGAAATCCTTAGGAAAAAAATTTAACTTCGCCATTAAGGTGCCGCCGTCAGAGTCATGTCCTCGTTTGCTTGTGCCTTGTTTAAAAATTTATTTAGAAATGCTGTCTAACAAAAGCCTTTTTGTTCAATTCAGTCGAATTAATGTCGCCGAATACACGGACACAACTATACAAGCCTTTCTGTGAATGTGAAATATCGTTTGAATATATTTTTGTACTCAAGTGGAGAGTTTAACAATTAATAGCATTTATTCTAAAGAATTTGTTTATTATCGTTGAATAAAAGTTTTGTGAATAAAGTCGTTAGGTAAAAAAAACAATAACATTTTATTTAAATTTATTATTGAAAGAATAAAACATAAGCCAATCAATATTCCAATATTCTTAACACTTTAACGAAACCCATTGAGATCTTATGCTTGAAATTGTCCATCTTCCTACTGATAGGATGGATAACAACAGCACCATTAAGAATAACAAATTCAAGAACACTTTTCACCACACACACACACACACACACACTTACACACAGGCAGTCTCAAGGGACAGTCAATCTTAAAGGAAAGTCAATAAAAATTTCTTTTTATCGTCTGCTGTATGCCGTTATAAATAAATTGTTATGCCAGTTCAATTCAGTGCTCTGCTCTGCAATATGCAGCTCACCACAGTTGCTAGTGTTTCTTGTTGCCATTAAAAGTAAAGCTTCTTAGGGAAACTATCGAACATCAAACACTCACCACATCCACATTCTTTAATATTCTAGAGAACTCAGTGTGTGTATGTGTATGTGCCTTCAAACATATTCAGTTTTAAACTTTAAGTATCTCTTGTGTTGCGGAGAGTGAGTGTTTTGAGGGATCAAAAATATCAAATGAGCCATTAATATGCACAAGCAATAATAATAACAACAAAAACAACAACAACAACAACAACAGCAGAAACAACTCTTCTTATATTAACACCTAAAATGTTTGTCGTTATCATTGTTGTTGTTGCTGTTGTTGTTGTAGTTTTTATTGTTATTATCAGTATTTACAATATTATGGGTAAACATGCGAGAGCATGCATACATTTTGCATAATTTAAGGTTTATATATGTATCATAAACAAACACACTCACACACTAGCATACATGTACTTAATGAGAGATAGATAGAGAGAAGTAACTATTGCCTGTCGATTATGTCAATTAAATTCAACTCAGCAGCATAAAATAAACGACAACAAGAGTAAGAACATCGGGTTGATAACAAACAACAGACGAAAATACACACATACATACACACACACAGAGGGTGTTAATTTATGCATATATTTCATAAGTTCTCTGATCTTCTCCATTACTGGCATGACTTTTTACGACACTAACAAATAGAGAGTGAGTGGGAGAGAGAGTTTAAGTTGAAAATGTGTTGAGTGTTTTGATGTGGTTTGTAGGAGAGTATTTAAACGGTATTTAATATCGTAGCAAATAGAGTTGCCAGGTTTCAAATGATTATCTTAAAATGTAAAGGATGTGGACACAAATAGGTTAACTTAAGAAAGGCTTTTGAATGCTACACTCAAGAGAAATTGAATTTAATTTTAAGAACGTAAATATTAAAATGAATTCAAATCAATACATAAATACATACTTACATAATTGGTCATTACATCCCTTCTGTCAGGATTACAACCTTGTTTCTCACACTAGCATCCATGTTGTGTGGATCTACAGTTTAAAGTCGATTCCGAAAGACAGATTTTAGAGGAACTTTTGATTGGTAATTTTTATTTACTCTCAGAGTTTTTGCCAGAAATTTGCTGAGAGGAAGTCGCCGCAGAAATATCTTTTTTCTCCGATCTCGTTTTGTTGGAAATGTCTGCCCTGGGGTTTGAACTGTGGACCTGACCTCACTTTTAATAAGCCAAGACACTACCTACTATACTACGGCGACTTCAAAACAATGACGTCTGCTGTTAATGTAAGTTAATGCACGCTTCAAACAATTCTATTAAGAGTTCATCCCTAACCAAACTCCATGTTAATGGCGAGGAAACCCAACCTTGAGTGAAACCTAGTGCTGTGCCGAACCAGCGAAACAGTTCTCTTATTCAGGATCAATTCCATTAGTGGTTAATTACATACATATATACATATAATTGGTCATTACAACCCATTAGTCAGGATTACGACCTAGCTTCTCACACCACTTATGTTGTGTGTGTTAATTTTATACATGAGTGGCGGTACCAACAGTTTAAAGTCGACTCCTAACGACAGGTTTTTAAGGAACTTTTTCATGTGAACTTTATTTTACTCTCAGAGTTTTTGTCAGAAATCTGCTGAGAGGAAGTTGCCGCCGAAATATTTTTTTTCAGACAATTCATTCGTAATCAAACTCCATGTTAATGGCGAAGGAACCGAATCTTGAGTGAATCCTAGTGCTGTGACGAACCATGGAAACAGAGTTTTTGCCAAGAATCTGCTGAGAGAAAGTCGTTGAAGATATATTTTTTCATATTTTCGTTTTCATGTATTACCTGGGATTTGAACCGTGGCCTCCCTTCTAATAAACCAACTACCTATTAAGCTGCGACGAATACAAATCAATAAAAATAATTTAAATCATGAATATTGCTTTGACCGTGGATCTAATCCTTTGGGAATTGAGGCAATATGGCATAATTTGAATGACTAGAACCACCCGGACCTGAGGACAATCTCCAAATGGTGTCAAGTTTATCGCATGGCAGCAACCTGGCGGAGCTAGGAATTTTTAAATGAAAATTCAAGGCAAAGTTTGCTATGAATTATCGAAACAACACTCATCTTTGAGAGGATTTTCAACCGATTACATTAGGGTGTCCAACTCTGTTGTTCCATTAGAGTAGACTTCATTTATATCACTGTGGTTATCATTATTTCCAGGCATCTTCATCAACTCTCACAAACTTGAAAAGGGTCTAGAAAATGAAATACGTTGGTACCAGGTGTCGGAACGATCACACCGCTAACATTGTCGGGGTTATGATTGCGAGTAGTAAAAATTTAACCTTAGGGGTGAAATACGTAGACCGCATTCTGAGACGGAAAAGAGGGATCTTGAGGATGCAAAACAAGTAAGCATGTAGGCGTAGGTGATACTGTCACACGCGCCAAGCGAAACCGAAACTATGATTTAGACGAAAGGAATAGTGGAGACGCTTAGATGTCTTCTCAACTTTCGATACGCAATCCGGACGCGGATATAGACACGGAGTGGCCAAAGAGCCAAAAAGACTCCACTGCGAAGTATACCACCGTAGTTCCAGAGTGGACACAAACAAGTCCACAAGAGACGAGGGGGGATTTAGTGGGTGAGGGCCCCACACACGGAGGATGTGACGACTTCCTACTATGCTAAAAAAATTGTACCACGTGTTAGCAGTCACTAAAAGTTCTCAATACACCCGCAAATACTTCAGGTCGGTCCACAGAACTGCATCTGGTTAGGAACACCCGGAGGCAATGTTCCGTACTTTGCAAAGTTTTAATTTAAGTTGAATTGAGCACAACATTTGGAATATCAAGAGTATCCCAATGGATTCCGAAAGTTTCACTCTGTGATCGAACACCCTCGCAACTGTACTTGATCGCTCCGTATACCACACCATGTTTTCTCTCTTGAATGGCTATGTAGTCTCCAAATTGCTCCAATCTCGCTGTTGAACATTTCCCAAAATAATGGACTTTCTGCCTCCTGGTTAGGACTACTCTGAGTCAGTTGTTAAAGCAATGTTTGTGACTCTGCAGTAGATTTTGAAAGGAAACTTTTGACAAAAATTGTTGTTACTTCACCAGCCTGTGAAAGAAAATCGAATTTGCTTGCCATTCTGTGAAACATTGTTGTGAAGAGACTGTGTGAACAGACCGAATGATGTGGTTTCAAGGTCGTCTTTGATTACAAGAACGATATCAACGCTGTAGTCTTAGGTTTTGGTGAGCAAATTAGTTTTTTTTCTGATATGTGATATGGGAAATTGCACAGGATTGAACACCCTTTATCCACAAGGTTTTTCCGGATTCAAAACACTCTAGGAGGGAGAAAGCTGTACTAAGCGGTTTTACCATCTCTAAGAGGACCATGTACAGGACATCATGTCTGACATTAGCGACTGGTTTTATCTGGCAGTTACGAAGCCTACTTTAATTTGCATAGTCGCGTTTATTACTCACCTCCGGCCTAATATTGAAGCGTTGGGAAGATCTGGTGGTGGTTAGGCTGAATAAAGTTAACAACTGGCCAAACTGGGAAGCCATAATAGACGCATTTAGATTCTCTACCTAGTACGTTTCAATTTTCTAAACAGGAGATTCAACTTCGTGTACCTGGTAGAAATTTCTGATTTGACAGACCGGAGTTTCCCAAAGCAATGTCTGAAGGCCTAGACTGGCTTCTCCAATGGTAGACGGGCTATAATATGTATTCAAATACCGTAAAGGAACAAGATCGTGAGCTTTTTAACAAAAATCTGATGATTTATTTGGACAGCAGGACTGCAAATACAAATTTGAGCGAACGTGAACTCAACGTCTATCCTCGTCCTTTAATGTCGAGAATTTCTGAAGAAACTTTCGGATTAATCAAAGCTCTAGAACATAAAGGTCCGACAAATAACTTTTTTTTTTGAAAATGCTTTAAAAAAACTACTGAATATTTTCTCAAATTTCTTTTTTTATTTGAAAGTACAATCCTTTCGGTTAATAATGGAAAATAATTTCATTCAAATGGCTGCCTCGTCTGGCCATGCAGTAGCCTACACGATCGGTCCAATTTTTAAGCACATTATCGATTGTGTCCAGCTGTATTTCAACAATGGCTTCACGAATATTGTCCTTTAAAGCGTCAATTGTCTCTGGCTTATCGGCGTAACACTTATCTTTGACGGTACCCCACAAATAATAGTCCAACGGTGTCAAATCGCAGCTCCGAGGTGGCCAAATGACATCAGCTCTGCGGCTGATAATGCGATCTTTAAAAACAGGGCGCAAAACATCGAGTGTAGCTTCGGCTGTGTGGCACGTAGCGCCGTCCTGTTGAAACCAAATGTTGTCAATATCCTCCTCTTCAATTTTTGTGAACAAAAAATTCATTCAACATGGCCCGATAACGATCGCCATTGACTGCAACGGGCACTCCTTGCTCATTTTCGAAGAAAAATGGCCCAATTATGCCTCTGGACCAAAATCCGCACCAAACAGTGACTAGTTTTGGGTGCGCCGGCTTTTCAATGTATGCGTGCGGGTTTTCTGTGCTCCAAATGCGACAATTTTGCTTGTTTGCATACCCGCCAAGATCAAAATGAGCTTCATCTGAAAAAATGATTTTTTTTTTTGGCCAAAATCGGCATCTTCTGTAAGTTGATCGCAGGCCCACTTGGCGAAGTGAAAACGCATTGGATGGTCAATTAGCTTCAACTTCTGAACCAATTGGACTTTGTATGGCGTCATACCAAGGTCTTTATGCAAAATTCGTCTCAATGATGTCTCCAAAATTGTTGAGAACGACGGTGAATTGATGTTGATGGCGCTTCACGCACACTTTCTGCCACAGCAGCAATATTCTCGCGTGTACGCACTGTTTTTGGCTTTTCACGCTTTGGTTTATCGATGAGGATGCCAGTTTCTTTCACTTTTTTCACAAGATAACGAACATACGGAGCTGACAGTGCGTCTCTTCTTCCAAAATCCATACGCAATTTTCGCACAAATTCTGCAAGATTACCATGATTTTCAAAGTAATGTCGCAATATTTCCCAGCGTTGTTCAAGCGTATACACAACCATATTCGTTCAGCGGAAGGATAAAACTAATTATCTTTCAAATCAGACATGAGCTAAGTATTACCATTCACGAAATAAGCACTAGTTGAACAAAAAAACGTTAGATGGCGGACCCGATAGTAAGCAGATCAGAGTGAATTATAAAAATACATACGTGTTTCAGTTGACTCCACTAAGCTATGTATCGTTCAGTTGGAGCCTCGGGTTCGTTGATAGCACGATGACGCATGTAAAATTGCTTTACTCTGCTGTAACTGTAGTTTCCACAGGCCGTTAGGAATCTGTGGGTCTGAGGGAAAGTAGGAAACTATCGTTCACCTGGTGCCAGTCCCCAGCGCTTGCCATGCAATTGCAGACGTTCTTGGCCTTTTACTTTCTGTCATGTTTAACTGAACTATTCAAAGTAGTTATTATGGACTTCTGAAGCATCTTCAATAAGAGCTAAGAGAACACGAAAGAAATTTGGAATCCTAAATAAGGCTGGTATTAACCCGTCTAAGGTGAAATGTAACTGTAATGAGGTATAACTGCCGTATGATCTCCCTTTGGGAACACAAATCTTCTCATTTTTGTTGCTTAGAAAAGCGTTCCTCTCCACCTCATGGCAACTCTTTTTGATGTGCCGCTTAGGAAAAGTAAAAATTAATTTAAATACACTTTGAAAATATGCTGCAGCATACTTCACTATTAATTAACATCACACTAGTAGTAATAAAACAAAAGTATTCGCCATTATTTGTGAGTGTCCATTAAATATTTTACTTCTGGAACGTGTTTGGCTGGCACCCTTTACTGTTTCGTTTTCATTTCAAAATTTACGATCAAATTAATGAGCGATTGTGTTGCATAAATAATGTCTGTCTCACACAGGGAATGTTAAACAGAATGAATGCCGGAATAACTGATTATCATAACTGTGAGAAGTCGGTAAAGTAAAGTATGTTTGGCCATAAAAACAGTGAAACAAAGTAGAGCACAGTCATAAAAAGTCCATTTTAAGTATCGTTTGATAATCAGTTGCAATGAAAATTATTACAGAAAGTATTCGCATAAAAATAATAAAAAGGATCCCCCAAAATAAAAACAGATTTTAATGAGAAAGAAAGTTCATAACAAAGTTCATCTGATATGAGAGGACAAATTGTTACTCATGAGTTCAGTTTAGTTTAGTTTGATTAGAGTCATAAAGACTTTGGGTCGTAAAAAATATTGAAAAAGGTTTCAATGCATGCATGAGTGGCAATTTGTAATCATTTATACTCGCTTTAGAAGCTTTAAAGGAAGTGGTAAACGTACGTGGTTTTTGCTGGCAAAGGTTGGAAAAGAAAATTTAAAAGAAAAGAAAATGCTTCAATACTTAATATGCAATCATACAATTGGAAACAACTTTAATACTCGAGCGACTAATAGGCGATCTAAAGCAGCAGATCTAAGGCTGGTGAGAGTTATTAAATCGATTATCCTGTATGCAGTTGCTGTATGAATATGTATGATGTTACCGCTGCAGCTATATGATGGGAAATTTAAAAGTTTAAATTTAAGACTGCAAAAAAACAAAAACGTTTAAAAATTTTGCCTAGTTTATGTTTTTGTTGTGAAGTACAAATAATTTCGAATAGAAATGGAAGATTATTTCATTAATATGGCCGCCACGGCTAGCCTCACAGTACCTCATTCGATTGCAACAGTTTTCGTGCACTTTTTCGAGTGTATGGCATCACGAATGTTGGCCTTTAAATGTTCAATTGTCTTTGGTTTATCGGCATAACACTTTTCTTTAATGAAACCTCACAGAAAATTGTCCAACGGTGTCAAATTGCAGCTTCTTGGCGGCCATCAAACGTTTGATGCAATAAAACGATTGTGGCATGAGATGTGTGGCAAGTTACACTATCCTGCTGAAACTAGACAGTGTTCACATCAATACTATGAAGAGCGGGTACACGAACACCGGATTTGGATCCCCCATTCTGTACAAATATACCCTGAGCCTACAGTTTTCTGCCGTAAGACCGGTTATCAACCTCATATTCTTCCTGTATAGTTTAGTGCATGACTCAGATCTCCTTTTATTGTAGTTTCTCAACAACAGCCTTGATTGCCTGAAACCCACTCCGCAAAAGCAATTTAGCCGCATCAGTGGTGTGAAAACTCCTCTCCTTTGCAAGCTCATCTGCTCCCTAATTGCCGAAAATTCCATTGATTTTCAGATTGTAGTGCTTTGTTCTGTCTTTTGTATCTCCTATATAAGTTGAAATGAACACATCTTTCCATAAACTTCCACAAGTTTACTCATGGGTTCGGAGTATTACATTTTGGCACCAAACACTTCTGCTCCTGCTCCAAGATCCGTTCTTGACTCATCTATATAACATGAAATAGTTCTTCTTTGAAAAAAGTATGCAGCTTCAAGACATTGAAGTCGCCGTAGTCAAGTAGGTAGTGTGTTGGCTTATTAGATGTGAGGCCATGGTTCAAACTCCAGGTCAGACTTCTCTAACAAGCTGAAAAATATTTTCGGCGACTCAGTAGATCTCTGGCAAAAACTCTGAGAGCAAAATAAAATTGCCATGAAAAGTTTTTCAAAAAAATCTGTCGTCATGAAGCGAATTTAAACTGTGGTTCTCTTCGCTTATGGATGAAATTAACACATACAACATAAGCGGTGTGAGAAGCTAGATCGTAATCCTGATTCAAGGGTTGTAATGACCAATTGCGAGTGTGAAGAGTAAGAAGGTTCACCCATGTTAGAGCGGTCTAAACCACACGAACTTAGTATCTGTCTTAGTGTCTCGTTCCAACCTCCTCCCAAGGCTCCAAGTTACTTCCCAAGAAACCAACCTCTTTCTTATGCAATTGATATGTAAGTGTGGCCACATTGCGCTGGTAATCGCCAGCCTCTAATAGAAAAACAACATTTATAAGAACTGAGCAGTATTCAAAAAACCTAAACTCCACCTATTCTTCTTCTTCTCATATGACTTCAAAAAATTCATGGCCTAAATAGACGGCATAGATAGAGCTTTGTAATCTCCTTACACATACAATTACTACAATATTTAGTAGCTCTAAGCTACAGTAATAACGGCTGTCAAGCTGGTAGTTGGTAAAATTTTTTCCTAAAAGTCTCGTGATATTCCTGTTCTAAAAAAGTTTTTCTTTCAGATGATTATCCTGCTCTTAAACGCATTCTATGGCGGACTGTCTGAGACCGATTCAACCAACCAATATAAAAGAAACTTCCCATTGAAAAGGTTTAAGGAAAGATAATCTTATTAAAGGAAGCTTCGAATGCTTTGTATTCACAGGACTACACATTCAATATTTTTTTTACCTGTTCTTAATGGAAAACTCTGTTAATTTTTATATTTTATTGCCAAACCATAAATTTATAAAAGTTTTCTTTCCAAACCAGCCTCATAAGTAAGTACCACATGGCGTATGTTTGATACAAAATATTAAGTATACGCCCCACCTATACAAATTGCAATTTTTATTGCAGTTTTTCTATTCTCTTATGTGAAGAACAAATAATTCATTGAAAGAGACGAAGAGAATATAAAATTCTATAAGCAAACACTCTTTATAATTTTGAACAAAGAGAATCTAAAGAGAAAGAAGAGAATTTTTAACAACACTCTATAGAATGGACTCTATAAGCAGACCTTTAAGCAAGACATCAAAACAGTTTAAAACGACGCGTCAAGCAAAGCAGTTGTGCTAGAAAACGGAATACAAAGAATGTAAACGACAAAAACCGCATTCGTTTAATACTAAATTAAAGCCGAAAGGAATATTATTTGCCAGCAACAGTAACAACAACAAATAACAGTGAAGTAGACAAAAACAAACAAATTGAGTGTATAATGTACAGTGAACGAGCATTACAAACAATAACGACAGCAACACAGTAAATAAAGCAAAAACAAAAGAGAAAAAAAACCACACGACAATAAAAGAAAAAACCTTGAACTTGACACACTAAAGAGACTGAGAGTAAGCAAATAAATGATTATGAGTGTTTGTGTGTGTAAGAACTGATGTCTGTGAGAACATAATTTGGAAAGTGCTGGTGCTGTTGTTAAATTAAAGAAAAACGCGAAGGAGTGTATGTGTGTGTAAAAAAATACAAAATTATGATTTAAAATTAAAGTAAATGCAAACAAATGAGAAATAAAATTAAAATAACAACAAAAATTAATGTTTACAACTACAGTGGTGATAATAAAAAAACATTTCAAGTGTCATTAAGCCTGTAGGCATTATAAAAAATGAGTGTGTGTGTGAAGTTGTTGTTTTATTTTGATGTTCCACTTGTTTTACATAAAAAGTGATTTAAATACCGTTTTAAAGAGAAAATTGAGAGAAAAAAAAAACAAAACTCAGCATGTGTTTGTATATGAGTGTGCCGCAATGGTTAAATTTACAAAATTTTTTAAAGGCCATTAACCAAAGCATTAATCACACCATTGATGTCACTGTCATGTTTATTTATTTGAAATGTTTAAATAGCCGTAGCAGCAACAATAATAACAATAAAATTAAAAAACAACATCATACGGCATTTAAAACAACAACAACAACGACGACATCGACATCAACATCAACTTTAGTGTCAACAAATCTGGATAAAAATCTGGATTTTAATTCAAATTTAACGCAAATAAATATTGAAAATTCATTGCAATTCAAAACTAATGAATGTTATTGTGAAATGCAAAATATTTTAATTAAACAACAACAGCAACAACACCAGCAACATAATCATCATAATCATTTCATTTATCAGCATGCAAATAGTATTAATGACCACCACCACCACCACCATCACCATCACCGCAATGTGGATCAATATCAAATGCTCGAGAAATTAAAAACTTTTCCGCTGCATATTTAAAAGTGTCACCGTCACTGTATTGCTTGCATTTTTTTCCAATAAAATTTATGATTCATTAAATGAACAATTGCGTGACAATTAACCCCCCTTTTTTTCTATAAATCGAAAGAGAACAAAAAACAATAACAATAATAAAAATATTAAAAATTAAACTCAATGGATGGATTATTTTACAAAATAATGTGACAGAATGGCTGCCATGAATTATGTTCGAATTCCAAGGTAATTAATATTTCATTATATTGTGTTTATATAAATTATTTAAAATCATAAAAGTGAATTAATTTTAAAAATGGTTATCCAATTAGCACCACCTCTGGATTGGTTGCCATATATGCCAATACTTTTAAAATATTGTTACGATAATGAAGAATCAAAGTAGATACTCTTATTTTGCTTTTACATCGCTTAATATTAAAATTAGAAACTAAAATACAACAACAAAAACCAGCATAAAAAATTGTAAACAAGTAAACAAAAATACAACAATATATATGAGTAAGGAAAGTTCAGTCAGTCTTGTGTGAAGACACGGTGAGTTTGAAGAGGGTAATCATAGTTTGAAGATCTCCGTTACAAAGATCTGTCGAACAATTGTTTAGCGATTGTTATTATTTATGCAAAGTTTATAACATACATAATTGGCCATTACAACCCTTCAGTCAGAATTATGGCTTAGCTTCTCACGCCACTCATGTTGAGTGCGTTAATTTTATACGTGAGTGGCGGGACCTACTGTTTAAAGTCTTTTCATGGCAGGTTTATTTACTCTCAGAATTTTTGCCACAAATCTGTTGTGAGAAAATATTTTTTCATACTTCGTTCTGTTCGAGATTTCTGACCTGGAGTTGAACCGTGGCTTCAAGTCTAACAAGCCATTACACTACCTACTAGATTATGGCGACTTCAATTATGAAAAATACTCGTATAATACTATGCAGAAGTGATTTAAGTGAACAAATAATTTTGATCGCATAAATATTGAACTTTAACCTTAAGTGAGTCTGTTTATAATTATGATTGATGATTGGAAAGTAATTAACACTGTAGCCAACTAAATCAATTTATTTCATGCATAAGCTCTGATGTACGAGTATGTTTATGTAAACGATTCCATTCAACTTCATTCATGAGCATTAATTGCATGACCATGATTTTTTATTATGCCAGCCAGCGTATATTTTACACATGAATTATGCCAGTGAAACAGTGTCAAGTCAAGCAATCATTCTGCTGTTAATGATTTAAAAATCAAAATTATACCAACAACACTTAATTATATTATGTAGACAAAGGGTCTTTTATTTACATTTACTTATAATCAAGTCATTAAGTACCAAACATTTCTTATTTGGTAACTGAATAAACCATGAAAATGCTTTAAACAGTGAAAGAATTTCAGGACATTCTACGGAAATATAAGAGGAGTTAAATAAATTCGAAAAATATGGATTTTAAATGTGACAAGGAAAATAAGGTTTTCTGGGAAAGGAATAAATGTGTGATGTTCTCGGTAAACAAAACGTATAACCCCGATATATCTCGAGAGTGAGAGGTGGGGGATGAGAATGGTTAGAAGAAAACAAACCTAAAATTTAAAACCACTGTAAACGTAAAGTCGTCGTAGTCTAGTAGATAGGGTGTTGGCTTATAAGACGTAAAGCCAGGGTTCGAGCCCCAGGCCAGACATCAAGACAAAATGCAAAAAGTATTCCTTCGACGACTTCCTCTCAGCAAATTTCTGGCAAAAACTCTGTGAGTAAATAAAATTGCCATGAAAAAGTTTCTCAAAAATCTGTCGTTCGGAGTCGACTTTAAACTGTAGGTTCCGCCACTCTTGTATAAAATTAACACACACAACATAAATGGTGTGAGAAACTAGGACGTTGTACAATGGGCCAATTCGACCTCCGGGTACTGTACTTGTCTTAATTGACAAGTACACGTCCTCTAACATAACCTAAGCTATGTCGAACTCTTACCACCTAAGATGAGCTGTATTGCCCGCACTTAACTCAGTTTATCTCTTGGCTTCCTTACACATAACATAACTTTACAGTTTTCTTTGGTATTTGTAGTACTAATTAACTTCTCCACCGCATCATACAAGTTCGGTTATCGGCCAATGATATTACCTCCATTACAGCTCAATGGCTGTAAATAAGCCCACTGCTCTGGCTATATTTTGCCGAGTAAGAGCCAAGAAAAATCCAAATGTACACACCCTGAAAACACAATAATTCCTTAATAAGGGTAGCTGGCACGGTTTTGCTGTCCCAGAAGTCCGATATGAGAAGTTCTGCATGTAGCATTCAGTTGACTTTCATCAACTCTGGGGGTATGTTGTCAGGATTAGGTGCTTAATTGAACTTCCTTCTGCCTTCCTCGCATTAGAGCCAATGCCAGATGCTATCTGTCGATGTTTGAGGTGGTGCTGAGAGAAGTTTTGTGTGGTACTCTTCCCATATTTGTTAATTTATTTGCCCTTCTTCGTGGCATCGTTGGCAATTTGTTTGCTTCGTAGCCTTATAACCGCGCTTGCGATTTTCTTTATCATCTTACCCAGTCTGGCGTATTTTTGTTTGACTATAACCTTCGCTGTCTTGGTTTTGGCACTGTTAAACCCGTTACGTCCCCTTGCACGCGTGTTTCTAAGATTCCATGTATTTTCCTCGTATTTTTCCCAAAAGTCTAGTAGGTAGTGTGTTGGCTTATTCACAGCCACTGTTGCAAAGAGGGAAACGAAAAATCGGACGAACTGTCGTGGAAGGGAAAGTGATGTCTGAAGATGAAACGATAGAGGGAATATATGCGCTCCTGCAAGAATACTTTTCCAAATTGGTAAAAACAGCATGGAATTCAACAAACCGTGGATGGTCCTGGTTGCCGAATCTCAAAACTGTTGTGTTTAGTAGTGGAAAGCGGGAGAGCCACTGAACTACTTGAGTTCGACAGTTACTGTGACCAGCAGTGGGTAGCGGGAGAATATGGCAACTATTTGAATTCGACAAAATAACGTTTCGCATTCTAAGGGAAATTCTAACGGGACACTGCACTTTTTGGCAGTTTCGCTTGCCATGATATGAAGGAAACGGAATCGTTATATCACCTTTTATGCAAGTGCCCTGCACTTCACAACAGACGTTATCGATGTTTGGGTGACAGAACGTTTGAAGGCCTTGGCATGGTAGGGTACTGAGCGGTTTTATCTGGAGCTTGGGGTGATTCGGAGAGAATGTGGCTCCCATCCAATGACTTCGACGAGACTGTTATCCACTTTCTTTGTCAATGCCCATATATCCATCCATCCACCCTCTCCGACCCTTGTCAGCTTGACGGAGCTATCGTCCATTGATGTCAAGGATATAGCCTCGCTTATCAAACTTTCTGGCTGGTTTTCCAGCGCGTGGTAGTCGTGCTTTGGATATGCAGATCTTGCGCTGACCGACCTCCCCCTCCTGGGTTCGGGGGAACTTGGTCAGTACAGGAACTGCGTTCACCTGTGGCATCACAACAGTCCGCTATGCGTGGTCAAGTGAGCTTTTGGTATGAAGCTACCACACGAACCTAACCTAACCTTGGGGTGATTCGAACACACCACTAATGGATAATGACAATCCAGCTTACCTCTCACTGGGTAACATTCTGGATCATATAAGCCACCGCATGAAGTTGGCTGTGAACGTCAATCTAATTTAACCTTGGCATAACAGTTATATTTCTGTGAATCTATTTTGTGGTCACTAGCAAATGAAGTCCTTATGTTATCCTTTAATAAAGTCTTTTAGCTTATTTAACGCTTTCATTAGGTTTTTATTTCTTTATTGCCGCATAAGATTACACGTGCAATTAAATTTGTCTGAAAGAAAAAATTTACATTTTAATGTTAAACAATTGCCCTTAAAAGAGTAAGGGAGCAGAAGAGAGAGACAGAGTTCATTACAATAATTTCTATTTAATTTTTATCATTCTCCATCTCTTCTATTTCTATTTCTCTTTTTCATGTTTTATTGTCTTTTATCTTTCGAGCAATTAATTTTAATTTTTAAATGTTTTTCAAGATATTCTCTCCTTCAGATTTATTTCACAAAGCAAATTATGACTGAGCATTGCTAGACACAACCAACCAGTCTCTTGGTAGAGAAAATGTTTTGAAAAATAAAAAATAATTTGCATACCCACTCACAGTTGAATGCAGCGCAGCATAGCATTTGCATTTGCCATCAGATTAGACGTTCAAGTTTAATGACTTTAAACATGCAACAGCTAAAGCCAAAGCCAAAGACAGCCAAAGAAGATTTTGAAAAGATTTTTTGTTTAAATTTTTTCTCTGTTTTTCAAAAGTTTGTAAAACAAAACAAAAACGAAACAAGAAATGTGTCTGCAATTATGGTTTAATGACTATGGATGGGTATTTCGTGTTACTTTGTCTCATCATCGTTAAAGAGAATAAAATTTTTAAATAATTTAAGGCAACCTTATGGCTTATGGGAAAGGTTAATAAGTGATAACCTTTCTTCTGTTTGGTATTCTAGTACTGAAAAGGATGCCAACATCCCACATTACTTTACATGTCAAACCCAAGTCTGCAGATAAAATTTATTTCTACGCCAGAGAACGTAGATAAAAATGGTGCAGGCTAGAGCTAAGGCTAAAGCATGATTTCTTATTCTATTGGCTGAAGAGTAGAATATTCAATAACCAGAGTTGGGACATCGCCGCAGAGTTGTGGCACGCAGCAGGATTTCTATAAACAGATTGTTACAGATGGGATCCCATCAGACGAGTTCAGATGAAACACAAGGGGTTCAAGGTTCTTTTCAATCTCCAACTTTACTTCCTCTTTTTTTCATTTACAATCTTCTTTCTTTAATTGCTTATCCCATTCATTCTTTTGCAGATGACAGCAATATTTCCAATTCATATTCTCTTAAAGGTAGGCCGAGACATTTGGTAATGAAACTCTCACATCCAACCTACAGTCAATCTCTGAATGGGGTCGTAAGAACAGAGTTATTTGTATCTTAGTCACCTTAGTCTAGTAGGTAGTGTGTGCATTGTTTTTTTTTTGTCTTCGAAAGACACTTTTGTTCCAACAAAAGAGTGCACGATTCACCATCACTGGAGCCTACGTACAAAACTCACCCCTACACACTTCAACCACTCCCCCTCTGGGGGACTGTCGTAAGGTATTACTTCGCGGAGGGTTATTAAGCTTTAAAGCTTCGTCACACTAAGTTAAATTTAAATCTCGTCTCCGTTCTTCGAGCCTTCGGAGTTCTATCATAACTTCAGACATTCTCTGACCGTATTGGCTCCATAGAATCCTAGAATTCAACACCTCCTCCATAAGCCGAGTTGGTCTGAAACTCGTTTCCCCGGGCCATCTAAATCTGGGGCAGCATGTTAGAATATGATCCGCATCCTGCTCCTCATCTACACAGTTTGGGCATAAAAGGGAAGTATCATGTCCAAATCCGTGCAGGTACTTCCTGCAGCACACGACCAGTTAGGAACTGGGTCACGTAGTAGTTCAGCTCGCAATATTCGTTCTCCATCCAAAGGGTTACATCAGGGACAAGGTGAAACGTCCATCTCTCCTTTAAACGGTTCTCCCATCGTGACTATCATTTGCGCATGGAAGTCCTTCGTTCCTCCGTCTTTATAGCTGCAGTTCGTACTGGAAACTCGAGATGGCGAAAGTATATCCGCCTTATCTCTTTGCCAATACCAATACCGCTTCATCAGACACTGTCTTGAAGCCACTTATCTGTCTAATCGCGCTTAGACGATACACCGCGGACAGTGTTCTCCTTGTCGTCCCTATAACATTACCGACGTTACAACCCTCGATATTATCCTCCTCTGGAATGGAACTGGTCCTCCAATATTTGGCAGCATCCTCGCCAGTGCTCCCTGTGTTACAGATGCCTTTTCGCCGATGTATTTCACGTGCTCCTTGAAGTTCAACCTGTCGTCTATAATCACTCCCAGGTATTTTATCGCCCTCTTAGATTCGATCTTAGTACCTCCAACGGTCACTTCCATCTTCTCCACTATCTTCCGGCCACTTATCAAAACGGCCTCCGTTTTATGTGCAGCAAGTGTCAAACCTGCCTCATCAAGCCATAATCCAACTAGTGTGTGTGTGTGTGTGTTGGCTTCCTACTGTCGTCTGTTGCATACATACATACATAATTGGTCATTGCAACTCTTTAGTCAGGATTACAACCTAGCTTCTCACACTACCCTTGATGGGTGTGTAAATTTTATACATGAGTAGCAGGACTTACAGCTTAAAGTTGACTTTGGAGGACAGATTTTTTTTGAGAAACTTTTTCATGGAAATTTTATTTATTCGCAGAGTTTTCTGCAGAAGACTGTTGAGAGGAAGTCGCCGAAGAAATATGTTTTTATGTTTCGTTTTGTTCAAGGTGTTTGACCTGGGTTTTTAACGGTGGCCTCACGTCTTATAATCCAACAGACTACTTACTAGACTACGGTGGCTTTCACTCATTGAAATAAAAAGTTGGCATCATAGTATTCAAAATCTGAATTTCTATTAGCACATCCCAGTCTCTATAACTTATTCAACTACTGCTGAGCGGTTTTATTAACTGCCCTGACAATAGTCCCCCAGGTCGCAATTAGCATGGGCTGATACCACTGGAAAATTCTTCAAGCCATATGCCTGCAGTGCTTCCTATGATGTCTGACCTGAGTATACATACATATATATAGCTACGTTATCCCATTTTATAATTATGTCACTTCATTTTAACCTGTGGTCATAGCTGCCAGATTTGACGATTTATCGTCATTTTGACGATTTTGAGCTCCAAAGATATCATATTGGCGATTTGACGATTTATGCACTTTTTTGACGATTTTTAAAATTAAAAATTTACGCCATATTGCTTACTTTATTACATTAAAAGCCACTTTAAGCTTTGCATTTACTTTGCAATTGTTACTAATCAAATTTTCCATCAACACATTCAGCAGGTATTTGAATACTTCTTTGTTTATCTTGTAATATTTCTGGAATTTGAAAAGGACACATGATTTAACGTCAAAGATAAATATTTTAGTATGTATAATTCTTACTTTATCTCAGGGAATGATAGTGGATTCGATTCATGTCGAATAGATCTTCGCTGCAACCATTCCATGGATAGTTTCTCCTCTTCTAGCATCAAAAAAGGAAAATATACTCTACTCGTTTTTTAATACGAGTATTTGTATTTTTCTTCGAAAAATTGTTGAGAGATAATTCACAATAACAAATTTTTTTTTATACAGATTTTAGAACTAATTTACAATAAAAACTTTTACTCCCAATACATATATTCGTAATACCGTTTTTTATTTGTTATGGGCAAAAAAAAGTTTTCTCCTAGAATTGCATAGAATCGATGCTTAATTCCAAGTTTATGGCGTATACTTTCTTTTTAATTGTATTTGAAATATATTATTAAATATATTACTCATACGCATCATATTACATATGCTAGAATAGTTACCCTGAAGAGTATGCAATAAAAAAACTTTGATTTTGTCATGTAAGAAACTAATGGAATTAAATATAACTCATACGTCACATATGTTCTCTGCATTATGAATTTTACATTGTATTATTATTATTATTAGTATTTATTAGACTTATAAATTAATTACAAATCTAATATAAAATTTTAGGAGCATTGGCAACTAGGCCATCAGCTCTTGGTGTAAAACAAAATTTTATATTTACATTGAATGAGAATAATTAAACTTAAAATAAGTATGTACATTGCTTGGTTAAATTATAATGTTAATTCTATTGATAAAATCGAAAATCTTTCTGATGTTATCCTCGGTAGAGACCTTGAGTAGGTTTTTGGGGTCAGTAGATCCAAAACTACAGTCAAGTAGAATGTGATTAACTGTGATAATTCTACCACAGTTTGTACAGGTTGATGATGGTTCCTTGCGTAAAATATGACAGTGAGTAGCGGAAGTATGACCCAGACGTAGACTGGAGAAAACTCTAATTTGGCTTTTACTGATAGTAGTTGGATAAATAAGTGCAATCAGATCTTCATTCAGGTTCTTATAATGCGGATGTTGGTAATCAGACCATGAATTAAGTTGAGTTTGACGCAGGTGGCTTTTGATTAAATTGTAGACATCACTTTTTTCTGTTCTGATTTCGCCGATTGCAGCCTCATCCGCTTGGACGTTGCCTTTTATCCTGCTGTGTCCTGGTATCCAGATGACTTTTAAAGTTCCATAGTGCTTTGTCAAAAGGTCTCGGATTTCATTAATTGTGTCCCATTTTTGATTAGTCGGATTACAGACTGACTTCACGACTGATAAAATATCAGTGCATATTACTGTCCTTTGCCGAGTTTTAACGGCAATGTAGATTGCATTAACTACTGCACAAGCCTCGGCTGTAAATACTGATGTGTAATTCGGTAGCGTTTTGAGCATAAGTACATTTTCACGATTATCAACAATAGCATAGGACACACCATTTCCACTTTTTGAACCGTCAGTAAAAATAAAAGACCAACTCTCCTCCAGGAGGACTTGTTGTATTTCCAAAAACGTTTTCAAAAATACTTCGTCCGAAGTGTTGGTTTTAGCATATTTTTCGAGAGTTAAGTCGCATGTGCCTTGTTTAAAGAACCAGTTTGGAAGGTCAGGAGTATAAACTGATGTATTAATATTTATGTTAAGCTTACTTGCTAGTTGGATAGATTCATGTATTGCGAAAGTGTATTTGTATGTACTTGTTGCTGTGAAGTGTCCTTTGATGTCACCATCAATTACAGAATTATTAGAGAAAATTAGTTTCTTAAACAATTTTAGTTTCATTTCCTTAATACGAAATTCCAGGGACGGCAAACCTGACTCAGCACACAAATTTTCCAAAGGTGTTGTGCGGAAAGCATAAATACTCGCTCTAATTGCTTGATGATATAAACATTTAATAGTATAGTATTTATAGTTGATTTGGGCGCATTACCAAATAGGAAAAGACCATAATCAATTTTACTAAGAACTAAAGTTCTTACAAGATAAGTCAATGTGTTGATATGAACAAAACTTTTTTTGCTTGAAAGGTAACCTATTATGTTTACTCTCTGGGTTAGTGGTCTCTTTAATGATAGGTAATGTTCTTTCCACGAATAATTTTTCGTAAAAATAATTGCCATAATTTTCAGTTTATCAATGTTACTAATAAGAACGCCGTTAACACTCAAATTGTGGGAGTTATAGTCACATGATTTCTTTTTACAGATGTGTAGCCTTTTTGTTTTAGCTGTGGATATTTTGGCACCAGATTTTATACACCAGGTGTTGATTTCATTTAAAGCCCCTTGTAGCTTGTTAGCTTCAGTATTGCAATTTGTTTTACAGAAAATGTAGAGATCATCCGCGTAGATGCAATGATCTAAAATTACGTGTAAACCAATTCTGTTAAAAGCATTCTCAAAATTTATGGAAAGAATAGATACATGATTGCGGCATAAGAGGGATTTAGTTACATAATAATCAATATTACATATTAAAGTATGAGCATAATGCGAGTAAATATAATGAATGGGTTGGCGATCTAAAAGTTTAAATTTAAAAACGGTAATAAAACAAAAATAATTTGAAATTTTGATAAATTTATTGTTTTGCTGTGGACTACAACTGGTCCGGGTAGCAATGGATTTGTATTTCATTTATATGGCTGCCGCTAATTTATGCCCTTATTTTGACGATTTTTAAAAATTAAAAATTTACATCATATTCTTTACTTTAGTACATAAACAACACTTTAAGCATTGTATTTACTTTGCAATTATTATTGGAAATTTATGTTAGTAAAAACAAGGAGTAAAGCATTATATTTTTAAGTTACTTTCGTATACCTGTGATGATTTTCTGTGTTTTATTCCTTTTTAACCACATAAAACCACTCGTAGTTGAGAATAATATATCACTTGTCGTTGCAGACTATTTTAAAAGTTCTAGTATAGGTTCTAATATTGCCATCGGAAGAACAAAGGCAAGCGACGTTATTTTTTTTTTTCGTACGACCAACATTCAGGGGATGGATGGCATTGAGTTTGGAACTATGTTATGAGAAGAAGGATAGAGAGAACAGTGTTTATGAACACTCGGCTTGTATATTTTTATACCATAAGTAACAGGATAGACCTCTGCAGGAATTGAGTTCCACACACCGATACAGTCCGACTAAAAACCGTATTTTTACTGTAATGCAGTGTGCGATCCACTGGCCAATCGACCACCTACGGATGTGCTGGCCGAAAAAGACGAGCGTTATGTATGAATATATGATTTTCGGGAAAAAGTCCACTTATTTCGTTCAAGCAAAACCATTTTTTAGCTATTATCTTTTTGGCAACACTGGTTCAAACAGCTCACGCACGTTTCGTGTTTTTTGTTTCACAATCAAACATCTTCAGTTTGGTCAATAATTTAACCATGAATCGTCTTAAAAACGAACAACGCTTGCAAATCATTGAATTTTATTATCAAAATGCGTGCTCTGTTAAGAAAGTTCATCGCGCGCTTCTTCCATTTTATGGACAGTTTAATCGACCCACTGAAGCGGCTATTCGGGCTATTGTGACTAAATTTCGCACCAAATTTACATTGTTGGACATTAAACCACCAACACGCTTACGTAGAGTGCGAACTGAAGAAAATATCGCAGCTGTATCGGCCCGTGTTAATGATGACCATCAATTATCGATTCGTCGCCGTTCGCAGCAATTGGGCCTCTGTTACTCAACAACGTGGAAAATTTTGCGGAAGGATTTAGCCTTTCAAAATACAGCTGGTGTAAGAATTGAAGCCGAACGACCTACCGCAACGTAGAATTTTTGGTGAATGGGCTCTTGGAAAGTTGGCCAAAGATCCACTTCTCTATCGAAAAATTGTGTTCAGTGACGAAGCTGATTTTTGGCTCAATGGATACGTAAATAAGCAGAATTGTCGATTTTGGAGTGAAGATCAGCCAGAAGCATTGCAAAAGCTACCAATGCATCCAGAAAAAGTCACAGTTTGGTGCGGTTTATGGCCTGGTGGCATCATTGGACCGTACTTCTTCAAAGATACTGTGAATCGTAACGTAACTGTGAATGGTGAGCGCTACCGTGAGATGATATCCAACTTTTTTTTTGCCCAAAATGCAAGAGCTTGAGTTGCATGACATGTGATTTCAACAAGACGGAGCCACATGCCACACAGCACGCGTAACAATGGACTTATTGAGAGGCGAGTTCGGTGAACATTTTATTTTACGTTCGGGACCGGTCAATTGGCCGCCTAGATCGTGCGATTTAACGCCTTTAGACTATTTTTTGTGGGGCTATGTTAAAGCTCATGTCTATACAGACAAGCCCGCTTCAATTGACGCATTGTAAGACAACATTGAAGCATTTATTCGTGAGATACCGGCCGAAATGTTGGAAAGAGTATGCCAAATTTGGACTAAGCGGATGGACCATTTGAGGCGCAGACGCGGTCAACATTTGCATGAAATAATCTTCAAACATTAAATTATATGGACAGTACTATCGATCCAAATAAAGATTTCATGCGTTTTTCTGAATTTTATGTGTTTTTTTTTTTATTTTTAAAAAATTTTCCTATAGCTCTTAAAAAATCACCCATTATAAAATGGTTTTGGTTTGGTTTTTTAGTAGCGACAGAACAATGAAACACAAACCACATTGCAACAATGCTCCAATGATTCAATGGAGTTGGATACACTACCGTCATTAACGAGATACTATGGCCTCTCCTGTACACGGTCGAGAAACCGCAAACTAGACGTTGATGCACCAACCCATACATGAGAGTTGTATTCCATTCTCTGTCAGTTATAAGCGATGTAAATAGTGAGATCGGATGATAAGAACTTAAGACGGAACTGAAAAATGTTGTCAGCATTACACGGAATTTTCATGTTCAGAACATCAAAAGCTTCTGACTCCTTAATATCTACACCGCCAATAGATATACATGATGATGCAATATTATTGCTGCGCTTATGTATCAATAAACAACGTTGGGACAGATTGTTTAAACCTTAAACAATTTTTTCCTGAAAATGATTTCTCCATTTTTGGGAAAAAATAATATTAAATAAAGAGTGTTGGAGTTGCTCGGTTGTTGGCTGTTAAACAGAAACAAATACCTATGTTAGCTCAGCTTAATTGAATATTTATTTGATCTTTCTGTGATAATTGTTGATGAAGTTATGCTTCTATAGGCGCTTAATATTATTTTTTGGGTTGAATCTAGACTATGACACCCTATACGTCTGTTTAGGATTTAGAAGTAAAATGCCTTGTGGATTGGGCACAAATCCAATCAAAAAAAAAAAAAAAAAAAAAAAATTCGATTGAAAACATTCTTGAGAATCAAACAAATTGAGAAAATTGAAGACTTTGTTTGTGGAAAATTGCATGAGCATGAGTTTTTTTTTTGTTGTTGTCAGAACGCTTTAGAATGTCAAATAAAATATGATTTTCGGATTTAATTTCTTTCCTTTACATTTACAACAACAGAAAAAAACAGAATAAGAGGCCATATGTATTACAAATACAAACATATTCTTTACACATACATACATACATAAGTATTTATGATTGTGTGCGTGTATGTATTCATTTGTTTTTAAACCGATTAAAGGCTTTATTTTTTTTTTTTTTTGGGATTTGCATATTGTAAGACGTAAAATTATTTGCAAATATTTGTTTACTTCAATAAAGAAAGAGTGGTAGAGACAAAGAAGGGGTGTTAGAGCGTGGGGAAGAGCGAAGGGAAAGAGAGAAATATTATTATATTTATATGCCTTCATAGAGAGAGAGAGAGAGAGAGAGAGTGAGAAGGAGAGAGAACAAAAAGCTGTCTTAAAATCCTTGTCAGCTTAAACAAGTCATAGAGAAGAAATTATTTTTTTTGTTCGTTTTGCTTTTGCAAACATTTGCATAAAAAGGGATTTAAATGTCTATGTATGTACTCGTATGTTAGCATACATATCCATATCTGTATCTACATATACATACATATGTCTGTGTAGGCATGTAGAATAGTAAGAAATTTCTCTAAATTTTTAGATTAAAATAAATTTGATACGAGGATTATATTCTTAATTTCTACTAATGTCCACATGCCTGCAAACAAATAATTCAAATGCAATCCGGCATTCAGGCAAGCAGCCGATAAAACATATTCACGTAATTATAATGGCAAAAATTCTTTGATGAAAAAACACATTAAAACCAATCAAGACAAGATTATTAATCGTAAATCGTTAAAAGCAATAAAAATTTCAATTTTGAAATGAATACGATTAAGAATGTCTACATTGAGGATAATTTAATCCTAAGCATTCCAAGAAACGAGGGAAGCCAACCTCACTGTCTTCCCATACTTGATACTCCTTGTCATTAACAAACAAGGTTTTATCGATGGACTACGGTCGGTATGTCATGATGCTTAGTCAGCTGCTCTGGCACCAGAATTTGCAGCAGTGCTTCTGCTAGTCCTAGTCTCAATAATTAAAAGCCATTGTTTATTTCGAATTTGGCAATACTTCTGTCATTCTATTCTGTCGCCAGTTATCTCCACTGAACGTAATGAATCGATTTATGCTTGAGCAATGTTGGGATTTATTGGAAATTAGGGGCAACGAGGAACTTTTTTCGCTCAAAAAAAAAAAACAAATTTGCTGTACTTGGGGATTAGAAAACCCACACTTGGTCTTACAGAAGCCAAAGCATCCATTACGAGTGATTGTTTGATGATGATTGTTTGTAGAGCGGAGGCATCATTGGCCCAAATTTCTTTGAAAATGAGAACGGCGCAATCATTATGCTACGCGACTTCTTTACCCGCTCTTCATGGTATTGATGTGAACCATGTTTAGTTTCAATAGGATGGCGCAACTTCTCACACATCTCATGCCACAACCGATTTATTACTCAAATGTTTGATGGCCGTCTTATTAGCTGAAATAGTGATATCAATTGGCCGCCAAGAAGCTGCGACTTGACCCCATTGGAGTATTTTCTGTAGGGCTTCGTTAAAGAAAAGTGTTATGCCAACAAACCAGAACCAATAGAACCTTGGAAAGCCGCGACAGCCATATGAATGAAATAATATTGCATTTCTAAACGCAACAATTGCATTTCACAACAAAAAAATAAATTCGGCATGGGTGCCCTGGTAGTCTAGTGTGTGTAGGTAGTGTGCTAGACTATTAGCGTGAGGGTCGTGGGTTCGATTCCCACCAGACACTTTGGTCTGTGACACTACACCGAGCACATAGTCAAGTTACTTCGCTCGTATATAATTAGGATATAATTTGTAATTGTATTGTAATTAATAAATAAATAAATTCGGCATTTTAAGACGGTTTTGTTTTATTGCCTGTTTTAAGTCTGAACTTTTAAATGGCTCACCCTGTACAATCGAAAATAAAGTGAAATATACCTAAGTCGCCGTAGTCTAGTAAGTAGTGTGTTGGCTTATTAGACGTAAAGCCATAATTCGAGCCCCAGGCCAGACATCAAGACAAAATACAAAAAGTATTTTTTCGGCGACTTCCTCTCAACAGATTTCTGGCAAAAACTCTGAGAGTAAAATAAAAAGTTTCTCAATAATCTGTCGTTCGGAGACGACTTCAAACTGTAGGCCCCACCACTCATGTATAAAATTAACACACACAACATAAGTGGTGTGAGAAACTAGGTCGTAATCCTGACTAAAGGGTTGTAATGACCAATTATATATGTATGTATGTATACCTAAGAACAGTTGACAGCTTTTAGCCTGACACATGGATCACGAATTGCATTATATACAAGTGCGCCTTAGTAACGTATTCCACTTACTTCTTGGTATAGTTGAAATCAGACGACCTGATTCTGGTGAAATTTCAATCCCAAACGGTTTACAAATGCTATTCTCAATAAATCGAAGAGACCAAACAAGAAAGTGTAGTTTTGCGTTTCGTCTATCAAATCAGGCATAAGGAGCCCTGACAGAATGGAAAGAGCATACAGACCGCATAATATCGGCCAGATACAACCGGTGCAGCAGAGTATGACCAGAAAGAAGCATCTTGCAACAGTATTACCGAAGTATAATAAAGGGTCCGCCAAAAAAAAATTTTTTTTTGAAACTTATTTAAAAAAAACTACTGAATATTTTCTCAAATTTCTTTTTTTATTTGAAAGTACAATCCTTCCGGTTAATAATGGAAAATAATTTCACTCAAATGGCTGCCTCGGCTGGCCAGCACATTATCGATTGTGTGCAGATTTATTTCACCAATGGGTTAACGAATATTTTCCTTTAAAGCGTCAATTGTCCCTGGCTTGTGGGCGTAACACTTATCTTTGACGGCACCCCACAAATAATAGTGCAACGGTGTCAAATTGCAGCTCCGAGGTGGCCAAACGACATCAGCTCTGCGGTTGATAATGCGATCTTCAAAAACAGGGCACAAAACATCGAGTGTAGCTTCGTTTGTGTGGCACATAGCGCCGTCGTGTTGAAACCAAATGTTGCCAATATCCTCCTCATCAATTTTTGTGAACAAAAATTCGTTCAACATGGCCCGATAACGATCGCCATTGACTTTAACGGCCACTCCTTGCTCATTTTCGAAGAAAAATTGCCCAATTATGCCTCTGGACCAAAATGCGCACCAAACAGTGACTCGTTTTGTGTGCGTTGACATGAAAAAATAGAAAAACAAACAGAAAATCATCGTAAAATAATAAACTTGTAATCTAAAAAAGAAGAAGATGTAGAAGAGGAAAAAGAAGAAGATGAAATAGAACCCAAACAGAAAAAAAATGATACACGATTGTAAATGCTTTGACATATTTTGACATTTATTTGCTACAATGCTGACTACAAATACAGAAATTGAAATTGAGACGAAGAAAGAAGAAAGAAGAAAAAACAACAGTACGACAGAAAATAGAGAAATAAATAACGAAACATAATAGGTATCCTTGCATTGGTTATATACGATGAAATATAAAGTAATATTGCTGTAGCCAAAGTCGTCGTAGACTAGTAGGTGGAGTGTTGGATTACTAGACGTGAGGCCGTGGTTCAATCCCCATTCTAGACATCTTGAACAAACCGAAATCTGAAGACAATATTTTTTCGTCGACTTCCTCTCAACAAATTTCTTTAAAAAAAACTCTGAGACAAAAAAAATTGCCTAGAAAAGTATCAAAAAATAAAACATCTGTTGTTCGGAGACGACTTTAAACAGTAGGTCCCGCCACTCCTGAATAAACTGAACTCATACAACATAAGTAGATAAAGTGCTAGATTTATAGCAGAAATTAGGGTAGCGAATTACATCATCTAGTGTAGTCTAGACGTGACGACTAGAAAGAAGAAAATCTCTATGAATACAGCTACCAAGTTAGGAAAATAGTTTTGACACTCACAGGACCTATGTACCACTAATCATTGACATTAAAAGGTGAATAAATAGAAGTTTGGTCAAGTTATCTATCCTATACGATAGTTCTTAGTTCTGACCAAGATGTTCTAAGTACCCAAATAGGGACGAATATAAGCACTCAATAAAGGGTCCGCCATACAACTTTTTTTTTGAAAATGCTTTAAAAAAAACTACTGAATATTTTCTCAAATTTCTTTTTTATTTGAAAGTACAATCCTTCCGTTTAATAATGGAAAATAATTTCATTCAAAAGATGCCGATTTTGGCAAAAAAAAAATCATCTTTTAAGATGAAGCTCATTTCGATCTTTGCGGGTATGTAAACAAGCAAAATTGTAGCATTTGGGTCACAGAAAACCCGCACGCATACATTGAAAAGCCGACGCACCCAAAACGCATCACTGTTTGCTGCGGATTTTGGTCCAGAGGCATAATTGGGACATTTTTCTTCGAAAATGAGCAAGGAGTGGCCGTTACAGTCAATGGCGATCGTCATCGGGCCATGTTGAACGAATTTTTGTTCACAAAAATTGAAGAGGAGGAGGATATTGGCAACATTTGGCTTCAACAGGACGGCGCTACGTGCCACACAGCCGAAGCTACACTCGATGCTTTGCGCCCTGTTTTTTAAGATCGCATTAAAAGCCCCAGAGCTGATGTCGTTTGGCCACCTCGCAGCTGCGATTTGACACCGTTGGAATATTATTTGTGGGGTGCCGTCAAAGATAAGTGTTACGCCGACAAGCCAGAGACAATTGACGCTTTAAAGGACAATTTTCGTGAAGCCATTGTTGAAATACAGCTGCACACAATCGATAATGTGCTTAAAAATTGGACCCATCATGTAGGCTACTGCATGGCCAACCGAGGCAGCCATTTGAATGAAAGTATTTTCTATTATTAACCGGAAGGATTGTACTTTCAAATAAAAAAAGAAATTTGAGAAAATATTCAGTAGTTTTTTTAAAGCATTTTCAAAAAAAAAGTTATTTGGCGGACCTTTTAGTATTGAAATGCTCAAGATTTTACGAACAACGAATGGAAATTTAATTCGAGATCGTCTAGGACTACAGGTGGAAAATATAGCAAGACGAAGATAAGTAGAAATATAAACAATATACTGACAACAACGACATTAAGTATGCAGTACGCATATAGTAACAGCAACAGCAGCAGCAGCAGCTGTTGTTAGAGAGAGAATAAACTCCATAAAGTATGGATGACAAAATTGACAGATGATCACAATAAGGCTGTATACTATCCAGAAAGGACAAGCAAGATTAAATAAAATAAATGTATAGACGACCACACCTTTCCCATCGAGTACATAACTTGACGGGCTTTGTTAGTAAAGGGTGGGCCATTTTAAATTTAAACAGCAATCAAACAAAAATGATTTAAAATTTTGCCAAAATTTGCCCGATAGAAATAGAAGATTATTTCATTCATATGGCTACCGCGACTGGCCTCCCAATACCTTATTCCATCAGACTAATTTCCGTGCACTTTTTCGAGTGTCTAGAGTCATATCTCGGCAATGGCATCATGAATATTGGCCTTCAAATGCTCAAATTTCTCTGATTTGCCGGCATAACACTTTTCTTTAACGAAGCCCCACAGAAAATTCTCAAACAGCGTCAAATCGCAGCTTCTTGGCATCCAATTGGCATCACCATTTTGGCTTATTCAACAGCCGTCACACGTTTGACTTAATAAATCGATTGTGGCATGAGATGTGTTGGAAGTTGCAACATCCTGTTAAAACCAAACATTGTTCACATCAATTCCATGAAGAGCGGGTACAAAAAAATCGGTTATCATGGTGTTGTAGGTTACTCTACTGACCGTCATGAATGCGCCGTCCTCATTTTCAAAGAAATATGGGCCAATGATGCCTCCTCTCCACAAGCCCTACCAAATAGGCACTTGTAATGGGTATATTGCCTTCTGTAAGATTACGTCAGGGTTTTCTGACCCCCAAATACGGCTAATTTTGCTTGCTTAACGTACCCACCACGATGAAAATGAGCTTCAACCGAAAAGATGTTTTTTCTTTTTAGCAAAATCGACATTATATTGCATTTTTTTTGCTTAAGTGTAAATCGATTCATTACGTTCAGGTGAGATAATATACTGAATTTTGTGACAGCATGGAATGACATAAGTATTGCCAGATTTGCAATAACCGATGGTTCAAATTTGAATCTATAGATGGCCAACCCTATATAAGTACGTGCATTGGTATCCCTTTTTACGAAACGTTGCTCGCGATCTTTTTTAGCATGACTAGGTAAGTTTGAAGACAATGACGCCTGCATTAATGTCTACTCATGGCAACAGAATGTTTGAAAGCCTTCTGTAATATTTTACGCTTCCTACATACATACATACATAATTGGTCATTACAACCCTTCAGTCAGTATTACGACCTAGTTTCTCACACCACTTATGTTGTGTGTGTTAATTTTATACATGAGTGGTGGGACCTACAGTTTAAAGTCGACTCCGAACAACAGATTTTTTTGAGTAACTTTTCATGGCAATTTTATTTACTCTCAGAGTTTTTGCCAGAAATCTGCTGAGAGGAACTCGTCGAAGAAATACTTTTTGTATTTTATTTTGATGTCTGGCCTGGGGCTCGAACCCTGACTTTTCGTCTAATAAGCCAACGCACTACCTACTAGACCACGCCGATCAGTGCCACTACTTGGTGCCGCTAAAGTTAGAGTCTTAAGAATACATCAGTTGGTGACGTTTGATTTCTGTAAGTAACGGCTAGGTAGTGTTAAGTCCCTTCTAACGGGTGATTTTTTTAGCTGTTATCTTTTTGGCAACACTGGTTTAAACAGCTCACGCACGTTTCGTGTTTTGCTTCGCTGTCAAACATCTTCAGTTTTGTCCATAATTTAACCATTAATCGTCTTACAAACGAACAACGCTTTCAAATCATTGAATTTTATTATCAAAATGCGTGCCCTGTTAAGAAAGTTCATGGCGCGCATCTTCCATTTTATGGTCAGTTTAATCGACCCACTGAAGCGGCTATTCGGGCTATTGTGACAAAAAATTTCGCACCAGATTTACATTGTCGGACATTAAACCACCAACACGCTTACGTAGAGTGCGAACTGAAGAAAATATCGCAGCTGTATCGGCCGGAGTTAATGATGACCATCAATTATCGATTCGTTGCCGTTCGCAGCAATTGGGCCTCTGTTACTCAACAACGTGGAAAATTTTGCGGAAGGATTTAGGTATGAAGTCTTTCAAAATACAGCTGGTGCAAGAATTGATGCCGAACGACTTACCGCAACTTAGAATTTTTGGTGAATGGGCTCTTGGAAAGTTGGCCGAAGATCCATTTCTTTGTCGAAAAATTGTGTTCAGCGACGAAGCTTATTTTTGGCTCAATGGATACGTAAATAAGCAGAATTATCGATTTTGGAGTGAAGGTCAGCCAGAAGCATTGCTACCAAGCTACCAATGCATCCAGAAAAAGCCACAGTTTGGTGCGGTTTATGGGCTGGTAGCATCATTGGACCGTATTTCTTCAAAGATGCTGCGAATCGTAACGTAACTGTGAATGGTGAGCGCTACCGTGAGATGATATCCAACTTTTTTTGCCCAAAATGCAAGAGCTTGACTTGCATGACATGTGGTTTCAGCAAGACGGCGCCACATGCCACACAGCACGCGTATCAATGGACTTATTGAGAGGCGAGTTCAGTGAACATTTTATTTCACGTTCGGGACCGATCAATTAGCCGCCTAGATCGTGCGATTTAACGTCTTTAGACTATTTTTTGTGGGGCTATGTTAAAGCTCATGTCTATACCGACAAGCCCGCTTCAATTGACGCATTGGAAGACAACATTGAAGCATTTATTCGTGAGATACCGGCCGAAATGTTGAAAAGAGTATGCCAAAATTGAACTAAGCGAATGGACCATTTGACGCGCAGGAGCGGTCAACATTTGCATGAAATAATCTTGAAATATTAAATTATATGGACCGTACTATCGATTCAAATAAAGATTTCATGCATTTTTCTGAAATTTATGTGTTTTTTCTTTGAAAAATTTTCCTATAGCTCACCCTTTCCTATAGAATGACCCAATATTATGATTTGATCATGGCACGATATGTAAGCAGTCATATGAGAAACTTAAGAATATTTTGTAATGCTTTTTAAATATTATAAAATAAGTCTGCTTTACTTTGCAGACTTTTTAAAGTCTTTGGTAAAATCATAAACGTATTGATGACAATGGAAACACAAAATACTGCAACCTAAAGCCTACAGGTCGAACAAAGCTTCCGACTGTCTTAAAAGAATTGAACAAAAATATGAAAACCTTTCTCAATCAATTGATGAAAAAAAGAATAAAAGAATACGAAAAAGAAAAAATAATGAAAATATTTTCATTTAAAACAATTTCCATTTTGCATACTTTGGAACTGTTTTTGTTGTGTTCTTATTATTGTTGCTGTTATTTATTTAAATGAATTAAAATTTCTTTAAAAAAAAATAAAAAATTGTTACAAACAAAATACTCCATGTGCGTAAGGAATATTTTTTTAAAAGTCTGTTAAAAAAATTTTTTGAAAAATTGCTCTAGAGATTCTTTCCTTTCTTTCCATTCTTTCATGGTTTTCGAAAGAAAAATATTCCAACAACTTTTTTTTATTTGATTTCCATAAATTATAATTTCATTTCATCGTTTCATATATACTCGTATATTTGTTATGAAAAATGATTTCTTTTTTTTTTGCTGTTTTTGTTGTTCGATTTATTTTATTTACTTTTCATTACAAATATTAAAATTTCTTTTCTCCATAATTTAATAAAAAAAACCAAAAAAGAAATAAAACTTTTGCATTCTTGTTTAAATATTTCTGGTAAAAAAACAAAAATTCACTCAAATTTCTAAAGAACACAGCATTTTTATGGCAAAAAAAAATTCAATTATTTTTTTGCTCATAAAAGTTATTAAAAAAGAAGAGCAAGAAAAAAAACAATTTTTTATAAAAAAAAATATTTTTAACTGTAAAGAGAGGAGTAATAATATTTAAAAAAAATAAAAAAAAATCTTATCATTTTTAGTTTTTCCTTAGACTTTTGAAAGCCCTAACTAGACTTGTCATTAGAGCAAAGCCAGTAGGAAACATAAAAAATTACGACATAACGTTACATAAGCCAGTATTATCAACCAGAAAAATATACGTAGATTGGTAATTACAACCCTTTAATCAGGATTACGTCTTAGTTTCTCACACCACTTATGTTGTGTGTGTTCATTTTATCCATGAGTGGTGCGACCTACAGTTTAAAGTCGACTCCGAACGACAGATTTTTGAAAAACTTTTCATGGCAATTTTATTTACTCTCATATTTTTGCTAGAAATATGCTGAGAAGAAGTAGCCGAAAAAATGCTCTTTCATATTTCGTTTAGTTGGAGATGTTTGACCAGGGGTTTAAACAGAAGCCTCCCGTCTAATAAGAAAACACACTATCTACTAAAAAAAATAGCGCCCACCAACTGTGAAACACAGGAAATTATATTTTTTTAAGAAGCTTTAAACATCCTCTCTTATTCATTAATCATGCGACTAGTCGGAATCGACTTTAAACTGTAGGTCCCACGCACCGCTCATGTATAAAATTAACACACACAACATAAGTGGTGTGAGAAACTAGGTCGTAATCCTGACTGAAGGGTTGTAATGACCAATTATGTATGTATGTACTCGCAGCGTTTGATATCACAGAGCAGTTGTAGTCGCCGTAGTCTAGTAGACTGTGCGTTGGCTTATTAGACGTTAGGCCACGCTTTAAAGGCCAGGTCAGACATCCCAACAAAACGAAGTACATATAAAAAAAATATTGCTTCGGCGACTTTCTTTCAGCAGATTTCTGGCAAAAACTCTAAGAGACATGAAAAAGTTTCTCAAAAATCGATCGTTCTGAGTCGACTTTAAACTGTAGGTTCCGCTAGTCATGTAAACCTATAGAAAAGCTCCTCACTCATCTCATGGATCTCTTAATGATCATGTTGACCCCTTGACAAATATGCATAAATAAGTAAATGTAGGGATAACGAAGGAGAAGAGGACAACACCGAACAACTTCTCTGTTACTGTCCCGTACTTAGGGCTATTACTATCCTCATGTTAGTCCTAGATAGTTCAATACATAAGTCGGATATCTTCCCACTGTAATTACCTTTCAAATATTTAAATTGTGTCAAACCCTTTTGGCTTCAGAAGAGTTTTCGTCTGCCTTTAGCTTCCACTTTGCCAAGTAGACTATTCCTGGCGGTTCTAACCTACCAGTGGTGCTCATCGGCCTGATCAGAATGCCATGAATTCCAACATGACCAGCAGATGTAAGCCAGCAGAGTGTGACTTAATTTTTTCCTTCAAATCCCAGAAAACCTCCTCTTCCTTTAACTTTTAAATGTTCAAGCAAAACTAATCCCTACTTTTACTATCCAGTAATGGAAGTAAAGAAGGAAAATCGAAAAAAAATGTTTTTTTGTTTAATTTTTCTAATTAAATTTGCCACCAACTACAATTGGTACTAAAATATAAATGAACAGCAATAAACTATTAAGAATAGAGCAGCAACAACAACAACAACAATATATTTGTAATATATTTGGTACGATTTTTAGTTCATAATAAAATTTATTGGCAGATGAAAAGTTTTTCAAGGCACTTATAGTTGCCCAGCAACTCTCGTTCAACATTAAAAACACAAGCACAACAAGGCTACAGAGAGAGAGTGAAAGTGAGGGAAGATTTTGTAAAAATATTGTGTTGTATTAAAAGTATTTGCAACAGCAACAACAACAATACAAAATATTATAAAAGCAAACTCAATAACAATAAATACAACACACAATAGAACGGCACAATAGAACGGCACAATACAGCAACGGAATGTATTCAACAACATTCAACAACTAAATCTCAACAGCCAAGCCCAGCCAGCACTACCATTATTACCCAGCAAATGAGTGAAACAAAACAAGGCAACTAACGGAACTTTTTTTTAAATGGCTGGTTGAAATGAAGAAGGACGTAAAGGACAAATTTTTACAAAAAAAATTTAAGGTGAATTAGAAAATAAAATTTTCAAATATTTGTTGAATTCCAGCAGTTGAGGGTTTCACCAAGGACTGTATGATGTAAAAAGGACTTAAAAGCCTTTTTTAATAAAATATTTTTGTATGAAATTCTTTAAACTTAAAAAACTATTTATGAACTGTTTAAGCTTATAAAAAATATGAAATTTTGCCATTTAAGCCCTTTTTCCCAATACACATACCCGTGTTTAAACAAAATTTACATTGTTTCAGCATTAAGAACTTGTGTTAGGCTTTTTTGCCATTTAAAACGTATTGGTTGATAGCATTACGACAGACTAATGGTGTTGGTTGGTGTTTGAAAATAATTTGTTGTTGAAGATAAAATTACTTGGAAATACTCGCATAAACATTTGCATTTGCACAGCTTAAATCAATATTTCGCAAAAAAAAGGAAATAAATTTAAACGGAAAATTAACAAAAAAAATAATGAAACAAAATAGACAGCAAAAGTTTTGTTTCCAAAAAAAAAAAATTAATTTCAATATCAACATACATGCGAGGAAGCATTCAAAATTCCCCAAAATATAATATTAAAAAAATATAAATTCGTGAAAAGCGTAGACCTTAGGTTATGATAAAAGAAATTGGCAGCCGCCTTCAGGGGCATAGCTTGGAATGCCTAGTTGAAACACCGATGCCGATACTCACAGCTGGCATCCCTTGGCTATACCGTTAGGTTTCTCAAGGTGTGGTTCAACTCCAAGCTACCATACATTCTGACTCGTCTCAAGTTTTCAAGTTCTGAGCAATAAGGGAGTAAATGCTCTATGGTCTCCATGTAGTCACATAAAATATTGGTTATTACAGTCCTTCAGTCAGGATGACGACCTAGCTTTTAGCCTAGTAATAGAACCTACTGTAGGCATAGCTGCCAGATAAATGAGGCACCAAATCGTCATATATTTGAGAAAAAATCGTCAAAATCGTCAAAGACGTTTATTGAAATCGTCCAAAAATCGTCAGGAAAAATAAGTAAATAAATTAAAAGTTTTTAAAAACTAAAATTATTTCTTTTGTAGTAAAATATATGAAGTCAATGTATGTATGTACATATCTGAGTTCAAAAATAAAACATATAACAAAGAATTTTTTTGGAAAAAAAACCTTCATTTAATATTTTTTTTCCCAAAAACGGAGATATTTTATATCATTTTCAGGAAAAAATTGTTTAAGGATTAAACAATATATCCCAATGTTGGTTATTGACGCAGCAATAATATTACATCACCTATATCTACGGGAGAATCAGAATCTTTGATGTTCTGAGCACGAAAATTCAGTGTAATTCTGACACATTTTTCAGTTCCTTCTTAAGTTCTTGTCATCCGATCTTACTATTAACACCGTTTATAACTGACAGAGAATGGAATAAAACTCTCATGTATGGGTTGGTGCCTCAACGTCTATTTTGCGGTTTCTCGACCGTGTACAGGAGAGGCCATAGTATCTCGTTAATGACGGTACTGTATCTAACTCCATTGAAGCATTGGAGCATCGTTGCAATGTGGTTTGTGTTTCATTGTTCTGTCGCTACTATAAAATGGTTTTGCTTGAACGAAATAAGGGGACTTTTTCCCGAAAATCATATATTCCACACATAACGCCCGTCTTTTTCGGCCAGCACATCCGTATGTGGTCGATTGGCCAGTGGATCGTACACTGCATTACAGTAAAAATATGGTTTTTAGTCGGACTGTGTCGGTATGTGGAACTCAATTCCTGCAGAGGTCTATCCTGTTACTTATGGTATAAAAATATACAAGCCCAGTGCCAATAAACACTGTTCTCTCTTTTCTTCTTCTCATAGGTTAGGTTAGGTTAGGTTAGAGGACGTGTACTTGTCAATTAAGCCAAGTACAGTACCCGGAGGTCGAATTGACCCATTGTACAACGTCCTAGTTTCTCACACCACCTATGTTGTGTGTGTTAATTTTATACATGAGTGGTGGGACCTACACTTTAAAGTCGACTCCGAACGACAGATTTTTATTTATTGAGAAACTTTTCATGGCAATTTTTATTTACTCTCAGAGTTTTTGCCAGAAATCTACTGAGAGGAAGTCGCCGAAAAAATACTTTTTGTATTTAGTCTTTGATGCCTGGCCTGGGGCTCGAACCCAGGCTTTTGCGTCTAATAAGCCAACACACTACCTACTAGACTACGGCGACTTCAAAACCCATTCCTTCTTCTCATAACATAGTTCCAAACTCAATGCCATCCATCCCCTGAGTGTTGGTCATACGAAAAAAAAATGACGGCGCTTGCCTTTCTTCTTCCGATGGCAGTACTAGATCTTTTAAAATAGTCTGCAACGACAAGTGCTAAATTATTCTCAACTACGAGGTTATTTAGGAGTTGTAATTTTTCAGCTTTTGAGTGGTTAAAAAGGAATAAAATGCAGAAAAATCATCACAGGTATTCGAAAGTAACTTAAAAATTATAATACTTTACTCCTTGTTTTTACTAACATAAATTTGCAATAGTAACAATTGCAAAGTAAATGCAAAGCTTAAAGTGGCTTTTAATGTACTAAAATAAGGAATATGATATAAATTTTTAATTTTTTTAAATTCTCAAAATAAGGGCATAAATCCGCGTCAGTCATATAAATGAAATAAAAATCCATTTCCACCCGGATCAGTTGTAGTTCACAGCAAAACAATAAATTTATCAAAATTTCAAAATATTTTTGTTTTATTACCGTTTTTAAATTTAAACTTTTAGATCGCCAACCCATTATATTCACTCACATTATATGCTCATATCTACTATAATATATAAAATTAATACTGCAGAGAACATACATAATGTGACGTATGAGTTATATTTAATTCCATTAGTTTCATACATGACAAAATCAAAGTTTTTTTCTTGCATACTTTTCAGGGTAACTATTCTAGTATTTATATGTAATATGTTCCGTATGTGTAATATATTTCAAATACAATTAAAAAGAAAGTATACTCCTCATAAATTTGGAATTACATTAGCATCGATTCTATGCAATTCTAGGAGTAAACTTTTTTTCCCACAACAAAAAAAAAAAAAAAAAATCAGTATTATGAATATATTGGGAGTAAAAGTTTTTTATTGTGAATTAGTTCTAAAAGCTGTATAAACAAAAATTTGTTATTGTGAATTACCTCTTAACAATTTTTCGAAGGAAAAATACAAATACTCGTATTAAAAAACGAATAGAGTATATCTTCGTTTTTTGGTGCTAGAAGAGAAGAAACTATACATGGAAAGATTGCAGCGAAGATCTATTCGACATGAATCGAATCCACTATCACTCCCTGAGATAAAAGTAAGAATTATACATACAAAAATATTTATGTTTGACGTTAAATCGTTACAAATTCCAGAAATATTACAGGGTAAACAGAGAATGATTCAAATACCTGCTGAATGTGTTGATGGAAAATTTGATTGGTAGCAATTGCAAAGTAAATGCAAAGCTTAAAGTGGCTTTTAATGTACTAAAGTAAGGAATATGCCGTAAATTTTTAATTTCCAAAAATCGTCAAAAAAGGGCATAAATCGTCAAATCGTCAATATGATATTTTTGGAGTTTAAAATCGTCAAATCTGGTAGCTATGACTGTAGGTTCCACCACTCATGTATAAAATTAAAACACACGTTGTACACTAGAACGTTGTACAATGGGTCAATTAGACCTCAGGGTACTGTACTTGTTTTAATTGACACGTCCTCTAACCTAACCTAACCTAATAGAACCTACAGTTTATTAGTCGACTTCGAACAACCGATTCTAGGAAAACTTTTCATGGCAATTGTATTTACTCTCAGAGTTATTGCCAGAAATTTGATATCCAAACCGCCATTGACTCAACACGTTCTGCCACAAATTCTGGGCGCCCAATAATCGCTCGCCTCAGGTTCTCAAATTCTGAACAGAGACAGAGAATATGTTCCGTGGTCTACATATCCTACTTGTCATAACAAACATAACATAATTGGTCCTTGCAACCCTTTAGTCAGGATTACAACCTAGCTTCTCTCATCACTCATATTACGTGTGTTAGTTTCATCCATAAATGGCAGGACCTACAGTTTTTAAAATCGACTGCGGACTTCAGATTTTATTTACAAAATTTGTCACGAAAATTTTATTTTCCGCTCAGAGATTTTTGCAAGAAATCTGCTGAGAGAAAGTCGCTGAAGAAATATTTTCATATTTCTTTCAATACGAGATGTCTGGGGCTTGAACCGTGGGCTCATGTCTAATAAGCCAACACACTACCAACTAGACTACGGCGACTTTATAACAAAGATTCATCAAAATTCATTGTGAGAAATTCCCACCCTCGGAGGGATGTATACCTAGGGATCAGTGTTTTGTTTAAATTACTGTCGAGTTCCTAGTGTCGCACTTTGCTTAGGTTAAACATAAATTTTGTTTTGCGTATATTGATATCGTAGCCGTAGTATAGTAGGTAGTGTGTTGGCTTATTAGGCGTGAAGCCGCGGTTCAAACCCCATGGCAGACATCTACAATAAAAACGAAATCTGAAAAAATATGTCTTCGGCGACTTCCTCTCAGCAGATTTCTGACAAAAACTCTGAGAGAATAAATGAAAAATTTCTCAAAAATCTGTCGTTCGGAATCGTCTTTAAACTGTAGGTCCCAACACTCATGTATAAAATTAACACAGACAACATAAGTGGTGTGAGAAGCTAGGTTGTAATCCTAACTGAAGGGTTGTAATGACCAATCTATGTATGTATGCATATTCACATCCGAGCCAGGCCGATCTAGTCTCTCAAAAAGTAGATTCGCTAACCCCTCTTACCTTTGCAGTTAACTTTGAGTTAAGTTTGCGTGGCACCATTAGAATGTATTCGAATGTTTACCTCATGTTCGAATTTATTTGAATTTTCTATCGCACCAGTGTTTGCATGTGCGTTCGCAAAATTGCAATGAAAAATTTCTCAAAACTCTGTCGTTCGGAATCCTCTTTAAACTGTAGGTCTCGTCACTCATGTTTAAAATTAACACACACACAACATAAGTGATGAGAGAAGTTAGGTCATAATCCTAACTGAAGGGTTGTAATGACTTATCTATGTAGTATGTAATGTCCTCGTTTCAAAAATCACATTTTCAACTCTTTTCTATTTTTTTATACAATTTTACATGGCATGTAAGCACTTTCTAGGAATCTAATGCATGTGAATATTCGAAAAAGTAATTGCAGTGTAAAATTCATTTTTCATCATCAGTTATGTTGCTGTAAGCATACAAGGTTTTTATCCTGAAGTTACACGAAATAAGCCGGAAGGCACTGTATCTCTCTTGTTTAAATCGTTTTCTGTATTTTTCAATTTTTCTGGAATTAATTTTATTTTTGAATGATCAATTTGCGAAAAATGCATTTGAAATTTAATAAATATTGGCAACAATTATTTGATATCGTATTTAAACTGTATTTCATAAAAATTAATAACAAAAATATTTGCCACAAAATGCAAATGTTGCAGATTTCAAATCATAAAGAGATTAGAAACAAGGCCAAAAAAAACAGAATAAATAAAAAATGTTTAACGTTATTGTGGTAAAGTTTTGTTTTTGTTGTGGTTTTTTTAAACGTTTTTTTATGAAACAAGCTTTAATTAATTTTAACAAATATAAGCCTCAACATAAGTTGATAAAAGAGCAACCCTCCAGAGAGGAAAACATCATCAACAAACGTCAAAAGAATTGCAGATCGGGGTACTGATTGGAGGAAACTATGATTCAATAAACAAAGCCCCCCCCTCACTGTAGCCAATACCTTTACGTTGAAATTGTTATTTCTATATAAAGACAATTGGCAACTCTATCACTCTAGACCTGTTATAGTAAACCAAACGCCTTATTAGATGGCAAAACTTGAATAATGAAGTGGAAAGAAAACAAAGCAATAATAACATAACCTGTGGCATTCCCATATTCCTGAACATAAAAAAAATTTAAAAATATAAAGGTTGCCACTTTAATACATACGAGTTAATCAGTGAGCACACACCACCTTTTACAATATGCTTCCTTCTGCACTCACAATGTTAGGTTAAGTAAGATTGATAGTCGCCTTAAACAGAGCTCACTGAGTTCCTTTTAAATATGACGTTGTAAACTTCAATTCACAGCCATTTTATCAGTGAATGTATGGATTTTATTCAAATCAACTCATCTTATTGAAATCAAATCATGTATTTTCCTTAATACCGGACAACAACAAAGAATGTATTCGGCTGCCCTTCTTTGTTTGATTTTTTAAGATTCTAGTTGTTGGTAAATTATTCTCAGTTCTGTATAATAAGTATACATATGTATGTCTATCTAGAGATATCAACGCTCCGCCACAACCGTCTTGGATTTCCTAAAACCGTTGACAGAAGCCGTAAAGTAAAATTGAAAGTTTCTGAAAAATCAGGCATTCGGAGTTGACTTTAAGCTGAAGTCCCGCCACTTATGTTTAAAATTAACATACACAGTAGTAGTCGCCGTAGTTAAGTAGTGTGTTGGTTTATTAGACGAAAAGCCAGTGTTCGAGCCCCAGGCCAGACATCAAGACAAAATACAAAAAGTATTTCTTCGGCGACTTCCTCTCAGCAGATTTCTGGCAAAAACTCTGAGAGAAAAAAAAATTGCCATGAAAAGTTTCTCAAAAATCTGTCTTTCGGAATCGACTTTAAACTGTAGCTCCCACTACTCATGTATAAAAAAAGAATTAACACACACAACATAAGTGGTGTGAGGACGTTGTACAATGGGTCAATTTGACCTCCGGGTACTGTAGTTGTCTTAATTGACAAGTACACGTCTTCTAACCGAACCTAACCTAACCTAACATGGCTCCAAGATAGCCTTAATGGAAATTATGTCCCCTATACGTACATATATCCATAAATAACCAGATTTGTCCGATGCCCCTTTCCTTTGCGAATAAATAAAGTCTGTGCATATGAGGAATACCAAATCGTTTGCATGAATTCATTCGAATTACATTGTCATATCCTATGTTCATTTCACTTGAGGATAATGCTGAATATTTTTTTATTTAAAAAAAAAGGTGATAAGCCGTGCCCTGCAACTCACGACCGTTCACCAAAACGCACTCGGTACGCTATCTCCTGCCCAGGCAACTAGCATTCTTGGATAATCTTTGATGTGATATTTACATTTCTCTACGCTTTGCTATCAGAAAACATTTGAGAGGTTATGTTAGGTTAGGCTAAGAAGGATAATATGTCACTTAGAGAACCAGTCGTTTTCTTGTGAAAAGCTTTTCAGAAAAGAAAAGAAAGTCGAAGGATCAAGGTTAGGTTAGGTTAGGTCGGAGTGGTAGCTCTGATATCACAAAGCTCACCTGAGCACGCATAGCGGCCCGTTGTGATGCCACGGGTGAACGCAGTCCCTGTACTGACCAAGTGCCACCAAAATCAGGGAAGAGGAAGAAGTTGGTCAGCGCAAGGGCTGCACATCAAAAGCACGACCACCCTACACTGGAAAACCAGCCCGAAATTTTGATGAACGGAGCTATATCCTTGACATCAGTAGATGATAGCTCCGTCAAGCTGACAAGAAATAGAGAGCCAAATAACCTATATCTGCACTTCGCAAGTCGCCGTGGTGTAGTAGGTAGTGTGTTGGCTTACTATTCGTAAAGCCCGGGTTCGTATCCCAGGTCAGACATCAAAAAATGAAATATGAAAAAAAAAATATTTCTTCGGCGACTTCCTCTCAGCAGATTTCTGGCAAAAACTCTGAGAGTAAAATAAACTGCCATGAAAAAGTTTCTCAAAATTCTGTCGTTCGGAGTCGACGTTAAACTGTAGGTCCCGCCACTCACGTATAAAATTAACGCACACAATATGAGTGGTGTGAGAAGCTAGGCCGTAATCCTGACTGAAGGGTTGTAATGACCAATTATGCATGCATGCACTTCGCAAGAGTTGGGCATTGACAAAGAAAGTGGATAACAGTTTCCTCTTCCTCATCGGATCTGCACCCATGGCAGAAGTCGTTAAATGGGAGCCGTATCCTTTCCGCGTGTCTACCCATAACACAATGACCTGTAAACATGGCCACTATGGTTAAGATGATGTTATGACCAAGTCCAAGTAACTGGTTGGTACGCCTTCTATCCATCAAGGGCCAGGTAAGTCTAGCGGCGGAGCAGAACTCCTCATTGACCCAGGATTGGTTGGCGTCTCGAAAGAATTTCCACGCAATGGCCAACTTGACCGAGGTAAGTGGCATACCCAATTCAATTGAAGAGGATTCCGGAAGGAGCGCACCAGCTCTGGCGAGCTCGTCGGCCCTACAGTTTCCCGGAATGTTACTGTGCCCGGGGACCCACACCGTCTCTGGTAAAGCACCCAGAAAGAAGGTCGAGAAAACGGCGACATTCCCTAACGATCCTAGAGTTATTCACGAAACCCGATAGAGAAAAAACCGAGACGCGAGTGAAAGGAGCACCGTTGACGAGGATCCATTGAGCGGCCCGGTAAATTACGGTATATATATCCAGGAATTAAGAGGGGTACAACCGTATTAGGATTCCAGTCGTCCCTACTCGGAATCAGAAAGTGGAAACCCCTATCGAGACAATATTCAGCAGGGAGATAGTCGATGTTCACGGGGGCCACTGGATCAACCTCCAGAATAGTGGAGTGACCAGAAGGTACAATGTGCACAAAGAGACGGGGTATTAAGTCTAGTCGCAGCAAAGTTAGCCGCCTGCTTAGCGAGAAGCACAGTAGGAAGCCAGTTGAGCATTGCGAACAAGGCTTTTGTGGGGGTTGTGCGCAGAACGCCAGTTATATAAATGGCCGAAGGATCAAAATGGTATGAAAATAATATCCGAGGAAGAAAAAGGAAAAAAGGAAAAGAAAAGAGAAGAAAAGAGAAGAGAAGAAAGATAAGAAAACACAGGAAAAGAAGAAGGTTCTAATTATTCTGCTGATATAGATATTCTCCTAAAAATATAATCCCACTTTCAGTGGGAAAAATCCTTCAGATCTATCAATTCCTCAACAAATTGACTACGTAGCCATTTCGGCTTACATTCTTGCAGACAAGCACAATGACGTCAAATGTTTCTTCCGCCTCTTCACCTACAAAAATCAGAGATATTTTCGTTCCATTTGTTGATGTGTTAGAAACACATCCCTGTACCAGTATGTGCCTATTGCTCCTAAATTTCTTAGCATTACACTATACTGAGCACCTATAGCTGTGGGTCGGTCTAACGATCGATTTGTGAATCCAGTTTATCATACTCAGCTATGCTAGGGTCATGATCCTATTGAATGTTAATTTTGCTTCATGCTCCATACTGTAAACTTAAGGCCTTGTTGTAGTATAAAAAAATTATTAAAAATCACAAAATGACCAAGCATTTAATATTTTTTTATTGTTTATTTTTTATTTATTTTTTTATTTTATTCGTTATTCATTATTCATATAAAATATTCCACATAATTAGAGAAAAGTTATGCTGCGGTTTAACGCATATTTGCGGTTTAAAGTTAAATAAGCGTCAGCAGCAAAAAAAATAAAATTTTTTTTAATAAAAAAAGAAATTCTGCAATAAAAAATGTACTCCACAGAAATTATGAATAAAAAAAACTGTTCACGGTTAAAATTAATTAAAATTTTATAACATTTTACACGTAAAAAAAGAGAAATTTATTTCTGATTTATTTTTAACACAGTTTGAAATCCATCACAAAAAAAAAAACAAAAAAAAGAAAAACTTCTGCGGTAGGAATATTAAATTCTTTTTAAAACCGAAGCTAAAATAAAATAAAAAATGTTTTTCATATGAAAGGAATATTCCCTTGTATTAAAAAAAATTTAACACAGGGAGAGAAAAAAGCTGAGGCTGTGGATGGTCGTTTTATTTTTTTATTTTGTTTTGATGGAGACCACCACTTACAGAATGACCTCTACATAGGCATTCTGTGTTAGAAAGGAAATTTATAAGTACCCTTTGCCGCCATTTTTTAGCTTCCATCATTTACCGAAATCCTATAAGTAAAGTCACTGCGGTGTGACATTGGAACTTAGCTAACAAGTCATATTCACCCTTATTCTGGTTGTCGTCGTCGACGCAAAACGACGTCGACTTGTGTCGACAATTTAAAATTGGTATTCTGTTTGTCGTTATTGACAGTTATCGATGACTATCGACACACATTTGGTATTCTGTAAGTCAATACTCGGTCGATATTGTGTTGTGTCGACTCTGATTTTGTCGACGTCATTTTTGATAACGACAAGCATTAAAAAATTAACTCGTGGTGAATTTTTATTGTCTTACGTTTTTCTTCCTTAACACAATAGGGATATGGATCGCCTTGATATCCATAAATACAGTTACACATCGCCAAATGATTTCTAACAAAACATTCGGCATTCTGCCCACAGGTACCAGGACATCGGTCTTTACATTTCTCATTAACACATACCCTGTTGCACGGGCAGTCGGAATCAAACATTCCGGTTGACATCCTTCATAAGGATTGCCAAATTAATCAGGGAAACATTGACAAGATGCAACGCCATTTTGTTGACGGCATTGAGCATAAGGTCCACAAGGCGATGGATTGCAAGGCTCGACAACTTCAGGTGGATTTTGTTGTATGGGAGAGCATAGCACAAATGGATTACCAGTATAGCCAGACTCACAATAACACATTGGAGTGTGGCTATTAACACGACAAACTGGACTTTGGCCACAAAGTCCTGAGCAGGGATCCTTACATTTCTGTTTAATGCAACTTTGTCGCGAGGGACATTCAGAGTTTGTAACGCATTCAGGGCGGTAATTAGGTGGTTGTACTGTATACTCTGGTAAGCAAGTACATGAAGGTGTTGTCCCTATATCCTTACAAATGCTATTCGGACCACACGGTGAAGGTTGACAAGGATTTGATGCAACAATATTCTTTTGAGGTTCAACTACAGACATTAAAAATCGTATTAATAGCTAAATTTTCGCAGCAATTGTAATCCTATCAAACTTACTCATTATTTGGCACTGAACAAATGGATATCCTGTATAGTCTTGAATACAAGTACAGAACGGACTGTGGTTTACAACATTGCAAAGCGCAAAACGGCCACATTTTTCTGGACATGGATCAATACATCGCTGATTTTGACAGGCCTGATGATAAAAAAAACTTTTTTTTTCTAAATAAACCATAAAATGAATCGGCTGACTTAAATATTAGAGATGTGTGTTTTGTGTTATTACAATTTTCGATAAACAGTCGACGTTGACACAGTACTGTTACAGAATACCACAACATTGTCGACGTGATATCGACGACGATAGAAAACGATGTCGACTCAAAAACGACGACGATGACGACGACGACAACCAGAATAAGGGTGAATAATTGCATGCGAGTGCATCAATTGCTGGCTGCAAAATGTTTTCTTCAAACAGAAGTCATCTGTCGATCAGGATAGTTTCATTCAAACATGATTGTTGGCAGGTTAGGTCTTGATATGAAACAAGTTGAAGGTTTCTAAACGACTAGCACCTGTAGTCCTATTATATGCCACGGTATCTTTACTCTCTGTGACGGGTCGCCTCTGACTTAGAAAACTTTACAGTTCTTGGAAGAATTGTGCACATGCCAGTCAGTTGTTGGCTTTAGGGCTTCGGGAGTCTCTTTTTATTGGGATTCCGCAGCAAAAGTTTTGATTTCATTAAACTTTGAAGAGTGTCATTATCTTTTCTGTCGTTGAGTATATCTTTCCAAACATTTGTAGCCACTCCAAAGAATGATTCGTTGCTGCGAATTGCTATATAACTTGGGAAACTATAAATGTTAACTCCATTTTCCTAGCTGATTTATTTTTTCCAGGCACACCCATACTCTCTCCTATTTAATGTCATAAGAGTCGAGTGATCGAATGGCAAACTGACTATCAGATAAAGGGTCCGCCAAATAACTTTTTTTTTGAAAATGCTTTAAAAAAACTCCTGAATATTTTCTCAAATTTCTTTTTTTATTTGAAAGTACAATACTACCGGTTAATAATGGAAAATAATTTCATTCAAATGGCTGCCTCGACTGGCCATGCAGTAGCCTACACCAGAACATGCGGATTTTGGCAAAAAAAAATCATCTTTTCAGATGAAGTTCATTTTGATCTTGGTGGGTATGTAAACAAGCAAAATTGTCGCATTTGGGTCACAGAAAACCCGCACGCGTACATTGAAAAGCCGACGCACCCAACACGAGTCACTGTTTGGTGCGGATTTTACTCCCGAGGCATAATTGGGCCATTTTCCTTCGAAAATGAGCAAGGAGTGGCCATTACAGTCAATGGCGATCGTTATCGGGCCATGTTGAATGAATTTTTGTTCACAAAAATTGAAGAGGAGGATATTGGCAACATTTGGTTTCAACAGGACGGCGCTACGTGCCACACAGCCGAAGCTACACTCGATGTTTTGCGCCCTGTTTTTGAAGATCGCATTATCAGACGCAGAGCTGATGTTGTTTGGCCACCTCGGAGCTGCGATTTGACACCATTGGACTATTATTTGTGGTGTGTCGTCAAAGATAAGTGTTATGCCGACAAGCCAGAGACAATTGACGCTTTAAAGGACAATATTCGTGAAGCCATTGGTGAAATACAGCTGCACACGATCGATAATGTGCTTAAAAATTGTACCCATTGTGTAGGCTACTGCATGGCCAGCCGCGGCAGTCATTTGAATGAAATTATTAACCGGAAGGATTGTACTTTCAAATTAAAAAAGAAATTTGAGAAAATATTCAGTAGTTTTTTTAAAGCATTTTCAAAAAAAAGGTTATTTGGCGGACCCTTTATAAAATTAACACACACAATATAAGTGATGTGAGAATCTAGGTCGTAATCCTGACTGAAGAGTAGTAATGATCAATTATGTTCGTATGTACGTAAGTGACTACGTCATACATAGCTGTGGTATAACAATGTGTGGCTATCCTGTCGTCTAAAATTTTGAGGGTCTTCATAATCTTTCAATTCTTCTTTCTCTTCTTTTCGTATTCATGCATGCCATCAAATATTAACTGCCTTATCGACACTTACAGCATAATCCTTTAGTGGACATCATTGCTGCTTTAGAGCCCTGTAAACTTTAACAGAATTCAGCCGTTTTTTTAAATTTAAACTCCATTTAACGTTGTTTAGGGAAACGATAATTAGTTTTCAACAAAAAAAAAAACAAAACCAACAACAACAAAAACAAAACAAAAATCCAACAAATAGTGCAATAAACCTGCAAAAAATCTGCCAATTAGAATAGAAAATTCGTTTAAATATTTGATAACCATTTTGAAAGCATCTCTTCTTCCTCTGTCTCCCTTTGGTCGTTGACTTTGTCTTCCATCTATAGCAGCCATGGATAATTTATTTATTTATTCACGTATACGAGTACGTTCTGTTTGGCATGTGTTTCCGGGTGTTTGAAAATTGATTGTGATATGGCAACAGTTTTTACAATATCATCTATAAGTACCTGATGCCTATACAACTCGGTGTGCCTTCCCTTCCCCTCTTCCCCCTTCTTTTTCTCTCTATGTGTGCGGGGAAATTTTGTATTGAATTTCATTTCAGTTTCTATTTATTAAGGCCCATATCAGTAACATGCAAATAACATTTGATCTGTACTCTCAGAACTCGTTTGTATACTCGTATGCATACGTTTGTATTCGTGTATTTATTCATGTATTTGTGTTCGTATTTGTATTTGCATTTGTGAGTGAATGTACATTTTTAGGGCCTAGAAGAAAAAAATCCAAAAAATTACCAAAGGCAGGCAGTATGTTGCTGCCAACAACAAGCATTTGTTGCAGTTGCTGTATAAACATTCGCATTAATGTTTTTGCTAAAGCAGTGCAACACACAGCAACAACAACATAAACAACAATTATTTGTTCGTATAACATTACAAAACCCAGACTCGCAGCATTTTTAATACAGATTTTACTCACAATTTCGCTCTCCCGCTCTCTCTCTCTCTTCCGCTCTCTGTCGCTTTCATTTACATTTTACTGGCAAATGAAGCTGAATTTTTAGTTTTATTTGGAATGTATTTCTGACTAGAGTCCTGACCCTTAAGGGAATGTTGGTGTTCAAAGGGGGAATACATAGTTAAAAATCCAATTTGTATTGAAATAAGAAATGATGATACAAAACGCAACGAGATAGACAGTGGTGGACAATATGAGGACAATACGGTGAGTCAGACTGTTGGTCATTTTAGATATCAAGATAGGCATTCACCCACTGCTAGGCTTCTTGTACCAGCCATTGTTAACGTCATGAAAAGGTGCCACCCCGTGAAGAGGTGTCTTCGTACTGCAATCCCACAATCTATTGTATACCCTTCAAGCTTTACAAGGTGCAAGACCCATAATGTCTTCTCCAAGCCAATTATCATGGACGTCCTATATTTCAGGACGTATGCACATTGTCAATAAGGGGAATTCCCTGCTTAGCACCTGATATATGTGCTTCCCCCTGAATTGATTTAAGAAGAGCCTTTGTTTCCCTTCATCTCGCCTTTCGTTAAGCATACCTATCCAAACACCCGCTTCCACTTTACAGAAGGGTTATGAGCCCATAAGCGGCGTGACAGATGCCCTTCTCGTATTCTCTTCTGCTTGCTCCGCCTGGTGGTATCACTGCCAGGATAAGAAGAATGATGAACAATGGTTTGCTTTTCTTCAACGTGCTTATCTGTCCAGGTTTTCTAATGTTGTTGGAGTAGTTGTTCTGAGAGTATCTATGCAATTCGTCTTCTTTCAATGTGAACTTCTTTTATGACATCATCCAACCCAATCACGATAACATGCAAACATCTTTTACTCCAACGTTGATATTAAATGATTGGCTGGCGTTATCGTTATGAAGAACTGAGTGTTCTATACTCTGATGACTTAAATTATATGCCAGTGTACTCCTGTCCGAAGTCACCGTAGTCTAATAGGTAGTGTGTTGGCTTATTAGACTTGAGGCCTCGGTTCAAACCCGAGGTCAGACATCAAAACGAAAATGTGAAAAAATATTTCCTCTATGACTTCCTCTCAGCAGATTTCTGACAGAAACTCTGAGAGAAAATAAAATTGCCATGAAAAGATTTTCTGAAAAACCTGTGGTTCAAAGTCGACTTTAAACTGTAGATCCGGACACTCATGTATAAAATTAACACACAAAGCATGAGTAGTGTCTGAAGTTAGATCGTAATCCTAAACGGTTGTAATGGCCAATTATGTATGTATGTATGTGTACCCCTGTCCATCTCCATGCATTCTATATATTTGGAAACCCTCTTCATATCTTTTTGAAATCGATTAACCTGGGTTACATTGGCAGACACCATTCGGTAGGGTTTTCTTAAGCACTTCCGATGCTTAAATCAAACAAATTGAATAAAAGATCGTCCGCCACGGCTTCTCTGGTAGGAAAGCATGCGAAAACTTCAATGTCCCATGAATCTGGCACATAAATCAGGCTGAATTTGATCATTGGCATGAGTTATGTTGGCTTTGAGGACCACAATTTCCTACAGGGTCAGGGTCCATGTGAGATGACCATGTCCTCAAATCGCTTGTGCCGAATATTCAATATGACATGAGCTGTGTGGCACGTAGAACCGTGCTGTTGCAACATTTTATCGTAGGTGTCGAGATCTTCTTATTCAGGACAAAAAAAGTTGACAATCATGTATCTGTAGAGCTCACCATTGACAGTGATTGACCAATATTGTTCTCAATGACACAGCGCAAAATTCTTATCAAACCGAGACTTTTTTGAGATGCATTAGACCCTCTGGGATCTCATGTGGATTGGAATCGTCCTACACTATACAATTTAGTTTGTTTACGTTGCCATTCATGCAGAAAGGAGAATCATCCCTGATGATAATTTTTAAATAAAAATTGGGGTAAGTTGCCAACTCCTCCTTAGATCAAGCACTCATAGTTGTCTAGGGTCGTGTACCATCACTTCTCGGTCAGTTGAACTTTGTATGGGTGAAGGGCCAAGTCGCAACCAAAAATTTCCCAGGTTATGCCAAGTTATTCTTACGAACAGCGGTGATGTTTTCAGCAGATTTTGATTTTCATCAACATACGGGTATTGGTCGTTCGTTTACTGAACCCATGGACTCGTATTTAGCCACCACAATGCGAATAGCGCTCGTGGAAGTCCTCAAAGAAATATTTGTTCATATTTCGTTTTACTGGAACTGTGTGACCCAGGCTTTGAGCCGTGGCATCACATCTAATAAGCCAACACATTACATACTAGACAATCCTTTAGAGTCCTTTATATTCTGCTTACATTTTGGCCAAGTGGTTTTACCAGCTGCTATACGATTTCCCTGCTCTGTAGAATAGTCATGTCAGATACGTTTTTAGTTTTGTTTTGTGTGCATTCTGTATACAATCAACAATCGTTGTATTTAAATATTTACCTGTATCAACTAGACGTTAAAAATAAACGAAAAAACGAAAAACATGGTTAAAAATGCAACAAAAAAAACTGAATTTCATATGCGAAATTCCTTTTTCCAACAATACCCCAAAGAAAAGTAGAGCAGAATAGAGTAGACGAGTGTAAAATAGACAAGGAGAATAGAGAGTAAAAAAGTAATTTACATCGTGTAATTCTATTAGAAATTCTACTCAAAGGGGGAACAGGGACAAAGGCAGCATAGAAATGAAATTCTGTATATCGTTGTATCGCTGTATCTGGCATGGCTAATAGCGACTGTGAAATAAATTAAAGAGATACAGAAATACAGATACAGAGATACTGGTTGTAATTGTGGTAGTTAAAGAGAAATTGTTTCATTTTAAATGTTAAAACATCTTACTAAGTGCATATGAGCTATGTAAAGTTTAAACGTTAATAAAAACTGAAGGAAAGTTTAACTAAAAAGGATTAAAGGAGTCAAATGTGACTCAAATAAAATTTTGTTTAAACTTTCTACTACTATTGTTACTGGTAGTAATATTAGGATGACTAAGTATAGGAAAATATGGAAGTCCTGTAGTCAAGTAGGTGGTGTGTTGGTTTATAACACGTAAAGCCAGGGTTCGAGCCCCTGGCCAGACATCAATACAAAGTACAAAAAGTATTTCTTCGGCGGCTTCCTCTCAGTAGATTTCTGGCAAAAACTAAGAGTAAATAAAATTACCATGAATAGTTTCTTAAAAATCTGTCGTTCGGAATCGACTTTAAACTGTAGGTCCCGCCAAACATGTATAAAAATTAACACACACAACATAAGTGATGTGAGGAACTAGGTTGTGATCCTGACTAAAGGGTTGTAATGACCAATTATGTATGTATGTATGTAACACTATATCTATCCTCAGGAATGGCCTCCACTCTTATAGTAAATTCTGTGTAAATTATGTTAGTATTCGAGAAGTAGGAGGGTATAGAGAGGTGTTATGTTGCAAATTGTTAAAGGATTTTTTGAGATCGACATTAAACCTTGAAAGCTTGACTCTTATAAGATGAATGTTTAATGACTGTAATGCATCTCATTTGGGTTTCATACACATAATTGGTGATAACAAACCTTTAGTCAGGATTACGACCTAGTTTCTCGCACCACTTATGTTGTGTGTGTAAATTTTATACATGAGTGGCGGGACTTACAGTTTTAAGGCGACTTCGAACGACAGATTTTTTGAGAAACTTTTTCATGAAATTTTTATTTATTCTCAGAATGTTTGCCAGATGACTGCTGAGAGGAAGTCGCTGGAGAAATATTCGTTCATATTTCGTTTTGATTGATATTTCTGGCCTGGATTTTGAACCGTGGCCACCAACACACTACCTTCCAGACTACGGCGTTTGAGGTTCATATCAATATAGAAAACTGTGCAATGCTTGTATAGTAGTGGACTACTCCCTGAAAATCTGATTTACTCAGACAGTTAGATTGCAAGTCCCTTAAGAACATGATCACCATCTGGACTCTGAACAGATTATTTCTCTCGAAAGTACAGAAAGATTTCAAGATCACTTTCATTTAAGTTATCGTCGGCAATTGCCTGACCGGCCGGTTTGTAGTTTCTAAAAAGTTACTTTGCGTAAGTATTCCTATTAGTTCAGTTAAACTGGCCTCCGGTAGAATAAAAAACCTTAACATTGCTGGCAGCATAAAGGCACTTGTGGCATTTCCAATTTCTTATAAATCAATGTTGAGAAGAAAAATACGAATTATTATCTTTCCTTGAATCGATTGCCCACCCATCGCTCTACTGCACTTCCTACAAAAACAGAAAAGCGTACATATAGGCCTGACATTTCCTCATATGATTTCTGCAAGAGATGTCAATCTGAGGAAGCGAATTGTTACACAAGTCTTGTCATGTGAAGACGCAAGAGTAGTGCAATCTAATGGACTACCCGTCAATCTATACAGAGCATCCCAAATATATCTTCAAATACTGATTGCACAACAAACTTCGAAATATTCGGTTTGGTGTCCATAAAGATAACTCCCTGCACTCAGGTGTTTCCTCCTAAATTTAATGGACAGGTATGTGCTAATAATTGATGCACTTGAGATAGGCTTGAGACAATCCCAATTCTAAACAAGTATTCTCTAATTGTACTATGACCAGTAAAATGGCATATTACCACCAGATTGTCATGAATTTCTACCTGTGACCTTGGAACCTGCAGACGGAGTACCCATTTCTGCTGCCTAGCTGATTCAGTTTGCTGAGAAAATCCCATACTATTCTCATGTCAACCTCCTATGAGACAAGTGTAGGATATCTGTCGTACTGTCGGTATTTGGCATTGGTATATCTTGTATTCAGAACCTCATATCCAAACTGAATTCAGCATACCTTTCCAAACATCCGCGAGTTCAACATGCATTCCCATGGGGACTTCTTCAAAGTCCAGCTAAACGAAGGATAGAACTCACATACATAATTGTTCACTACAATCCTTTAGTCCGGATTACGACCTAGTTTCTCACAACACTTATGTTGTGTGTTAATTTTATATATGAGTGGCGGGACCTACAGTTTAAAGTCAACTCCGAACGACGGATTTTTGAGAAACTTGTCATAACAAAGTTTTTGACAGAAATCTGCTGAGAGGAAGTCGACGAAAAAATATTTTTTTTTTATTTTATTTTGTTTGTTGGAGATGTCTGTCTTGGCGTTTGAAACGTGGCCTCACGTCTACCTCACTAATTACTAAACTACAGGGTAGGGTTGCCAAAAACCAACATCCACTGTATACCCTCTTAGCTGTATTGGGTGTTGTTTCAAAGAACTGTTACTCATTGAGTGTAAACTTTTCCAATACGTTTGTAGTTAATGTTAAAGTCCCTGAAGGAGTCTCAGCAGGCTTCCTTAAGGAAAATTGTATATCCTTGTCTTGGATTCCAGCCTTTTAACGAACTGCAGCACATAATCCAGTGTCTTAAATACTCATTCATGGTAAATTTCATTTAGAAAGTGTGGTATTAATGGTGTTACGCGTAGGTTGGTTGCTAGTGAATAGGCCCTCTAATAAAAATTGATAAAATATTACCTCCGTTCCTTACATAAACATTCATTAACAACCATTTTCTTCCAATTTGTCTTTTTTATTTCATTCGCATTTTAGCCAATTTAACAAATGGTTTCTCATAATTGTAGGCAATTTTGAAAATAGGCCACACAACAATATTATTATGTTGCAATAAATTTCTATTTAAATTGAGTGTCTGCGTTATATAAACTGATTTCTACACTTCATAACATATTTCCAATTGCCAATCATTTCATGGGAGACTGAATTGTGTCACTCAACTCAGTCTCTTTGGAATTGTGTTACGACGTCAGCTGCTGCTGCTAGAAATCGCATTACAATTGTTAATAACGCTTGTAAGTGCAGCACTCTACAAGCAGTGCATGGAAGCATGAAAATAAAAGGAGTCTGCTTTCTAAAAAGGCCAACAAAAACAAAAACAAGATAGAATGAAAAACAAAAACTGATCAAGTAAAGTTGTCACTCTAATGCTGCTGCCACACACACACAATACATACGACACGACAAACAAGTGAAAAAAAGCTGTTCAGTATTCAGGACGTTTACATTCAAAGGATGTTAATGCAACCAATCGATACTTGTAAGTGGAATTATAAAATAAAAATGGCAACAAAATAACAACAAAAACAACAAAACTAAAGGTGTAGGTACGTGCTTGAATAACATGCGAGTGTATTATTAAGGTTGCATGAACGATGACGACAACGAGACGACGACGACGACATGAGTCACATTTAAAGAAACAAAACTGTATACTTCGAACTGAATGACTGTATAAAGGAACTGTATGAGCAGCTTAAAAAAGAAAGTGAAGAACAACAACAACAACAATAACTACAACATAAAAAAAGAAGCAAAATTGTATCGAAAATAGCATTTAAAATGTAAAAAGCTTGTGCCATTTCCTTAAACAAGTGCTCTCGCTTGTACTTTTTAAGTCAGAATTTTCTGTCTTTTTTCCTTTTTTGTCTCCACCAACATTTTGTAGATGAAATGTAATACAAAACATGTTATGTTGTGCAACACATATTGTATTTGCTACAACGATAATAGCATCAGCAGCGCCAGTAGCAAGTACATTGCAAATATAAATCGAATTTGCTTTTTCTTCTCACTCAGCAATGCTTCTCAATATTAATATTGCTACACACACAATTGCTTAAGTGTAAGGTAGTAAGTGTCTGAAAAGGCAACAAACCAGCTGCTTTTGTTTTCGTGGCAACGTAAGAAGATTGTGGTGGCAAGTGGCTGCGTTAAAGGCATGGATTTTGTAATAAATGGTATTTTATTATATAATAACGGTTTATTTTCTGCTTACAAACAAACATACACACGTACTACACAATTCTTGGACACTTAAGAGCCGTAAAGTTCACATGTTTTTCGTTTTCTTCTTGTAAAATTTTTGGGAATGCCTTCTTACGTTTTGCATTATTTAACCACTTAAATGCAAATGAAAGAACGTTTTGAAAAGAATTCTTAAAAGCTACTGAGTTAAACACAAGATGACTTTTTATATTTTATAAAGAACCTGGGAAAACATTTCTTAAATAATTAAACACACTGTAAATAGGCCTCTAAATGTAAATATTCTAAAAGGATACCATTTGCAGGAATACTAATTGCATTAATGATGATTCATACAAAAGGACCTGGCGTGATTAGGCCTTTGACTATAAACCATATTCACACTGCCTACTAGACTACGGCGACAACGTGTATTAACACAAATAATTTTCACTAGAAAAGGATAGATGGCATCTCTATTGGTGTAGAACTTGCTACAGTAAGCTGTTAGAAACACTTGATTTGAATGAAACTGAAATAAAGCGAAGAAAAAAAAACTTAGAAAAGGGGCTGTCCTATGCTCTTTTAAGGCAGTAAAAGTTATTCAGTGTTAAGTACTAAAGTAAGTTGAAGTCGCCGTAGTCTAGTAGGTAGTGTGTTGGCTTATTAGACGCAAAAGCCTGGGTTCGAGCCCCAGGCCAGGCATCAAGACAAAAATACAAAAAGTGTATTTTTTCGGGGACTTCCTCTCAGTAGATTTCTGGCAAAAACTCGGAGAGTAAATAAAAATTGCCATGAAAAGTTTCTCAATAAATAAAAATCGGTCATTCGGAGTCGACTTTACACTGTAGGTCCCACCACTCATGTATTATTAACACACCTACCTACCTACCTAAGTACTAAAGTATGAAATGTCTGGGAATAAGGCTGGATCCCAGACAAACATTTTCGTACCAGGTTCAGTACTCGGCTAACAAGGCCAAGAACATCAGCAGATTAATGGCGAATATTGGAGGGCCGCTACCGGCGAGACGGAGACTCCTGATGGAGGTTGGAAACAGCATTATGCTTTATGGGAGCGAAATTTGGGCCGAAACACTAGATGTTAAGAAGCGGGCAAACTCACTTGTATCGGTACAGAGAACGGCTGCATTGCGTATCGCGTCGGCATACCGTACAGTGTCCGCTCCAGCCGTACTGGTGATAGCGGGTATAATCCCTGTGGATCTGCTGGCAGCAGAGCGGATGGAGATTTATAAGGCGAAATCGGCTGGAAATCACATAACCGGTTACTTCAGAGAAAACACCATTTCAAAATGGCAACAACGATGGAACGGAAATTTGGAGAGGTAAATTACTACGTTACACAGATGCTGTCGGGTCCCGGATATTTTAGAAAATATCTGCACAGAATGGGCAAGACCCCCTCCCCTTACTGTCTTTATGAGGAAGGGGAGGTAATTGATGACGCACTGTTTTCGAGTGTGCACGCTGGCAGAGCTATCGCTCTGTACTGATGTCAATAGTTGGAACGATCACAGCCGCTAACATTGTAGGGGTCATGATTGCGAGGAGTGGAAATTGGGCCTCGGTGGTGAATTACGTAGAGCGCATTCTAAGGCGGAAAAAGAGAGATCTTGAGGCTGCAGAACGAGTAAGCATGTCGGCATAGGGGATACTGTCGCACGTGCCAAGCGGAACCGAAATAATGACTTCGACGAAAGGAGTAGTGGAGACGCTTCAATGTCTCCTCAACTTTCGATACGCAATCCGGACGCGGATATGAACGTGGAGAGGCCAAAGGGCCAAAAGGACTTCACTCCGAAGTAATACCACCGTAGTTCCGGAGTGGGCACGAACAAGTCCACAGAAGACTAGGGGCAGATTTAGTGGGTGGGGGCCCCACACACGGAGGATGTGACGACTTCCTCTATGGTGCGGTTAGGTGCATTTATATCTCCTCGGCGTAAAAAAAAGTACTAAAGTAGAGGTACTGAAGAGGAAGAGGTAGAAAATGCCGCCAGTAAATTTATTTGTTTTGTCCACTACTTCCGCAAGTGCTTGCGAGCATATTAGATTCACAACAACCGATACCCTTAACTGAGCTGTTTTAAGTTACAATAAACAACATTGCCCGGAATATAAGACATTATGGATGGCTTGGGCTAGAATACGCTTCCTAATAACTTGTCACATGTTTTTCATATATGGTGACATTACTTAACCTAACCACATAATTGACCTTAAGTTCGAAGTCTTCCAGCATGAAAAGAAAACTAAATGACAGTCAAAGAACACTGCTTCCCCAAAAAAGTTGCTGTCTCATAGTTGACTGCTGCTTTATGAGCAAAAATTGCTTGGGAAAAATTCGAGGCGCTAACGCAATGTTCTAGGCTCGCCTCCTTTAGAAAATGAAGCACTCATTGCTCAAGTAAAGTTTTGTTGTCGTTCATGATATTCAAATTTTTAGTGACGTCCTCTAACAAAGACAACATCTTGCTTAACACGGCAATTTTCAGAAAACTGGCCAGGCAAGCCAACATTGACTTTTTGTTCTTTTCCCAGAAGCCATTTATCGATACTAGCACAGATATCATACGATTTTACACGTAGCTACACAAAAAATGGCAGGTTTAGTGAGTACGAGATAACTCGTAGTTGGCTCCCTAGAAGGGAACGTAATCGACGAGTTATCTCGTAGTCGGCAGTCAACGTGTTAAAATATTCCAGCCTGGAGAAATCAGGCTATCTCGCAAGGACATATGCAAACAAAGTTTATTGTAAGCCTAACCTAAGAATACCGTACATCTTATATAGACCGCATGCAAATCTTTGCTGACACTGAAAGTAATAGAATCCTGAATAGATTAGTAGAAGCAAGTACCAGATTATCTACTCCCAATGCTGACCCTAACGCTGGTGTACAATTTTCCCTGTCTATGATGAATATTAAATATGGACTAAGAACGTCAGCGTAGGATGATAATTGAATACTTCTGAAATGACTAATTCTCAACGGAAGCACCTTTAAATGGAGGCCGAAGGGATTACAGCCTAATCATTGTGATAAAGTTTGTGCATGAAATCATGAAAGTGAAAAGGACCTTAAATGACACCTTCATTCTCATTGACCAGTATAGACCACAATTAGGTTAGGTTAGGTGGTAGTGGTAGCTTTGATCACGTCACAAAGCTCACGTGAGCGCGCATAGCGGCCCGTTGTGATGCCACGGGTGAACGCAGTCCCTGTGCTGACCAAGTTCCACCAAGACCAGGGAGGAGGAGGAATTTGGTCAGCACAATGGCTGCTCATCAGAAGCACGACTACCCCACGCTGGAAAACCAGACAGAAAGTTTGAAGAACGAAGCTATATCCTTGATGTCAATAGATGATAGCTCCGTCAAGCTGACAAGAAACGGAGAGCCAAATAACGTAAGTATATCTGCACCTCACAAGAGATGGGCACTGACAAAGAAAGTGGATCACAGTCGCTTCTTCCTCACCCGCGGCAGAAGTCGTTGAATGGGAGCCGCATCCTCTCCGCATGTCTGCCCATAACGCAATGGCCCGTAAGCATGGCCACTGTGGTCGAGATGATGTTACGACCAAGTCCAAGCAATCGGTTGGTACGCCTTCTATCCATCAAGGACCAGGTGAGTCTAGCTATGGAGCAGGACTCCTCATTGACCCAGGATAGGTTGGCGTCTCGAAAGAATTTCCGCACAATAGCCAATTTGAACGAGGCAAATGGCATACCTAGCTCAATCGAAGACGATTCCGGAAGGAGTGCACCAGCTCTGGCGAGCTCGTCGGCCCTACAGTTCCCCAGAACATTACTGTGCTCGGGGACCCAGACCAGCGAAACGCTGAAGCGCTCAGAAAGAAGGTCGAGACAGCGGCGACATTCCCTAACGATCCTGGAGTTATTCACAAAACCCGACAGGGATCTTATGGCGGCCTGACTGTCGGAGAAAACCGAGACGCGGGTAAAAGGGGCACCGTTAACGAGGATCCATTGAGCGGCCCGGTAAATGGCCATCACCTCCGCCTGAAACACGCTACAGTAATTCGGCAGCTGGAGAGAAATGTTCAGGTCCAGTTTTCCAGAGTAGATTCCGCTTCCAACACCGTTGTCAAGCTTTGAGTCGTCGATGTACATATCAAGGTGTTCCGGGTGCACGACCATATTAGAATCCCAGTCGTCCCTGCCCGGAATCAGAAATTGGAAACCCCTATCCAGAAAATACTCCGCAGGAAGATAATCCAAGTTCACAGGGGTAGCGGGATCAACCTCCAAAAGAGTGAAGTGACCAGAAGGTACAATGCGCCAGCGAGACAGGGCATTAAGTCTAGTCGCTTGACTACCTGCTTAGCGAGAAGCTCAGTACGAAGCCAGTTGAGCATTGCATATAAGGCCTTAGTCCACGATTGGAGAGAACATTTCTTGATGGACTAGGTAATCCACAAGGTTATAAGGGTTTTTCAAATTTAGTAAAATTTTTGGGCGTTTATGGAACTCAGTAGCATCTTTACCGTTTGTTGATGGCTAGCGCTACAGTACACGATCTGTATTGGTTTCTCAGTGCTTAAATGTCTCTCGTGACTGGCATTTGGTAGCGAAGTCTAATGCTTCAAACGATAGTTGAAAATGACTCAGGCTCAATGCTTTGAAAATAGTGTATTGGGTTGCAATGTAACGTTTACAAACAAGAGAGGAATAATTTCCCACATCCCCAGGTTGCTTGCTGCATATACAATACGTTGCAATTTTAATCGGAGATTAAATAAAAATGTTTTCAAATACTTATTACCATATAGGGATGATGCAATAACATTCACAATGGCTTTACGTAAAGAAAGCGAGCCATTGCTTTAGAATGTGGTTGGGGTTTAATAAACTCTAAGTACCTTAAATATTTGATTCCATATTTATCCCATAAGATTTAGACATTTTCCATTACAAACTAAATTATTTCATATAATTTACGTTAAATCATTACAATAACAGACAAACGTATTTAGAGGCGTAACTGTGTATGCACTGTTTACACAGTAATTATAAAGTCATTAATATTTCAAATAAATTTTTCAATAATTATTTACACAACATTTACAACAAATAAATCCAATATAAGCAGACTTAAACAGACAGAAACGCAGGCAATTTACATTCACATATGGGGTATAAATTAATCTTAGGGACGTTCAAAAGACAGTTTAAACGATTTCGAATTGGGTGACATATACAATGAACGAGGCAAGGGGTGTAGTGGATGCCATATTTGATTGACACAAAACTACTGCGTCAATCAATCAAGAAAGTTGCAGAATATGTCAATCAGGTCTGAAGTTTGCACCTGAAAAGCGTTTGATTCTCGCCTCTCCCTTAGAGAGGATACAAATGCTAGAAGTTGGAAAATGTCTTAGGTTAGTTGGGGTGGTAGGTACTCCTTGAAGGAAGAGAGACCACTTAAGTCCATTGTGATACTACAATCAGTATTCAACCCAGCGATCACACGTTCTCTATGGGAAACCTATACTAGACCAAAAAAATTGCGGCAGTCTTTATATTAGAGAGCTTGTTCAAGGATCTCAGGAAGTGACAAGAGCAAGACACTGACATATTAGATAGTGATCCCGTACTATGAACACAATTGGTCATTACAACCCATCAGTCTGGATTATAACCTAGCTTCTCAACACCACTTAGGTTAGAGGACGTGTACTTGTCAATTAAGACAAGTACAGTAACCGGAGGTCAAATTGACCCATTCTCCTACACCACTTATGTTGTGTGTGTTAATTTTATACATGAGTGGCGGTACCTACAGTTTAAAGTCGATTCCGAACGACAGACTTTTTGAGAAGCAGTTCATGGCAATTTAATTATACTCTCGGAGTTTTTTTTTACCAAAAATTTGCTAAGAAGAAGTCGCCGTAGAAATATTTTTCCTCGTATTTCGTTTTTTTAGAAATGTCTGACCCGTGGTATGAACCGTAGCCTCACACACTACTTACCAGACTACGGCGACTGCCTTAGTACCTTAATGTAATTTGGGGACATTAACTGAGCCTGAAACCTAACACAGTAGTCAAGGAGGTGGAGTGATATTTTAAGATTATGCCTTACGAAGACAAAACCACAACCAACCCTATACTCAAGTATAGATTTCTGCAGAATCCCTAAAGCAAACCATGTCTGAGAATGCTAGTATGAAATCCCCTATCATGACTATATCCATACAAATTACAGGCAATTTCACTTAGAGTCTGGTGATCCTCAGATATTGTGCCAGCCCGCAGCACCAGCGTAACAGGACATTAAACGGCATGTAATGCTAATGAAAGCCAATCTGGAGTAAAAAAGACGACGTTCGAAGTCGTCACAGTCTATTATGTAGTGTGTTGGCTGTTTAGACGGAATCCCGTACTTTAAACCCCAGCTCATATAACACGAACAAAACGAAATTCGAAAAAAAAATACGGCGACTTCCCCTCAGCAGCTTTCTGGAAAAAATTCTGAGAGGAAATAAAATTGCAATGCAGTGTTGTTGCCAGTCTGCTAAAATGTTCCACAGAAGAAAAGTCTGGGAGTAAATGAAATTGTCATGAAAATTTTCTCAAAAATCTGTCGGTCGGAGTCGAGTCCCTCCATTCAAGGACTAAATTAACACACTCAACATGGGTGGTGTGAGGAGATAGGTTTTAGTCCTGACTAAAGTGGAGTAATGACCAATGAAGTAAGTAAGTAGAGAAGAGGACCCATGTAGGTGTTAAGTTACGTTAGATCGAAGTGGTAGCTTTGATTATCAAAACTCACTTGATAGTACATAGCGGCCCGTTGTGACGCCACAGGTAAGCGCAGTACCTGCACTGACCAAACCCCACCAAACTAGGGAAGAAGTTGGTCAGCGCAAGGGCTGAACCCGTGTAGGCGTAGTATGTAAAGCATCTGTAATCAGTACCGCAACAGTTTTCCTTACATTATCAATGACCTTCAGCTTGCATTTGTTATTTCAGGCAGTTCACCGGAAAACAACGCCAATAAAATATTAAATTCGTCAATCAGCGAACGAAACAGCACACTACTCCCGGAAAATGCTACCATCTTGGGGCATTTGCCCCTATGCAGCTGTAGGTAACATAGTCTGCTTTACTAACACTTTCAGCTAGGTTGTCCTATCCAACTGAAGTAAAGTCAAGGCTCTACTTTGACGCTCAGCATAGGTAAGGCTAGGTTAGCGGATAGCTTGCCGTTCACAGCCAAGTTCACTTGGTGGCCTTTATGGACCTTTGTTTTACCCAATGTGAGCGTCTGTGCTATGATCCATTAGTGGTGAGTTTGAACTACCCCCAGGGTCAGGATGAAATCTGCCAGTTTCCTTAGCGGCACGTTTGCCACCATGCCCAAAACTACTACATACAGGAAAATAGCTCCTGAGGAATATCATCTAAAAACAGCGAATTACTCCCAAATAAATCAAAACATACTTGCCCAGATCTTCAAATGTTCTGTCACAGAAAAACCGATGACGTCTGCCCGGAAGTGCAAGAACACTCGCATAAAAGCAGTTGCCGCGATTCTGTTTCCTCCACATCATGGCAGCTTCTATAGTAATCCAGGTTGGGGTAGACTGAGCTTGTCAGCGAAACTGCTAATAGCGCAGTGTCTCCTTAGAGTTCCTGATAGAAGGCTCAAGGTAACTCTCAAGCCGTTTACAGTAGATTCAATAAAAACCAAAGTAGTAAAGCTAACCATTTCTACGGAAAAGGATACCCAGCATTAGTTCCACAGAGGGTGAAAAAGTGACAGAAATAATTGGAAGATACTCACCTGCAGTACAGAACAAACACAAAAATATGTGTCCTTTAATATCCTTTCATTATAATAATATAATTAAAGTATATCAGGACTGCTATGTTTTGTATTACGTTTTGCGTATTAAATTACAAAATATTTGAGCATATGGGGGGAGGCCTATTAATTCTTTACACAATGTCTGTGTATGTAATGTATGTGTGTGTAGCTACAGCATGTGTACATATTTGTGCGTAAACGCATTAATAAATTAAAAATTACAACAACAAAAACAAAAAAGAATTATAAAAAAAAACCAGAAGGAATTCGGTTACAAATTCTGATTCTCTTGTATAAATTATTGATTCACAATATTATTATTTATTTAATATAATATGTATTGTTGTTGTTGTCATTGTTATTGTTGTTATTGTTGTTAATATGTATGAATGTATGTCTATATACATACATATAGTCGTACAATATATTGTATTTTCCAATTCATTTCTTTTCAAAATTTCATACATAATATTTTATTAAATAAATGATTATGCACAATACACAGACACAATAAACCAACACACAAAGCCATACACACATACATACATACATTCAATACGTATTCTTATAATATCCATGCAAACACTTTTACAATGAATAACTCACAATCAGAGCTACTGGCTGACTGCTGCCTGAACTGATGTTTATTTTTAATGTTTATGTTTGTAAATGTTCCTGCAGTAGTAGTAGTAGTAGTAGTGGTAGTGGTAGTTGTGCGGTTTCTTTTATTTTCTTTTCTTCATAAGTTTGTATTAAAACAGATTGAAAAAGAAAATTAAAAACGCAAAGAAAAGATGAGAGAAAATGAATGAATATTTGATGATGAAAAATTTTTTAAAGACGAAAAACACACACAATCAAATACACACGCACACACAAACTTAACGAATTACCACAACATTAAAAACAACAACTACAGAGTGAAGGTAATATTGAGAACTTCAAAGGAAAACGATTGGAAAAATTTTCAAAGCAAATTTCTAGAAGAGCATTGTCTCCGAGACTGCAGAAGTTACATGAGCTGCTTTATAATCATCTCTTGCACAAGTGACGACCCCGGAGTCTCGTAGTTAGCGTGTTGGCTAATTAGAGCTGAAACCAGGGTTCAAACCCCGTGTCAAACATCTCCAACAAAATGAAATACAAAGAAAAAATATTTCTTCGGCAACTTCCTCTCAGCAGATTTATGGAAAAAAACTCTGCGAGTGAATAAAAAATTTTCATGAAAACTTTCTCAAAAATCTGTCGTTGGGATTCGATTTTAAACTGTAGATTCCGCCTCTCATGTATAAAATTAACACACACAACATAAGTGATGTCAGAAGCTAGGTTGTAAACCTGGCTGAAGGGTTGCAATAAGCAATTATGTATGTATGTATGTATGTATACAAGCAAATCGTTTGATATTCATCTGAGCACTTCCGGTAAAAAAAAGTTAATTGAAAAGAGCGGAACTTTCAATCAAGTTTGGCCATATATGGTATTTTGCAAATAATTGAATGATTGCCTCCAGATTAATTTGGACTTAGACTTAGGATATCTTACCGCCCTCATGGCTAATCTTGAAGTATGTCTCCGCCTGCCTGACTACTGTGCTGTGCATCAGGCATCAGGTATGGGTAACAAATCACATTGCGGGCTTGGTCCTGAATAAGGAAGCATCATGATCTACTACTTTTACAAATATTATGTATCAGCGTGGCAACTATTACGTCTTTTTCGGTGGAAACTTCTGACCTCAGCCAGTTGACGTATGCCAAGCGAATTTCGTAACAGTACGCCGAATAATTGTGGGAACGATGAACTTGTAGATAGGTACACCGAATACCAATCCATACAAGAATAGGGGCACTCCTCTATTAAGGTTGTCTGCTACACAAAGATATTTAGTAGCCGCTGACAAATAAGTTACAACGGTCCTTGCTTTTGTGTTATGACGTCGTGGAACTTCTTTGTTGCTGTATTTATTCTCATGGGTTATTATATGATATAGGCATGATGTATGATAGGCATGTGCTGAGACTAAACTGCAGATAACTTCCGTAAAGTTTGTAGAGCGCCTGAGGGATTCTTCTTCGCCATACTTCTCTCAAACTGGATTAATCAATAAATTCTTTAAATGCTCAGGCTGGGTTTCAGCTCGAATATATGGAAGTTATACATTAAAAGCGAAGACTTGATGCTAATTATCGAAATCAGTTCATCACTACTTGTCTGTTTATTGCAGGCTAAAATAAGGGCCATAAATTATGCTTCGAAACTAAACCTGAGTAAAAGATCTCCAACCAGTTGGCAATCAAATGACTTTCGGGTGCAATTGTGAGGGATGCCATATGTTGTGACTCCCTTGTTCAACTCTCGAGACAGTATTGTGTGTATCTAATGAGTTGTGGTTACAGGGATTACTTAGGATAATTTAGTAGGTGATGAACTTGCTAGAGCGGGTACACTTCTATCGAATATCAATTCACAAATCATGGATTGAGAAAAAATGTTTCTACAGAGATTGTAAATCGGTTGAGCACTTTATCTACCAATGTACGCTTCTTGCTCGACGTAGTCTGCTCTCATTTAGCCAAAACTCTCAAATCTTAACACATTTTGTTCATAAATTCTGGGTATTATGGGAACATTTGCCTCATTTACATAATTCAGGAAAAGAAATTCTGTAGTCTTCTGTTCTTACTCGCCATTTAAACCTCTGCAAAAGTCGTGGTAAGTTAGTTTCAACTCTGGGGTCAAGAGTACCCAGTGAACAGTGTCCGGTAATAATAACTAAAAGCTACTAAAATGGACCTTGCTTAGATTATCACGAATTTTGTTCTGTATACAGCCATAGTGAGTCCAATTTGTGTGGGCTCTATGAAAGAGTAATTATCCCATACAACAAATCAAATTACTGGAAGATTATTTGCTTGATTCTCTTCAAGAAATGCCAATTTCACGTATGAATTCATTCGAATTTTCTATTGTACCAGACTTTCAAAAAGTACATAAGTTTTGTTGTTACCTTGAATAACCCCGTGTTCAGGGGCAGTGTACGCTATTCCTCTAGAGGCTCGCTGCTTTCTTGGCAATTTTCTGATATGGTGTGTATACTCCCCAAGGATCAAATAGCCGCTTTGCTGTTAGTAAATATGATACACAGATACTCTGATAAGAAATTCGCCTCACACTAGTAGGTGTTGCGTTAGCTTAATAGACGAAAGCCAGTGGTGAACACCTATGAAATGAAGGAAAAGATATTTAATTGGCGACTTTCTCTCAGCAGTTTTCTTGAAAAGAAATTTGAAAGTAAAATTAAATTTCCCTGAAAAGTTTCTCAAAAATCTGTCGTTCAGAGTCAACATTAAACTGTTGGTCCCGCCACTCATAAATAAAATTAGCACGCACAACATAAGTGGTGTGAGAAACTAGGTTTCAATCCTGACGAAATGGTTGTAACGACCAATTAAGTAAGTAAGATACTTTGAGTATAAGACACGATCTAAGGTTCAATTGATTCTAGATCCGTCAGTAAATATATGAACGACGTTCTTTGGCCGGTGCAAACTGTTTTCGTAATAAGATAAGGTAATCTAATATAGTTCGATCAATAGTCGTATCCTGATTAATTATACCCAGGGTTTTGGCACGTCCAGAGCTCCTTTACGTCTTTGCAGTCATTTGTTGTGCCAATATCTCTGTTGACAACTGGGACCTATGCAAGATTTTCTCTTCTACCAGGCAAAAGAACCTTCATTTTGTAAACCAATGATCAAGATCTTGATTAATGAAAATGAAACAAACCAAGGAAATGAAAAGTAAATTGGGGAGATTGCTTAGCGACAGCCTGCTGAATATCGTTCAAATTTTAGGGAACCATTAATAGCTTTTGGTTCTCTTCGTTCCTAGTCTTTTTTTTTTTTTGGACCACAATTATTATCACAAACAAGTTTCTATTACCATCAGCCCCCGGCATGTGATTGTTTTCATAGTAAAATGTTATGTTTTGTATGAATTATTCATTGCCAGCCTTAAAGTGTGTTATTTTATGCCACCACATATTTAAGATTGTATGTTTATACAAACAAAGGTGAGTGTGTGTGTGTATATGTGAGTGAGAGAGAGAGAACACATTTGATTAAAATGTTGGGTTTCGAGTCTGTGGTCTACAAACATAATAACGTACACTTTACTTTATTACTAATAATAGAATATACATACGTAGAGTTGTAGTAGTAGTAGTAGTAGTGGTAGTAGTAGTTATATTAACAGCATAGCGAAGAAATAATAGTAGTTGTGGTGGTGGTGGTGGTAGTAGTACGAATAATAATAGTATTTCAGGTAATTTAAACTCTCACTCTCTCTTTCGCTCTCACTGTCTCCCTGGGTGTGGTTGTATTAATTTACTGCCATATCTTTAAAACAAACGTTATAAGAGAGCATATAATTATAAAAGAGTGTTAGTATGTGTGTGTGTGTGTGTTTAAGTGCATGGGTGTCGTATTTTACTTTCTACTTCCTGTCTTCGTCTAACACTAGCTGACTGAATCCTGGTAACAAACGAAATCTTTAAACATTTCTTGTGTTCTAGAAAATTTCGTTTCCCAAACAAATTCAGCTTGAGTTGGCATTCTAAATATAACGTCCATGCATAAGTAATTAATGCTTCTGTTCTGTTCTGTTGTGTTTAATAGTTTCTTGACTAAATTGTGCATATGCACAGCAATAAATATGCATTAATACCGTTATAATATGCATAAAGTATTACACAAAAAGGAATTCTTAAGAAATATGAAGAATAAATGCTACATTAAGCAACTGAATCGAATCGAATTGAATTGAATTTTGTATTAAAATTTTACTCTCTTAAGACAATAATAGTCTGAAGTTATTAAATACAAATACAGGATGCTTAAATGCATTACAATAAAGGAACTCTACTAAAAAGTCTCATCATAATAAATTGCAATGACAAAAATGCTCAGAAGATTTGCAATTTCAACATGAATAGACCCAACAAACAAACAATGCATGGAATGGTCTCCAGTTTTATAATCAAAATCCTTAAATCAAAGAATCCAAAATTTACCGCCAACAAAGAAGCTCTTTTTTGGTTCAATGGATATGTTGAAGCCTCCGCAGTCTAATAAGCAGTGTGTTGGCTTATTAGACGAGATACCACGTTTCAAACCCCAGGATCTCCAAAGAAAAATTTTTCTTTTGTATATCGTTTTTGCAGGAGATGTCTATTCTGGGGCTTGAACCATAGCCTCACCATCTAATAAGCCAACACACCACCTACTAGACTACGGCAGACTTAAGCCACAACGGAAAATTCGCCAAGTTGTTTCTTGCGAAAGGCAAAGTTCTTATGAGTGAAACACGAAATCGTCCGTCTCGGATTCTCCTCTACACTCTTACGTTTACTGAACCAGTGGATTCAAATTTGTCTACAACATCGTGATTTGTCGTACAACGATTATGGCGATCGTAAAAGGCATGCGGTACGTTGCCCGAACAGAACACCCTTACTCTACAAGACGCTCATCCTCCACATTCTTCTTTATGGAGCAGAGGCATGGACACTATTAAGCACTGATGCAGCAGGTTTCAGAGTATTTAAGAGAAAAGTCCAACGTAAGATCTTTGGTCCAGTGCGAATTGGCGACGATATCTGCATCCGATCCACGAGAGAGCTGTATGAGCTCCTTAACGACATAGACGTTCTGCAGCGTATTAACATATAGCGGCTACGCTCGTTCGATTGGAGGAGGATGCTCCGGTGAAACGGGTATTTGATGCGGGGGTCTGCAGGAAATCGGCGAAGAGGACGACCTTATTTACATTGGAAGAATGAAGATGAAGTCCTGTCATCGATTGGTATGGCCAACTGGCGTAGGCGCGAAAGAAGTAGAAGCGCCTGGAAGGATGTCTTGAAGCAGGCCGAAATCCGTTAAGCGGGTTGTTAATTAAGTAATTAAGAAATTGTTGAATGTTACATTCGTGCATGGTGAGTTGGGAAAACAGACGGAATAAACACCAACACACTACCTACTAGATTACGGTGACTTCAGATTAATTCATTCACTCTTGTTATTCAGTCTCGTTGGAAAACATTTTCAAAAATTATTGGATTTACTGGTTTTGTCGAGAGGACTGTGTGTGAGGAAGTGGATCCAATTTGCTAGGTCACGATGCCCGGCGATTAATTTAGTCTGCCATTATTCTAACAATTGTATCCATTGTTCTCATAATTGATAATGCGATCGTCGATTCCGTCAACGACAGGTGGGCGACCTCGGACACGGGTAGAACGGCTCATAAAATCTGGCCAAGGCTAGATGAGGGGCGCACAATGAGTCTACTTAAACTCCAAAGAGACGCGCTTAGTGTAGTTGTCGGTATCATTACGGGGCATTGCATTATGGGTACGCATGCGAGACGCATTGGTCTTGGACAACGACTTCTGCAGAAGCTGCAGAGCTGGGTACATGCCCGGCTCTATGCCAAAGGAGAAAGAAGTACTTGGGTGCTAACTACATGGATGATTTGGAGGCATTGTCAAGGATTGACATTGGCAGCCTGAATCGCTTCATCAGGAGCTCCGAATGGTTTCGAGACTAGGGGATAACAGATGACTGTGGTAGCACAATGGGCCCAATGCGGCCTAAGTGTGTCCATCCAAAAATTGTTCCTAGATGGGCAGCCACCTCTACCTACCTACCATCCATTGTTCTGGTTTTCATTACCGTATGCAACGGTCTTACATCCAATACAGTATCAAGCTAGGCATGCCTTTCTCTCTCTTTCTCTGTTTCTTATCAAACTTCATTTAATATAAGGCAAAACTTCTATGCTGCTTATGTGGACCTGACAATTAGCTCTGAGACATCTTTACGTATGGTATGTATGATAAATTATATTTTGTTGCCTCTCTTCCATGTCTTATCGTGTGTTGTAGGATACAGGGTTATCAGTATTTTCTTATGCCAGAAACCCAAGCAACATATTAAATTTTTCTAATGTTGCTTTTGCTAACAACCCTCGTGTGTTGTTTATGTGTTAGAAATTTATGCATGTGTCATTGTTGTTGTTGTTGTTGTTGTTGTTGTATTATATTAAATGTAACATTTATTGACTTTTATTATTGAAAATAATGAATTATTGAAAGATACAACAACAACTATAGTACATACAGTGAGCATCAAAAGAAACTGCACACTATGGATAAAATTCTAACAATCACCAAACTCGACTTTTATCACTTAAGGAGAGTGCCCGAAAAAATTTGACAATATTTCGAAATGTTTTGCAAATTTTGGTTTTTTGATTCAATTTTAAAATAACTGGCAATGAAGCAATTTTAAAATAAAAGTACAGTTTCTTTTGATGCTCACTGTATTCTTTATACTCGTATTGTTTATATGTATGTATGTATGTAGGGAGTATAATACAATATTTGTATTTGCTTGTATAATAATAACATGATGATAAAATGGATGAGATAGTCTTGGTTGTAACACAATCTATTGTCATAATGTCCATATTAATGCACAAATAAACAATTTTTTATGTGAACTAAATAGGCCAGGGATTAAGGCAAGAAATGTTATATAAGGGAGGCTGGCTGTCTGTCCATCTAACTGCCTGTCTGTCTATTTGTTTTGTTATTTTATTAATCAAATTATTTACGGGTGTTATGGCAGGCATACATTAGTAAAATTATAATACAAATCATTTATATACACATACATACATACACAATGTAAAGATTTCATAATGAATTATTATGAATACAACACAATATTATTATGAATTATTATTCATATTCATTTGCATATACATACATCCACATTCGCATTCACTGTACCTGCTATTTCAAATTAAGAAAGACAACAGATTTTAAATTAAAATTAATTAAAAAATATTTCCAAACCACCCATCCATCGACCACTATAGACCACTCACTGACAATCAACTGTTAACACAGAATATCAAACATTCCATGCATAATACCATGGTCTTAATGGGCCAAAATCAAAAGCCCAGAATTCTTGGAAACATCAACATTCGTTATATGTTTTCATATTTCAATTAAAACAGAAAAATAAGAAAAAATACAAAATTCAACGATGAATTTATGAAAATTCATACAACGAGTTCATACACAAAGTACATGAAATGTGAAATGAAATGATTTTTTCATGTAATTATTGCCCGCAGCTAAGCCACAGGTGGCCCATCATCCGTAAGTTTCAATTCTGATATAATTTTCTCTTTTTTTGGGCACTATCTCTCCAATATCGAGGTAGTCTAGTAGGTAGTGTGTTTGCTTATTAGACGTAAGGCCACGGTTCAAATCACAGGTCAGACATCAAAACGAAATATGAAAAAATATTTCTTTGGCTCTCAGACTCTCAGAAGACTTCTGACAAAAACTCTCTGAAAATAAATAAAATGACCAGGAAAAGTTTCTCCCAAATTTGTCGTTCGCAATCGACTTTAAACTGTAAGTCCCGCCGCTCCTGTATAAAATTAACACATACAACATAAGTGGTGTGAGAAGCTAGGACGTAATCCTGACTGAAGGGTTGTAATGGCCAATTATGGGTGTCACCCAGTTAATCACACAGCAATTCGAATCGATTTACGCTTGAGCATCATTGGAATTTATTGGAAATTTACTTCCAATACAATGGTAAGTAATTGGTCGGAAATTGCACGAAAATGTCGTACCTAATTTGGTCGCATAGAAGGACCAACAGTGTCCAGTATACGCAACCTTAATGCTAAAGATCATGCTGCTGGTTTCACTGTTAATGCGCCAAGATGTGAGCGCGCTCATACAGTACGTACACCAGAAAATAAAGAAGCTGTGGCTGAGAGTGTGCGTCCGAATACATCAAACTCACCACCATCATCGTTCTCGAGAATTAAACATTTCTCGCACCAGTTTGAGTGGAATTTTACGAAAAGATCTCGTTATGACGCCTTACAAAGTTCAATTGGTTCAAGAGTTGAAGACGCTAGGTGGGCCAATGAGAAACTGCACGATAAAGACGGTTTTGCCAAAAAAAAAATCATCTTTTCGGTTGAAACTCATTTTCATCTTGGTGGGTACATTAAGCAAGCAAAATTACCGTATTTAAGGCTCAGAAAATCCACAAGTGGTCTTACAAAAGCCAATGCACCCAATACGAGTAACTGTTTGATGCGGCTTGTAGAGCGAAGGCATCATTGGCCCATATTTCTTTGAAAATGAGGACGGCGCAACCATTATGGTCAATGGAGATACCTAACGCACCCTGATAACCGATTTGTTTTTGGTATTGATGTGAACAATGTTTGGTTTCAACACGATGCTGCAACTTGCCACACATCTCATGCCACAATCGATTTATTGCGTCAAACGTTTAATGACACTTTAACTAGCCAAAATGGTGATATCAATTAGCCGTCAAGAAGCTGCATTTTAACACAGTTGGACTGTTTTTGGTGGGGCGCCGTTAAAGAAAAGTGTTATGCCTAAAAACCGGAGACAATTGACCACTTGAAGACCAACATTCGTGATGCCATGGCCAAAATACGACCCCCATACACTCGAAAAAATGCACAAAAATTGCTGGGTTCGAATGAAATAGTGTGAGGCCAGCCACGGCAGCCATATGAATGAAATAATGTTCCATTTCTCTACGGAACAATTGTAATTCACAACAACAAAAATTTCGGAAAATTTGAAACCGTTTTTGTTTTATAGCCGTTCTTAAATTTAAATTTTTAAATGGCTTACCCTATATGTGTTAATTTTATGCATGCTTAGCGGTACCTACTGTTTAATGTCGACTCTGCAGGACAGATTTTTCTGAGAAACTTTTCATGACAATTTCTATTTTATTCGCAGTGTTTTTACCAGAAATATGCTGAGAGGATGTGACCGGAGAAATATTTTTTTCATATTTCGTTCTGCTGGAGATGTGTGACCTGGAGGAATCTCGAACAGGCAATCCTATGCTATGTTCGATTTAATATCATAAGAAATGAGTGGCTGAATGATGGCCTGTCTGTCAGATAATATTGCAATGTCACCTCCTTTGTACCTTTCGTCTGGATACACAAAATGATTCCTCTTATAAACGAGCACACTTAGCAGCTTCCAGATACTGACCCGATACAGAATTTCTAGAAATTTACGCTGTGGATATTTGTCATTGGTAAGCATACAACTGACTCATCCGACTTCTTCTTGGTTTATGCCAATACAGTGTATTCTGTTAAACCCATAACATTGCTCTGTTCATATTACCATTGAAGGTTTGTGTCGATTCCATCTTCACGCATACATAGAATTCAATTTAAGTGTTGCGATCAACAAGCTTTGATCGTTTGTGTATTTTATTCGGACAAATCGTTCGTTCGCACAAATAACAAAATACCCTAATGATATTAAAAAATAATTCTCATTTAGTTGATTGCTATGTAAGCATAAGTAAATTATATTGTATTTGGAGGGTGGGCGGTGGTAGCAACTTGAAACCTTCCGGGATTCAAAAAAACTTACTAATTGGTTTCTATTCTGGGGATCCTTTGGACTACAAGGAACTTCCCCTCAGCAATTTTCTGGCTAAAAAATCCGAGAAGAAAATCTTATCGTTCGATGTCGATTTGAAGTCTGTAGATCCCATCACTCATAGAGCATATTTGGTGTTGAGAAGTTAGATCATCATCTTGTCTAAAGGCCTGTAATGACCAATTAAGAAGGGAAACAGGGACAAATTGGAGTTGAGTTAGCCTTATTATGTCAGTATTTTAAGAGGAGAATTCGCCGTAGTCTAGTGGGTAGCTTGTTGGCTTATTAGACGTGAGGCCTCGGTTCAAACCTCAGGTCAGACATCTCCAACAAAACGAAATGCGAAACAATATTTCTTCGGCGACTTCCTCTCAATAAATTTCTAGCAAAAACTCTGTGAGTAAATAAAAAATTGCGATGCAAAGTTTCTCTAAAATCTGTCATTTGGAAGCGACTTTAAACAGTAGATCCTGCCACTCATAAAATTAACGCACACAACATAAGTGGTATGAGAGGCTAGGTCGTAATCCTGACTTATGGGTTGTAATGACCAGTTGTGTATGTAAATATGTATGATGTAGTGGAAGATCCTTATTATGAATTGATCGCCTTTAATATTCTATTTCTTATATGAATTGTAGACAAAAGCCAAGTCTTTTTTTTTAGTTGGCTACCCAAATCAAACACAAATGCTTACTTCCTTACGTGAACCATTTCCTGCAGGACTCTCTCCTCCCCAAAAAAAAGGACAGTAGCAATGGGAATTGTAATGATTTTATCCTTAAATTTTAAAAAAAGATAAAATGATGTTCATTTCATGCATAACATTCATAATCCTTTTCAAATTAAATTAACGTCAGACATACGAAACAGTTTTTTTTTCTTTCTCTTTTCCTTATTCCCTCATATGAAACATTATGAGAATTGATAAAAAACAAGGAAAGAATGGTGAATGAATGGTTGGGTATGAAAATGTACTGAAAAAGAAAAGGTAGCAGAGCATAAAATTATGAAAATAAAATAAAATTTTCGAGCATTAAATTATAAAAAATAAAGAAAAGGAATTGAAAAGCTGAACACAGGAAAAGCAAAAAAAAAGGAAAAGAAATAAAATTTGTTGCTAAAGAAATAGAAATTTTATGTTATCATAAGCATAAATAAGGCAACAAAAACAGAAAAAAAACCAAAAAAAAAATCATGAAAACGGTTGATGTTTTAAAGACAGACAGGCTGAAATAAGACATTAGCTATGGCACAGACACACATAAACCCGGCATGATAGGCGGCAAGCGGTAACTGTATAAAAAAAAAGTAAAATCAAGATAAATGCTTAACATCCATACCTGGAAATAACATCAACACCACCAAGCCATTTACTACAGTGGGTATGAGAAGAAAAAAATTTTCATTTTTTTTTAATAAAAATTCTTCAATCCTGTTTTTATTCTTCCAAGCAGCTCAAGTTTTTTTTTTTGGCTAATCTCCTCGCTTTTGTTGTGGCCATTGTTTTTTAGGAAATAATTTTCTTTCAAAATTAAATTTCGTTTGTTCAAGATCTAAGCACCACAGTGGCATTTATTCTTTCCAAAAAAAGCAAAAAGAAAAACTAATTTCGTTGGCGCAAATATTTTTCTTAAATTTTCTTCTTCTTTTTCGGTTTCTTCTTATCTGCAGCTTATCTTTGCAATTCATGATGGCAAAAATTGTGTTTATATTGGTAATGATGATGATGATAACAACACAACAGCAACAACTGCAATAGAAAATAAAGGAAATATTTGTGTTTCCAAATAGTAGGGAGGTACAAATGTATTTACGTCAGCCTTACAGGTTCAAATAAGTCTCCAAAGGTTGTGCTTGCTTTGGTTTCAATGTAAAGTTACACAAAATACACAAAATTTTATTTCATTATAATGTCCTACCATACTGACCACCTTCCGATTAACAGTCGTTCCTTTTGAGAATAGTTGTCGGCCACTCCATTCATGCATCATTTTCGGAAGGCATCTTATCGATAACTTTACGGATATTGGTTTTCCAATGATTCTCGCTTTGAGTGATCCTTTACGTGGCTTACAACAAAAACCCTGTAGTTAGGGGCTAATTGTCGTCGCTTTAAGCATGGAGTTGTCTTATCAGGCAATTTGTCATGCAACAAATCCCTAATCGGGCCCAGTTATGCAGTTTGCTGCACCAAATTTTGCACATACCATGAAATTTATAATTTTCAATTGCAGTCTAGAAAAGAAATCAACGATTATACGGCCTTCATAACATACATACATAATTGGTCTTTACAACCCTTCAGTCAGGTTTACAACATTGCTTCTTAACTTCACTTATGTTGCGGTGACCTACAGTTTAAAGTCCACTCCGAACGACGGATTTTTGAGAAACATGTCGTAGTAGTTTTAATTACTCTCAGAGTTTTTGCCAGAAGAAATCTTTGTTCATATTAACGTTTTAATGTCAGACCTGGGTTTGAAACGCGGCTTCACGTCTAAGCCAACACACTACCTACTGGACTACGGTGACATAGCATACAGCCTACAGGCATTCAAAGAACTACGCCTCAACTAGACACATGCAATTAGCAATGCACACCAAGCAGACTCCTCTGCCTGATGCCAAGGCTTTGCACAATAATCAGCCGCACTGCCTTTAACAGAAGCGATGTTTTTGACAGTTTGTGGATTACGATGTATGAGAGGCATGCAGCATGTAACGCTGACTGTTTCTTTAAATTTCTTTAAAGTTTTGAGAATTTCTTACACAGTAGGTCGCTCATGGTGGCCATATTCTGCCCGTAATGCTGGAAAATTGGCCACGTTTATAACAATTCTACGAGTTCTTCGATTGTTAAACGATCCATGCTTGTGAATGGCAAAGATTTCAGTAAATAAGTGACGCGCCGTAGTCTAGTAAGTAGTGTTCTGGCTTATTAGACGTGAGGCTACGGTTCAAACCCCAGGTCAGAAGTCTTCAAGGAATTTGAAAAAAAAATCTGCGGTGACTTCCTCTCAGAAAATTTCTGGCAACAACTCTGAGAGTAAAATAAAATTGTCATTAAAAAGTCTCTCAAAAATCTGTCGTTCGAAGTCGACTTTAAACTGCAAGTCCCGCCACCCACGTATGAAGTTAACACGCACAACATAAGTGGTGAGAGAAAATACCAAAAATCTTTACTAGAAATTGAACAGAATTCTTGCTCATAAAGGTCAGAATTTTTGGGTTTAAAGGTGAATTAAGGGTGCGTTCTTACTTGTACCGGCCTTTGATCCATTTTATCAAACCCCTGCAGACACCAAAGGTCACCATTTTTTATTTATGTGAAACCCATTCCCCTTGCTCATGTGGAACATAATGCCGATTCTTCGGTGGAAAATAAATTTATGATTCGTATAACCTTTGGTCGCAAACACTACTTACCGGTTCGGACTGCTTCTTTCCACATGAGTTAAAATCTTAAGTAATAGTCCCACAATACTAACAAAGCATTCTTTACAGAAATACGTACGTCTGCAAATAGTTTTAGTTATGGTTAGACAAATATGTCTTTGAAGACTAGTTCTAGTCATTTTCCAACGACTTCTTTTTATAATTTTGGTGACTAAAAGACAGCCTAAAAGAAAGCCTAAAGACACCAGTATAGATCAACAAGATCATTCATAGATTGAAGACCCATGATCTTACCGAAAGGCTATGTCTTTATGGCTCTTTCAGTTTCCAATTACTGTGGCAAGGAAAAACCACAATTAAAACACTCCATAGTACGTTGTGACCTGATTTATCAAATACTTTTCCTAAGTCCATGTTTAATATAGGACTTATAAGACCTAATGTTCGCCTATTAGTTTCTCAATGTTACGACTGCAAGCATTTCTTTTTTTTACGCCGAGGTGTAAATGTACCTAACCGCACCATAGAGGAAGTCGTCACATCCTCCGTGTGTGGGGCCCTCACCCACAAAAATTCCCCCTCGTCTCTTGGACTCGTACCCATTCCGGAACTACGGTGGTATTACTTCAAAGTGGAGTCCTTTTGGCCCTTTGGCCCCTGCGTGTCGAAAGTTGAGGAGACATCTAAATGTATCCAATATTCCTTTCGTCCAGGTCCCAGTGTCGGATTTCGTTTAACACGTGTACAGGTATCACCTATGCCGGCGTGACTACATGTTCTGCAGTCTCGAGATCTCTCTTCTTCAGTCTTAGGATACGCTCCACGTAATTCATCACTGAAGTCCAATTCTCCCTACTCGCAATCATAACCAACTATTGACGTCAGTTCAGAGCGATAGCTCTGCCAGCGTGCACAATTACCTCCTCCTCTTCGTAAAGGCAATAAGGGGAGGCGCTCTTACCCATTCTATGCAGGTTCTTTCTAAAATACCCATGCCCCGATAGCATCTGTGTAGCGTAGTAGTTCACCTTTCCGATTTTCCGTCCAATCCATAGCCCAATATCCAGGATAAGTCTCGCCCTCCACGGCTTGCAGATCTACGGGAATTGTACCTGCAATCACAAGTACGGCTGGCTCGGATACCGTACGATACGCCATATTTCAGTCTGGGATCCAGTCTTATTCCTAGGTATCTCACCGAGCTCTTAGTCCTAATTACCTCGTTTCCTAGACAAGACAAGCATTTACATACCGTGTTACCAACTTAAAATTGAAGCTTCAAGTGTGGGCAATATCTGTAACGAAGTTAAAGCCCTGAAATCAGGAAAATACACGCGAAATGATTATTGCGAACTACAACTTCAGCACCCTAATTCCACAAATACACACTCACTTGCTTATGTACACACATACATACCATTTACATACATAGTCTACATTCTATACAAACGTCATAAATTTGTTGACTCTGCTCATCAGTGTCATTTCTAGATTGTAAATGTAAGCAGAAGAAGTAAAAGAAACAGAAATAAACACACACGAATAAGATATTCTTAAAGGTAACGAACAATGTGTGTATGTTTTTAGCATAAGTAGAGTGTGTATGAAATTACATATCATTGTGTATGTGGGTGTGTGTATGGGTGTGTGTAAATATTATATCCTTGTAAATGCTTTAAATGTTAGTCAACTATAGTGTGGCGTATAATATGAATAATAAGATATAAATTTAACACACACACATACTTACACGCACACAACACACATATATATATGCATGCGTGTTAAGCAATTGGAGTAAAAATTGTTTGCCATACTCATGCTCTCATGTTTTTGCTTTTTACACTCAAATGTCATGCCACATGCCATTCGCCATCCACCATCCACCATCTGTCTACCCTTGGCCGGTTTCTTTTACTCTGCATGCCGTTATATTGTATTTTAAACAGTTCTGAGAGCAGTTAGAGCCGTTAAAGCTGTTAGACATTTTGCTGAATTTATTTTTTTTTTAACTTTTAATCACATTAAATATGAGAAATTCCATAAGAAACACAAATTCAAGCATTTCCCTGGCTTTGTTCTCGGCTGAAGAGAACATTTTTGCATATGTCGTATGTTTTGCAAAATTCTTTGTATTTCACATGCTAAAAAGAAATTTTAATGAATAATGAAATTTCGGAAATTGTTTGCAATTGTGGTGAATAGAAAATGATTTGACGAAATAAAAAAGCAACGAAACTAAGATTAAATTTTGAAAAGTTGAAAATAAAAATTATTTCCGGAAAAAAGATGTTCAATGGAGATGAATGGCAACTAAATTGTAATTAGATGTCACATAAAAGAACAAGATTAATGCGGTGTCTTCCAACAGGGTCCTCCGAATATTGACAGTTGATAACGGCCATCTTGTTGAAGCTACATCTGTCAAATTACGTACGTACGTAATTGATTATTACAACCCTTCAGTTAGAATTACGACCTAGTTCCTAAACACCACTTATGTTGTGTCTGATAATTTTATACACGAGTCTCGGGACCTACAGTTTAATTTCGACACCGAAGGACCGATTTTTGAGAAACTTTTTCACGGCAATTTTATTTTATTCTCAGAGCTGTTGCTAGAAAACTGCTGAGAGGAAGTCGCCGAAGAAATATGTTTTCGTATTTCATTTTGTAGGAGATGCCTGACATGGGGTTTGAACCGTGGCCTCACGTCTAATAAGCCAACACTATCTACTAGACTATTACGACTTTAGGCAGTCTTAACTGTCGATTAACATGAGAACCGTTTAGAGCCACTGTGAATCTTCTGATCTTCAGACTCGTGGTGCCTAGTTCAAATTCTAAATCTTGCTTGAGAATTGATATGACAATATCAGAGAATATGAGAGATGTGACTACATTGTGGCTCACCATGAGATCTTAGTCAACCTGATTACGCTTTTCTCAATATTGTGTTGACATACTAAAACAAGTGGTACAGTGCTTAGGGAAGAAACACTTCAAAGCATATTGAATAAGAGTAGCATGCTTCTGATTGACATGTTTGTTTTGTTATACAAATTTATTGAGCTCATGCAGTAAACCAAACAAATAATGAGTTTCTCTTGGAATATTATGCCTGCATTAGCCCAAGATATTCCTTCGGCGGCTGTCAAATCTGTCAAATTAGTTGTCATTTCTTCAGTTTGTTTTGCCAACTCGCGATGAATGAATGTAGCATTCATTTTTTTAAAGGAAGGTTCTGTACAGGCAACGCCATTATCGTCCTACCGATAAACCCAATGTGAGGCCGGTAACCGGAATTCTTTTACGATTTCCAGGTTAATTGTAATCCACGCAACCCCTATGCACTGATGGCGTACAAGCTTTTGCAGTGAGGTACCTATACTGATCGTTTTTTACGGCAGTTGCCTCTAATCCTCTAATATGCTAGCCCTAGATAGCTATCACTGGGACTCAATAAGCCTAATATGAGGCGGGTTAATGTGTTCCTTGCAGGACATTGTGTTGTCATGCCACTGAAAGAGATCAAACACACACTTTAGCAACATTTCTGTAGAATATGTAAAGATGATGAAGTCCCCATAGCCTAGTAGGTAGCATATTGGCTTATTAGACGTGAGGCCATGGTTCAAACCCCAGGCCAGATATTTCCAACAAAACGAAATCGGAAAAAAATATTTCTTCGGCGACTGCCTCTAAGCAGATTTCTGGCAAAAAAATCTGCGAGTAAATCAAAATTTTTGTGAAAAGTTTCTCACAAATCTGTCGTTCGGAGTCGACTTTAAACTATAGGTCCCCTCACTCATTTATAAAATTAACACACAGAGCACAAGTGGTCTGAGAAGTAACCTTGAGTGAAGGGTCGTTATCGTAATATAGTGGAATAATTAGAATCCAATGGTTCAGTGAACGATCGACGAAACTCAAAATCTATCGACAACAACGCCGTTATACGTAACAGTTTGCCTGAAAATCTGAGATTAACGATTTCGCGTTTCGCTCACAAGAACTTTGCCTTTTGCATGCAGCAACTTGGTCAATTTTGCATTGTGACTTAAGTCTGCACACTTACAAAATTCAATTGAACCAGGAACTGAATGGTAAAGCTCATTGAGATCTGGAGCAGTGGACACAAATTTTCATCGAAAAGTCAGCTTCAACGATGAGACCCACCGCTGGAAAAATCAAAACAACAAAATTATCGAATTTGTGGAGTGTGCCAATCCACATGAGATCCGAAAATGTTTCATACTTACCCAAAAAAAGTCTGGCGGGGATTTTGGGCTGACAGTGCCATCAGTTTATATTTCTTTGAGGACAACGTTGGCCAAGCCAGCAGTGTCAACAGCGATCATTATAGGTCGATGAGTATCAACTCCTTTTGGCTGGAGTTTGATGGGCGGGACAACAACGGCATGTGGTTTCAACAGGACGGCGCTATTAACCATACTGCTCGTAATGGTCACCTCATATGGAGCTCGATGGCCTTCTCAGTACTTTCATCAACTTTAAACTTAACAAATGAAAAACAATGTTATTAGGAAATCCAGAAAACAACAAACCAGCATCTTTTACCGTGCAACATAAGCTTGATAAGCTTGATGGCATAAGCTTGAGAAGCTTGATTGATAAGCTTGATGGCACAATTCCAATAATTTTACTTCAAAATCAAACCTATTTTCTGATTAAAGTAGACTTACGCCAAAAAAGAGGCTTTAAAGACCCAAGAAAATTGAATTCAAGACTTGTGGCAAAATAAAACAGATTTTTTAAACCTGCAATCCACAATAGATCAGAACATTCTGTTAAGAAGTAAAAAAACAATCAAACGAGTAGTCTTTGTTTCAAGAGCAGTACAAGGCAATAATACCAAGCTTTCACTCACCAATTTCTAATCTGTTTTGCCACCTTGTTACCACCTCTACTCTGTGTTAATAAGTTCCAATTTGTTCATCAAAACTGAAATGAAAAACATTTCGTTGATGCTCACATCAAACAAAGCCTACCCCACCTACATCAATCAAAAAATTCCCACATATTTGTGCCGCATATTTATGGAATTTCTCATATGTTGAGGGGGGTTTATTGTGTGTCACTGCCAAGCAATTCTAAGCTTAAGAATAAGACGACGACGACGAAGATGAAGATGAAAGTGAGCAGAAGAAAATAAATGTTGTTGTATTATGAAGGAATTTTCTTTCTTTCCACATTCACAAAAGCTAAAAAAAGAGGAAAAATATCTGTGGATTCAGCTTTTCTATAAACACCACACAACTTACCTTGTAATTTGCACAAGGTTTACACTCTAGGAAAAAATGTTGGTGAAAATTTTGCGTTGAATTTATGGAACAGAATGCGAACGTATTAAGCTGTACTACACAAATGGTACATCGTTAAATAGGGTCTTTCGTTAAACGCTCACTATCTTTAAATTGAAACAACTTCGGCGTAGTCTAGTGGCAGTGCGTTAGCTTATTAGACGTGAGGCCACGGTTCAAACCCCAGGTCAGACATCTCCAACAAAAAAAGAAATATGAGAAAATATTTCTGCGGTACCTTCCTCTAAGCAGATTTCTGGCATAAACTCAGAGAGTAAATTAAAATTACTATGAAAAATTTCTCAAAAATTTGTCGTTCGGTGTCGATTTTAAACTGTAGGTCCCGCCACTCATGTATAAAATTAACACACACAACATAAGTGGTGTGAGAGACTAGGATTATATCATCGAAATTTCAAAGGTCTACTGATACCCTTATGTGTGGAATGTTACAACGTTCAAATGTCCATCAAAGTTTCTCTGGATGGAGCGCACATGTATCATGAAACAATTTTCCATGATTCTAGCACAAAAATTAGGTCGAATTCGATCGATTGCACAGGTTATGTTGGCTTTGAAAACCACTATGGCTTGTTGGCATACACCAGCGGTTAAAAAAATCAAATCAAAAATCTCACGGGGCAAAGTTGTACGATCTCGGAAGAATTTACGTGAGATAACCATGCCTAGCTCGTGCGCAGCTATGTGGCATGAGTTGTGTAGCATGCAGCGTCGTCTGGTTTCAATCAAAATGTCGTTGCTGTTCAGATCACCAAATTCAAGTCAAAATACTGATCTACTGTGAATTGAATTCCTTCTTATTTTTCTGCAAGTCTTGAATTCAATTTTCTCGGGTGTTTAATTCTTCTTTTCTAGTGTAAGTGTACTTTAACCAGGAAATTTGTTTCATTTTGAAGTAAAATTATTGCGATTGTGCCATCAAGCTTATCAATCAAGCTTTTCAAGCCTATGCCATCAAGCTTATCTATCAAGCTTTTCAAACCTATGCCATCAAGCTTATCAAGCCTATGTTGCACATAATCACGGTAACAGATGCTGGTTTGTTGTTTTCTGGATTACCTTGTAATCCGTTGAACACTTTTCTTTATTTGCCAAGAGCGTTTGAAGTTAATTGAAAATCTGATCTTGATGGCCTCCATCTTAGATGACCATGATGAGCAGTGTGGCTTGTAGCGCCATCCTGTTGAAACTACATGTATTTGGCGTCCAAATTATTAAATTCAAGCCAAAAGAAGTTGTCAATCATTGACATATTGTGCTCGCTGCAGACAGTGCTGGGCCGGCTCAATATGGTTCTCAAAGAAATATGGACCGGTGATGACATCGTCAGCGAAAAATCCACACCAGACAGTGACTCTGAGGGGAGGCATTGGACATTCTTGAGTCGCATTTGAATTGATGTTGTCGTCCAAATTCAATAAATTTTGTTTCATCCAGAAATAGTCGTAATCGTTGAGTACTATCTTTGGAAGAAGAATTTCTTGAGTGTAGCTGTTAGCCAAGTCAAGGATATTTGTTTATATACATACGCCCGCAAATATACTCGTGTACAGTTCGCTTCACCTCAGTACAAAAATTGTGTTTTTCAATTTCATTTTTAAATCCGCCAAAAACAAAAACAGAAAATGAAAAATGACGCTGAATTTATTTTAAAGCTTTTAAAATGCGTTGTTGTTTCAAACAACTTATACGATAAGCGCAAGAAAAATATTTTTAAATTCATATTTTGAGAAATAATTTAACTTTTTAAATATGAAACCATGTCACCACTAGACAGTCACTGTTCAACTAACATTTTGAAAATTGTCGGTGTATGGCATTCAATTCTTATCAAATTAATCCCCAATTTAAATGAGATTTCCATAGGCTTCTCTGCATAATATTTATGAGGCTTTAGTAGACAACAAAAAGCTTACACAACACCTTTAAGCGTATTTTCTTTTATTTTTTCTTCTTTTTTTCATATGTATTCTCCAGACAAAATCTAATTGAGTAGGATTTCTTGTTTTCTTGTTTTTTCTTATTTTTTTTCTTTGTTTGTGTGTGTGATTTTCATTTTTCTTTATAGTTCTTGTCATACATGTTCCTTTGAGCCTTAAGGCAGGCAGGCTGGGTATTAATATGTTTATGAAAACATGTCTTAAACGGCTTTACAATCTGTCGATCTGCCTTTATTACGATTACATACGAGGGCTGTACAAAAAGAAATTAAAAGAAATTAATTTTATTCCTTTCTTGAAACGATTCAATATCCTTGGCACACTTTATCAGCAAAGAAGGCCACGATTCCTGCATTTATTAGCACGCTTGTGAACCTCACGCTAAACGACAAAACAGCAAAAGAAAAATAATCAACGGCGTACCACGTGCTAAACAGAGTTTCTACCGACTATTAGTAAGGTCCTCATTTAAGAGTGTCTTCTTCTTTTCTCCAGGAAGTACCCAATAAATTGTAGAATTTTGTATTGCTCTGGCTGAACGGTGTTACGCTGGATCTATCAAGGGAACATAGGGACCCTGATATCTTTCTGGATGGAATACATTGTGGAAAAAAGAAAACATTGTAGAGAGACCAAGAGATGGGCCCAATACTTAATAAGCAGTCAGGGGTATCATAAGTAGGAGATGGGTTTTTCATCTAGGGGTCCTTACAAGTGACTGCATTATATGGAGGGGCTGCTAGTCGATGGAAAATGCAAGGGGAGTGAGATATTGGGTGCCATTTATAGTATTCCTAAGGCTTCATTGGCAATGATTCTGGGACTAGTTTTAGTAAAGATGGTAAAGCGAGGTTCTTCTACATAACAGAGCATACATAATTGGTGATTACAACCTTTCAGTCAGGATTACGACCTAGTTTCTCATACCACTTATGTTGTGTGTTAATTTTATACATGAGTGCAGGGACCTACAGTTTAAAGTCGACTCCGAACGACAGATTTTTGAGAAACTTTTCATGGCAATTTTATTTACTCTCAGAGTTTTTGCCAGAAATCTACTGAGTGGAAGTCGCCGAAGAAGTCCTTTTTGTATTTTGTTTTGATGTCTGGTCTGGGGCTCGAACCCTGGCTTTACGTCTAATAAGCCAACACACTACCTACTAGACTACGGCCACTTCAAGCGAAGTTCTTCTTATTCTTATTAATTGGCCATTATCAACCCGACTATCGGATTTCGGACTACTTTAGTACATCTTTCCAGGCGCCTCTGCTTCTTGATCGTCTTCGCCAGTTGGTCATTCTAATCGATGAAAGGGCTTCCCCAACTTGGTCCTTCCAACGCACATAAGGTTGTCCTCTTCGCCGAATTCCGTAATTTCCCACTTTAAATACCCGTCTCGTCGAAGCATTTCCATCCATTCAAACGACATAGCAGAGCCAGCGCAGCCGCTGAATATTAACACCCTACACAACGTCCACATCGTTGAGAAGCTCATACAGCTCATTATAGGATCGAATGCGAAAATCATCGCTGACTTCCAGTGGATCAAAGATCTTACTTCGGAGTTTTCTCACTAATACTCGCAAGGCTGTACCATCACTGCTTAACAGTGCCCATGCCTCTCTTCCATAAAGAAGCACCGGCAGGATGAGCGTCTTGTAGAGTATTAGTTTAATCGTACGTGAGAGGTCTCTGCTACTTAATTGCCTATTGAGACCATAGAAACAGCTGTTGGTAAGAATGATCCTACATACGTATGGTCCCCAAGCTTACATGATTTTCAGTGGTAACGGTAGAACCAAGATAAACAAATTCACTGACTACATCGACCGTATTCTGAGCTCCAATACGCCGCACGTCCCTACTTGTGGACAACATACATTTCGTATTGCCCTCATTTACTGTCAGACCCATCTTAGGTTATGTTAGGTTAGCGGACGTGTACTTGTCAATTAAGACAAGTACAGTACCCGGAGGTCGAATTGACCATTGTACAACGTCTTAGTATCTCACACCACTTATGTTGTGTGTGTTAAATTTATAAATGAGTGGTGGGACCTACAGTTTAAAGTCGACTCCGAACGACAGATTTTTGAGAAACTTTTTCATGGCAATTTTATTTACTTTAGTTTTTGCAAGAAATCTGCTGAGAGGAAGTCGCCGAAGAAATATTTTTTTGTATTTTGTCTTGATGTCTGGCCTGGGGCTCGAACCCTGGCTTTACGTCTAATAAGCCAACATACTACCTACTAGACTACGGCGACTTCCATCTTAATAGACGAAAAACTAAAAATTCAATAGCACTAAAGGCAGCAGTAGCATCTCTCTGGGTACGCCCCACGATGTCAATTTCATCAGCGTACGCAAACAACTGGACGCTTTGACATACTGCCATTGCGGTGCACTCCTGCCTTCCGCAGAAAACTCTTAAATGTCGAAATTGAAGAGGTCACATAATAAGGAATTGCCTTGTCTAAAACCTCGCCCGGTATCAAAAGGTTCGGGGAGATCCATTTCTATCTTGACGAAGCTGAAAAAGTTGCTCAACGTCATTCTGCATGGCCTTATCAACTTCTTAGGTATACTGAGCTCAAAAATTGCGGCAAAAATACGATTCCTTATGGGGCAATCGAAGGCTGCTTTATAGTCGACAAAAATAATGTGTGTGTCGACTTGTTTTTCACGGGTCTTCTCCACGGTTTGACGTAGCGTGAAGATCAGGTGGACTTGCCAGGTCTGAAGCCGCACAGATAAGGTCCAATCGGTGGGTTTGCGAATGGATTCCTTTCTTTCACGCAAGACAGGGTGGCTGATATGTATTGCAACCAACTTCAGGTTGTTATCATTTGTAAACCGCTCGTCTGACAGCTGACAGATTTATTCCAGTGACAGTTCATTTTATTATTTACACGCTTACAAAAGCATTTTGATCTATTGCATTCAGAAAAAAAGTTATTCGTGATGGAATTCAAGCGTGATAGTGTGATTGCTTTATATTTGGCTGGAAAACCATAGGTGGCTATCGTTAGAGCCCTCAAGCATTTAAATGTGAATAAATCTTTTGTTTCTCGTACCATTGCTCGTTACCGTGATGCTGGCAGTGTAGCATCGCGTCCGAAAAGTGGACGAAAAAAAACGGTAACAACACCAGAAATGATCCGAAAATTGAAGGCCAGATTTGATCGAAATCCACGCCGCAGTGATAGAAAAATTGCTCGTGAGCTGAACATGTCGCGAGAACGGATGCAACACATAATGAAAAATGAGCTTGGACTAAAGCCATTGAAGTTCCAAAAAGTGCAAGAGCTCACCGATGGACAAAAAAAACTTAGACTGGAAAGAGCCAAGGAGTTACTTCGCTTGCACGAAAGTGGCCAGTTACCGAATTTGGTTTTCTCCGATGACAAGCCATTCCAACTTGAGCAGTTTGTGAACAAACAAAATGATCGGGTTTACTTGCCAAAGAGGTCAGCTGAAAATTTACACCTGCGATTGGCCACCAGAACTCAAGCGCCGCCGATGGTAATGGTGTGGGCGGCCGTAACGGCCGTTGGTCGCTCCCCACTCGTATTCATCGACCGTGGGGTCAAAATAAATGCAGAATATTATCGGGAAAATGTCTTAAAGACAGTATTGAAGCCCTGGGCAGACAAACATTTCGGCCGCAGAGCATGGACATTCCAACAGGACACGCGTCAACCAAGAATGGCTTAAAAAGGAGGTTCCTCGCTTCATTTCCACCGCACAATGGCCACCAAAATCTCCGGAGCTCCATCATTTGGACTTTTGAGCCTGGGGCATTTTGGAGAGTAAGGTTCTCACTACAAAATACCAAAGTGTCGAACATATCAAGACGGCGCTTCGCCGCGAATGGGTCAAAATACCGCAGAGCCACTTTCTTGCAGCCTGTGATGGCTTTGTCGGCCGTTTGAAGGCCATAATTTGAACCAAAGGTGGCCAATTCGAACAAATCTAAACTGATTCTAAAATCTGATGTTATTTCCAACATTTTTTGCTTTTGAACAATAAAATTAAAAAAAATTAAAAAAATATAGCGCTTTACTTTGTTGCATTATATATCAGCCCATAAGAACTTTATATGCGAAGCTTAACAGCCCCTAGAAATAAGAAGAAGTTATTGTTGCTGTTTTGGAATCCGTAAAAATGAGTTTGATACATACGGTACATGCTAATTTTTAAAATGTCTTTTGAGGGTTAAACATAAACATTCTATTTTTTTATATAAAAATTATAAAAAAAAAAAATTTTTTTTTGTTTTTTTCAGAACAATCACAGCTAATGGGTGGACTTGGTGGTCATTCCTATACCGTGTAATACTTTAGAAATCTACCTTCCTATCGACCTTCTTCAGGTGCTTTTTAGAAAAAAATAAAAATAATAAAATAAAATCAACAACAACAACAACCAAGCAGAAAAAACAACAATAATTTTTCTATATTAGAATAAAAAATGAAAATGAAAATTTAAAATTAAGAACAGAAAAAACAGAAATTCATTTTAAATAAAATTTAACAACAACAACAACATTAAACTACAATAAAATTAATTATTAACAGTTTAATAATGTGAATGTGTAAGAAAAAAAAATTATTAATAAAAAAAAAGAAAAGAAAAAAAAACATTTTAAATGTAAATAAAAAATAGAAAAAAACTGGAATATATTTTGTAGAGAAATTGTAAAAAAATGCTAAAAAAAAGGACGAACAGGACGAAAAAAATGATGAATGATAATGTAAAATATTGTTTTGTAATCGAAATTAATTTGTAAAATTTAATTTTTTTAATGCAAAACAAACAAACATTCTAATTTAAATTGATAGAAAATAAATCAAAGACAAAAAAACATTTAAAAAGAGAAAACTTGCAACAAAAAAATTGTAAATTTAAACAAAATGAATGAACAAAAAACATGATTTAAATGATGATTTAATAAATAAATAAACAAACAAACAAACAATAAATAAATAAATCTTTAATAATGCCAGCTAAGCATTAAAAGGAAATGAAAAAAAAAGGATTCTGTTGTTTTATTTCCGCTAAAGCATAAGTTCGAAGTTCGTTTTATACATTACAACGATTTTTTTTCGCCGAGGAGGTGTAAAAGTACTTAACCGCACCATAGAGGAAGTCGTCACATCCTCCGTGTGTGGGGCCCTCACCCACAAAATCCCCCCCCTCGTCTCCTGTGGACTTGTTTGGGCCCACTCCGGAACTACGGTGGTTTTGCTTCGGAGTGGAGTCCTTTTGGCTCTTTGGCCTCTTCATGTCTATATCCGCGTCCAGATTGCGAATCGAAAATTGAGGAGTCATCTAAGCGTCTCCACTATTCCTTTCGTCTAAATCATCGTCTCGGTTACGCTTGGCACGTGTAACAGTATCACCTATGCCGCCATGCTTACTCGTTCTGCAGCCTCAAGATCTCTCTTTTTCCGCCTTAGAATGCGCTCTATGTAATTCACCACCGAGGTCCAATTTTCACTACTCGCAATCATGACCCCGACAATGTTAGCGGCTGTGATCGTTCCAACTATTGACGTCAGTACAGAGCGATAGCTCTGCCAGCGTGCACACTCGAAAACAGTGTGCTCTGCTTCATCAATTACCTCTCCTTCCTCGTGAAGACAGTAAGGGGAGGCGGCCTTGCCCATTCTGTGCAGATATTTTCTAAAATATCCGTGACCCGATAGCATCTGTGTAACGTAATAATTTACCTCTCCAAATTTCCGACCAACCCATGGCCTTATGTCCGGAATAACTCTCGGCGTCCATCTTCCTCTATCTTCCTCGTTCCATCTTTGTTGCCATTTTGGAATGGTGTTTTCCGTGAAGTAACCGGTTATGTGGTTTCCAGCCAATTTCGCCTTATAAATCTCCATCCGCTCTGCTGGCAGCAGATCCACAGGGATTATACCTGCTATCACCAGTACGGCTGGAGCGGACACTGTACGGTATGCCGACGCGATACGCAATGCAGCCGTTCTCTGTACCGATACAAGTGAGTTTACCCGCTTCTTAACATCTAGTATTTCGGCCCAAATTTCGCCCCCATAAAGCATAATGCTGTTTCCAACCTCCATCAAGAGTCTCCGTCTCGCCGGTAGCGGGCCTCCAATATTCGCCATTAATCTGCTGAGCTGTCTACCGATCTTCTGGGCCTTGTTAGCCGAGTGCTGAATCTGGTTCGAAAATGTTAGTCTGGAATCCAGCCTTATTCCCAGGTATTTCACCGAGTATGTCCAGGTATTTCCTAATTACTTCGTTTCCAATACTCATGTCCACATGCAAGGGGATACGACGACCAGTGATTAGCAGCAATTCCGTTTTATATACATTACAACGATAAAGTTAGATTAGATTCGTTTAAACTGGCAACCTAAGCATAGCTCACATGGGTTCTCTCAGATGCCATCTCTGAATACCATTGCAATTACTGTATGGTCTGACTACCTGAAGTCGAGGCAATAAGTCCGTGACATTTGCACGCCAACAGAAAACCAAAGATGATCCCCATTCATGTGTTAGAAAGGCACTTACGGAAGGCTTTTTGAATGAAACACAGTTTTTTTAAATTTAACACACAGCTAAACTAAGCGAGTGATAGTCAAATTCAAGTCAAACTGGTTTATGGCCGTGCTACTATGAATGAATGCTTCTACATACTTACACAATTGGTTACTACAATCCCTATAAGGTTATAAGGAAATCCAGAAAATAACAAACAAGCATCTGTTACCGTGATTATGTGCAACATAGGCTTGATAAGCTTGATAGCATAGGCTTGAAAAGCTGATTGATAAGCTTGATGGCACAATTCCAATAATTTTACGTCAGAATGAAGGCTATTTTTTTAAACGTTAAAGTACACTTACACCAGAAAAGAAGAATTCAACACCGGAGAAAATTGAATTCAAGACTTGCGGCAAAGTACGAAGGAATTTTAAAATCTTCAATTCACAGGGGATCAGTATTTTGGCTTTAATTTGATGATCTGAACCGGACGACGCTACATGCTACACAACTTATACCACATAGTTAAGCGCGAGCTAGGCATGGTTATCTCACGTAAAGGCCTCCGAGATCGTACAACATGGCCCCAATCTTACTTCAAAATGAAACAAATTTCTTGGTTAAAGTACACTTACACCAGAAAAGTAGAATTAAATGCCCGAGAAAATTGAATTCAAGACTTGCGGCAAAATAAGAAGGAGTTTTAAAACAATTCAATTCAATTCACAGGGGATCAGTATTTTGGCACGTAAAGCCCTCTGAGATCGTACAAGATTGCGCAGTGAGTTTTTTTTTTTTGATTTTTTTAATCCACATTGGTTTTCAATGCCCATATAAACTATTCCAACGATCAAATTCGATCTGATTTTCGTGCCAGAATCATGGAAAATTGTTTCATGATTCATGTGCACTCCACCCAGAGAAACTGTGATGAACTTTTGAACGTTGTAACATTTGATGCATAACGGTATCAGTAGATCTTTCAAACGAATAGAAAATTTCGATGATATCATCCTATCTCTCACTTTGAAAAACTTTTCATGGCAATTTTTGTCTTTTCTCAAAGTTTTTTGCCAGAAATCTGCTGAGAAGAAGTCGCCGATGAAATATTTTTTCATATTTCGGTTTGATGGTCTGACCTGGGGTTTCAACCGTTTTACTAGACTACGGCGATTTCAATGCTTTTAATTATGTAAAGCACAGTCCTTTTGATTTAGAATTCTATTCCCTTCTGGTACGAATAGCCGGGGAGGTTTCCACTGGAAACCTTGAGGTTTACAACAATAACTCTGAAATGCTGGACAGAGTAGGCTGTGGTACATATAAGAAGTCTTTCAACTGCAACTTTTAAACTTTGACAGTGGACAACGGTTATCCTAAAGTCACATCTGTCAAATTAGCTTTCATTTATACCGTTTGTTTTGTCTGTTCGCTGAAGAATCTTTGCAGTATTTAGCAACTGTCACGAATTTTCTTCGTAAAATAATCTCCCAGCTTTTTGAAATATGGATACGTATATCAAAAAAAGTGTTCGAATTTGGAAAGACCTTCCAATTCATTTCGAAAAAGCTATTGTTTGGGGTGTGGATTTTAGACTGCTAGCATCAGCGGTATATATTTCCATGAGAACAACGTACGTTGCCCAAGCCAGCACTGTCAAAAGTGAGCACTATGGATCGATTATTATCAACGTTTTTTTAACCAGAATTGGATTATTTGGACACCAACGCCATGTGGATTCAAAAAGACACTGTTAGGTGCCATACAGTTCATGCAACATTGCATATTCTGCGCGAGCGATTGAGTGCACCGTCATCTGACTTGGTGGTGGTGATGTGAACTGGCCATCGAGATCTTGGGATTTTACCTCGTTAGACTTTTTCTTATGGAATTTTACTAAGTCTCAGTTGTACGCAAATAAGCCGCAGAACACAGCGATCATAAAAGCCAACATACCGCTTGCAATCGATTAAATTCAGCAGGATTTATGTGCCAGGGCTATGACAAACTAAATATTTCGAATATGCTTCAACCAAAGAAGTCATGGCGGCCATTTGAACGATGTTATGTTTGCCATGAAAAGTTTCTCAAAAATCTGTCGTTCAGAGTCGACTTTAAACTGTAGATCCCGCCACTTATATGTAAAATTAATATGAAGTCGTCGCCCTAAATGAAGGGATGTAATGACCAATTATGTACGCATGGATGTTTTCCCAACATAATGGTATCAATAGGAATAAAAATGTTCGATGATATGATGAGATTATGGTCGATGGTGGCATTTTTTCCGAAATCCTGTTAATTAACTCAGACAACATCTCAGTATCTAACAACATCCATTCCGCCTTTGATTTTATAGGAATATTTCGAGTCATTCAAAGATAACTCGTCTATAGGTTCCAGTACATTAGGATACCGTTGAAAATTGCTTTACATTGATGAACTGGCCAGAGCTAGTACAGAGCCTACAAACTCCAATATGCTACAAAGCATTCCAATTGCCTTTTTTAAGCTGGGTGTTCCTCGTTCTTCGTTCGTTTTACAGGCAGTTTCAACTTTCGTCGTTGTGTCTGCAATATCTTTAGAATGTGCTGGAATTGTATGGAAGAGGACTGATAGGTTAGGTTAGGTTAGGTTATAGGACGTGTACTTGTCAATTAAGGTCGAACTGACCCATTTTACAACGTCCTAGTTTCTCACACCACTTATGTTGTGTGTGTTAATTTTATACATGAGTGGTGGGACCTACAGTTTAAAGTCGACTCTGAACGACAGATTTTCGGGAAACTTTTGCATGGCAATTTTATTTACTCTCAGAGTTTTTGCCAGAAATCTGCTGAGAGGAAGTCGCCGAAGAAATACTTTTTGTATTTTGTCTTGATGTCTGTCCTGGGGCTCGAACCCTGGCTTTACGTCTAATAAGCCAACACACTACCTACTAGACTACGGCGACTTCAAGAGGACTGATTATCTTCTGCCTTTAAATCACTCCGACATCGTTGGCAAAATTGCAATTCTCATGTCAAAATTTTTTATTGCGAGATGTCCCAGAGACTTGACATTTCAATGCATCCATGCATTTACAATGGCTTGTTTGGTCAATCTAATTAGTGTGCACCGGCCTAGGGTAGTGAATAATACGTTAGTTGGAGCTGCGCTAAGAGCACCTTTTTCGTACTACGTTCACGTATCTCCCCAAGACTAGTATTAACTCTGTTGTGGTCAGAACAAACGCAACACCATTCAGAAAAAAATTTTGGCTCATATTCCACAATTTCGGTACGTAATTTTGAAGCTTTCATAAGCAATATCCATACGCATCTTTTCTGCATGGATTTGAGGCAAATGTTTACAAAATGACGTGTAAGAGTACACCTCCTGGTTGTGTACTGCAAACGCCAATTTAAAATCGTACAACGCCGCCATGTTAGATTCATTACGCCGTTATCTTAATAGCTTTTCAACATATGCGATAACCAGAGGATGTTTATCTCTGTCTCTTATGACGTTAATAACTGTCTTCGATTAAATAACGTATGTTTTATAAAAAAATGTTTCTTTCATTTCACTTGACTTAATCAATCGCATCTTAGGCTTCTATTTTATGAGGGCAGCGAGGCATCGTTATTAATCATTTGTTTGCAACAATTAACTTCTTCTACTAATGCTACTGCTATTGGCATGTTAGGCAATGGCCATTAATAACAAATTTATTGTGGCCTTAATTGCTAACCATAAATTTCAATTGTTACAGGGAAAATGGTTTACAAAGGCTACAATAAAAAGAAGTAAAAAAATAGAAAAAGTTCATGAAACACAGCTTCAAAAAGGACTGTAAATAAACCAGCAGCAATTAATAGAGAGACAAAAAGAAAATATTACAACCAGAAACACTCGATATAAAAATGGAATAAAAATGGAATAAAAAACGATGAAAAGAACGAAAGAGTCCTGACTGATTGCATCATACCCTACAACTAAAAAAGATAAACGAATTAAATATTAATAAGAAAAGGGTGTACTTGATAAGAGAAAATGCAAAGATGTGATCCTTTAGGCATATCGGATACCATTCTCTTCTTCTCGGCTACGTGGTACAATAATACGGAAAATATGTTATACTTTCAGCCTCTTTGCGGTCATTACACTACTACGGTAGACATTATGTAAAATATTTAATTTGGGACCCCTATTATAAAATGACCAATAATTGCTCCAACTAGCACCATGCTTGTTATAGATATATATATATATAACGGGTGATTTTATTATCTTTTTGGCAACACTGGTTTAAACAGCTCACGCATGTTTCGTGTGTTTTGTTTCACTGTCAAACATCTTCAGTTTGGTCTATAATTTAACCATGAATCGTCTTACAAACGAACAACGCTTGCAAATCATTGAATTTTATTATCAAAGTGCGTGCTCTGTTAAGAAAGTTCATCGTGCGCTTCTTCCATTTTATGGTCAGTTTAATCGACCCACTGAAGCAGCTATTGGGGCTATTGTGATTATTGATTTAAAGACTCTCTTCTTTCGCCATTCTTCTTTCTCGCCATAATACTACTCTTCCACATTGCTTAGAATGAGTCAAATTTGCTGCAGTATGAGTTTTACGTTGGTTAAGTTCTAGAGATCGGTTTTGCTGATGGAGTTGGAACCGAAAATACTAAATACGACTTCGTTGTTTTTGCTTAATTGTATACAATACTAGCCAGATTTCAGTCAAAGTGGAACGGAATGGAATTTTCAACTGCCTAAACTGTTCAATGCTTAGTTCATCTGACTGCAATTGTCCGAATACTGTCTCACGCTATTAACTCTACTATTTCCATACATTCATTCGCCTCCATTCATTGTCAGTATATTGTCTAGACGGCAGATCCAAACTACGTATGTACTTGAGCGATTGGCATTGTTTTGTATTCTCAAGACTTTAATTGTCATGATATTTATTTCAAGTATAATATTACGCATTAATATTTCCATTGAGTGAGATAAACAATTAGGTGTACGGCCTATGTGGAATACGCCAATATTATTCTCATTCTAATTGAGCAATCTATAGAATGGCCTCTACTTTATTTCTGCAAGGAATACAGCCCGGTTGCAAGTTTATTTCATTTAAATCGGTCTCATGCAATTTCTTTACCTTCCTTTCAGCTTTTTGGACAGCGTACGCTTCATATACAATCATAAGCTGGGCTACTCCAGCATCTTCTAGTCTGGGGTTTGCACTCAAACACTTGTTTCACAACACACACATTCGTGCGAAGAATATAGCCAAACTTCCACTTTCTTTTTCTTATTTTGACATGAATAGGAATTTGTTTCTTTAATTACCACAACACCTCTTCTGTTTTGTGATGGAACAAAATATTTCCAGCAATCCTCGAAGACACAGAGAACATTAGAATTAGCAACACGACAACGTTGAAAATTTTTAGTTACGTCCGTAGCGAAAATACTGACGGCATCTACACTTTTTGTTCTTTTCCGACTTTCCTTACAGGATTCCGTAAATCGGCATTCTTTCCCACTCTCTCCACCACCCCTTTTATGAATACCTTAATAATGATAACAAACAATTTGACCTGTTCAATTAGGATACCATAATCGCCGTCATCTAGTAGGAACTGTGTTGTCTTAGTAGGTGTAAGGCCTTGGTTCAAATCCCAGAGCAGACATCTCGAACAAAACAAATATCTTTTGGGCGACTTCCTCTCATCAAATTTCTTGCAAAAACTCTGAGAGTAAAACAAAATTATCATGAAAAGTCCGGCCACAATATAAGTACTGTGAGAGACTAGGCCGTAGTACTGATAGAAGGGTTGTAATGACCAATTAAGTAAGTAAGATGTACTTAGAAAGGAGTATCGGTGTGTGAGTTAACAGCCAAATGTGTTCCTTTTCGCCTAGTATGCCTAAGGTGATGACTTTTTTTTGCATTATTGCCTTCTACTCACTTACGAAAAGTGGTGACAATAACACCCTTGACTGACATTACTAAAGAAGGGAATTTTCCGTTACAGTTGTCGAATAGGAAATGTTTTTTTGGAACATTGTGACAGAACTATAAAAATTGCCCGCGGTAGATGCTGTGAAGTTACCGTGGTCTAGTAGGTAATGAGTTGCCTTATTAGGCGCGAGGCCACGGTTCAAATATCTGGTCAGACATTTACAGACAAAACGAAATACGAACAAATAAAGGGTCCGCCAAATAACTTTTTTTTTCAAAATGCTTTAAATAAAAACTACTGAATACTTTCTCAAATTTCTTTTTTAGTTGAAAGTACAATCCTTCCGGTTAATAATGGAAAATACTTTCATTCAAATGGCTGCTTCGGCTGGCCATGCAGTAGCCTACACGATCGGTCCAATTTTTAAGCACATTATCGATTGTGTGCAGCTGTATTTCAACAATGGCTTCACGAATATTGTCCTTTAAAGCGTCAATTGTCTCTGGCTTGTCGGCGTAACACTTATCTTTGACGGCACCCCACAAATAATAGTCCAACGGTGTCAAATCGCAGCTCCGAGGTGGCCAAACGACATCAGCCCTGCGGCTGATAATGCGATCTTCAAAAATAGGGCGCAAAACAGCTACACTCGAAGCTTCGGCTGTGTGGCATGTAGCGCCGTCCTGTTGAAAGCAAATGTTGGCAATATCCTCCTCTTCAATTTTTGTGAACAAAAATTCGTTCAACATGGCCCGATACGATCGCCATTGACTGTAACGGCCACTCCTTGCTCATTTTCGAAGAAAAATGGCCCAGTTATGCCTCTGGCCCAAAATCCGCACCAAACAGTGACTTGTTTTGGGTGCGTCGGCTTTTCAATGTATGCGTGCGGGTTTTCTGTGCCCCAAATGCGACAATTTTGCTTGTTTACATACCCGCCAAGATCAAAATGAGCTTCATCCGAAAAGATGATTTTTTGCCAAAATCGGCATCTTCTGTAAGTGGATCGCAGGCCCACTTAGCGAAGCGAAAACGCATTGGATGGTCAATTGGCTTCAACTCCTGAACCAATTGGAATTTGTATGGCGTCATACCAAGGTCTTGATGCAAAAATTCCTGTTCAATTGTTGATAACGACGGTGAATTGATGTTGATGGCATTTCACGCAATCTTTCTGCCACAGCAGCAATATTCTCGGGTGTACTCACTGTTTTTGGATTTTCACGCTTTGGTTTATCGATGAGGATGCCAGTTTCTTTCACTTTTTTCACAAGATAACGAACATACGGAGCTGACGGTGCTTCTCTTCTTCCAAAATCTGTTCGGAATTTTCGCACACATTCTGCAACATTACCATGATTTTCAAAGTAATGTCTCAATATTTCCCAGCGTTGTTCAAGCGTATACACAACCATATTCGTTCAGCGGAAGGATAAAACTAATTATCTGTCAAATCAGACATGAGCTAAGTGTTACCATTCACGAAATAAGCACTAGTTGAACAAAAAAACGTTAGATGGCGGACCCGATATTTCCTCGGTGACTTCCTCTCAACGGATTTTTTGCAAAAACTCTGCGGTTTATTTATTTATAATTGACATGAAAAGTTTCTCAAAAATCTTTCATTCGGAGTCGACTTTAAACTGTAGGTCCCGCCACTCTTGTATAAAATTAAAGTACACAACATAAGCGGTGTTGAGAAGCTAGATTGTAATCCTGACTGAAGGGTTGTAATGACCAATTTAAGTATGTAATTGTGCATACATACATAAACCCTTCGGTGTGTCAGCTAGCAGGCAAATATTGTCTGCGGTCTCAAGGTCTTCCTCTTGTTCTTGAAAGTCAAAGGCAATGACGTTATTTTGCCTGGTCCGTACTAAAGAGCAGTGTTGACAATAGCGTCCTTAAAGGTCTACCACTGAAGAAGTGAATTTTTTGTACGGAAAATCGTTACATTTAGCGAATAGGAAATGGCTCATTGGAGCAGTGTATTGGAACTATAAAAATAGCGTGTTTTGACAAGATATGAACTTAAACACACAGTAAAGACTTCTGAGGGTAAAATATTGCCCAAAAAGTCTTGTACCTTCTACTGGTCAAGCAATTAGAAATGTCAACGGCCCTTACTTAAATTTAACGTCGCTAACTAGGCCTGAAATCCATCATCCAAAGCGATTAGAATTAGGTACTCCTTATAATACGGTAAATATGCCACAGTATAGCCAATAGAATGTAATAACTTCTGCTTCTATTGTTTCGACCACTATAGTATATTGTGTAGCATAATTGAAGCACTCACAGCAACAAGAGAAATAGTAGGCCTTCGATATAATAAAAGTATAGAAAATAATAGAGACTCTTAGCTAAGGCAAGAGTGTAATAAACAATGACAAGCGTTTCTAAATAAAAACAAAAAAAACCTCCAATATTTTCACAAAAACCCCTCATAGCATAACAGAAGCTACATGAACATGTGTTACAGGATATACTGCTTACATGTATACATTCATAATCCTTTTGTCCTACTATATGGAGCACACACACACACACATGAATGTTAGAAGGATTTTTCTTTCCAGCCTAACAATTATATTTTTAAGAGAGACTAACGTATTAGAAACGAGAAACAAAACACATATCCTGACTGTAAATAAATTCAAATAAAATCCAAGGCTTTCAGATGACAACATGAAAAAGGTATTTAAACCACAATAAATTTGAGAATCTCTGCTTTACACCTTAAGATCCGTAAGGCACCTGTGTATTAGTCATCTTCTTCGTATTATATTTTGAAGATGAATGAGAGAAATTTTCGAAACTCCCTTAAAATAATTCCCTGATGCTGGTGATGGTAGTGGTGGTGATGGCATTAAATAAGTTTCTTTGGCAAAATGAAGCTCACATTTCATGTATGTACGTAAGCCTGTTGCTATTTTATGTCACTCATATTCTCCTGATATTGTTCTGTTATTAGAGCCTCTATTCATCTTTTTCTTTCTCAAGAGAATTGCTAAAGATTTTCATTGTAATTCGAAGATATTTGTTTGGTTATATGAAAAGCCTGGTAATGCCTACTAATTGTCGTGTCCTTTAGAAATTTATTTCGTAGACAAACATAAAATGCTTAAAATAATTTAACTTAAGGAGATTTCATGAAAGTAATTGGATCAGTTTTAAAAAACAAATCAAATTTTACAAACGTGTTGGTGGCAAAAAAAATTGTAATGGTGAAATGCGAGGCTATTAAAGTGAAACGGCTATAGTGATAATGAACAGCACAATTCCGTGAAAAGATAAAATTTATAGGATGCAATCCCTTTCCAATAAATCCAATCAGAAAGCCCTAGCCCTCCAGACCTATTTATATAGGGTGAAATATTTAGAAGTTTAAATTTAAAAACCGCAATGAAACAAAAACGGTTGGAAATTTATTTTTTTGTTGTGAAGTACAATTTTTCCGATTAGAAATGGAAGATTATTTCATTCGTATGGCTGCCACAGCTGGCCTCACAGTGCCTTATTCGATCATACCAATTTTCGTTCACTTTTTCGAGTGTCTAGAGTCGTATCTCGGCAATGGCATAACGAATGTTGACTTTCAAATACTCAATTGTCTCTAATTTGAAGGCATAATACTTTTCTTTAACGGGTCAAATTGTACAACAGTGTCAAATTGTAGCTCCTTAGCAGCCAATTGGCATCACCATTTCGGCTAATTAAGCGGCAATCAAATGTTTGACACAACAAATCGGTTGTGGCATGAGATGTGTGGCTAGTTGCGCCATCCTGGTGAAACCAAACATCGTTCACATCAATACCATGAATAACGGCTACAAAAAAATCGGTTCTCATGGTGCAATAAGTGTCTCCAATGACCGTAATAGCAACACCGTCCTCGTTTTCAAAGTATTATGCCGCACCAAACTGACACTCATAATGGGTGCATTGGCTTCTGTAATACCACGTGTAGGTTTTATGAGCCCCAAATACGGCAATTTGGCTTCATTAAAGCACCCACCAAAATGAAAATCAGCTTCATTCGAAAAGAAGATTTTTTTTTGGCAAAATAGACATCGTCATGCAGTTTCTCGTTGGCCCAATTACCCCACGACGTTGCTCAAACGTAGATCTGTCCATTACGTTCTGTGCAGATAATCTACTGAATTTTGTGACAGAATGGAATGGCAGAAGTATTGCCAGATTGGAAATAACCGATGGTTCAAATTTAATAACGATAGATGGCTCCACTCGATATGCCGGGCAAAGTCCTTTATTCCAATTGCAATCGCTTCCATCATATATGTTAAGAGCTCCTATACATTTTTCAACGTACGTGAAATCACACGAATGCAATGTCTTTTGAGAGAAAAGAGATCATGTAATAAATATCAAGTCCTCTCTTCTACGGAGTAAGATTCAACGAAGCATATGGATTCTATCCTAATTTCCAGTTTAATTATGATCTAGGTAACCTCAATGCATTGATCACTTACTTACTTAATTGCCCATTAACAACCCGATTATCAGATTTTAGCATGTACTTCCTTTCAGGCGCCTCTTGCCTTCTTGAGCTCCTTCGCTTGTTGGTCACACCAATCGATGACAAGGATTCCTCGGTTTTCTTCTTTGAAAACAAACAAGGTCGTCTTCTTTGCCACCTTCCTAAAATCCCCGAATCAAACATGCGCCTCGCCGGAGCATCCTCATCCATTCGAACGACATGGCCGAGTCAGCGCTGCTCATACAGTTCATTGTTGAATCGAATGCAGAAATGATCACCAACTCGCACTGAACTGCAGATCTTACGTAGGACTCGAACACTCTCAAGGCTGCTGCTTAATAGTGTTCATGCTTCTGCATCATAAAGAAGCAAGAGGAGGATGAGCGTATTGTAGCTTTGTCGTACGAGAGACCTCTCTGCTACTCAATTGCCTATTGAGACCATAGTAGCGCCAGTTGGCAAGAGTGCTCCAACGCTCGATCTTCAGACTGACACCATTTTTGGTGCATTGATCGCATAATAGATGTTTAACTGAGGTACGCATTCTGTACGTCCGCAATAAAGTCCCCAGATAAGTACCTATGGATACTTACGAAAACCTCAGAATAATCCACCATTTTACGAAGCTACACAGGCGGCACTCATGAACACATTTAAGCAGCGATGCTACATTAAAAATGGACTTTCTGACTATTTGATTATCCAGATATTACATTATACCTTAAGGAAAATCCTGCTACTGCGCAATCCTTTAATCGTTATGAGGATAGCGAAGACTTCCACTTGGAAAAGTCCTCATACTTCTTTGAAGACACCATACATCATAAGAAGTTCAAACTGCTGAGAAAGAGTAGATCAAAGTTCCATAACACTACACCCAATATACCAAATCAATACAAAAATTAAAGAAATTTAAACAGAGAGAGTTTTATCTAGAAAACAGCACTTGGTAACCCTGTCATTCTAGAACCAATCACCTAAATATCTAGAAAAAGTTGATTAATTGAACTAAAACATAGAAACAAATAAATGATAAAAAGATGGAGGTTCTATCGTCCTGACGAATGTTAGGATATTCATCGACATCAATAAGGATAATCCCTTGATTAGTACCGCAGTGTTTCCTTCCTTCTGCGATATATTAATGCCTCACAGGCCACGAATATGGCTTCTTCTGATCCACTGCAGGACTCAAATCTGTTCCTAGATTGTCTTCACATTTCGTTTCCGCGATTATCTTCTTCCAAATCTTTCGGTATTCGGCAATTCGATATACTTTTGTGTATCACAGGTGCCAAGCCCACGTGAATTACTAAAAAATAATTAATATTCCTGTCACTAAGACCGCCGATAAATGCCTATCGTATGATGTCAGAAACGTCTTATAAGTTCGAAACTAGCCGCCAGAGATTCAAGTAAACCCCTATCAATTTTTCAGACTACGGCAACCTGGTCCATTTCCCGCAATTCCTTTATTAATGACAGTTTGCATCGTATGCACAGGTTTTACGATTATTTAACCGTGAGGCCCAAATAGTAATACATGTTCTCTCAAACTAAATGCGCCAAATATGCTCCCATTAGACATGATGTCTACCAAATTAATTGTAAAACATGGGAGAAATTAAGCGAAAAAAATTTAAATTTTCTACGAATTGCACAAACGAAACGATAATGTTGCAATCACGTGTGTGGTAAACTTGAAATGACGGACTGCATTGGGGTTGCACATGAATTTTCAAAATTAACAAACTGCTGTCAGTCAGCCAAGGGGCAAAAATTTTCATTATTTGCTTTGGCTTTTTGAAATGAAATTTGATTACAATTGTGTGCATCTGTTTGTTACGTTTCTGAAACTATGGTGAACACTATTGTGGTGGTGATCCCTTTTGTTTTTATTTAATGTCAGTTGTACACTTTACATGGAGAGGGCTTGCTATTGCAACTATAATAGAGGATTACTGACGTGATATTTGTTTTTCGGACTAGAAATTATGTGACGGCGTTGAGTTGGTGGTGTAGGTTCGGTTGAGTAGACTCCCGATTAGTACCCAGCCTGGCTCTGAGCACTTGTCCCCATAAGGACTGGTGCCAGCGGTGCATAGACAACCACAGGACGTTTTTGGGTAACTACACATTGTGGTCAAGGATGGCAACTTCGCGTGGGGACCCCTTTTTTGCCATGAATGCGAATAAAACAGAAAAACTCAAAGCATCCACTCTCGCCAGTGAACGCAAAACACTCCCTAGACAGGCTCCTGCTAAAAAAAGCAGTTGCCTCTTCAATTCTTGTCAGCTTGACGGAGCTATCATCAACTGATGTTAAGGATACGGCTTCGCTTATCAAACTTTCGGGTTGGTTTTCCAGCGTAGGATAGTCGTGCTTCTAATGTGCGGCCCTTGCACTGCCCATATTCTTCCCCAATTTGGTGGAACTCGGGCAGCACAGGGACTGCATATCCCCTGGCTTCACAACGGGCCTCTATTCGTGCTCAAGTGTGCTTTTCGTGTCAAAGCTAGCACTCCAACTTACTTATCTACCAACTCCGATAATCCCCTTACGATCATTATTTGCATTCAGAAACTTCATTAAAAGAATCAATTGCAGCATCAAAGCAATCTCCAAGCATTTTACTCTTGAAAGTGAAATATCGATAATAAATAATTACATGTCATCCCTCGTACTATACTATAAAATACTAAATAGTTATTAAAATAATAATTGTTTTCATATACAATGTACATGTCCCCTTCAATTTAATGATGATGATGATGAATTCATTCAAAAACTTATTTTAAACCGTGTGCGTGACATTAGAAAATATAACCTCACTTTCATAATGAATTGTTCAATTGAAAATTTGTTTCATTATTGTTGTTGTTGTTGCAAAAAATTTGTTTAGTCAATAGCCTTATAAATGCCAAACAATTAAATGTTAAAGGCCATCACATTAGATTTCAGCAGCCCGACAGTCAAATGATTGATACGAACAAATTTATTTTTTAAAAAAATTTCGTTTTTAGAAATTCAATCCTTTTTTCATGTGTGGGCCTATGCACTGTAGTTGTAATCATAATTTAATTTAATAAAAAGGCTTACAGGCTTAGTGAGAGGTAGAGAGACAGACAGCCAATAAAATTTTAATTTTTAAAGTTCAATTGATATTCAATGGCATCGTATTGTTAATGAATGATTGGAAATATTTTTCCCAATTTATTTAAATGGAAAATTTAAAAAAAGTGTCTCTCTGAAGAGATGAATAGAAGAGAGAATAAAAGAAATTGAAGAGAGATTTTTAAAATTAAAATTTTTTTATTGTTTTCAAGGCATGTAAGTGCCATCCATAAGAGACTAATTATGTATGAGGTTGCTCTTCTTGTCTGCTTTCTAATCCCGTTTAACTTTTTAAAATGGTTGCCATATTGAATTCCTTCCATAATGCAATAAAATTCTAGTGTTCGGTAATAAATTGTCGGCAGAGAACTCTAAAAGCAAATATCTCTGACGAACACTAATTTTGCTCAAAATTTTGGTTACAGATTTTCAAAAGATGTTGAGGTTATAAAGGCAACACTTCTCTGCTGTACTACGATGCTTTGACGATGATTTGTTAAATCACAGCGCAGAACGCTATCAATGAGGACAGCGGGAAGATTACGACCATTAAATGATGACGATGACAAATTAAATCACAGTGCAGAACGCTATCAATGAGGACAACGACGATCGGTTTTACATGGGTACCTGTCCGCGTGGACCTAATTTCATGGTGCTCTTCGCACAGGGTGAAATACAATGCGTATACCAACGCCCCCAAATGTAGCAGACTGCTACACCTGCGTATCAATACGAAACCATGTATTTGGACATGATATTCCCCTTGGTTAGGAGCAGAGCCTATCTAAAACTCCTTCCGATCTTTGGATCACCCGGTTGAAAATGCAACTCCACACAGAGCCTACTGACTAGACTCTTCCCGCGATTTGTGTCCAAACCACAGCCACCACGATGCTCCCAAAAGGGGCCACACCAACAGCCAGGCAGGAACCGAGGTTCCAGGGGCTCCTGGCTCCCGTGGTACCAGAATTAAGTCTCCGGTCAGACCTCGTAATCAAATCGATTACTACCAGTTGAACTCCAAACAGTTCGGAACTGGTGGCCCACAGCAACACAATAAACATACATCGACATAAAGAACAACACTTACAGTACTGACATTGAACAGCGTCCTCACGGACGAGGCTTTGGCCACATGATGTGGCACCAGGAGTGGACAAAACAAACGTAACAGGAGAACACACATTAACGCAGCAGGCTTGACAGCGGCGGTGACGGCAATGACGGGGATGACTGGGATGACGGGGATGACGGGGATGACGACAGCGAGGGAGAGGGGCAAATTGGGCCCGCACATAAACAGCAGCAGCAGCAACAGGCACGGCGAAGCGGAGCAAAAGAACCAGCAGCAATCAATTCAAAACTGTCAACGTTCGCATGCCTATCTGCGCCCAGGGACAGACGAAAGCGGCAATAAGAGCAAGGGGCGCACGACACGGAGCGCACCACGTGGGTGATCACATTTCGGGGTTGCCTTCGCTATATCTCCTATTTCTCCTAACAAATACTTTACGGGCAAAATCGCCCAGCTTCCCTAAAGTCCGGCTGTCCACTAAAGGCCTACTAAAATCCCAACCCGCCCCATTATGGGCTATTCCCATACTATCTAAGCACCTAATGTCATCATAGTATGAACACATTGTAATAATGTGTTCGACAGCCTCAGGTCCCCTCCCACACCCGCATTCCGGAGAGTCGGACAGACCTCTTTTATGTAAAAATTCATTAAGTCAGCCATGTCCCGTAAGTAAAAAACCCAGACTTAAGCCGAAGCCAAAGTCCGGACATCGACGTACCAAGTCCGCGTCACGTATGAATCCATACGTTAACGTGTTAGTCCATCGGGTATCAATGAGGACAGTGGGAAGACTACTATCCCCAGCCAAGGCAAGTTCAAAGTCGCGATTCAGCTATTTACAAACAAAAAACTGCTGGCCCTAATGGCCCAGCCGCTGAATTGCTTAAGACTGGAGGTTATAAGCTGGTGGAATACATGCACCAGCTTATTTACAAGATATGGCTAGAGGAACGAATACCCATCCCACATATAACTGTCAGACTGTCACTCGCATTCGATCTGTTCAGAACTCTCTTAAGTGGTGACACGATGGTTTCACTTCAAAAATGTTAGCGATTTAAATGAATATACATACATACATAATTGGTCATTACAACCCTTCAGTCAGGATTACGACCTAGTTTCTCATACCACTTATGTTCCGTATGTTAATTTTATACATGAGTGGCTGGACCTACAGTTTAAAGTCGACTCCGAACGACAGATTTTTAAGAAACTTTTTCATGTCAATTTTTATTTACTCTCAGAGTTTTTGCCAGAAATCTGCTGAGAGGAAGTGGCTGAAGAAATAAATTTTGTATTTTGGTTTGATATATGGCCTGGGGCGCGAACCCTGGCTTTACGTCTTATAAGCCAACAAACTACCTACTAGACTACGGCAACTCTTTAAATAAATACTTGTTACCTAATGTCTAGTCGCCATAGTAGTTACATAGGTAGTGCGCTGGCTTATGAAACGTGAGGCCATAGTACAAGTCCCAGCCCAGACATTTCTGACAAAACGAAATTAAAAATATTCGTTCGATGCCTGCCTCCCAGCAAAAATTCTGAGGGTAATTTTATGAAAAATTTTCTCAGAAATCTGCCATTTGGAATAGACTTTAAACTGTAGGTCCTAGGTTCATGGCTGAAATTAATGCACACAACAAGGATGGCGTGAGAAACTAGATTCTAATCCTAACTGAAGAGCTGTAATGAGCAATTAAATAAGCAAGTAATGTCAAATTGTCGGCCACTGTTCTTTTTTATGTCTAAAAGGACTAGAAGACATCGGAAGCTAATGTCGCAGGGGTTTCCATTGATTTTCTGCACACACTTAGTCTTCAGTATCAGAATATATTTGTATGGACGGCTAGAAAATAAATTTCTCAATCTCTTCATGATATCTCATGTAGTATTCAAACGATGATTTTGATCTGTAGCTCACCACTTTGTCAAGAAAGAATACATATATGTAAGCATCTTATCCTTTAAAAGGACATGTTAACCTCTTTTTAGAAAATCTTTATTACCTTCATTGTATGAACGCTATTAGCTCTTGATGGCATCGCCTGTATAGGATCGATTAAAGAACATCTTATCGACCACTACTAGGATTTTGCAGGTCAAGTTTTAAGGCTTCTGTATAGACAATGTATTTAGACGCTGGTGTCTGTACTTATACCTTCCAGGCATTTTCTGTTTAGTAATTCTCTCCAACGGACTGAATTGCAATCCGTTCCTAATGGCTACTGTCGTTACTGTAGCTCATAGCTAATAGCATAGGATCTTTGGCGAATGTTTGATATACGATATCTTCGGAATACTATATATTGATTCAGGATACCTTCTGAAAGGGATTTAAGTTCTTTCTTACAGAGACGGGCTTGTGTTACTGTAATCAATCTGTCAATACTGAAAAAATCTGTCATATTACTGCGGTGCCTGTTCTGTTGGATTTAAGCCCGTTGAATGCGATAATAAAGACTAGAGTCATGGAGACTGTGTTTGGGTTAAGCAGACACAAGTCTAAAGCAAAGATTAATCAAGGAGCATCGTCACCTGTCAAGTCGAACGGCTGTTAGTTCCATCCTTAACTATTCTCTGGACAGCCGCAGTGACTCTACCAGTGCTCTATGGTTGTGCAGAATGTTTCGCAACGAGAGTGAGTAATAAAAATAAAAAGGAATAATTTCGTTGCCTCATACTCTCTTGAAGTCGCCGTGGTCTAGTGGGTAGTGTGTTGGCTTTTTAGACGAAAAGCCAGGGTTCGAGCCCCAGGCCAGACATTAAACTAAAATACAAAAAGTATTTCTTCGGCGACTTCCTCTCAGCAGATTTCTGGCAAAAACTCTGAGAGTAAATAAAATTGCCATGAAAAGTTTCTCAAAAATCTGTTGTTCGGAGTCGACTTTAAACTGTATAAAATTAACACACACAACATAAGTGGTGTGAGCAACTAGGACGTTGTACAATGGGTCAATTCGACCTCCGGGTACTGTACTTGTCTTAATTGACAAGTACACGTCCTCTAACATAACCTAACCTAACTAGGTCGTAATCCTGACTGAAGGGTTGTAATGACCAATTATGTATGCATTCTCTCTTAGGAGAGGGACCACTCTGTGTAAACAAATGGGTGAAAAACATATAGCGCGACAGAAGCGTGATAATTGGTTCTAGAATGAAATATTCAGAGCCCACGGGAAAATATGCTTCCAAGCAAAAATTTACGGCAGAAAGTAAAAGCCGAAATTATCAGAAAATAGCAATTCTATCTGACAGTCCTGCTGACATCCGAGCACTCAGCTCGTAAAAGGTTGACTTGACAATGAGTAGGCAGATCAAATAGCGAGGAGGGTAGCTTCAAACCGCTAATGAGACTAAAACATTTCTGTAGGAGTAGGAAGAGGAGCCTGAAGGCGGACCAAGTCAAACAGGTTTAAGTTCGCATCAGACTATTCAGAAATTGTTTGAGGCTATCAACGAGGAATCGTAGAGTTAAAGTCAATCCCAATAAGTATGTTTCGGATTATCGAAACACATACTTGGAACCTGTGTTTCGTGCTTAAATGCATCTCAGAAAGGAACGCTTTGGCAGGAAGCGGTTTTTACTGAAGTCGAACAGCATTGTGAAGTTTGTCAGGGGTTAACAGGATTGCAGGAGATATTATGGAGATATCCTATATATGTTGAGAGCATGTAATCTGTTTTTTTTTACTTCCATTTTATTATAGAAATCTGTTGGGGTATACAAAACATCGATTTGTTTCGGGAAAATGCTTTATTCTCGTCACCAGACATGATATGTCGGACTCTCCTAAAAACTAAAAAACGGACTCGACTAAAAACCCGCCTTGTCTCCTCACCGGGGAATCATTCCACCTCGGAACTCGGTTGTACTACTTCGAGGTGGACCCCTTTTCTGGCATATGTTCCAGTTCTATCATCGTCAGCCTGCGTCCAGGCTCCGCTCTATTTTCATTCTGTTGCGTCTAGGTCAAATTTCTTCCTTCGCAGGACGTGCTCTACAAAGTGGTTTACTGCGTTCCAGCTCTCTCTACTGTTTATCATTTTCAGCACGACGTTTGTAGGGCTAGTGACGCCGATTTCAGCTTCGAGTCGCTGACGGCTTTCGACTCATCGACGACAGTTGAAGAAACTGTGTTCGGATTCATCTAAAGTTTCTTTCTCTTCAGAAATACAGAATGGCGAGCGGCATTTCCCCATGCGATGCAGGTACTCTCTCAAATATCCGTGACCGGATCTGAGTTATGTAGTAGTCTACTTCGCCGTTGTTTCTGTTTTTCCACACTTGCAACTTGGGAATCAGTTTGTATGTCCACTTTCCATGCTGTTCATTTTCCCAGCAAAATTGCCATTTTAAGAGTGGTTGAGTCGTACTTTGCGTGGCGTTGAAGGTCATCCGGCGCTCATATGCTTGTAGGTCTATAGGAACCATTCCGGCTATAACTAGGACAGCTTGTGTCGATACTGTGCGATACGAGGATGTCACTCGTAGAGCAGCTATTCTCTGCGCAGACAGTAGTTTTCTAGCCCTGATCCGGTTTTCCAAAGTAGTAGCCCAGATTTCAGACCCATAGAGGAGTATGCTATTTCCAGCTTCCATGAGTAGCTTCCTCTTACTTGGGAGGGGTCCACCAATGTTTGCCATCAGTCTACTTAGTTGAGTTGTTACTCTAGCTGCTCTCGCTGTTGCACACTATATCTGCTTACTCTATCTCACCATGCTGTGTAGGCTTTAACAAAATAGATGCACTTTAGAAAAGCCCCTCTATTTATTATGTATGTAGTACGCTTCATATACTGCACTTTTGAAATGAATACAACTATTGTTGTTGGTATTTTATATACCCCCCTCCCCCCATTTTTAATGTCTCCTCGCCTCCTGATCATCTTGCTATTGTGCATAGATATGCATTGTTAAAGTCATAGCCATCGCCAGAGCTAGAGCGAGAGCCAGAGTCAGAATTTAAATGGAATCTATTGAATCCAACTGAATGAATGAATGAATGGCAGACTGATGATGTGAATGAACAGGAGAAATAGCGAAGAACAGTAAAAAAAAACGCCAGCCATTCAGGTTGCATAAATTAATATCAACAACAGCAACAAAACAAAGCAAAAACAGTAGCAGAATATCGAAAAAAAAAAACGAATGAAATAATAAAATGCCAGGCTTTATTAAAAAAAAATTCAGTGAATCTTTATTAATATTTCAACAAAAAAAATTGTTTTTTTTTCATCTTTACGCCAGGGAATGCAACAAAAGGAGAAGAATTTTTTAATAAAAAAAAGAGAGAAAATAATTCACGATTTATTTTCAGTTGATGGCACAGGTATTATTAACAAATATTGTTTAAAAAAGGAAGAACGGAAAAAAATCCCCTACAAAAATACCCTCCCCCCTCTAGACAACTCAATCGTTTCAACAACATCCTCTAACGTAACCGTATCACGCAGTCATTGCAACATGTATTTCATACAGCAGGAATTTTATTTTATTTCAACGTTTTTCTCATTTTTTGGACGAAATGCGTCACTTAATCTGATGTTTTGCTAACGAAAAGAACCAAAACATGTGAGAAGAGAGAGAGAAACCATATATAAAGGGTGTTTTTTATAGAGATATAGAACTTTAAGTTGCAATAAAGCAACGATGGATTATTCGATTGACATGAATTTTATTTATCCGAAAGATAATCTTGTAGCATTACATTTTAAAAATGATTTCTGGCATATGACCGCCACAGCTGGCGCGGATGTAGTCCAATCTGGACGTCCAATTTACGATGACTTTTTCCAACATTTGTGGCCGTATATCGGCAATAATACGGCGAATGTTGTCTTCCAAATGGTCAAGCGTTTGTGGCTTTACCGCATAGACCAATGACTTTACATAGCCCCACAGAAAGTAGTCTAGCGGTGTTAAATCACAATCTTGTAGGCCAATTCACAGGTCCAAAACGTGAAATTAGGCGGTCACCAAACGTGTCTTTCAATAAATCTATTGTGGCACGAGCTGTGTGACATGTTGCGCCGTCTTGTTGAAACCACATCTCCTGGACATCATGATTATTCAATTCAGGAATGAAAAAGTTAGTAATCATGGCTCTATACCGATCACCATTGACTGTAACGTTCTGGCCACCATCGTTTTTGAAAAAGTACGGACCAATGATTCCACCAGCCCATAAAGCACACCAAACAGTCAGTTTTTCTGGATGTAATGGTGTTTCCACATACACTTGAGGATTACCTTCACTCCAAATGCGGCAGTTTTGTTTGTTGACGTAGCCATTCAACCAGAAGTGCGCTTCATCGCTAAACAAAATTCGCTTATGAAAATCGGGAACAACGGTAATCTCGTTTTGGGCCCATTCGACGAATCTACGCCTTACTTGATGATCGTTTGGCTTCAAATCTTGCACGAGTTGGATTTTGTAAGCACGCAAACCTAGATCCTTCCGCAAAATCTTCCATAAAGTGGATGGACACGATCCAATTCCTGTGCTCGATGGCGGATGGACTCATTCGGGTCTTCCTCAATGCTACGCTCTACAGCAGCAATAGCTTCTTCTGTACGCACCGTACAGCGTCTCTGGAGATGCGAGTTATCAATAAGAGTAAACGTGGTGCGAAAACGTTCCATGGTTAATCGAATTAACTGCTCTGATGGACGATTTTGTCGACGATAAAATGGACGTAGTGCGCGATACGTTTTCCGCACAGAACCATTATTTTCGAAATAAAATTGCACTATTTGCAAGCGTTGTTCAGGCGTGAGTCTATTCATGATGAATTGCCAAACCAAACTGAGAATAAATCACTTGACAGCTGTTAAATCGGTCGCCATCTGGAAAAGTGATGCCAACTTAAAGTTCTATACCTCTGTAAAAAAACACCCTTTATTTTCACGAGTTTTATTGTACATTCTCCCTCTCTTTTTTAAATATTTTTAACGTTACGTAACGTATTCGTTACTTATTTGCATAATTTAAGTGTGGAAAACATTTCTTTTCTTTTTTCCTACTTTTTTTTCTTTTTTTTTGGGTTAATTATGGTAATTGACATGGAAATGGCATCATCAGGTTTCATAATTTCCTTCTTTTTTTTTTTGTTGTCATTATAATTAAACTTGTCTGTAATGTAATGGTTATTAAAGAGAAACTCAACTTAATTTAAATTACACGTAAATGTTATGGATTTTCATGTCAATTTTTCTCATTTCTCAATACGACATTTCATATTCACCCCCTAAAGCTCCGCAATAATTACAAAACTTGTAATCAAAGTAAGGTATGCAGAGCTGGAGTACATTATGACTTCAGTGTTCAACCTTAAATTACAGAGAAATACACTCACAAAAATTCTACCGAATATGTACTTTACCAGACAGTCTTAGTTTTAATTAAACCACCAATCTGTGGCATATAAATACATACACAAACAATTGGGCACTACAGGGTGGCTGATATGTATTGCAACCAACTTCAGGTTGTTATCATTACATACAAAAGCATTTTGATCTATTGCGTTCAGAAAAAAGTTATTCGTGATGGAATTCAAGCGTGATTGTGTGATTGCTTTATATTTGGCTGGAAAACCAACCTCAGGTGGCTATCGTTAGAGCCCTCCAGCATTTAAATGTGAATAAATCTTTTGCTCCGCGTACCATTGCTCGTTACCGTGATACTGGCAGTGTTGCATCGCGTCCAAAAAGTGGACGAAAAAAAAACGGTAACAACACCAGAAATGATTCGAAAAGTGAAGGCCAGATTTGATCGAAATCCACGCCACAGTGGTAGAAAAATTGCTCGTGAGCTGAACATATCGCGAGAACGGATGCAACACATATTGAGAAATGAGCTTGGACTAAAGCCATTGAAGTTCCAAAAAGTGCATGAGCTCACGGATGAACAAAAAAAAGTTAGACTGGAAAGAGCCAAGGAGTTACTTCGCTTACACGAAAGTGTAAGCGTTACCGAATTTGGTTTTCTCCGATGAGGAGCCATTCCAAATTGAGCAGTTTGTGAACAAACAAAATGATCGGGTTTACTTGCCAAAGAGGCCAGCTGAAAATTTATACCTGCGATTGGCCACCAGAACTCAAGCGCCGCCGATGGTAATGGTGTGGGCCGCCGTAACGGCCGATGGTCGCTCCCCGCTCGTATTCATCGACCGTGGGGTCAATATAAATGCCGAATATTATCGGGAAAATGTCTTAAAGACAATATTGAAGCACTGGACAGACAAACATTTCAGCCGCTGACCATGGACATTCCAACAGGACTCAGCACCAAGAATGGCTTAAAAAGGAGGTTCCTCGCTTCATTTCTACCGCACAATGGCCACCAAAATCTCCGGATCACAATCCGTTGGACTTTTGCGCCTGGGGCATTTTGGAGAGTAAGGTTCTCACTAAAAAATACCAAAGTTAAGAAGCCAATACGCTAGACTGCAGCGAATACCTAAATACGAAAACCTTTATTCACAAAAACGTTCTTAATAGAGTCATGATAGCCTAGCCTTAGTTTCAGCCGTCTAAGTAATGTTCTTGGTTTCTCCAAGTAAATTTCTGTCCGCAGGATGTACATCAATGCCGCTAATAAATACTACAGCTTAGGTTGAGCTACTCTGCTCGATCTTAAATTACAAGGTAAGTTTCTTTTACGTCAAATCAAGTCTCTTAGAAGTCGTCGTAGTCTGGCAGGTAGTGTGTTGGCTTATTAGACGTGAGATCAAACATTTCCAACAACACGAAATACAAAAAAATATGTCACCGGCGACTTCATCACCTCTCATCAGAAGGGTTGAAATTACCAGTTATGTATGTATGTAAATTTATTATGGATATGGTTGGCTGGTTTCCACCCCTGCTATCAAGTCAATTGGTATCATTAGATGCCGTTTTTGATGAACCATCAGAAGCTATGTGTAACTCATACAGATTTTATCAGAGAAAGGTTCCCTTTATCAATGCATAATACCCCGGGATCACTTACCATGGATGCTATGGCAGTGTTTAGGTTAGGTTATGTGGGAAGGGTGGCACATTACTATATTCACAATTCCTTGCTTTTACCCAGTTGCCTATTGGGTATCTATTGCGAGCCTTCAAATAAGAACTTAGTAATGAGAAAAAGGAAGAAAAGAAACGAGAAGAAATGAGAAGAAGAGGAAAACAAAATTTAGAAAAAAAGAAAGAAAAGCGAAGCACAATATTAAGCCATCATTGCACCCACAGATGGGTGCCGCTAAACATATCCCCCTAGCTAGTTAGTTAATCCCGGTTATGAACCCTATTAGATCCTCAAACCTGTTGTCTTCCAAATCTGTCAGTTCATCTAATCAAATGCCGAGTCATATTTGCCTACGCTCACGCAGACAACGACAGTGGCATAGAAAATGATTCTCTGTTTCCCCTATATCTTTACATAACCAGAGGCCTAATGTGAAGGGATATGTTTGGAAAGATATACTCAACGAAAGGGAACATAAAGAAAGGTAAAGACTCTTCTCAAACCAAATGGGTCAAATCTTTTGTTGAGAAATAAGAGAAGATCTGAATCATACATCAAACTATCCAAGAATAACCTGAGTTTGAAAACCGGCCTTTTTGACAGGACACTGTAGGGTCAGAGCACACTTATTTAGAATGGAATTTCTTTCGTGTCCAAAATAAATATTCTGTGACGATGAAAATGAATCATTGGAACATGTTCTTGAAATCTGCGGGGCCATAATGCATTTCAAAAAGAAACACCCTGCCGTATATCAGGTTCTAGGCAGCTTAACTCTTACCTCCACCTTATTATGATGTACTTTTCTTTTGGATATGCACCTCTATTCATATAAAATCCAACTCACTTAACAATTAAAGCTGCGGCTGGCCTTACAGAGCGCCATATACTATACATATACACTGATTGGATGCTAGAGCAACCTGCTTTCCGTGCTAATTGTTCAATGAAAATTTTCTTCATTGATGCAGCTCTTAACTCACCCGGTGGTTCAGAAGTGTCCTTTGACAGTATTTTATGGAAAATAATCCTGGAAGACTATGTCAGAATGCGGTTGAAGATTGTGAAATAGAAAGCATATGATTTCAACAAGATGGTTCCAGAAGTTACCAAAAGGAATATTTTCATATTTTCATGACATCAATTGGCCACCAAAATTGTACGAATTAATGCCTTTAGACTTTCTTGTGGAGATGCGTTAAAGATGGTATCTAAGCAGACAATACCACTGCGTTAAAGCATTTGAAAACCAACATTCATCAGGTGACTTCGATATGGACAATAGAAATGTGCGATAAAGTGTTCGAAAATATGTGATAAAGTGTTCGAAAATGTGCGATAAAGTGATCGAAAATGTGCGATAAGGTGTTCGAAAATATGCGATAAAGTGTTTGAAAATGTGCGATAAAGTGTTCGAAAATGAGCGATAAAGTGTTCGAAAATGTGCGATAAAGTGATCGAAAATGTGCGATAAAGTGTTCGAAAATATGACATAAAGTGTTCGAAAATATGCGATAAAGTGTTCAAAATGTGCGATAAAGTGTTCGAAAATGTGCGATAAAGTGATCGAAAATGTGCGATAAAGTGTTCGAAATTGTGCGTTTTGCTTTATTTTCCTTTTAGAACTGAAAACTGGCTAACCCTGTATTAGCAAGCCTTCTATTGAAACACATCTAAAAGAGAGGGGAAAAAATAACACACTTTCCCCTGTTTCCAAACAAAACTAAGTCTCTTAATCCTTGATTTTTGCTTTTTTCCTGTTTTCTAATCTTTTCACTAATGCTGCTCCTCATTTCAATTAAATAAAAAAAAATTAGAAAAAATGAGGGAAAATGGAAAACGTTTTTATTTATTTGTGCCGTCTCTACAATTTCTACATTCAACTGCTTAAATATGCATTTTAATCACTTTGCGAGAGAGAAAGAAATGAGAAAATGGCGGATATTAAATATGATTTATTAAAACAATTTGTTTTTAAATCACTCGTAAATTATTCATGACTCTTTTATTCATGCTGAGCATTTCTAATAGTCCTGCGAACATCTTGGCTTTTGGCTCATGCTACTCCACTACAATTTTGCTTCTTAGGATTTTTCCTTATGGGGCAGAGTTATGGCAATAAGGAATGTAAAGTAAAATAGAGAGCAAATATAAATGCAAGGGAATGTGTATGGAAGAGGTTACGATGCCTCGTCGTTATAGTCCTGTGTTGTGCTGACTTTCTCCTCCTCCTTCTGACTTCTTATTTCCGGCATATTTTAATTTCTGTTGATTGCTTATATTTTCGTTTTATTTTCTGATTAAATACTGTGAAGAAATTATAGAATTTTTTGTATAGGGTGGGACATTTAAAAGTTTAAATTTAAAAATGCAATCAAACAAAAATGGTTTGAAATTTTGTCAAAATTTATTTTCTTGTTGTGAAGAAACAATTGTTCCGGTTAGAAATGGAAGTTTATTTCATTCATGTGGTTGCTGCGGCTTGCCTCACAGTACCTCATTCGATTGCATCAATTTTCGTTCACTTTTTCCAGTGTAAGGGCTCGTATCTCAGCAAAGGCATCAAGAATGTTGATCTTCAAATGCCAAATTGTCTCTGCTTTGTCGGCGTAATACTTTTCTTTAACGGCGCCCCACCGAAAATAGCCCAACAATGTCAAATCGTAGCTTCTTTAATGGCTAACTAAACGACCATCGAACGTTTGACGCAATAAATCGATTATGGCATGAGATGTGTGCCAAGTTGCACCATTTTGTTGAAACCAAACATCGTTTACGTCAGCATTACAAATGTTGCTCTTCAAATGCTCATTTGTCTCTGATTTATGGCACCCCACAGTAAATAGTCAATCGCAGCTTCTTGGCGGACAATTGGCATCACCATTTCGGCTAATTAAACGGCCATCAAACGTTTGACGCTATAAATCGATTGTGGTATGAGATGTGTGGCAAGTTGCACCATCGTGTTGAAACCAAACATCGTTCACATCAACACTATGAAAAGCGGGTACAAAAATATCGGTTATCATGGTGCGATAGGTGTCTCCATTGACCGTAATGCGTGCGACGTTCTCATTTTCAAAGAAATATGGTGATGGTGATGCGGTGATGCCTTTGCTCCACAAGCCACAACAAACAGTGATTCGTAATGGGTGTATTGACTTCTATAAGACTACGTGTGGATCTTCTGAGCCCCAAATTCGACCATTTTGTTTATTAACGTACGCATCAAGATCAAAATAAGATTCATTCTAAAAAAATGTGTTTTTTTGCAAAATCGACATCATCGCGCAGTTTCTCGTTGGCACATCTTGCGAAGCGGATGGTCATGCGGTTTTAACTCTTGAATGAATTGAACTTTATATGGCGTCATACGGAGATCTTTTCGCAAAATACGATGTGAACTGTTTGCGTGAAATGTTCAATTCTTGAGGGCGATGACGATTTGAGGTTGACGGATTCTCTCAAGCACACTCTCAGCCACAGCTTCCATATTTTCGTATGTACGTACTGTACGAGCATGCTCACGTCTTGTCAAATTAACAGTGAAACCAATTTCATGAACTTTAGCAATAAAATTGCGTATACCAGGCACTGTTGGTCCTTCTTTGCGACGAAATTTTGTACGACATTTTCGTAAAATTTCCCACCAATTAATTGTCTTTGTTTTGGAAATAAATTTCCAATAAAAACCAACGTTGCTCAAACGTAAATCGATTCATTACGTTCAGTGAAGATAATTACAGTGAATTTAGTGACAGAATAGAACGACAAAAGTATTGCCAGATTCGAAGTAACCGATCCCGTTCAAATTTGAACCGATAGATGGCCCACCCTATACTTCAAATTAACTGTGTTAACAAATATAGAGTCTATCTACCATGCAGAGTCTATCTTTATAAAGGGTGTTTTTTATAGAGGTATAGAACTTTAAGTTGTAATAAAACAACGATGGATTATTCGATTGACATGAATTTTATTTATCCGAAAGATAATCTTGTGGCATTAAATTTTAAATATGATTTCTGGCATATGACCGCCACGGCTGGCGCGGATGTAGTCCAATCTGGACGTCCAATTTTCGATGACTTTTTCCAACTTTTGTGGCCGTATATCGGCAATAATACGGCGAATGTTGTCTTCCAAATGGTCAAGCGTTTGTGGCTTTACCGCATAGACCAATGAATTTACATAGCCCCACAGAAAGTAGTCTAGCGGTGTTAAATCACAAGATCTTGGAGGCCAATTCACAGGTCCAAAACGTGAAATTAGGCGGTCTTTCAATAAATCTATTGTGGCACGAGCTGTGTGACATGTTGCGCCGTCTTGTTGAAACCACATCTCCTCGACATCATGGTTATTCCATTCAGGAATGAAAAAGTTAGTACTCATGGCTCTATACCGATCACCATTGACTATAACGGTCTGGCCCCCATCGTTTTTGAAAAAGTACGGACCAATGATTCCACCAGCTCATAAAGCGCACCAAACAGTCAGTTTTTCTGGATGTAACGGTGTTTCCACATACACTTGAGGATTACCTTCACTCCAAATGCGGCAGTTTTGTTTGTTGACGTAGCCATTCAACCAGAAGTGCGCTTCATCGCTAAACAAAATTCGCTTATGAAAATCGGGAACAACGGTAATCTCGTTTTGGGCCCATTCGACGAATCTACGCCTTACTTGATGATCGTTTGGCTTCAAATCTTGCACGAGTTGGATTTTGTAAGCACGCAAACCAAGATCCTTCAGCAAAATCTTCCATAAAGTGGATGGACACGATCCAATTCCTGTGCTCGATGGCGGATGGACTCATTCGGGTCTTCCTCAATGCTACGCTCTACAGCAGCAATAGCTTCTTCTGTACGCACCCTACAGCGTCTCTGGGGATGCGAGTTATCAATAAGAGTAAACGTGGTGCGAAAACGCTCCATGGTTAATCGAATTAACTGCTCTGATGGACGATTTTGTCGACGATAAAATGGACGTAGTGCGCGATACGTTTTCCGCACAGAACCATTATTGCACTATTTGCAAGCGTTGTTCAGGCGTGAGTCTATTCATGATGAATTGCCAAACCAAACTGAGAATAAATCACTTGACAGCTGTTAAATCGGTCGCCATCTTGAAAAGTGATGCCAACTTAAAGTTCTATACCTCAAGAAAAAACACCCTTTACATTCAGATTTTAGAAGAAAAACCTTCTGCCCCGTGTAGTTTGTTGCATCAGCATTTTGCGTCTAATAGCAGCTCATAATGCCATTGAAATTAATTAGAAAAACGGTACTAACGGCTAAAAATATCTCGCATAACCACACCAGGCAGACATCAGCAGCAGTGGGTGTGGGCTTCAAAATTCACTAGCAAAACGAAAATTAAAATGAAAATTTTGAAAATTCTTAAAAAAACCAACAACAACAACAACAATAAAATATTTTCTGTAAAAGCCAAAAAAGCAAAAGCAGAAAGCTGCTCTAATTATCAACTTGTTGAATGTCAAAAGGAATAACGAATGGCTGGGCATAAAACGTTTAAGCAAAGGGTCACTGATGATGACGACGACGACGACGACGACGTATTGGGGATTATGAAGTCAAATAGTTAAAGACAAACACACTTCTACATACACTCAGGCTTAGCTACATATATATGTACATAAACGCACACACACACAGAGAGAGAGAATTCCATAAAATATGAATATCCTGCTCATTTATGTATACCAGTGCTATACTGCCTGCCTGCTGACTGTTTTAGTTTCGTTCAACTGTAGCAATGTGTTGAGAAAAATTGTGTTATAAAAGTAAATATTTGTATGTGTGTGCATGTATGTACATGTGTGTGTATGTGTACTGTAGTATTTGTTTTGGCAGCAAAGTGTTGGCTAAAATGACTGCGCCATAATTTTATATTTGTTTTGTAAAATGGTTTAAGGCCAAAGCCTTATGGAGCTTTTAATTTTAAAACAACTGCTTGGCAAATAAAAAGAAGGAAACAGCAACTGGCAGATTAAAAAAAAACGAATATTTTAAACCCTAAAAACCAATTACGGACTTTAGTGTTACTACAACAAAATTTTGTTTGAAAAAAAAATCAAGAAAAAAGCATTTAAAGCCTCTGCACCGGCAGATGTTCAAAAAAAATTGAAAGAAGAAAACAAAATTCAGTTGTTTGATGCAGAACTAGACAAAAGTACTTTAATTTTCAAATTAAATGGAATGACACCTTACATTATATTACATATATCGGGTGGGACATCTATCGCTTTAAATTTGAAGCAGCGGTTATTACGAATCTTATGTCATTCCCTATTCTGTGACAAAATTCTGTAAAATTATATCCACTGATCGTAATGAATCGATTTACGCTTGAGCAACGTTGAGATTTATTGGAAATTTATTTACAAAACAAAGACAATCGATCAGAAATTCCAAGAAAATGTCGTACAAAATTTCGTCGCAAAGAAGGACCAACAGTGCCCGGTATAAGCAAGTTTATTGCTAAAGTTCGTGGAACTGGTTTCATTGTTGATGGGCCAAGACGTGAGCATGCTCGTACCGTATGTACACCCGAAAATATCGAATGTGTGGCAAAGAGCGTGCGTGAGAGAATCCATCAACAGATACTCGTCCTCGTTCCCAAGAATATTTCAAGCACCAACTTACATCGAATTTTGCGAAAAGATCTCGGTATGACGCCCTACAAAGTTCAATTGGTTCAAGACATGACATTCGCTTCCTTTTCGCTTCGCTAGATGGGCCAACGATAAACTGCACGATGATGTCTATTTTGCCAAAAAAAACCATCTTTTTGGAGAAACCTCATTTTCATCTCGGTACGTTGCACAATTTTCATATTTGGATCTGAGGAAACCCACATATGGTCTTACAGAAGCCAATGCACCCATTACAAGCTTGGTCCGGCTTGTGGATTGGAGGCATCATTGGCCCATATTTTTTTGAAAACGAGGATGGCCCAACCATTACGGTCAATGGAGACACCCTTCGTATCATGATGACCTCAATTTTTGTAGCCGCTCTTCATGGTATTGATGTGAACGGTGTTTGGTATCAACAAGATGGTGCAACTTGCCACACATCTCATACCACAATCGATTTATAGCGTCAAACGTTTGATGGCCGTTTAATTAGCCGAAATGGTGATGCCAATTGGCCGCCAAGAAGCTGCGATTGACTATTTGCTGTGGGGCGCCGTAAATCAGAGACAACTGAGCATTTGAAGGCCAACATTCCTGATGTTGATGTGAACCATGTTTGGTTTCAACATGATGGTACAACTTACCACACATCTCATACCACAATCGATTTATAGCGTCAAACGTTTGATGGCAATTTAATCAGCCGAAATGGTGATGTCAATTGGCAGCCAAGAAGCTGCAATTGGCACCGTTGGACTATTTTCTGTAGGGCGCTGTAAATCAGAGACAATTGAGCATTTGAAGGCCAACATTCCTGATGCTGATGTGAACGATGTTTGCTTTCAACAAGATGATGCAGCTTGGCGCACATCTCATGCCATAATCGATATGTTAAGTCAATTATTTGACGGCCGTTTAATTAGCCATTAAAGAAGCTACGATTTGACATTGTTTGGCTATTTTCTGTAGGGCGCCGTTAAAGAAAAGTTTTATGCCGACAAGCCGGAGATAATTGAGCATTTGACGGCCGAATTACGACCTTATACTCTAGATAAAGTGCACGCAAATTGTTACGATCGAATGAGGTACTGTGAGGCCAGCTGTGGCAGCCATATGGATGAAATAATCTTCCATTTCTAAACGGAACAATTGTACATTGCAACAGAGAAATAAATTTGGAAAAATTTCAAACCGTTTTTGTTTTACTGGCGTGTTCAAATTTAAACTTTCAAATGCGCCCACCCATTACAATTAGAAAGTCAGTGCGGTCTGCAATTATTAAACGAGTAAGAAGGTTTGGCAATGACTTATGCAAACCTGGTAGCCTTGTTTACTTATGCTATTTAATATTCCATTACTGTTGTGATATTAAAACCCGAAAAAAAAAACTTCCAAACGTATGTAAAAATTAAACGAAAATAATTCTTGTCCTGTTTGCTGTTTTTAATATTCGCTTCTCATATGACTGTGGCTGACAAACACTGGAATTAATTTGCTTATCTATGGAATGCAGATACAATTAGAAAATATTTTTAAACAGACAACGAACGAGACTCCAAGAAAAAAAAACTTTAAATGCTCGTTTCATTAAATATTCAACACAAATTTATTTAAAAATTTCACATGAAAAAAAAACAAAGAAAACTAGAGGCTGACTGACTAGCAAACTAGGCTTTGAATGAGAGTGAGAGAGAGGAAGAGCTGAGCAGATGATGATGATGATTTTTAATGCCTGGCACTGCAACTGCATCGGCATTAAAGCAATTAAAAGTAATGAAAATCACAACAACAACGACAAAAACAATAAAAAACAATTTCAAAAGTCAGGCATACACAACACCTATACGGCTGTAATGTACATGGCAAGCCTGATGTCTCATAATAAGAGCAGCAAGAGAGAGGGAAAATAACCTGGTGTGCTCATTAGTTTCATGAATTTTATGCTGCCTTTTGAAGATTTTCATACAAAACCCTTCATTATGTTCCCTTAACGAGCGAAAATGTATTTTTCTTGTTGGGTTTTTTTTTGTGTTTTTTCTAAATGAAAAACTCTAAAATGCTGAAATACTAGCTGAAGCAACATAATTTTGATGAAACGATGATGAGAATGACAAGGCAAGCCATAATTTAAGCAGAGCAGCAGTAACAGCAAAAGACTACGTAGGCAAAATACAGACGAAGAAGAAGAGGAAGAAGAGCAATTAAAACTCAATTAATATTATGACGGGTAAATGCTGGAAAATAGCGTAAATGTAGCCATTTCCAGGAGACGAACAACTCAGGCAAATGATAAACAACAGCAACGACAACAAGTCCTTGTCATATGTACACTACACCTGGGTACCAGCAGTACACTGATGCTACAACCCGTGAGTTTACTTTTTAATGATTAATGTTAAGCGTTTAGAGATTTAGTTTCAAAGGTTTGTTACACGAAACAATCCAAACAAGTTACTTACAATCATAAATTTTTAAAATTTTTAATTCATTTAAAAGCTTTAAACGCTTTTCGTATAATTTAAAATGCTTGGGACTTTGATTCCAAAATATTTTCAATTTATCTCTCCAAGAGAGATTCGCTGCCAAGGCCATGCAAACCACATACTTCTGATGACAAGACATAGTAAGTCTAATCCATTGTGTGTATAAAATTATATGGTGACCTACTGCGTTCACCCGTGGCATCACAACGGGCCGCTATGCGTGCTCAAGTGAGCTTTGTGAAATCAGAGCTACCACTCAGACCTAACCTAAGCCTTTGATTGGATACTATTGTTAGAATAATGGGTGACAAGTCTAACACGAAATTGATCCACCGGCAATTAGACCGCTCCAGCACTCACTGTCCTCTCGATTGAACCAGTAAATTCTATAATATTTGAAAATGCTTTGCAACGAGACTGAATAATAAGAGTGAATGGAAATGTGAAAAAATATTTTTGCGGCGACTTCCTCTCAGTAGATTTTTGGCAAAAACTCTCAGAGTTAATAAAATTGCCATGAAAAGTCTTTCAAAAATTTGTAGTTCGGAGTTGTCTTTAAACTGTATTGCTTGTCACTCATGTATAAAATTAACACACACAACATAAGTCGTTTGAAAAGCTGGGTCGTAGGCCTTACCGAAAGATTGTAATGACCCATTATATAGTATGTATGTATCATACATATATAATTTGTTAATTACAAACTATTTTAAAAGAGAACGCATTCTATGGCATACTGATGGGATGGTAAGGATAGGCAATGGAAATGAAATGAAATAAAATATTTGGAACCCCTAGGCAACCAGAAGCTTAAGCCGTTGAAACATGAACTCAATTCAACTTGGTTAGACGGTGTAAAGAGCGGTACATTGTAATATTATAAGACAGAAAGCAGCATAGCACTCTGAGCAAGGGCAAGTGAAATATGGTCACTCTTTGATGGATAGCAGGTTAGATAAGAACTCGATTAATAAGGCCAAAATCGATCTATGAAGTGGAAAAAGAAGTTTGGAAGGGATTATTCGGCGAAATGGAAGGTAGAGAGAGTCTCAAAGCCTATCGGTACTCCAATCGAATGATTTTAAGACAATCTAAACTTTTGCTGACTAAATACAACAGGAAAAAGAGATTTTAGTGATGCATCAAACTATCCTATAAGTAGCTTATAGAAGGGCAGACTACCAATATAAATGAGAAGCTTGAATTGGTTCTAGAAGTTATTATATTCGAAGAAAAATAACTATTTGGTCATGGATTTATTGAATCCACCACGTATATGAACTCAATTAATGAACCCTATGTAACCTAAGTCGCCGTAGTCTAGTAGGTAGTGTGTTGGCTTATTAGGCGTAAAGCCAGGGTTCGAGCCCCAGGCCAGACATCAAAACGAAATATGAAAAAATATTTCTTCAACGACTTCCTCTCAGCAGATTTCTAGCAAAAACTCTGAGAGTAAATAAAATTGCCATGAAAAGTTTCTCGGAGTCGACGTTAAATTGTAGGTCCCGGCACTCATGTATAAAATTAACACACACAACATGAGTGGTGTGAGAAGCTAGGCCGTAATCCTGACTGAAGGGTATTAATGGCCAATTATGTATGTAGGGTTTGAACCTAGGCCTCATGTCTCATCTAATAAGCCAACACATTACCTATGAGCCTACGGTGACTTCGCCGTTCCTATAATTTAAATCTGCTGGGGAATTCAATTTCAAACTGTTTTGAAGTTATATCTGCAAAAAAACCGCTATCTGCTTAGGCGAGCATTTAGTGCCAAGGCTATGTAAACGGCATAGTTTTGCTGGTAAGAGAAAAATTTGTAGAGATTCTTTGTAATTTCGTTCAAAGGTATCGTAAGTCGATAGGGAATTGGAGCATAACAACATGCATGATAGAGATAAATAAAACCACAGAAAATGGAAGCAAATTATCTGGGATGGGAATAAAATTAGGGTCACTGTAGTGTATTAGATAGCGTGTTTGTTTATTTGTAACCAAACCATGTTTCAACTCCCAGCTTAGACATCTCAAATAAAGCAAAGTCTAAGAAAATATTTCTCTTAACGACTTCTCAACAGTTTTATGGCAAAAAACTTGAGAGTAAATAAAATTTCCGTGAAAATATCTTCAAAACTGTCATTTGTAGTCGACATCAAACTATAGGTCATGCCACTCATGTATAAAATTGGCACACACAATCCTGACTAAAGAATTGCAATGAGAGCAATACGGTAAGACACTAAACTTATATGGATACAGAAATCATTCTAACGAGTGCCGAACCAACCATAACAATATGCAGGTGGCTAGCAGATAAATCTCGGATATACAATCCATTTGTGGCCTATTGTGGCCATTGTTTAAACAGGCTGAATAGTTTTGAAAACAACTCAATTAAAGGGTCCGCCAAATAACTTTTTAGAAAATGCTTTAAAAAAAAAACTACTGAATATTTTCTCAAATTTCTTTTTTTATTTGAAAGTACAATCCTTCCGGTTAATAATGGAAAATAATTTCATTCAAATGGCTGCCTCGGCTGGCCATACAGTAGCCTACACCAGAAGATGCCGATTTTGGCAAAAAAAAAATCATCTTTTCAGATGAAGCTCATTTTGATCTTGGCCGGTATGTAAACAAGCAAAATTGTCGCATTTGGGGCACAGAAAACCCGCACGCATACATTGAAAAGCCGACGCACCCAAAACGAGTCACTATTTGGTACGGATCTTGGTCTAGAGGCATAATTGGGCCGTTTTTCTTCGAAAATGAGCAGGGAGTGGCCGTTACAGTCAATGGCGATCGTTATCGGGCCATGCTGAACGAATTTTTGTTCACAAAAATTGAAGAGGAGGATATTGGCAACATTTGGTTTCAACAGGACGGCGCTACGTGCCACACAGCCGAAGCTACACTCGATGTTTTGCGCCCCATTTTTGAAGATCGCATTATCGGCTGCAGAGCTGATGTCGTTTGGCCACCTCGCAGCTGCGATTTGACACCGTTGGACTATTATTTGTGGTGTACCGTCAAAGATAAGTGTTACGCCGACAAGCCAGAGACAATTGACGCTTTAAAGGACAATATTCGTGAAGACATTGGTGAAATACAGCTGCACACAATCGATAATGTGCTTAAAAATTGGACCGATCGTATAGGCTACTGCATGGCCAGCCTTAGGCAGCCATTTGAATGAAATTATTTTTCAATTCACTTGAAATCTAACTGGTTCCAAAAATGTGTTCCGAATGAATATAAGTGTTCTCTGAGCCCGGTAAGCAATTTCAGATTCTTCCCGGATGGTTTGATGCATAACTCAGATCTCTTCTTGTTGTAATTTCCCATTAAAAGTTAATGCCTCAAACTCACTTGGCTTGAGAAGAATTTTTTACTTTCTTTATTTTCCGTTTCGTTGTGCGTACCTTAGCAAACATTCGCTCTCATTTTACAGAAGTTTTCTAGCCCAATGAATGGCTGCGGAAGTTCACCATTTCGCAAGCTCGTCTGCTTACTCATTGCCTGGAACTGGGGCTTAACAGAGGTTAACCTTAGTTTCTCTACATAGGCCATTCAGTTTCTCCAAACGGTCTTACGCTATCTTCTATAGTATTGAACCTCAAGAGCCTTAAGTGCCAACTGTTTGAATAACAGTCTTACTATGTCTTATATTTTGTACCTCCCATACCAGTTGAATTCGGCAGATTTGTTGTGAACTTAGACTTCTGCTTGGAAGATACCCTCGATTTGTCCCACGGGCTCGAAATATGCCCGCTTTTTTAAGAGGGTATGTTCGCAAAGCCAATTTTTATCCTTTAAGGCTTTATATCTGTGGTGTAGCGTGCAAAAATAATTCGAAAGTGCTGGTTAAGTCCTCATAGTGATAATACTGTTAACGTAAGTTAAGTTTCAATTGGAGGATGTTTTGAATGCGTGGGTTGGTCTAAATTGAAATTTTATGAACATCAAAAGGCTAATAGTGGTGAAAAATGTTTAACAAAATATACAACAACAAAAGACAATACAACAACAACCATAATAATAATGACAACAACCAAAAATTACAAAACATTTAAAGGACATAAAAAGTAACCAAAAAAAAAAAAACTATGGCAACACGAAAGTGAACAAAAACAAAACAAAGCGAAGTAGGAGAAAGCAACAAAGTCGGGGACAAAATCTAGGACGAGAGAAGAAATCGAGGGGTGGCTGTGTTAATGTAACGAAAAATTAATTAATTGTGAAAAACAATATTACAAAGGAATACCAAGCGTCGAGATGGGTGTATGTCAACTGTGTTGCATGGCATAACCGCTTTGGTGGTAAGTTTACTTAACAAACAAATTAATTGGTGAGCATAACTTTCGTTTGATAATTAAGAAAACAAAAGATCAACTTACCTTAGAAATTTAAGGTGGAAATTCTTTTCTTTTTTCTTGCTTTTTGTGTTTAAAAAAAATTGTAAAAGAATATTTTGACAGACAGAAACAGTGGAATGTAAAGAAGTTTCCTTTTCTAGTTCCAAAAAAAAGAGGGGGATTAAAGAAAATTTAATATTGTATTGTAAGGAATTATTTTATTGAGAATTTTTTTCATTAAATATTTTATTTTCTTTCAATTCTCTTAACGGTCTTAAGCTTGGACACCTTTTTTTACTACCTTTAGGCCAGATATGACCCTTAAAATTCAAAGACAAACCCTTAGGACAGCAGCTCTACAAAGTGATAATTTTCTTAAGGTTTTTCAACTCCAACAATGCCTTGTTATTGTAGAATACAATTTTTTTGTTACAAAAGTTTTTGGATGTTTTGGCTGGTATTCTAAGATTTTATTGTGGTGAGCTTGACGCCAGCCTGCAACATTTACAAGCAAAATAAGAAAAAAAAATTCGAAATAAAATGTGAAAATAAAATAAAATTTTATTCAACATCATATTGTTTTAAATCTAAGGCATGTCTATTAAATATTCATGACTTGTTTTCTTTCCCATTTTTTTTCTTCTACACTTTATTGTCTAAATGATGCTTAGCATGGCTACAATGACAGAAGCTGCTGTTTATTTTCAATTTTTTCCCCATTTTTCCTTCTTTTTTATTGCTGTTTCTTGTTAGCCCCAGAGTTGTTAACCTTTAGCTGTATTACAACAACAATAAAAAAAATAAAAAAAGAAATAAAAAAAATTAAAAACCAACGACCTTTACTTCATGCTTAATAATCATAATAATTTCTATAACACCCCCCCAAGTGAAGTTGTTGTGTAAAGTGGAAAATGGAAATCCATTTAAAGCGTTTTAAAGTTTGAAGTTTCGCGCGTTTTTCCTTATTCGAAATCCATTTAATCTTAAAGTCTTTATTTTTCAAAACAAATGCCAATAAATGTTGCTGGTAATCCAATAACGTGGAAAACGCTTTTAAAACTTCATTTAAAAATGCGAAAAGGGAGGAGAAGGAATCAAACATTAAAAAGAAAGCAAAATTAGAAAACAATAGTAGGACCCCTGTGGTTTAGTCTGACAAAAACAAAAATTTTTCAATATTTTTTTAAAACAGTCTTAAAGGCCGATTTCATGTCTCCGTCTACTTAAAGGATATACCAGAAGTATAGGGTTATTCATTCCGTGGTTTCAAAAGTAAACGTAAATAAAACACATATAAAATATTTTTTCATGAATTTCCTTTTTATTGTAAAGTTTGAACGTGTGAAATACTACACCATTTAAATGACCTCCACGCGAAGTGTTGCAAGCATTGATTTTTTTGAGGTAATTTTCGACCACTTTTTCACACATATTGGGCGGTATCTCAGCCATAACTTGACGAATGTTGGTTTTTAAGTGCTCAAGAGTTGAAGGTTTATCTGCATAAACACCGTCTTTCGCGTAGTCCCACAAAAAAAGTCTAGTGGTGTCAAATCGCATGATCTTGGTGGCCAGTTGATATTGCCACGACGAGAAATTACGCGGCCAGGAAATGTCTCTTGCAATAAAGCCATATTCGCTCGAGTTGTGTGGCATGTGACAACGTCTTGTTGAAACCACATATTTTCCAAGTCGTATTTTTCAATAGCAGGCAAAAAAATCGGCTTTCATATGACCATAATGCTCCGAATTGACGGTGACAGTCGTTCCATCGCCGTTTTCGAAGAAGTAAGGTTCAATCACACCTTCGGACCAAAGAGCGCACCAAACAGTGATTTTTTCAGGATGTAATGGCCTCTCTTCAATTACTTGAGGATTCTCAGAACCCCAAATACGACAATTTTGTTTATTATCATACCCAACGAGTGTGAAATGTGCTTCATCGCTGAAGAAAATTTTGTTCGATACGTGGCTGTGGCAAAATCACAATTTTTGTAGTAGGTTTTGATAATTTTTATGCGTTGTGTGATAGTTAAGCGATCCATTTTCGTAAATGTCAGACTTTCAACTGAAAAGAAAAAAATTGGTTTCACAACTTAGTTTGACAGATGTCGAATTCGAGTCCCATACTTTTGAAACCACGAAATGGATAGCCCTTTACAGTGGAAATATGGATCCACAGGTTATTTCAAAAAATAATGTTAATTGACTGGTCTTCGAACAAAATTTTAGAAAAATTCTATTTTAGACAATATTAAAAATGTAGCTATAGGGTGGTCCATTTAAAAGTTTAAATTTAAAAACCGCAATAAAACAAAAACGTTTCGAAATTTTGTCTAATTTAGTTTTTTGTTGTAAAATAGAATTGTTCCGATTAGAAATGGAAGATAATTTCATTCATATGGCTGCCACAGCTGACCTCACAGTACCTCATTCGATCGTATCAATTTTCGTACCCTTTTTTAAATGTATCTGGTCGTATCTCAGCAATTACATCCCAAATGTTGGCCTTCAAATGCTTAATTGTCTCTGGTTTGTCGGCATAACACTCTTCTTTAACGATGTCTTACAGAAAATAGTTCAACGATGTCAAATTGCATCTTCTTGGCAGCCAATTGACATCACCATTCTGGCTAATTAAATGGTCATCAAACGTATGAGGCAGTAAATCGATTGTGGCATGAGATGTGTGGCAAGTTGCACCATCCTTTTGAAATCAAACATCGTTCACATCAGTACCATGAACAGCGGGTACAAAAAATAACGGTTATCACAGTGCGTTAGGTGTCTCCATTGATCGTAATGGTTGCGCCGTCCTCATTTTTTAAGAAATATGGGCCAATGATGCCTTTGCTCAACAAGCCGCACCAAACAATCACTCTCAATGTGTACATTGGTTTCTATAAGACCGCGTGTTGGTCTTCTGAGCCCCAAATACTGCAATTTTGCTTATCAACGATGATGAAGATAATTTTTTTGGCAAAAAAAAGTTTCTCGTTGCCCCTAATTTCCAATAAATCCCAATGTTGCTCAAGCGTAAATCGAATCATTACGTTCAGTGGAGATAATATACGGAATTTTGTGACAGAATAGGGGGAATGTCATAAGTATTGTCAGATTAAAAATAACCGATGCTTCAAATTCAAAGCGATAGATGGCCCACTTGATAGAATTTATTGACTTCTCCCTTTACGACAGAGCTTTGAAGAATATTACTAGTGTGGCAAAGACATACTCGCACTTTTTCGTTGATTTGAAGCAGGTTTTTCTTTACAGAATTTCTTTATTGCTGCCAGAAAGCAAGCTGACTAAACGGGGGTATCTACCTTAAAAGTGTATAATGCCCGGTGTTGCGGTTTGATTGCTTCAAACACGGTTTAAGTAAGTAGTGTATTGGCTTATGAGACGTAAGGCCTTGCTTCAAACCAGGTCAGACATCCCAACAAAACAAATTATGAAGAAATATTTCTTCTGCGACTTCCTCTCAGCAGATTTCTGGCAAAAAATCTCTGCAAAGTTTCTCAAAAATCTGTCGTTCGGAATCGACCTTAAACTGTAGGTACCGCCGCTCATGTATAAAATGAACATACCCACAACATAAGTGTTGTGAGGAGCTTGGTCCTAATCCTGGTTGTAATGGCCAATTATGTGTGTGTGTGTGTGTGTGTAAGCCCAGTTTAAACGAATTATTACGATGGTGGCAATTATGATCCTAGCACTGCATCATCTGAGATATTAATTGCTATTCTTAATTGGTTTCCACCAGACATGTTCCATCAAAAAGTTGATGTGAATGCAGCAGTAACACTGATCACCAAAAGACCATGGAAGAAAAACTACCAGAATTCTACTGAATCTCCCGTGATAAAGAAAAAGTAAGGAAGGTTTTCTTAAGCAAGGAAGACTTTTCCTCAACAACATTCATTTATAATACCATTACAGCATCCCATTGGGACTACTCATGTAGGTCGCACGCACTGTTTGCTCGACTTTTGTGTCATAGAATCGCTATTTTTTACGTTTAATTCACTTCAGTATGAGTTCTCCGCTGATTAAGTTCCAGAGATTCATTTCACTGATGGTATTGGGCCACATGATCCTTTGTTAGACTCCGAAGATTATCTTTAAATTTTTCGCGATTGTATGAGATACTAAACAGTAATGCTTACTTACAAGAAAGCATACTTTACACGTCAGTTGAATATTCTATGTTAGGTTGTCTGTGATCTGGGCTACTCGCAAATTTTAGGAAGTTTATACACTGGCCTTAGGGACGGTTATTATATAATGATTGGGATTCTCATACCGCTCACGTTAAGTGTGTCCATTTTTTTAGGAAAATTAGTTACTTTATGAGCGTTAGGTAGAAAATTGCTGGGAAGAGGTCGTCTCATTCTTTTTTGTAAGTTGTCAGAACTAAAGTACAAAGCTCATCTGGTTTTTTGTGATCTCCTCAGTACTGATTGCAATGTCGTTCTCTCATTGTTGAGCATGGTTTTTTCCTGTTCTGTTCGTGTGCCGCTATTCGACTGATTGGCCTTGTGGCATAATTTTCTCTGTGCCTAACGTTGTTTGTTCTCATGGCTTGGATGTTCTTGATATTTATTTCAAATCCAACATTACAAGTTAATCTTTTCATAACTTTTAGATATTTGTTTAATACAGGCGATAACAGAAGTCGCCGTAGTCTAGTGTGCTGGCTTATTAAGCGTGAGGCCACGATTCAAACCCCAGCTCAGACATCTCCAACAAAATGAAAAACGAGAAAATATTTCTTCGGTGATATGCTCTTAGCAGATTTTATGGCAAAAACTCTAAGAGGAAATAAATTTGCCATGAAAGGTTTCTCAAAAAACTGTCGTACGGAGCCGATTTTTAATTGTAGTGCCCGCTACTCATGTAGTTTTTTATAGAGGTATAGAAATTTAAGTTGCAATAAAACAACGATGGATTATTCGATTGACATGAATTTTATTTATCCGAAACATAATCTTGTGGCATTACAATTTAAATATGATTTCTGGCATATGATCGCCACGGCTGGCGCGGATGTAGTGCAATCTGGACGTCAAATTTTCGATGACTTTTTCCAACATTTGTGGCCGTATATCGGCAATAATACGGCGAATGTTGTCTTCCAAATGGTCAAGCGTTTGTGGCTTTACCGCATAGACCAATGACTTTACATAGCCCCACAGAAAGTAGTCTAGCGGTGTTAAATCACAAGATCTTGGAGGCCAATTCACAGGTCCAAAACGTGAAATTTGGCGGTCACCAAACGTGTCTTTCAATAAATCTATTGTGGCACGAGCTGTGTGACATGTTGCGCCGTCTTGTTGAAACCACATCTCCTGGACATCATGGTTATTCAATTCAGGAATGAAAAAGTTTGTAATCATGGCTCTATACTGATCACCATTGACTGTAACGTTTTGGCCACCATCGTTTTTGAAAAAGTACGGACCAATGATTCCACCAGCCCATAAAGCGCACCAAACAGTCAGTTTTTCTGGATGTAACGGTGTTTCCACATACACTTGAGGATTACCTTCACTCCAAATGCGGCAGTTTTGTTTGTTGACGTAGCCATTCAACCAGAAGTGCGCTTCATCGCTAAACAAAATTCGCTTTTGCAAATCGGGAACAACGGTAATCTCGTTTTGGGCCCATTCGACGAATCTACGCCTTACTTGATGATCGTTTGGCTTCAAATCTTGCACGAGTTGGATTTTGTTAGCACGCAAACCAAGATCCTTCCGCAAAATCTTCCATAAAGTGGATGGACACAGATCCAATTCCTGTGCACGATGGCGGATGGACTCATTCGGGTCTTCCTCAATGCTACGCTCTACAGCAGCAATAGCTTCTTCTGTACGCACCGTACACCGTCTCTGGGGATGCGAGTTATCAATAAGAGTAAACGTGGTGCGAAAACGTTCCATGGTTAATCGAATTAACTGCTCTGATGGACGATTTTGTCGACGATAAAATGGACGTAGTGCGCGATACGTTTTCCGCACAGAACCATTATTTTCGAAATAAAATTGCACTATTTGCAAGCGTTGTTCAGGCGTGAGTCTATTCATGATGAATTGCCAAACCAAACTGAGAATAAATCACTTGACAGCTGTTAAATCGGTCGCCATCTTGAAAAGTAATGCCAACTTAAAGTTCTATACCTCTATAAAAAACACCCTTTATAATAAATTAACGCACACAACATAAGTTTTTTGAGAAACTAGGTCGTAATCCTGACTGAAGGGTTGTAATGACCAATTCGCCGCAGACCAGACACGTTCTCTAAAAAAAGCGGATGTGGACGCAGCAATAAGACTGAGCACGAAAAGATCATTGAAGTATAGAAGCTATGGTCATGCCAAATTCTTGGGTATAGTTTATTTGGGTCTCCTTATTGGCTAACCGATATCTGAGGATGTCGTACACTGACGACATTAACATCATTTATTTATTTATTTGACTCTCAGAGTTTTTGACCAGAAAGTATCTGTTTATTTGTGATCTGCTCCAGCTTTATTACAAATAACTGCCCGTTTTCAAGAGAATGCTCTGCATCCTCGCACATTGCTTTCCATCTTGCAGTCCTTTTGAAAGAAAGAGAATTTTTTGTATAAAAAACTTACAAAAAAAAACTCCTGAACATAAACTTCCTTTTATCCCTCATTTAACTTTTTTTTTTGCAGAATATTTGTAACAACAAATACAACAAATCAATTTTTATTTTAATTGAAAGGGAATCCATTAAAAACGTTACATTCTTGCCAACAATCTGAACAATGATCACGTGCCATGGAATCCCCAGTCGTAACCAAATCAAGTCCCTCAAAAACCCCTTAAACCCTATTTGTCCTTCATGTATTACATGAAAATTAAGCGGATTTTGATTTACTTTTTTTCGCTGGCTTAACAACATTGGCATGGAGGTTCACTGGCATCACTGACTCCAAAGCTGGTAGAAAAGTAAAAAAAAAAATAAAAAATTTCCTCAAACAATCAAAAAAAAATGAAGAAAACGTAACGAAAAATGAAAATGTTGCATGGAATGGAATGGTTTTTAAAAAATTCAGTTTGTATCAGCATAAAGAAAAGCAAAAAAAAAATTTAAATAAATATGGAATGGAATAATGAAAGCAACAACAACGACTAAATTTGCATACAACAGTGAATAACGACCGGCTGACTGGGCTTAGGCTTGTTTAGGCAAAAACAACACAAAACAAGTGATGCTGGGGAATATAAAAACCAAATAACGTACGAAATGCTCCGCAAAAAAGAAATGGAATAGAAGGTAAAGAAGAAAAACCAAAAAGTAAATATTTTTGTTACTAAAACAACAACAACAAAGAAAACAACGCCTTTATTAATATAAAAAAGAATTTCGTTTATTTTTGTTTTCTTTTTTGGTTTCTGTTATCTAAAGAACGTTCACAGGAAGTCATCATTTTTATTAAATTTAGAATGGAGTTTCGTTTATGTAGAAGTCGCCGTGGTCTAGTAGGTAGTGTGTTGGCTTATTAGAAGAAAAACCAGGGTTCGAGCCTCAGGCCAGACATTAAATAAAATACAAAAAGTATTTCTTCGGCGACTTCCTCTCAGCAGATTTCTGGCCAAAAATCTGAGACTAAATAAAATTGCCATGAAAAGTTTCTCAAAAATTTGTCGTTCGGAATCGACTTTAAACTGTAGGTCCCGCCACTCATGTATAAAATTAACACACACAACATAAGTGGTGTGAGCAACTAGGTCGTAATCCTGACTGAAGGGTTGTAATGACCAATTATGTATGTATGTATGTTTCGTTTATGCAAAGGTTTACAAAATTCCAAGTGGAAAACTTAAAACACAAAATACGATTTTGCCTTACATAGCACCAATGTTCGGTCAATTAATCAAACTTGGGAGTTTCTAACTCCACTTCTTCATTCGTTTTATTTCATGCCACAAAAAATCTCGCTTAAGATTGGGTTAACCATACAATAATTTCAAAAGTCCTGGCAAAACCACATACATACGTACATAATTGGTCATTACAACCCTACAATCTGTTGTCGTGAAGTTCAAAGGCGTCCATTAGAAATGGAATACTATTTCATTCATATGGCTGCCGTGGCTAACGTCACAGGATCAGATCAATATTCGTATACATTTTCGAGTGTATGGGGTAGTATCTTGGCATTGGCATCGCGAATGTTGGCTTTCAAATGCTCAATTGTCTCTGGTTTATCGGTATAACACTTCTTTTTAAGGACGCCCCATAGAAAATATCAAATCGTAGCTACTTTAAGGGCTAATTAAAAAGCTATCAAACATTTGATGCAATATATCGATTGTGGCATGAGATGTGTGACAAATTGCACCATCTTGTTGAAACCAAACGTTGTTCATATCAGCATCACGAATGTTGGCCTTCAAATGCTCAATCGTCTCTGATTTACGGCGCCCTACAGAAAAGAGTACAACGGTGCTAAATCGCAGCTTTTTGGCAGCCAATTGACATCACCATTCCAGCTAATTAAATGGCCATCAAACGTTTGACACAATAAATCGATTGTGGCATGAGATGTATAGCAAGTTGCAAAATCCTGTTGAAACCAAACATCGTTCACATCAATACTATAAAGAGCGAGCATAATGAAATCGGTTATCACGGTGTATTAGGTGTCTCCATTGAGCGAAATGGTTGCATTGTCCTCATTTTCAAAGAAATATGAACCAATGATGAATCCGCTCCACAAGCAGCACCAAACAGTCACTCGTAATGGGTGAATTGGGGTCTGTAAGACCAGGTGTGGAATTTCTGAGCCTCAAATACGACAATTTTTGCTTGCTTAACATATCCACCAAGATGCAAATGAGCTTCTTCCGAAAAGATGGTTTTTTTGTGGCAAAATCGACGTCATCGTGCAGTTTATCCTTTTGGTTTTGGTAAAAGTTTTCCTTCGAGATGAAAGTTTTCTTAATAAAAAACTATCTGTGGCAAGATAATAATCCGTATTAATTAATTAGAGTTTACCACACACAACCATATCATCGTTGTTTATGATCTTTTCTTGTGAGCTCTTATGCGTCAAGTTGCCTTCAAACGGAAGGCAAAGAAAAAGAGGAGAGAGGAAGTTAGCCACGAAAAATATTTTAATTTCTAATAAACCTCCACACTGCAACTCGCATACATATTCAAAATATTTGCGCGAAAGTAAAGTTCAAACCACAATAAATTCCAAAAAAAAAATGTTTTCATTTACTGACTGACCAACTGACTGACGACTAAAATTAAATTATTTATGCACTATTGGCGGTAATAAATCTGAGACAAACAAACGATTTACAATGTATACAACAACAACAACAATAGCAGCAACAGCGACAGTATAAGCAAAAAAGTGAAGTGAAGTGGCCCAAAAAATCCCAACGTTGTTCAAGCGTAAATAGATTCATTTAGTGGAGATAATTTTACTGAACAGAAGTCGCCGTGGTCTAGTAAGTAGTGTGTTAGCTTATTGGACGAAAAGCCAGGGTTCGAGCCCCAGGTCAGACATCAAAACGAAAATATGAAAAAAAAATATTTCGTCGTCGACTTCCTCTCAGCAGATTTCTGGCAAAAAAAAATCTGAGAGTAAATAAAATTGCCATGAAAAGTTTCTCAAAAATCTGTCGTTCGGAGTCGACTTTGAACTGTAGGCCCCGCCACTCATGTATAAAATTAACACACACAACATAAGTGGTGTGAGAAACTAGGTCGTAATCCTGACTGAAGAGTTGTAATAACCAATTATGTATGTATTGTGACAGAATAAAATGACAGAAGTATTGTTAGATTCGAAATAACCAATGTTTGAGATTTAATAACGATAGATGGGCCACCCGATATCTGCAGGATAGCTAAGGACCTTACCTAGGAATATTCTGTATTTGCCTCGATTAGAATATTGATGTTGAAACACTCGATTTATAAGAACTTGTCTGGCTTATGCTGCAATCCTATGAAAGAGACTCATGCTGTATATTCGTCTCTATTCTTTGATAAGAAGTAAAGAAACTAGCATCCCAAGAATCAAAGAAGTATCAAAAGAAATTATTATGTTAACGACGTACCAATGTTAGGCCATCTAAAAATATTTTCATTTTATTACCAACAATTTATGGCCAAATTCTGTAAATGATTCCAGAGGCAAAAACACTTGTTGCGGTCTGTGTTTATTTTATTTTTTCCTGTTTTTTTCTTTTCTTTTATTTTATTTTCTTTTATTTTAGAAATTTTTGTTGTGGTTATTGTTCTTATTCATGAATGCAAAAAAGGAAAACAGAAAACAACGACAACAAAACGAACATTTTAATGATAAATATTGTTTTAGCTGCAGGACCACACATTTGTGGTTGTTGTTAAGCAAAATGTCAATTCACTCTCACTTTCTCTCTCTCTCTCTATCGAAAACTCCACCAAAAACAAACAAAAAAAAGAACGTTATCATTAGAAAATAATGCTGCTGCTGCTGCTGCTGCTGCTTAATCGACACTGACACGTAATTAAATGGTTGGCAGTTTCATTAGAAATAAAAACAAATCTAAGCTTACGGGGTACATTTCACTTAATAGGTCTCCCATTGAGAAACAAAATATTGTTTTGCAGTGGAATTATGGTTTTCGGGTATTTACCCAAATTTTTTTATTCTGGTAACTATTCTGTACACATTGACTTCATATTTCTCGTTCGTCAGAAAAAATTCACAAACATTGATGAGAATATAATTCCCACAATTGGAGAGGAGCTGTTGTAGGGTAACCTTGTTTTACGGGATTAAATAAGCTTAAATACAGGCTTGGACAAGAATGAAATAAATAATCCTTTCGTTACATTTAGGTCTTCCAACAGGGACTTCGGAATGTTTGTTACTTCATAAAGGCCTTCTCGTTGAAGCTACACCTATCAAATTAGTTGTCATTTGTTTAGCCACACATACATCCATACATACATCCATACATACATACATACATCCATACATACATACATACATACATACATACATACATACATACATACATACATACATACATACATACATACATACATGCATACATACATACATACATACATACATACATACATACATACATACATACATACATACATACATACATACATACATACATACATACAAACATACAAACATACTCTCCGCGGGGGGAGAGTGGTTGAAGTGTGTAGGGGGTGGGTTTAGTACGTAGGCACCAGTGATGGTGAATCGTGCACTCTTTTGTTGGAACAAAAGTGTCTTTCGAAGATTCCCACCTCCGGCTCAAGACAAAAAAAAAAAAAAACATACATACATACAAACATACAAACATACAAACATACATACATACATACATACATACATACATACATACCTGCTCATTACAACATTTCAGTCATGATTACGACCTAGCTTCTCACACCACTTATACTGCGTGTGTTACTCTTATCCATAAGTGGCAGGACCTACAATTTAAAGTCGATTCCGAACGAAAGATTTTTTTGAGAAACTTTTCATGGCAATTTTTATTTACTCTCAGAGTTTTTGCCAGAAATCTGCTGAGATGAAGTCGCGGAAGAAATACTTTTTGTATATTGTTTTGTTGTCTGGCCTGGGGCTCGAACCTTGGCTCTACGTCTAATAAGCCAACGCTCTACCTACTAGACTACAACGACTACAAGCTGTTTAGCCAGTTAAATCGACAAAATGCAAGATTTGCCGAAAACCTTGTCGCAATTGTTGAGAGTGCGCTGATGAGTCCAAGTCAATCGCATAGCTAACAAGAACTTAGTCTTTCATCGTGTATTTGTTTGTATTTTGCATGGAGAGTCAAGCCTGCATCTACATAAAATTTAATTGACACACGCACTACAGCTAAATGACCGTAGACAACGATATGTATTCCCTAAAAAGAGCAATTGGCAACGATTACTAATTTTCATCGGAAAACTATTTTTGGCCATGAAACCCATTTCAGAACACAATTTGGCATATTTTGCATGGAGACTCGGGTCTACATCTGTATAAAATTTAACTGACCAAGGAACTGAAGGTAAACCATCACAGACAACGACATATGTTCCCTAAAAAGACTCTGGCGCAGTTGGCAACGATCACTAATCACTAATTTTCATCGACAAATCATCTTCAGCAATAAAGCCCATTTCTAGATGATGTCGTACGTGAACAAACAAAATTGCTGAATTTGGAATGATGCCAGACCACATGAGATTCAAGAGAATCGAATACATACCGAGAAAATCACTGTTTCGGTTGGATTTTGAGATGGCGGTGTCGTCGGTTTATAATTCTTTGAGAACCATGTTGCTGATCACTGTCAGCGACGACACATATAGTCCCAAAGTACTAACCTGGATGTAATGGTTTTAGATGTCTCCATAGTCCAGTAGTTAGTATGTTGGCTTATTAGACGTAAGGCCATGGTTCCAACCCCAGCTCGGATCAGAGCTCAATCAAAACGAAAAATGAACAACTTCCTCTCAGCAGATTTCTGGCAAAAACTCTGAAAGTAAATAAAAATTGCCATGAAAAGTTTCTCAAAAAAAATCTGTCGTTCGGAGTCGACTTCAAACTGTAGGTGCCACCAATTATGTATAAAAATTAACACACACAACATAAGTGGTGTGAGAAACTAGGTCGTAATCCTAACTGAAGGGTTGTAATGACCAATTATGCCTGTATGTAATGGTTTTTCCGCCTAGCTTTTCTTAAGCTCCATATGTAATACTGATAATACTCATATTCTGGCTAGTATTTCTGAGCCGTATCGATAATTTAATGATGGCGTGCTTTCTATAGAATTTAGACATGCTTTCGCAATGAATTCTGGCAGCCAAAAAACACTTCATTTCAGGTTTCAAAATATCAGGCAATGACAGAAAAGGTGTATTTTTTTTACCATATCCACATCCATATATCCATATCGGATCAAATTTGCTTAGCCTCAACATCAATGGAATTCCTTAGCAAATGAGTAAAGTTAACTTGAAAACATTTATTTGCTCCTTTGTAGGAGGATAACAAACTCACGTTGAAATTCATTTGAATTTCCTGTTGCATGAGCCTTTGAAAGAGCGAAAGCTTTGTGTATTACCTTTTGTATCCCGCTATACTAGGATAATAATGAGGTAAGGTATACCCACCCACTAAGTATCTAACTGGTCGCAAGGATTTCTCAAACCATGTAGGAAGTGGCAGAAACTAATTTTTCATTTTCGCACATCAAATATTTAAAAAAATTGTTCTTAGTGCCACTGGTTATGATGACGAGGATGAGGATGCGACATCATTTTGAATATTTTTCTTTTTTGTTGTATGAATAAAATATTAAATTTTTTTTTTATCGTATATTTTATTTCATTTTATTTCAGTCTAGTTTTCATCGTTTATTTGCTTCTCTTCAATTGAAATGTAAATATTTGCATAATTCTCGACAAGTACTATGTGCTCGTATGTGGGTAGATGAATCAATGGATGGAGGGATTTCTTAAGTTTTTTAAGGAAGAAAAGAAAGTGTGAAAATATTTTTTGGTTTATTTTGTTTCGTTTTGTTTGTATATTCCGATACTGAATAATATGAAATAAATGAACCTTGAAGAGATGTTAAGAAATTTAAATAGAATTCGAATAATGTAAGCAACTACACTAATGCCTCTTTTGACATGAGAAAAAAAATCGAAGAAGAAAAAGAAAGGTTTGATAAGACAATACAATCAATTCTGTTGATATTACCATGCTCTAGGGACTTCATGCTTTATCCACATATTTTTTTATTCCTTTTCGTTCTTCTTTACTTCCACATAATCCAAGCTTCGATAGTCTGCAATAAACTGTAAACCAATAAAGATGGTATGATGACGAATAAGTGCAGTCTAGATACGTTCCATCTACTGTAGCCTAGCAGTGAAGATGAGCAATGCAAATAAGAGCTCTCAACTCACACTTTGTCCTTTTCAAGTGCATACATAAACACATAACTGGTCATTACACCTCTTTAGTCAGGATTACAACCTAGTTTCTCACACCACTCATGTTGTGTGTGTTAATTTTATACATAAGTGGCGTGACCTCCAGTTTAAAGTCGACTCCGAACGACAGATTTTGAGAAACGAAGAAATTTTTTTATATTTCGTTTCGTTGGACATGTCTGACCTGGGGCTTGAACCGATAAGCCAACACACTACCTAGTAGACCACGGTGACTTACAGCATCTCGATCTCAATAATTGAACATTTCACGCACCATTATACGTGCCTTACAAAATTCAGTAGTTGGAGGCGCATGATCACCCGCTTCGTTTTCGCTTCGCTATATGGGCCAACGAGAAACGATGATGCAGATTTTATTTCGTTATCTGGCAATACTTATGTCATTCTATTCTGTCACAAAATGAATCAATTTACGCTTGAGCAACGATGATGTGGATTTTACCAAAAATGAATGAAAGCTCATTTGCATGTTGCTCATGAGCAAGATTGTCGTATTTGGGGCTCAGAAAACACACACGTGATTTAGCAGGAGCCAATGCATCTATTACGAGTGACTGCTTGAAGCGGCTTGTAGAGTGGAGGCATCATTGGCCCATATTTCTTTGAAAATGAGAGTGAAGCAACCATTACGGTTAATGGAGACACCTATCGCACCATGATAACAAATTTTTTTGTACCCGCCCTTCGTGGCATTGATGTGAACGATGTTTGGTGTCAACAGGATGGTGCAACTTGTCACACATATCATGCTACAATCTATTTGTTAAGTCAAATCCTTGGTGGCGGTTTAATTAGCCGAAATGCGGATGTCAGTTGGCCGCCAAGTAGCTCTGATTTGACACCGTTGGACTATTTTCTGTGGGGCTTCGTAACAGCAAAGTGTTATGCCGATAAATCAGAGACAATTTCCATTTGAGCATTTGAAGGCCAACATTCGTGATGTCATTACCAAGATACGACCCCATACACTCGTGAATGTGCATGAAAATTTCTGCGATCGAATAAGGTACTGTGAGGCCAAGCGCGGCAGCCATATGAATGACATGATATTCAATTTCTAATCGGAACAATTGTACTTCATACATACATATATAACATAATTGGTCATTACAATCCTTCAATCAGGATTACGACCTAGTTTCTCACACCACTTATGTTGTGTGTGTTAATTTTATACATGAGTGGCGTGCACTACAGTTTAAACTCGACTCCGAGCGACAGATTTTTTTGAGAAACTTTTCATGGCAATTTTATTTACTCTCAGAGTTTTTGCCAGAAATCTGCTGAGAGGAAGTCGCCGAATAAATACTTTTTGTATTTTGTTTTGATGTCTGGCCTGGAGCTCGAACCCTGGCTTTACGTCTAATAAGCCAACATACTACCTACTAGACTACGACATCAACAATTGTACTTCACAAAAAAACATAAATTTTGACAAAATTTCAAACCATTTTTATTGGATTGTATTTTTAAATTTAAACTAAAAAATAAGCCACCCTATAAAAAAATTAAATTCCAAATATTCTGTCAATAAATCATTGTTCTGCCATTTTCACTTGGGCATTTCATTAGTTTTTCGCATAATTATTTCGATAACAAAATAATTCTTCTGTTCACACACACACACAAAATAAGTGACATTTTCTATTTAACCCGTGGTAATGTATTATTAACCTGTTTCAATAATAAATATGAAATAAACATTTCATAATACAAATACAAATATAAACAGTGTGCTTAACTGTAACCAATGACCTGCAGCGTTTGTTTCATTTTCATTTTGAGATTATTTTACGATATAAAATTTATCGATTATTAATGAAATAATAATGCTTCCTTTATAAAATAGGTTATAGGACATAAAACACAGTGTTACAAAGAGAAATCTGTGAAGGTAATCGCTTATTTGTTGCCACTAAGTTTTGTAGATTACTTAGATAAGATTTCATTGAAGTTGGCTTAAAACTTTTCTTAAACACTTACACCACCCCCCTAAACTCCAGCAAAATGTTTTGGCAAAAGTTTTCCTTCGAGATGAAAGTTTTCTTAATAAAAAACTATCTGTGGCAAGATAATAATCCGTATTAATTAATTAGAGTTTACCACACACAACCATATCATCATTGTTTATGATCTTTTCTTGTGAGCTCTTATGCGTCAAGTTGCCTTCAAACGGAAGGCAAAGAAAAAGAGGAGAGAGGAAGTTAGCCACGAAAAATATTTTAATTTCTAATAAACCCCACCACCTCTGCTTAGAAACATATTCAAAATATTTGCGCGAAAGTAAAGTTCAAACCACAATAAATTCCAAAAAAAAAAGTTTTCATCTACTGACTGACTAACTGGCTGACGACTAAAATTAAATTATTTATGCACTATTGGCGGTAATAAATCTGAGGCAAACAAACGATTTACAATGTCTATAACAACAACAATAGCAGCAACAGCTACAGTAAAAGCAAAAAAAGTGAAGTGAATGTCACACTCATTCATTAAAAGTCAACGACAGCCAAAAGCGACAACGAACGCAACGCAACAAGCGAATATTAACCCTCCTGCACAGAGAGAGCACAGCGTTAAGCTGAATATAACCCAGCGAATGTTTGAACAGAAATTAAGGCAATCAAGATAGAATTTTTAAAGCAATGCTTAGATGTTTTCTAGACTCGAAGTTGAATTCCTTCCATCTCTGTTGCAAGCATTAAACATCGCGGAACTGCTAAACTTAGCAGTGTAATCAGTCAGCTTTCATAACCGTGAGTGGTGCAATGCACTCAGAACCTACGTTAGCATTGGAGAAAATGGGTGGTGAAAGCTTCCCGAAATCGATTGGAATAGCGTGATCTATAAGGCTGAAGATAACTTATTTTTTGTACGATTTTTGGTTTCAATGGGATGGTGCAACTTGCCACATATCTCATGCCACAATCGATTTATTGCCTCCAATGTTTGATGGCCGTTTAATTAGCCCAAATGCGGATGTCAATTGGCCGCCAAGAAGTTGCAATTTGACACCGTTTGACTATATTCTGTGGGGCGCCGTTAAAGAGAAGTGTTATGACGACAAACCAGAGACAATTGAGCATTTCAAGGGCAACATTAGTGAAGCCATTGCCGACATACATAAAAAGTATGCGAAAAAAGTCCGATCGAATGAGGCACTGTGAGGCTAGGGCGACAGTAATATGAATGAAATAATCTCCCATTTCTATCCGGAACAATTGCTTTTCACAACAAAAAAAATAAATTTGGGATCAATGTAGCGTCTTTTAGATGGAGATATTGTCGATACAGGCTGTAGACATACCTAGAAGGTGCAGACATCCCCAGAGGGAATATTTCCGTAGATAACACTAAATTCTAACATGATAACGGTGCATAGCTGTCGCAATTACCTCCATGAGTTACATACATAATTGGTCATTACAACCCTTCAGTCAGGATGATGTCCTAGCTTCTCACACCACTAATGTTGTGTGTGCTGAATTTTATACATGAGTGGTGGGACCTACAGTTTAAAGTCGACTCTGAACGACCGAGTTTTAAGAAATCTTTCATGGCAATTTTGATTCACTCTCAAAAGGTTTTGCCAGAAATCTGCTGAAAGGAAGTCCCCGAAGAAAAATTTTTCATATTTCGAGATATCTCACCTAGGTTTTGAACCTTGGTCTTACGTCTAATAAGCCAACACACTATCTACTAAACTACGGCGCCTTCGAACCGAACAGAGCTACACTCCATATAACTGTGCAGCGAATTAACTGGCCAGGTAAGGCCCAGTTATTGAACTCTCCATAGAATTCTTCTGTTTCTGAATTCCATTCAGAACCTGCCAGCTTATAACTGAGAATACAAAAGAAGGGTGAATGCGTACCACTAGGGCATAATGGCCCAGCAAATCTGAATAAAACTAAATATAAGACGCACAAAAAGTCTGCTTAAACTCCACAGTAGCACGCTCGGTGCGATTGCAAAAGCCATTACAGGGCATTGCGGTATGGGCACTTATGCAACGTGTGTTCAGCTTGGATAGTTAAAAAACTGTTTCTCCAAAAGCAGTAGAGACGTAAAAGAGGAGGAGGAGACTATTCCTCAACGATGGGGTACATGCCCAGCAATCTGTCGGAGAAGAAAAAGCCATCCTGGTGCCTACCTCGAGAACCATCTAAACGAACTGTCAGGCACGGAAATTGGTGGTCTGAGCCGCTACATCAGATACCTTCCATGGTTCCAAAAACTTAAAACTGTGGTATCACAATAGTCCTCGTGTGAAGTAAGTGAGTCTAATCAATTCCTAGTCCTCACAGCCTCTGTTAGCAGAGGCATGGACACTATTAAGCACTGATACAGCAGCGTTGAGAGTATTCGAGTGAAAAATCCTGCGTAAGATCTTCGGTCCAGTGCCAATTGGTGATGATTTCCCTATTCGATCGAACAGTGAGCTGTATGAGCTCCTCAACGACATGGTCGTTGTGCGCTGGCTTGGCCATGTCGTTCGAATGTAGGAGGATGCTCCGACAAGACGGGTATTTGGTACAGGGATCTGCGAAAGTCGGCGAAGAGAACGACCCTGTTTGCATTAGAAGGACCAAATCTAGGAAGCACTGTCATCGATTGATGTAACCAACTGGCGTAGGCGCGCAAGAAGCAGAGGCGCCTGGAAGGATGTGTTAAGGCAGGCCGGAAACCGTTAATCGGGTTGCTAATGGCCAATTAAATAAGTAAGTAAGTCTATCGCACGGAATTCGTCATCTCGACGCAGTGCTTCGTTGGCTGCTTAACGAATTTATAGACGACTTCCCAGTTCACCTTCATATCACTGTACACTGTCAAGGTCTGAACGATCGCAGTATTCGTTCTCATCAAACCTCGAGCGACTCAAGAAGTGCCGAAGATTCGACATCATTTAGGCATGTTAGTGAGATGGAAAGTCCACAGAATCTTTTAAAACTTGATGTGAGGAATTGGAGAGGAATGGCATTGAATGGCTTAAAAATGGAATTGAATTGAAATTTTTCGAAAACTGCTCGTTTACGTTGTTATCGTTTCTCAAAGTTTTCTTTCTTTCTTTCCAAATAAATGCTCGCTGGGCTTACTTTTACAATGGCTCTTACCGGTTGAGTTCTTCGTGCGTATTATTTATTGGGGGAGAAATTGTTCAAATTCTAGAGGGCATATTAAAAATCCTTGAACACTCATCTCTAACACCTTAATAAACACAATACAACGCACGCACACATGCATACTTCAACTAACACACTTATACTTACATTTACATTCTATATGTGCGTCCATACATACAAACAAACTTACTTTACCACTCAACTGTGAGGAATTACACTTTACTCGTGTGTGTGGGTGTGTTTAAGTTAGTAAATTCCTTTATAAGGACTATTATTTACGAGAGAAAACAGAAAAAAAACCCACACACACACACACACCCAAGCACACAAACATACATGCATACTCGTGCAAATACTTCAAAAATGTGAAAACTTTATCTCCAGTTATTCGCACAAATACTTGTTTTCCAGGACATTAAAGTTCTTCTTAAAGAAAATGTTAAATTAACAAGTCCTTCTTATTCTGCTTCTTTTTTCATTTTTCTCTTCTCTCAATGTTTGTCTTGTTCTTTTGTACTTTAAAACATTATGTTGTCAAAAGAGGGCAGAGGGATTTCTTTAAATCAGTTTCGTTTTTAAAAGGATTTTTTATTGTATGAAGTACGCTGTTTACAGACTCTTTGTTACTTACTTTGGAGAGAATAAAATATAGCAAGTGAGGGGGATAAGAGAGATAATTTAGCATTTAAATTATAAAGTTTTTTTAATTTAATTTGTTTAATTCATTTGGTTTTTTAGAAAAGACTCTTCCCACAAAGCCATAGTGTTGTAAGGCAATAAAACATCGTTGATAAACAGGCCAAGCTGGCTGCTACAAAAATTTTAATTACAAACTGGTGTACCAGTTCCACTGAAGCACAGAGTCTGCATTGGTCATTACAACTCTTACCACTTATGTTGTGTGTGTTAGTGGAGGGATCTACAGTTTAAAGTCGACTCCAAACGGCAGATTTTGTTTCAGAAACTTTTCATAGAGGATTGAAGTCGCCGTAGTCTAGTAGGTAGTGTGTTGGCTTATTAGACGTAAAGCCAGGCTTCGAGCCCCAGGCCAGACATCAAGACAAAATACAAAAAGTATTTCTTCGGCGACTTCCTCTCAGCAGATTTCTGGCAAAAACTGTGAGAGTAAATAAAATTTCCATGAAAAAGTTTCTCAAAAATATGTCGTTCGGAGTCGACTTTAAACTGTAGGTAAGTAAGTGGTATGAGAAACTAGGACGTTGTACAGCGAGTCAATTCGACCTCCGTGTACTGTACTAGTCTTAATTGACAAGTACACGTCCTCTAACCTAACCTAACTTTTCTTAGAAATTTTTATTTTTGTCAGAAATCTGCTGCGAGGAAGTTGCCGAAAAAATTATTCTTTTTTTTCAGATTGTTGGAAATGTCTGACTTGCGGTTTGAACCGAGGCCTCCGTCGAGCTCTACACTGAACAAATATATTCAAATGGAAAAGCCATCATATGCAGAGGATAACACAGTTTTATAGACAATCTGACATAAGAGTCTGCTGCGCATACTGTACAGAGCCCGTGGAGGAAATTGCTGTAATACAGTGGAAGACGCCAACAAATACTTCACACAAAGGACCTCAGCAGGCTTTATAACGTGCAAGGTGGAGCAATGTTGCAGGAAATCAATGACGTAATCAGAAAAACATTTCCAATATATTAGACAAACTTTTAGGGCCTTTCTAGAAAACGCATCACAACTGTAGATGCTTTTATAGTCAATTACAAAATTTTAATCACCAGACTGGACGACGAACCAGATTATTATTCATACAGATCCTGTCCAGGCAATGTACTGACTTAAGCTAGCAGATAGAAGACCTATTCAAACTGACCGGGTAAACTCGTAAAGGGAAGAGTTTTAGCTGCATGTTAAACACTGAAGTCGCCGTAGTATAGCATGCAGTGTATTGGCTTATTAGACGAGAGTTCATGTTTCAACCCCTAGCTCAAACGTCTGGAACAAATTGAAAATATATCTTTCGGTGACTTTCTTTAAAAATACTATTTCAACTGTAAGGCTCGTCACTTATGAATAAAATTAACATACGAGTACATAGTATGGGTAGTCTGAGAACCTAGGTCGTAACCCTAACGATGTAACCAACTTAGTAAATTAGGCAAGAGAGTTAACCGTATACATTTTATTTCCCGAAGTTCGCCTTTCAAATGACAAGTTCTACATCTGTTCCATAGGCTAGTTTTGCTCAGACTCGGCTTAAGCGAGGGACAATAAAAGGCGCTTTAGCAACAGAAACTGAAATGACATAACAGCTGAACTGTAGAGAACTTTACGTTTGAGCATAGCATTATGTACGACTTCCTGTCTTAATACTTCAACGGTAGTTCTGGGATGCTCTCTTGGTCGGACGCCAGGGAAATGCAAGCGATGGAATTTCCACTCTAACTTATGTTTTCAACATTTAACCGTAGATCGAGCCTTAAAAAAACTTCATAATTCTAGCTTATGTATCACTTTTGATACATACTTGTAGTACATGGAATTGGCACGATTATTGATAGATTATTTAATAAATGAATGAATGAATCTTAATTTATACAAATATCCTTAAATTAATTTTCCTTAAATCACCGTAAGTATTCCATCATTAAGTATCAATTTTCAATTAAAATCACTGGAGGTATAAAACTAAAAAGTTTTGGCATTCTGTTGCTAAAAACTTTAATTTGAGATGAAAATATACTAAAAAGGAACATAAAAACATAAGCATCATTATTTAAATCTATTTTCTTACCTTTTAGGCGAACAAAAAATTAAATTTTTAAAAATCTTAAAAAAAGGATATATGGGCTTCTCTGAAAGTATGATAGCTAGTCCCAAACTATTTATACAGTAATATTTCTTACATAAAACTACAAGTTGTGTGATAAAAGTTTTATGAAAATGGTTAAAATTTTCTAACAAAAACTTAAGACAAATATATATTTTTTTTTTAGAAAAAAATCCTTTTCATTCGAATTTCAAACAAAGGCTTTAAACATGATTATTAAAGGCTGCAAGACTCATTTTTTGAAAAGGCGTAATAGGTGTAAATATATCATTATCAAAGCGAATAACTCTGATATCTCATACGTACGTAGTTGAACGAAATATTATCATCTATAATAAAACGTGGGACAAAACATGTTCTTCTAATGTTTGTCTGTCACGTTAGATAACTGTGAGAAGAGCAGTAAGAATCTATTAGATTTTTTCATCCCAAACTACTAAAGGCAGTTTGCTCTGTTCCAAGTAGTACCATCTTTGGCGATAAACATCCTGTTGTCATGTTTGTTGCTGCCAATACTTTCTCCAGTTCATAAGACGATTATTTTCTTCTTCTTCAAAGTCTTTAGCAGCAGGAATATTATATATACTTATAATTAATATATAATCGGTCATTACAACCTTTCGTTATAAGTTGGAAATGTCTGACCTGAGGTTTGAACCTTGGTCTGACGTCTAATAAGGTAACACGCTACATACTAGACTACGACTACTTCAATCAATATCAAGAACATATCAAGAATAGAAAATTCAATCTTTTCACTTTCGTCCCACACTTACATAACTTTCAATTCCTTATCAAATATCATAAATAATGTATTATTTACGATAAAACTTTACAAAATCCTTGAAATATTGAAAAAATTACATACACGACACCATAAAATCTCTAAGAAGTTCGTATGTCTCAAAAAAGATACATAAGACAGAATTATGAATGAATGAATTATGAATTTTGTAACCCCTGTTTGAAATTTTCTTTTTTTGTTTGGTATAAAATAGTGGCGATAAAAATACTCATGAGTTAAAAAAATATCAGGCATCTAACTTTTTCTGAATTAAAGTTATATCGTCTCAAAAATTTAAATGTATTAGTTTTGATACAAAGCTCGATCTACGGTTAAAAAAGTGCAACTGACTGGTAGCGTTATATAGGGTGTTTTTTATAGAGGTATAGAACCTTAAGTTGCAATAAAACAACGATGGATTATTCGATTGACATGAATTTTATTTATCCGAAAGATAATCTTGTGGCATTACATTTTAAATATGATTTCTGGCATATGACCGCCACGGCTGGCGCGGATGTAGTCCAATCTGGACGTCCAATTTTCGATGACTTTTTCCAACATTTGTGGCCGTATATCGGCAATAATACGGCGAATGTTGTCTTCCAAATGGTCAAGCGTTTGTGGCTTTACCGCATAGACCAATGACTTTACATAGCCCCACAGAAAGTAGTCTAGCGGTGTTAAGTCACAAGATCTTGGAGGCCAATTCAGAGGTCCAAAACCTGAAATTAGGCGGTCACCAAACGTGTCTTTCAATAAATCTATTGTGGCACGAGCTGTGTGACATGTTGCGCCGTCTTGTTGAAACCACATCTCCTGGACATCATGGTTATTCAATTCAGGAATGAAAAAGTTAGTAATCATGGCTCTATACCGATCACCATTGACTGTAAGGTTCTGACCACCATCGTTTTTGAAAAAGTACGGACCGATGATTCCACCAGCCCATAAAGCGCACCAAACAGTCAGTTTTTCTGGATGTAACGGTGTTTCCACATACACTTGAGGATTACCTTCACTCCAAATGCGGCAGTTTTGTTTGTTGACGTAGCCATTCAACCAGAAGTGCGCTTCATCGCTAAACAAAATTCGCTTATGAAAATCGGGAACAACGGTAATCTCGTTTTGGGCCCATTCGACGAATCTACGCCTTACTTGATGATCGTTTGGCTTCAAATCTTGCACGAGTTGGATTTTGTAAGCACGCAAACCAAGATCCTTCCGCAAAATCTTCCATAAAGTGGATGGACACAGATCCAATTCCTGTGCTCGATGGCGGATGGACTCATTCGGGTCTTCCTCAATGCTACGCTCTACAGCAGCAATAGCTTCTTCTGTACGCACCGTACAGCGTCTCTGGGGATGCGAGTTATCAATAAGAGTAAACGTGGTGCGAAAACGTTCCATGGTTAATCGAATTAACTGCTCTGATGGACGATTTTGTCGACGATAAAATGGACGTAGTGCGCGATACGTTTTCCGCACAGAACCATTATTTTCGAAATAAAATTACACTATTTGCAAGCGTTGTTCAGGCGTGAGGCTATTCATAATGAATTGCCAAACCAAACTGAGAATAAATCACTTGACAGCTGTTAAATCGGTCGCCATCTTGAAAAGTAATGCCAACTTAAAGTTCTATGCCTCTATGATCGATTTTTACTTCATTTGTTTTCGGTCTGGCAACTTCTAGAACGTTATTATTAAATTGTTGTTGTTAGTCTTCTTCTACTACGAGTATATCTTATATGTAGGGTGTGTATGTGTATGTTGTTTTGTTGTAGTTTATTTATCTTGACTTATTGTTTGTTTTTCATATTCTATTGCTAGACTGAACACTTCAGTGAAATGAAATCCATGCAACGTTAATGTATCAAACTTATAAAGTAGTAGGCAGGGTTTATCCTTATCGTCATCGAACATCCTGAAATCTGTCATTATAACAGGATTGAGAGTAGATTGTACGGGGATACCTTACACAGATTGAAGGCAGTATGTTATAAAGGCATAGATAACGACATGACATAGAAATGACATGTAAACCAGCAAAATTGTCGCATTTGGGGCATAGAAAACCCGCACGCATACATTGAAAAGCCGACGCACCCAAAACGAGTCACTGTTTGGTGCTGATTTCGGTCCAGAGGCATAATTGGGCCATTTTTCTTCGAAAATTAACAAGGAGTGGCCGTTACAATCAATGGTGATCGTTATCGGGCCATGTTGAACGAATTTTTGTTCACAAAAATTTAAGAGGAGGATATTGGCAACATTTGGTTTCAACAGGACGGCGCTACGTGCCACACAGCCGGAGCTACACTCGATGTTTTGCGCCCTGTTTTTGAAGATCGCATTGTCAGCCGCAGAGCTGATGTCGTTTGGCCACCTCGGAGCTGCGATTTGACACCGTTGGACTATTATTTGTTGGGTGTCGTCAAAGATAAGTTTTACGCTGACAAGCCAGAGACAATTGACGCTTTAAAGGACAATATTCGTGAAGCCATTGGTGAAATACAGCTGCACACAATCGATAATGTGCTTAAAAATTGGACCGATCGTGTAGGTTACTGCATGGCCAGCCGAGGGAGCCATTTGAATGAAATTATTTTCCATTATTAACCGGAAGGATTGTACTTTCAAATAAAAAAAGAAATTTGAGAAAATATTCATTAGTTTTTTTTAAAGCATTTTAAAAAAAAATAGTTATTTGGCGGTCCCTTTACATAACGTATTTTACAAGTTCTATGCCAACTATTTGCGGTGAATTTTTTTCTTTCATTTCTTTTTATTGCTACTGTTTGAGTTCTAAAAATCGCTTAAAGGGTTTGAATTTTATTCTTTAATTTAGAAAAGAAGTGCGAATTTCTCTTATATTTTTTTTTCATATTTTTTTATGGTTTTATTTGCTAAATGCCTTCAGTTATTTTAACAAGAGGACGAAGAACAACAACAAATTATTTAAATTAAAAGTGTTTTAAAAAAATAAGCAAAAAAACAGAAAACGAAAAGCAAATGAAAAACTCAAACACAAGGCAAGATTCTCAGAAAACTTTTTAGACTTTATTTAACCACATGCCTCATGCCTCATGCCTCATGCCTCATGCCTCATGCCTCATGCCTCATGCCTCATGCCTCATGCCTCATGCCTCATGCCTCATGCCTCATGCCTTATGCCTCATGCCTCATGTCTCATGCCGCCTTAAATGAAATCATAAAACAAAAATAATTTTTTTTAATCTCATTTGCGGCATGAAGTATTTTTTTTTTTTTTTAATTTTTATAAGAGTTTGAGAAATTAAATCATAAAGAAACAGAAGCCTAAAAATGCTGATAAAAAATGCTACAAACGATGTCATTTAAAGGAAGAACAGAAAGGTAACAAATATGATTCCAGGAGAAATATTAACTTTAATTAGAAGAATAAAAAAAGCACTGATTTTAATAGCTTTAGTATTTGTTTCTAGTTGGCTAAGCCAATAGAATCTTTAGTGGAAGAGTGCTTATGAACTGAAAAACACAGAAGTGTTGGGTTGAATGAAAATATTTTGTTTTCATGGCTTTGTTTTATCGGTCAATAGGTGTAATCGTCTCCGTAGTCTAGTAGGTAGAGTGCTAGCTTATTACAAGTGAGGCCGCGGTTCAAAGGCCAGATCAAACATTTCCAAGAAAACGACTTCAGAAAAAAATTTATTTTCGGCGACTGCCTCTCAGTAGATTTCAGGCGAAAACTCTCAGAGTAAATGAAATTGCCAGTCGTTCAGAGTCGACATTAAATTGTACGTCCCGCCACTAGTGAATAAAATTAACACACACAACCATAGCTGCCAGATTTGACGATTTATCGTCATTTTGACGATTTTGGGCTCCAAAAATAGCATTTTGACGATGTGACGCTTTATGCCCTTATTTTGACGATTTTTAGAAATTAAAAATTTACATTTAAGCTTTGTATTTACTTTGCAGTCGTTACTATTGGAAATTTATGTTAGTAATTACAAGGAGTAAAATATTATATTTTTAAGTTTCTTTGGAATACCTGTGATGGATTTTCTGTATTTTATCCTTTTTAATCCCATAAAAGCCAAAAAATTACAATTCCTAAATAACATCGTAATTGAGAATAATTTATCACTTGTTGTTTTTATCACTTGTTGTTTTAAAACTTCGAGTATAGTTTCTAATATTACAATCGGTAGAACAAAAGCAAGCGCCGTTATGTTTTTCGTACGACCAACACCAACAGGGGATGGATGGTATTGTGTTTGGAACTATGGAAATATGTTATGGGAAGAAGGAAAGAGAGAACAGTGTTTATGGACACTAGGCTTTAAAATTTTTATACCATAAGTAACAGGAAAGGCCTCTGTAGGAATTGAGTTCCACATACGAATAGTCCGACTAAAAAACGTACTTTTTCTGTAATGCAGTGTGCGATCCATTGGCCAATCTACGTTACGTAGGAATACATGATTTTCGGGAACAAGTCCCCTTATTTCGTTCGAGCAAAATCCTTTTGTAAGAGTGACAGAACAGTGAAACACAAATCACATTGCAACGATGCACCAATGATTCAATGGAGTTGGATACACTACCGTCATTAACGAGCTACTACGGCCTCTCCTGTACACGATCGAGAAACCTCAAAATAAACGTTGAGGCACCGACCTCATAAATAGTGTAAATAGTAAGATCAGATGATAAGATCTTAAGAAGGAACTGAAGGAAATGAAAAATTTGTCGGTTGCAGCCAACATTACACTGAATTTTCATGCTCAGAATGTCAAGAGCTTCTGACTCCTTAATATTTACACCACCCGTAGATTAAGATGATGCAATATTATTGTTGCGCTTATGTGTCAATAAACAACACTGGGATAGATTGTTTAAACCTTAAACAATTTTTTCCTGAAAATGATACAAAATTTCTTCATTTTTGAAAAAAAAAATTATTAAATGAAGATGAGGGACACCAGCTTTTAATTTCTAACAAATTTTTTTAAATGTTTTATTTTTGAACTCAGATACGAGTATGTACATACATTGACTTTATATGTTTTACTACAATAGAAATAAGTTTGGTTTTTAAACTCTTTTAATTTACTATCTGACGATTTTTTGACGATTTCAATAAACGTCTTTGACGATTTTGACGATTTTTTCTCAAATATTTGACGATTTGGTGCCTCATTTATCTGGCAGCTATGCACACAACATAAGTGGTGTAAGAAGCTAAGTCGTAATCATGATGTGCGTATGTATGTATAGACTGCCTGAACGCTAAAAAGTTTTTCAACCGAAGGTCATGTTTGTTGTGTAGGTGTCGCAATGCTTGTTGTATTATGGAATGCTTGATGATGAAAATCTCTTACTTGGACAGCCAGTCTGTGATTAAATTCCAAACGACAATCCTCTCGACGTCTAATTTCATCCGTGAATTCTGAGGACTTCTCATTGATAGGTCGATTCTAAAGTAAATTTTATATGATTTCAGGGACACAGGGATATGGTTGGAAATTGCGTGGGTGAGAGTTCACAAGAGGTGTTTCGATTAACTCAGTTAAACGTGGCCGTTCTTCGGCTTTACAGAGCGTCTCAACTTCTTAGCAGCAGGAGGATACATGCAATATTTGATAGACTCTGCTGGACTGTTTCTCTTCCGTTTTCGAAATTGAATGGCCATCTTATGTTGTATGTGTTAATGTTATATATGAGTGGCGTTACCTACAGTTTAAGTTCCACTTTGAACGACAGATGCTTTAAGAAACTTTTCATGGAAATTTTATTTACTCTCAGAGTTTTTATCAGAAATCTGCTGAGCGAATGTAGCCGAAGAAATATTTTTTCTTCATATTTCGTTTTTGCTGGAACTGTCTGACCTGGGATTTGAATCGCGGCCTTACGTCTAATAAAATATTTTTTCTTCATATTTCGTTTTCGCTGGAAATATCAGACTTGGGGTTTGAAACGGGGCCTCACGTCTAATAAGCCTACTAGACTACGGCGACTTCAGAACTAGACGTCTACAGTTAATGCACTCCTCAGACAATTCTATTAAGACTTCATACACAACCAAACTCCGAGTTAATGGTGAAGGAACTCTACTTAGAGTAGAACCTCGTGTTGTACCGAACCTTTTTGAAGTCGTCTTATTCAGAATCAATTCCATTAGGAGTTCATAAGAGGGAGATATGCCTTATGTCAGTGTCTTCCAAAAATTTCAGCATCTCCAGAGACAAACTTGGGCCAGCTTTTAACTGCATTAAGCATTATGGCCTTCATCTCAGTCCTTTGCAAAATTGCTTTGAAAAAAAATGTTCAAATTTAAGCCTTAAATTGAGTGCAAAAACAACAACAAAAAAACCATTTTAAGTAACTGTAAACCAACTTAAATTGTGATCATCATTTCAAATGAATTGATAATCAAATAAACTTCTTATTCTTCTTCTTCTTCTTCTATTTACGCTTAATTTAAGGTCATCATTGGAAAAGGTTAACTTTTGCTACAGCATGGCAATGAAAATTGTTGCTTAGAACGAACACCTTAATAAAGGGACCACAGACTAGCAAAAGACCAAGAGAAGAAAAGTACAGCAAAATTGTAGTAAAAACGACAAAACAAATAATCTCGAAGGTAATTCGGCTGAAAGAGTAAACATTTAACATTTTATTACAAACAAAACAACAAAAAGGAAAATCTTTTTCCTTTTTTTCGTAAAATTTGTTGGAGTCCTCCTTTAAAGAAAGAAACAAGAAACTTGCAATAATCTTGGCCCTGACCTTTTTTTCTCTGCTGAGAGAGAAAAAGAACAATGCAAAGAAAAAAACATAAAAAGGACAAGAAAAAATCAGTACATACCCTTAAATAGTGCTTATTTTGCTACAATTTGTTGTCATGTGTATTAAAAATTAAGGTTACAGCAGCATTGGCCCTATTTTCCCTTTTTTTTGGGGGGGGGGGGTTTAAAGGCAGAACATGTAGCCTGTAACAGAGGTAAGCAGCTGAGCAATAGTTTTTTACGATGCCATGCCATAGTTTTGCTCTGGACAAGCATAATATTTTAGCTTAAAATGTTATTTATTATTATAATCTACACATACACTCTCATTAATACACACACATACTGGCATACTTAAAATATTATAGAAACACCAGCACCATTTCGTATACAACATAAGGTAACAGAGGCCTTTTTGGGGAAAGCAATTTCGACCAGCATCCAATTTTGCCATCTCTAATAGCGATTACACTTTAATGAGAGGACAAAATATGTTCGAATTATTTCTTAAAACATAAGGAAAACAAAAAAAGGAAAACAAAAATTCAGAAGGAATATCTTGGCTTAATACAGGGAAAATATTTCAAGAGAAACTCATTATTTGTTTGGCTTACGGCATGAACATAAATATGTAGACCAGAACAAACAGATCAATCGGTAGCACACTACTCTTATTCAATGTACTTTGGATTGGCCTCTTTAATGTAACCTAAGCACTGTACTACTCGTTTTAGTAGATCACCTCTATAGTGGCAAAGTAAAATTGGATCGATAAAGATCTCATGATCAAACAAATGTAGTCACATCTCTAATATTCTCGAATATTGTCATATGAACTCTGTTGAGCCAGATTTAGAATTCCAACTAGGGGCCATTAGCCTGAAGATCAAAAGGTTCCCAGTAGAATTCTTGAGGTTTGTACTAATGACTCCTAAGGTTACTCACATAAATTTATCGCATAAACTGCCGAAAGGCAGGTAGTATGTTTGCATATATTTAACGTGGAGCCATGGTTCCAACCTTAAGTCAGACATCTCCAACAAAACGACTTCCTCTCAACAGATTTCTGGCAAAAACCACTCGTATCTGATAAGACAACACATTACCATCTAGACAATGGCTACGTCAGTTAATTACCTCGACATGAGTTGCAGTACAAAGCATTCGCATAAGAAATCGTGATTTTTTGGTGTTCATTATTGTCAGAAGATAGGCTAGGTTAGGTTAGGTTAGTGTGGTAGCTTCCATATCAAAAGCTCACTTGTGCACGCATAGCGGCCCTTTGTGATGCCACATGTGAAACACAGTCTTTGTACTGACCAAGTTCCTCCGAACCAAGGAAGGAGAAGTTGGTCAGCGCAAAGGCTGCACATTTTAAAGGACGACTATCCCACGCTGGAAAACCAGCCAGAAAGCTTGATAAACGAGGCTATATCCTTGACATCAATGGACGATAGCTCCGTCAAGCTGACAAGGGTTGGAGAGCCAAATAACCTATATCTGCACCTCGCAAGAGATGGGCATTGACAAAGAAAGTGGATAACATTCTCCCATGGCAGAAGTCGTTAAATGGGAGCCGCATCCTTTCCGCATGTCTACCCCTACCACAGTGACCTGTAAGCATGGCCACTGTGATCGAGATGATGTTACGACCAAGTCCAATTAACTGGTTGGTACGCCTACTATCCATTGAGGGCCAAGTGAGCCTAGCGGTGGAGCAGGACTCCTCATCGATCCTGGATAGGTTGGCGTCTCGGAAGAATTCCCGCTCAATTTCCAACTTGAACGAGGTAAGTGGCATTCCTAAGTTTATTGAAGAGGATTCCGGAAGTAGTGCGCCAGCTCTGGCTAGCTCGTCGGCTCTGCAGTTTCCCGTTACAGTGTCCGGGGGTCAGAAGATAACATTGAGACAATTTTTTTTAACGACAATCACCGTCAATCCAAAGCTTTATGGCCATACAGCAAACGATTTTTTTTCTTTACCAGCAATTGAACATGATGGCTTCATTCCATACGAAGTTTCCTAGAGGAGTAATTTCAGATTTTCGCGACATCAATTGGTCACCAAGATCATGAGTCCGTTAGGCTACAAATCTCATCTCAAATATCTCAAACAGAACAAGGTATGGAAAAAATACTTCTTTTGGAGACTGTAAATAAAATTGCATTAAAAATTTTTAAAACTGTATCTAAGACACACAACATGTGTGGTAGGAGAAGCTAGGTTGTAATCTTGACTAAAAGGTTATAATGATCAATTAAGAAGAACTTTTTATGGGACTAAGTCAAAGCCGGTATCTATACAGACAAATTGCTAACACTGAAGCATTTGAAAACCAACACTCAGCACATTATTGCCGAGATACTTCGCGAAATGTGCGAAAATGTGTTTGAAAAGTGAATTGGAAAAATTAAAACCAAAAAACTCAATAAGATCATGCTTACTTACTTACTTAATTGGCCACAACAACCCGATTAACGGATTTCGGCCTGCCGCAACACATCCTTCCAGGCGCTTCCGCTCCTTGCGCGCCTACGCCAGTTGGTCACACCAATCGATGACAGGGCTTCCTCGATTTGGTCCTTCCAACGGATACAAGGTCGTCCTCTTCGCCGACTTCCGCAGATTCCGGCATCAAATACCCGTCTCGCAGGAGCATCCTCCTCCATTCGAACGACATGGCCGAGCCAGCGCATCCGCTGGATATCAATACGTTGTACAACGTCAATGTCGTTGAGGAGCTCATACAGCTCACTGTTGGATCGAATAGGGGAATCATCGCCAATTCGCACTGGACCGAAGATCTTACGTAGGACTTTTCTCTCGAACACTCTCAAGGCAGTTCTTAATAGTGCCCACGCCTCTGCACCATAAAGAAACACGGGGGATGAGTGTCTTGTAGAGTATTAGTTTTGTCATACGAAAGAGGTCTCTGCTACTAAATTGCCTATTGAGGCCATAGTAGCACCTGTTGGCAAGAGTGATCCTGCGTTTGATCTCCAGACTGACATCATTTTTGGTGGTAACGGCGGAGCCAAGATAAGTAAATTCCTTGACTGTTTCAAAAGTATAGTTATCGCCCGTAATCTGAGAATCAATACGACGCACGTCTCTACTTGTCGATAACTTATACTTTGTTTTGTCCTCATTTACTGCCATACCCATCTTAGTAGACTCCCGTTCAATAGCGCTAAAGGCAGCAGTAACATCTCGCTTGGTACACCCTATGATGTCAATGTCAATGGCAATGCGTACGCAAGCAACTAGACACTTTTTTGAAAAATAGTGCCATTGCGATGCGCTCCCGCCTTTCGCAGAATACTCTCCATGACGAAGTTGAAGAGGTCGCATGATAAGGGGTCGCCTTGTCTGAAACCTCGCACGGTATTAAAAGATTCGAAGAGGTCCATTTCTACCTTGGCGGAGCTGCAGGAATTGATCAACATCAATCAGCATAGCCTTATAAGATTCGCAGGTATACCGAGCTCAGACATTGCGGCAAAAACACGATCCCTTATGGGGCTATCGAAGGCTGCCTTATAGTCGACAAAAAGATGGTGTGTGTCGACTTGTTGTTCGTTGGTCTTTTCCAGGAATTGGCGTAGTGTGAAGATCTGGTCGATGGTGGACTTGCCAGGTCTGAAGCCGCACTGATAAGGTCCAATCAGTGTTTTGACGAGTGGCTTCAGTCGTTCACACAATATGCTTGTAAGAACCGATAGGGAGAAGGCTTATAGTTCATGCTACTACCCCAAATTTCCGTCTTTGTTTCCTAAAAACCAGCCCCTGAGTGAGTTATTCTCATATTTTGAGAAAAAAAATTCGTTGGGTATGCATTATAACCAATGCCACCCCCTTCAACCAAGATTATGACCAAGTTTCTAACACCACTTATGTTGATTGCGTTAATTTTATCCATAAATGGCGGTAATGTAATGTGTAATGTTGATTCCGAACGATAGGTTTTTTAGAAACTTTTAAGGGAATTTTTATTTATTCATTTTTGCCAGAAATCTGCTGAGAGTAAGTCACAGAAGACATATTTTTTTGTAAATTGTAAATTGACTTGACTATGGCTACTACGACCGTTGATTACAACCGCTGCTTAAAAACTCTACAAAAAACGCAAAAAATGTTCATAAAACTCCTTGCCGTTCATTAAATGTATGAAAACCAAAACTTGCCATACAATATACTGGAAATACTACAAAAGTAATTTAACCAATCCGTTCTCGTTGAAAATCTTTATAATTGTCTGACAACTGTCCTCGATTTTAAGAGGAAAGTTGTCAGACAATTATAAAGATTTTCAACGAAAACGGATTTGTTAACAAATTTCAGAAATTTTTTAACCGTATGTATACTTTTGTGGCCCTGTGTACCTACCACTTGTTGTCAAAAAGTCATTTTGAACTGAATGGTATTAGCAATGGAAACATGTAAACCAAAGAGGGAATGTCCCTGTGTTGCAATAGCAATGAAAAAACGCAAATATTGGTTGGCGTAATCGTCCGTCAATAATACGGCTTGTGGCGAATTACAAATGTCATAAGCATGCAAATAGTAACAGGGAACTGTAGGTCATGTAACTGGAATAACTGCACAAAAATCCTGTAACAGTTAAGGCCTATGGGCGATCTCAAGAGAAGGTATCAGTTTTGAATGAAATGTTGCAACAAAAAGTTTCCTAAGGCATACGAAAAGAAATGTATGCACCTACAGGCGCTTGTAAAATGAAAACAAGAACAGAAATTGAAACCGAAAATTTTAAAAATCTTTATTTATACTTCGAATATCTGTATTGGCAATATGTTGCTGAAATAGGACTTTAGCAATGGGACATACTCGTACACATTGGCCGAACACAGCCTCAATTATAACAAATTTTGAAAAACAAAGTTAAGAGTGTTGTTGCTGCTGAAGTGCAAACGTGTTTTATAAAAATAAAGGAAAATATCTTCCCCACCCCCCATAAATATTTATGTTTGTGGTGTAAATTGTTTTATTAACAATTGACTTTTGGCCAAACGCTTGCACACAAATAAACTTGTATCCTGGCACAGAGAGAGAAAGAGAGAGAGACCCCTATTAAAACTGTTGCTATTGTTCACAGCTTGTTAGAAAAGTTTTAAGGATTTCCAAATAACAACAACATGGGTTTAAATAGGAATTCTAATCTTTGACTTTCGCTTTCACTTTTTAATTTTTTATTGTTTTGTTTTTCATCCTTATTTTCTTGTTGCTTTTTTGTATTTTTTGGTTTAATTTTTAAAATTTAATTTTTCTCAATTCAAAATGATTAAAACTTTCACTTTTTTTTGCACCTGAGTACTAGCTAGAATGTCTGGATGACTTTGTTGTTTTTCCTTCTTTTTCTGGCTCTCTCTCTCTCTCTCTCTCTCTCTCTCTCTTGTTTGTTAAAGTTAAAGTTGTTGAATAATTGTTATATTGTGGTATATTGTGCATGGCTAGTGAGCAGTAGCGTAGTAAAAATGTTTTTTAGGGGCGAAAACAAGTTGGACAATTAGGACAATAAATAGACCTTCATCAGAAAATTTTTACTTACTTTACTTATTTAATTGACCACTAACAACGTGATTAACGCATTTCGGCATGCCTTAACACATCATTCCAGGCGCCTCTGCTTCTTGAGCGCCTACGCCTTCCTCGATTTTGTTCTTCCAACGCAAACAAGGTCGTCTTTTCGCCGACTTCTGCAGATTCTCAAATACCCATCTCGCCAGAGCATCCTCCTCCATTAGAACGACATGGCCGAGCCAGCGCAGCCGCTGGATGTTAATACACTGCACAACGTCCATGTCGTTGAGGAGCTCATACAGCGCACTGTTGGATCGAATGCGGAATTCATCGCCACCTGGCACTGGACCGAAGATCTTACGTAGAATTTTTGTCTCGAATACTGTCAAGGCTGCTGCATCTATGCTTAATAGAGTCCATGGAGGATGAGCGTCTTGTAGAGTATTAGTTTTGTTGTGCGAGAGTATTAGTTTTGCTACTCAATTTCCCATAGCACCTGTTGGCAAGAGTGATCCTGCTCATGATTTTTATTAATTTTGTATACCTAAGGCATAAAATACACATACATACACACATGTTTGGTCATTACAACCCTTTAGCCGGTATTACAACCTAGCTTCTCACATCACCAATGTTGTGTGCGTTAATTTTTACCCAAGAGTGGCGCAAGCTACTATTTAAAGTCGATTCCGAACGAGAAATTCATGACAATTTTATTTACTCTAAGAGTTTTTGCCAGACATGTGCTAAGAGAAAGTCGCCGAAGAAATATTTTTTTCATACTTCGCTTTGTTGGCGATGTCTGACCTGGGCTTTGAACCGTGGCCTCACTCACGGCGACTTCAACCTCTAAGCACTGTTACGCACAGGCATACATTACCCACCGTTTTAATATGACTAATCCGAACGTCTATCATAATGTGAACATTTTTGCGTCATTCAATTTTACGGTTAAAACCATCACTTGAACCAATCCTTGACTTGATAAATGCTGTATGAACCCTGGATAACTAATTCCTGTGGAAGAAAACTGATTTAATTTCTAATCTGCAAAGGCATCTATACCCAGAAAGTATTGAAAAATTTCACGATATAATATTGGTCCATTGGTGATTTAAACTGCGAGCAGCTGTGGAAGACATAGGCAACGCATATGGCACCGCAGTTTTAATTTCGAATGATTACTTGGGTATGATAAGCATTTTCATACGACAACGTGGTCGAGTCGCCATAGTCTAGTAGGTAGTGTGTTGGCTTATTATACGTTAGGCCACGGTTCAAAGTCCAGGTCAGATATCTCCAACAAAACGAAACATGAACAAATAATTCTTCTATGACTTCCTCTCAGCAGATTTCTGGTGGAATCGCTGGGAGGAAATAAAATTGCCATGAAAACCTTCTCAAAAATCTGTCGAAGTCGACTTTAAACTGTAGGTCCCTTCACTCATGTATAAAATTAGCACACACAACATAATTGGTGTAAGAAGCTAGGTCGTAATCCTGACTGAAGGGTTGTAATGACCACTGAAGTACGTATGACAGGAGAGATACTTCCACGCTGCTGATGACACCAGATCCCCTCCTGCGTAATGGGAGCAAATGTTTGGAAACGAATGCTCAACGAAAGGGAAGATAAAGAGAGATAAAGACTGTTCTCAAGCCAAATGGATATGAGGCAAAGCTCGCCCCATAGCGATAGGAACTGTATTGATGAAGTCTTCATAAATAAATCCAAGTCAATAACGGGTGTTGATAGGAATTTTTATATCGTATAACCTATCTTAACTAACAGGAGGCTACGTCCTTTACTCTGAATTAAAGTTGTATTCGTGTGCTCTGGTTTTATAAACTTTACGTTGTTGCTGTTGTTGTTGTTGCAGTTGTGTTTTAGAAATATAATCACAAGTTTTTTCTTGTTGTTATCGTTTGTTTTCATAATTTTATTTGCAACCACATACTGTGAACAATTACAACAAGATGGCTAACTTTTTAATGCCCATTTCGTATATAGGGTGGGCCATCTATCGGTTTTAATTTCAACCACAGAATATTTCAAATCTGACAATACTTATGTCATTCTATTCTGTTACAATATTCAATAAAATTATCTCCACTGAACATAATGAGCAGCGTTGGGATTTATTGAGGCAACGAGAAACTGCACGATGATGTCGATTTTGCCAAAAATATCATATTTTCGGATAGAAGCTCATTCTCATCTTGGTGGGTAAGTTAAGCAAGAAAAATTGCCGAATTTAGGACTCAGAAAACTCACACGTGGTCTTACTCGAAGCCAATGCACCTATTACGAGTGACTGTTTGGAGTGTCTTGTGGAGAGGAGGCATCATTGGCCCATATTTCTTTGAAAATGACAACGGAGCCGCTATTACGCTCAATGAAGACTCCCATTGCACCATGATAAACGATTTGTTTAACCGCTCTTCATGGTATTGATGTGAACGATGTCTGGTTTCAACAGGATGGTACAACTTGCCACACATTTCATGCCACAATCGATTTATTGCGTCAAATGTTTGATGGCCGCTTAATTAGCCGAAATGGTGAAGACAGGCCGCCCAGAAGTTGCGATTTGACACGGTTGGAGGGCGTTAAAGAAAAGTGTTATACAGACAAACCAGAACCAATTAAGCATTTAAAGTCCAACATTCGTGATGAGATGAAGTGATGTGATGATGTGATGATGATGAGAAAAAGTGCAGGAAAATTGGTGCGATGGAATGAGGTACTGTGTGTCTAGCCACGGCAGCCATATAAATGAAATAATCTTCCATTTCTATCGGGAGCAATTGTACTTCATAACAAAACACTAAATTTGACCAAATTTCAAGCCGTTTTTGTTTGATTGCCGTTTTTAATTGTAAACTTAGCCCACCCTATATTTTTTATTTTATTTTATATTTTTTCCCTCCTCTCCTCTCATTTCTATCGCTTTTTTATTTTATTTTCTATTCACTAAACTTTAACTTTAAACGCCAATAGTTTTGTTGTTTGTTAAAGTTTATTGGCGTGACAACGAGACATTGTGACAAATAAACATGGATTTATTGCCCAACAGGATATTCTGTCACTTTAATACCCCACAAATAAAGTTGGACACATGGTCGCAAATGTTGTGCAGATCAACATTCATGTTCAAATTGAAGCGAAACTTTTTTGCAAAAAATTTTATATAAAAAGCTTTGAAGTCCTTAAATTCCTTGTTAGCGTGTTACTAAGGATCTGTGGCTCTCTTTCTCTTCTTTTTTTTCTATTTATTTCGCCCTCCTGCAATTGTCTGAAAAGCTTAAATGAGATTAAACGAAGACTGTTTGAAATCTTTACTTGCGTTTTGGAATTTTTTGCTTTGCTCTGCCCTACTCTGTTGCAAAGTGAAGTTCCTCGAGTACTGTAGTAATCACTGTGTAAAAAACCTTGAACTTAAAGTGACACATTAAGCCGTATACGACCACCACAGCGAATTGCTTTTTATTTTTGCTCAGCAAATACAAGAGAGAATTAAAGTTACAATTTCACTGTAGCAAAGTGACATCGAATGGCATCGAATGAATCCCTGGTTTATACCTTTTAATACATGAATACCCTACGGGAGGTTAATTAATTTCGAGGCACATGTTTATGATACCCAGGCAAAATAAAGAGACTAAGAAGATTTCAAATAATTGCCTGAGCCATTCCATCCAATGATAGCTTTTTTAACAGTGGCAGGTATCAAATCAAGGATGCTATTATCCCCCTCTTCTTCGGCGACACTCTGGGTGGCATCATAAACCAGTTGCTGGCAAAATAGTTTGAGACTTGGAAGCTTAATACCTGCCTTAGCAAGTCTATCAGCTACTCATACACCGCATGACCATTCAGTGACGCACAGGGTAACACAGGAACGTCCCATCGCCTTAGTAACAGATTTCCGACATTTTGTAAGCAAGCCGGGCATCGTATGTTAAGCTTTTGGAGCAACTATACCGCACACTCGGTGATACCTCAGCTAGGCTGTAAAGTTAGGTTAGTGCTGTTAGGTTATGTTAGGTCAAAACGGTAGCTTTGTTTACCAAAGCACACTTAAGCAAGCATAGTGGTCCATTGTGAAGCCACGCGTAAACACAGTCCCTATACTGACCGAATTCCACCAATCCCATCGAAGAATTAGGTCAGCACAAGGGCTGCGCATTACAACACGACTACCCAGTGCTGGAAACCAGCCAGAAAGTTTAAAAAACGAAGCTCAAGCCTTGATACCAATGGATGACAACTCAGTTAAACTGACAAGGAATAGAGAGCCAGATAATCTAAATCTGCACCTCGCAAGAGCTAGGCATTGACAAAGAAGGTGATTTCCTTCTCTTCAGCAGACCCAGAATCACGATAAAAGTCGTTAAATGGAAGCTGCAGTCCCACCGCGTATCTTCCCATAACGCAATGATCTGTAAGCATGGTTACTGTACTCGAGATGACACTGCGAGCAAGTTTGAGTAGTTGTTTGGTGTGCCTGCTATCCATCGTGGGTCAAGTGAGCCGGGAAGTGGAGCAAGACTCCTCTCTAAGCCAGGATAGCCAGCCAAATGGCCAATTTAACCGAGATAAGTGGCATACCCAATCCGATTGAAGAGGGTTCCGGAAAGAGAGCACCTGCTTTGGCAAGCTCTTTCTCCCTACAGTTGCCTGGAATGTCCCTGTGTTCAAGAGCCCAGACAAGTGAGACACTGAATTGACTGTAGCACTCGAGAGGGATCTGATAGCAGCTTGCCTATTAGAAAAGATTAAAATACGGGTGAAAAAATCATCGTTGATGAGGAGCTATTGACCGACTAGGTAAATGGCAAGTGAGACACTGAAGTAAACTCTCTAACAAGTTTAAAATTGACTGTAGTACTCGGGAGGAATTTGATAGCAGCTTGTCTATCAGAAAAGATTGAAATACGGGTGAAAAAATCATCGTTAAATGACCATCACCTGAGGCTGAAACATGCTGCAGGGATCTGGCAGTCGAAGGAAAATGTTCAGGTTGAGCTGCCACCCTCGTTAGAGAGTTTACAGCTATCCGTGTATACATCCAGAGATTGCGGGGAGATCCCAGTCATCCCAGAACGTACAAGATTCCTGTGTTCTTTGTGGCTTAGTGTTATTGCAGCAGGCAACCACAGTGTGACTTTAGTTCGTCTCGATGTTGTCTACAATTACAGCATATTGTTCTTCCTGTTTTATTTTTTACAGTTAAAAACATCCACACGCACATACATAAACGTACAGCGGTATGCACACAAATGTTTCCATTTAACATTTTCACACACACTCAGCCATAAACAGCAACGACAACGACATGCATTTCACTTTAAAACCTGAAAGTATGCAATACTGTAGAGTATTTATATTGTATGTGTGTGGGTGTGTGTGTATGTGTTAGTGTTATAACTGCTGATATAATTGCATGTTGGTTGCTGTAACTTGTAGTAAAAAGTAACTGACTGACTGACTGAGTGACTGGTTTATGGAGTTTGACTCTCTCTTTCTCTCTCTCTTGTCATTTTAAAGTTTGTTACAAATACTCGTAAACATTAAAACCCACACACACACACACACTCCCACCTATATTCTGAAGCAGTGTTTAAAATATATGCAGATGGTTACGTATGTGTATGTGTGTGTGAATCTTCTTGTTAGTATTTAGCAGTTTGCAATTATTGTTGTAAATTGTTGCTCTACAACACAGATATAAGGGGTTATCCATTTGGTGGTTTCAGAACTGGCAATAAAAACACATAAAATCCACGACATGCAACAAATAGAGCCCGCAATTGACTGCCAGGTTTTGAATTCTGAAATTTCCTGGAAGAGTAATTTCACGTCCGCTGAGCATGATAGTGAAGATCAAAGTTTTGGAGACTAAGGTTAGATTGATGGGAGGCAGGTCTAACTCGTAGTTCATTAAGGATCTAAGAAATCGATTGGCTGACAGATCTCTATTTAACTGACTACTTTGTTGCATAAAGACAAGAGTTTTTGGTCCCAGAATGATATATTCCGAGCCCCTAGGGGAACTCACAGGTATCTTCAAAGAGAACGTCTATGCTATCGACAGATGTGCTAATTTCAACTTGGATAGGAGACAAAAAGACAAGAAATAGCAACACTTTATGGCAGATAGGTCATCTTTCGAGCACTCGGCTCTTATGGGGTTAAATCGCTTATACTATGAGACTGTCTGGAGACGTAGTAAGGCAAAATAAGGTCACCTTCTATTGAGTCCCAGTTCATGTGAGAATTCTTGGCAATAATCAAGCAAACGAGCTTGAGAGGAGGAAAACTTCCATGCTGCTTGTGACACCAGAACCCTTCTGCGTAATGGAAGCAGATGTTTGACAAGGAATGCTTAACGAAAGGGAGGATAAGGAGAGACAAGGACTCTTCTCAAAGCAAATGGATATGAGGCAATCGAAACTTTTGTTGGGAATCTGCAATAAAAGAAGGTCATGAAGATGCATGACTCATGATCAAGATGATGCATGACTCAGACTATCCAAAAATAACCTGACTTTGGACAGGGCACTGTATTTTGTATTTTACATGAACGACTGTGACTTCTTGAGGACGTTTAGAATATCCATTCCAAATATATAGAAATGGTGGTGGTGGTATGCATCATGTGAACAACGCCATAGTAAACTCGATGGACGATACGAAACTGGATGGAGCTGTGGGTAGAGGCATTTTTTTCGAGTGGACGGTACAGCTCATTTGATAAGGCTTCGTCATTGCTGGTGGTTACTAGGGATGGCAATATCTTTGGACAGAGCTTTGTAGACTCAGGGTATTCAAATTGAAATGCAGTTTATCTCAAGCCTAACATGTGGATTCTGTAACGAGGAGAATGAATCATCAGAACACACTCTTTGCAACTTGTGGGGTGTTAATACATCAAAGAAGAAAAAACCTAGGAATTATTATTCTTGATGCCGACCAACATCCTGAAATTTGTCAAAGAAATGGGATTGCAAGAGGTATTACAAGGATATCCTATAAAGTTTAAGGAGAGCACTGTACTAAGGCACCTCTTCACGAGAATGATAATAATTTCACGCTTTAGCGACGTTACTTGGCCACGTAGACCATGTTATGTGCTGCCGTTAGACTTTTTTGTGAGGCTACATCGAAGACCGCGTCAACGCGTATAATTTCCCAAAGTTGGAGCATTTGAAACCCCACATTCATCAAATTATCACCGAAATACCCACCGAAATGTGAAAAAAAGTGATCGAAAACTACTGTAAAAAGATTGATTGCTGCAATAGCCATAGGCGGCAATTTAAGTGATCTTATCCAAGCAAAGAAAGATCCAAGCATTCCAATTCAAATGTAACTTTCACTGAAAGCCCATAAGGCGGGCTATAAAACAAGCAGATGGATAACCCTTTACGAGGCACATAGATAGAGGGAGAGAGAGAGATAGAGGGAGAGTGCTTGTGTTTATAAACATGTTTTGACTTGTTTTTGTTGTTTTTTTTTCTTCTTCTTTTTACTCCCGATTTAATTGCTGTTGTTACATGTTGTTAAAGAGGGAGGCGTTACACATTCATTGTTGTTGTTGTTGTTTTCATTAAAATGGTTTTTGTTGGAGTAGTAGGAGCACTAGTTCTAAAGGTTCCGCCAAATAACTTTTTTTTTTGAAAATGCTTTTAAAAGAAAAACTACTGAATATTTTCTCAAATTTCTTTTTTTAGTTGAAAGTACAATCCTTCCGGTTAATAATGGAAAATAATTTCATTCAAATGGCTGCCTCGGCTGGCCATGCAGTAGCCTACACCAGAAGCTGCCGATTTTGGCAAAAAAAATCATCTTTTCAGATAAAGCTCATTTTGATCTTGGCGGGTATGTAAACAAGCAAAATTGTCGCATTTGGGCACAGAAAACCCGCACGCATACATTGAAAAGCCGACGCACCCAAAACGAGTCACTTTTTGGTGCGGATTTTAGTCCAGAGGTATAATTGGGCCATTTTACTTCGAAAATGATCAAGGAGTGGAAGTTACAGTCAATGGCGATCGTTATCGGGCCATGTTGAATGAATTTTTTGTTCACAAAAATTGAAGAGAAGGATATTGGCAATATTTGGTTTCAATAGGATGGCGCTACGTGCCACACAGCCGAAGCTACACTCGATGTTTTGCGCCCTGTTTTTGAAGATCGCATTATCAGCCGCAGAGCTGATGTCGTTTGGCCACCTCGGAGCTGCGATTTGACACCGTTGGACTAATATTTGTAAGGTACCGTCAAAGATAAGTGTTACGCCGACAAGCCAGAGACAATTGACGCTTCAAAGGACAATATTCGTGAAGCCATTGGTGAAATACAGGTGCACACAATTGATAATGTGCTTAAAAATTGGACCGATCGTGTAGACTACTGAATGGCCAGCCGAGGCAGCCATTTGAATAAAATTACTTTTCATTATTAACCGGAAGGATTGTACTTTCAAATAAAAAAAGAAATTTGAGAAAATATTCAGTAGTTTTTCTTTTAAAAGCATTTTCAAAAAAAAAGTTATTTGGCGGACCTTTTAGTAGTTGTTGTTGTAACTGTTTTTGTTTTTATTGTTGTTTTGTTTATTTTATATTGTGTTGTCATATCATTTTGTGCTTTTGGATCATGTTATGTATTAAAACAAGTACAACAACAACAACAACAAAAGCAACAGCAACGTTAGGAAAGCAACAGCAATAAGAACAACAACACTAACAGCAACATCAACTGCTCAAATAATGAACAACAAATTGTTAAGCATTTAAAAACATTTAAAAAAACACAAAACAAGTCAGGAAGAGAATGTAAGTCAGAGAACGATACTTAAACACACTAGCAGGGAATGAAAAAGAACTGAAAGAAGTATGAACCGCTAATGAGAGATCTAGAAGCTTGGCCAGCGATCTCTTGAAGAAAAATCAAACTTGCGAAGAGACTACGGTCATTTGAAAACATTGGCGAATAAACGACGAAGTCTAGGATGGAGTCCCCGTATAGTACTAATTGCTCAAGTGCAGTAGTAGGCGGCACAGTCTAGTTACAACTTACTTACTTACTTAACTGGCCATTAACAACTCGATTAATGGATTTCGGTCTGCCTTAACGCATCATTCCAGGTGCCTCTGCTTCTTAGGCGCCTACGCCAGTTGGCCAGATCAATCGATGACAGGACTTCCTCGATCTGGTCCTGTTCCAACACAAACAAGATCGTCCTCTTCGCCGACTGCAGCAAATTTTCGCATTAAATGCCCTTCTAGACGGAGCATCCTCCTCCATTTGAAAGACATGGCCGAGCCAATGCAGCCGCTGGATATTAATACGCTGCACAACGTCCATATCGTTGAGGAGCTCATACAGCGCACTGCTGGATCGCATACGGAAATTATTATCACCCCACACTGGATTGAAGATCTTGCGTAGGACTTTTCTCTCGAATACTATCAAGGCTGCTGCATCTGTAGTATCCATGCCTCTGCGCAATAAAGAAACATGGGTAGGACGAGCGTCTTATATACATTAGGAATGGCAAACGGGACCCCAAAATATCACTCCTTACTGTAGGGTATTTAAACAAATTCAAAGAGACAAAGGATATGTTCCAGACAGACAGACAGTAAAGTTTAAAACACATCAACAAATAACAACAGAAAAACGAGAAACGAAATACAACCATTTCTTCTACTCACACATACACACACAGGCCATAGCAAGAGCATATGCATGGCTACGTGTTCATGTCTGCATGTTCATGTCTGTATGGGTATGTGTATGTTAATCGTATGGTTTTAATGCAACTCTCTTTGTATGTACTTATGGTATACGATGTATGTGTATATGTATATATGTGTGTGTGTAGGTGTCTGTCTCTAACAAATACAATTACAAATTTTATTGTTACGAGCGTAATTGTATAATTTTTAAGTACATTTGCCATGTCAGTGATGTCTCTCCATGCAATTACGTACATATTTGCCTTTTGTGCACATGCATATGCATGTGTATGTGTATCTGTGTGAGTTAATGTCTGAGCAGTTAAATTTTGTAATTTAACCATGAGAAAACATGTGTAGTTAAATAGTTCCATACTTTTTTTCTTTTACCAGCTTTTTTCTTTTTCTTAAAATATTTCAGTTCAAAAACAACATTTTTTTTTGTTATTTTAACAGTGAGTGGCAAAACGTTGATTTAAATGAGAATGTATGTCGAAAGCAGAATTAAAAAACAGGATTATTTTGGTCCTTCGCGAGGACATTTTGAATATACATTTCAAATATAGGGAAACGGAAAAATGTTAGGATGATGAAAATGATGAAAATTCTTCCTAAAATTCTTCGCAGATGATTCGAATTTGGATGGAACTGTGGGTGGATGCATTTTTTTGGGGTAGGCGGGCATTACTCATTTGATAAGGCTTCCTCATTACATCCCACTTGGTCATTACAACCCTTTAATCAGGAAGGTTGTAATCCTGACCTGGTGTGAGCTTCCAACACCACTTATGTTGAGAATGTTAATTTAATCAATAAGAGGAGGGACCTGCAGTTTAAAGTTTATTTACTGTCAGAGTTTTTGTTAGAAATCTGCTGAGAAGAAGTGGCCGAAGGAATACTCTTTCATATTTCGTTTTGTTGAAGATGTCTGGCCTGGGTTTTGAACCGAGGCCTCAATGCTAAGAAGCCAACACACTATCTACTAGACTACAGCGTCAAGGATTCCTCATTACTGGTGGTTATTAAGAATGACAATATCTGTTCAATAGATATTGCCATATTTTGTAATAGTCAGGCAGCTATTAAGGCATTAAATTCTAACAAAACGATCAGAACGGCTACTGTGAAACTCTCAACGAGATGACCAAGTATTTTAACTTTCACATCACATAGATCCTGTGCTACGATGGCATTCTGGAATACTGCAGTGTGGATAAATTGGCCCAGATATGATCCCAACATTGAAGTTTCGTTGCGAACCCCATTGAGAAGCTGCAAGCTCAGTAATGATAATGCAATAATGGATTCCATTAACGCTACCAGTCAGTGGGACTTCAGATATGCACAGATATACAGCACAGCATATCTGGCTAAATCTAGATGAAGGACGCATGGAAAATGTGCTCAAACTCCAAAGAAAAGCATTTAATGGGGTTGTAGAAGTCGTTACAAAATGTTGCATTCTGAGTACTCATACGAGACTGATTGATATTAATCATACGCCCATAGTCTTCTTAAGGAGCTGTAGTAACGAGGAAGAGAAAAAACTGTTGGTTATATGCCCAGCGTTAAGCTCTTGGACGTGTACTATGCAGGCAATCGCATTCCGGATGGTTCATGTTCTAAGGGAATTGAAAGGCTATGGTATCCCAGTCGCCGTAGTCTAGTAGATAATGTGATGGTTTATTAGACGAGAGACCATGGTTCAAAACCCAGCCTAGACATCTCTGAAACGAAAAATACTTTTTTGACCACTTCCTCTCAGCTGTCTTGCAAAAAGGCTGATTGTAAATAAAATTTCTCAAAAATCTGTCGTTCCGAAAGAACATTAAACAGTTGGGCCGCTCGTTAGAAATTAGGTTGTATTCCTGTAATGCCGCTACCCAATTCAATCACTCTTATCAGAACTTTCGAAGACAGATGGTACCCACTATCCTCACAGATATTCTCTTCGGGGACTTGATTTCTGTGATCCTTGTTGACACAAACTCATGATTTCTAGAAACACAACAAAAAGAAGTGCAAAGTGGCACGAACTGGTCAAACCAGCGAAGCCGCTGAATCTTAATGTGAGCAACATACAAATCGTTGAGGGGCTCACTGTAGGTTCAGATGCAAAAATCATCGCCTATTTGCACCAGTGAGTAACAGCGTAAATGCTGCCGCGGCATAAAAGCGTATAGGGAGGATGAGCGACTTGTATAGGCATTATTTTCATCGTATGAGAGAGGTATGTGCTGCTCAGTTGTCTTATGTTTCCAAGAGCAGTTTTTGGTTTGCTTCGGAGAAAAGTTTTTACATGCCATTCACCAGGAGCCACGTGGAGACTGCGCATCAACTTGAATACGGTGGTACCATAATCAGTCGGGTCCAGAATGTTTTATTAGCATGATATAGGAAAAGTATTTTATGCAGCCGAAAAAGAATACGTTTTGTTTTCGAAATATAAGTTTTCTTATTGCTGTACCACGTATTTACATTTTCTGTTTGCTGGATAGCCTTAAAGCCATACGAGAATTTGTTTTTGGTAAAAAAAAGCACTTACGAGTAAGGGGTATACCGGACTAGTGTTGTTATACAGGTGTATTGGTGGTAAATAGGGCTTGTGGAGTATAAGAATTTTGTGGGGATATACATCTTAAAGTGAGAGAGTCTCAAAGAAAAAGTAGGTGCCGTTTGCTATATTACTAGGCCACTGTAGGTGTTTCTAACAAAAAACCTACTCACTCACAATATTTGTTATTGTAAAACATTAAATTGCCAAGTTGTTCTCGCTTTAAAAATGTTCTCTTAACGAAATTGCAAATGTTGACTGAGAGCATTATAAATGCCTTTTAACTCATTGTGTTCATTACAATTGTGTTCATGCATTCAGTCGTACAATCATTCTTATATTCAGTCATTCATTCATTCATATCCAAACCAACTTCCAAGTGCCACGCCCACTCTTAAAACCACCTACTTTACGGTTTCTTTTGTTCTCTACGCTGTTTCTGTTACTGCTTCTGTGTCTTATCCATTGAATGCTCGTGTCCATTGTTATCTCATGGTGGCATTTTAAGTTCGTTTTTTTTCTTCTTCTTTTTGGAAGCCAAACAAGTGCAAACGCCAGTATGTTACACAACAAAAAAATAAGTTTCTGTAGGAACATTTATCTTGTGCACCACCACCTCACCACCTCACCACCTATGGAAAGTCGTCCGACCATCTGCCTGTGGAAAGAAACAAAATGTTTAAATCTTTAAAATCCAACAAAATGCTTAAATATGCATAAAGAATGTGTAACAACAATGGCTTAAAGGACTATACACCACTCCATTCCACCCCAATTATACGTATACATACATATGTACGTCTGAAAAGGACATCTTGGCATGTAAATGAAATCTTAATGGAGCTTATTACTCATATGAGCACATACACCTGATTTTCCTTAACGCTGTGCATGTGTTATTGTTTTCTCTTCTTTTCCATTCATTCATACGAAGCAACAACAACGTCTGTGTGTGTCAGATTAAATTTACAAATTAAGATTGATTTCGGCAAATTACTGTGGCAGGATATTGGAAAGGAATTTTAAATTCATTGTGTTTTATTATTTAATGGATGGAATGGATGGAATTATAACGAAAATTTAATACTAAAGAGATTATATGGTTAGCTCTGGTTTTGTAGTCATTGCCGCCATTGGAAGAATGTCTTCCTTTTTAATTTAAAATATACTCTGCAGAGAGCCAAACGTTACAATAAATATTAAGAAAGAGTAGAACTCACATAGCAAAGTTCCGCTCCACTACAATTAATAAAACACCGCCACACAATTTTAAAGCGAACGTTTTGCCAGGACTTGATCATCTTAGGACCTGCTAAAGCACATCAATCATCGGGTTAAATCGTTAAATTTGGTTAACGACGTAGAAACAAAACAAATGATTAAGAATATTAAAATTTTTTTTTTTAGAATTTGTTGTCAAGGATAACATGAAGATATGGTCTTCCACAGTTTCTGTCTTTTAATAGAAAACCGCCATAGTGCAACGAATATCCATTGTTAGTGCATTAAGGAGCGATTATGATCGTTACAATTGAACTACTGAGCAAAGGATTGCTAAGATCATAAGGAAATTTGAAAACACTAGAGTCCTGGTCAAGCCTAAGCATCATCTTATTCCGAATTTGTTGATTTCGAGGCATTTTCAGCAATTGTTACAGACTATGGCTCATTATAATATATTTTGTATTTCGATGTGCACCTCCATCCATAAATAAGCCAACCCCCTCTATATAACGCTCTAGATATACTTATTGAGTGTCAGAGCAGCAGGTTTTCATTGCTGATTTTTTAACAAAATTTTCTTCAGCAATGGAGGTCACTTCCTACACGGCGATTATGGCAACAAGCAAGATTGTCTCATATGCGAATCGACGAATGCAGAACCGATTTTGGAAAAGCCAGTACATCCATAGTCTAGTAGGCAGTGTGTTGGCTTATTAGACGTGAGCCACGGTTCAAATCCCAGGTCAGAAATCTCAAATAAAACGAAATATGGAAATATGGTCATTAAAATCCTATAGTCAGGAAAACAACCTAGCTTCTCGCACCTACCATGTTTTGTGTGTTAATTTCATACATGAGTGGCGAGATCTACAGTTTAAAGTCGTCTCCGAACGACAGATTTTTTTTTAAGAAACTTTTCAAGAAATTTTTTTTTTCTCAGTTTTGTCAGAAATCTGCTGAGAGGAAGTCGCCGAAGAAATACTTTTTTCATATTCGTTTTGATGGAGATGTCTAACCTGGGGTTTGAACTGTGGCCTCACGGCTAATAAGTCAACACATTAGACTACGGCAACCGTTGATTGTTTTTTTTTTTGTATTTTATGAGGGCAAATGAGGTAAGACTACTAAATCTGAGAACATTTGCCGTGGATTTCGATGCTTAATCAGCTTTTATGATAAAAACGACATGAGCTGCTCTATAATTAGCAGGGTCATGCGAGAGGAGTTACGACTGCTTTCATAATCATCCGAAGAACCAACCGGCCCAATAGACCCTCTATTATAGTTAGTCTTTGTCTCTCCACATAACAGAAGCATGCCAGAGGAATAGAGACTGAATTCATAATTATCCGGAAAACCAACCCAACCGACCAATTAGACCTTCTATTATAGTTAGTCTTTGTCGGAAGACTATTAGCTTCATTGGATTCTTCCATTTCGACACAAAAGGACCTCCAAGAGCTCTTCAAATTCGGTTCACTTTTTTAAATTCCCATAACTTTAGTTTCTGGCCATTCCAATCGATTGTCAAATTGATTTCATTAAACATATTCCAGGCCAGCAAAGCTGCGATTTGATATTTCTTTACTCAGGTCTAGCCTTACCCCTTGGAATCTTCCCCTTTCAGGCATTGACGGTGGTTAGTTTGTAGGTATTTGTCAAACTCTATTCAGACTGACTTTGTCCTGAATAACTATAAGCCTCCTAACCTATCAAATATACCCATAAATTGAGTAATTTTTCTTTAAGTATGAAATTTATTAAATTTTCCCTTTCCCCCTAAAAATATAAAAAAAAATTAAAACGAAAATCTTTTTCAATTTTTTTACATTTATTTGAGCATGAGTTTCTCTATTTTTCTAATACGTTTTCAATATTTTTCTTTTTTAATATAAAACTAATACGATATTAATGCTTAAACAAATATAATAATACTTAAGAAAAATATCCTTAAAAGTAATAAAAAAGACTTAAAAAAGGACCATAATGGTTACAATACAATACAATTGGAATTGGAATTTAAATTGGTATGGGTATGGATAAGGGTATGACTTACAGTGAAGAGAAATATTTTTCGGTTTTAATTTTTTGGTTGAAATACCTTAAACCACTACAATTACCACTACATTTACAAAATAAAAACTTAAACGTAACAGTAAAATATCCCTAAACCTAGACAATTACAATTAAAATCACAATAACTTCACTAAACCACACGCATACACAGGCAGCCACACGCAGCCACACGCAGCCACACTTAAGCTATAAAGAAACCACCATTAAAAAAGGAACGAGGGAGAGAAAAACATACGCTTTTCAACTCTTACGCTCTTAAAACCCTTACACGCACACTTTTCCAAAAAAAAAACCAAGAAATGTTACAAAAACACAATTACAAACATACTTAACTATGCTTAAGCAATAAACCATTACACTCTCTGCCTCTGTCTCTGTCACTCTCTCTAAAGTTGTTTGCCTCTCTCTCTAACGGTGCCACTCAATTGTTTGTAATACTTAAAGAGCTTTCAAACGTTTGCTGCTAGTTGGCATCCCAAAAAAAAACACAAAAAAGGAAGAAAAACATTCTCGTTTAGCCTGTGTTAGTGTTAGTCTGGGGAAAAGAGTAAAAAACAGAAAACGGAACCTGTAGTGGGATAAACACCGGAATTATGTTGGCATAAAGTACCTTGTACAGGTACGAGCTATGAAAACGGTTTTAAATGTTCTTATTGCTGTTGTTATTGCTGCTGTTGCTCTCCTACTTTACAGTTCCTATAAACAACACTTAGTCACGCAATTTTTCGGTTACAACCTTCCTCTCCTGCTTTTTTTGTGTGTGTCTGTACAATTGTGTTCCACCTTTAAACCGCGTACAAATTGCTAAATCTTTGGCAAATATTGCCTCCATTCTAGGGCAGAACTTTAAGTGATTGAAGGCGAGGATTTACTTGGTTAAAGTTGGAGGCTTTAAGTTAAAGTCTAATATTCGTTTGCCATTCATATTGATGTCTAAAGCACGTACTTAGTTTTTATTTCAAGTGCTTCGCTCTTTTCAGGTCCAATAGGGAAATTTGACGATGAAAAATTGAAATTTCAATTTAAAAAATTTTAAAAGGTACCAGGGCGTAGTGTTTTCTCGGGCCATATTTACATTCAAAATCTAAATTCACATGACTTTATATTGCGTACTTTTTGGGGTACTTTCTCAGTACTTTTTAAGTAGTGGGGAAATTTGGCGATAAAAAATTTCAAATTCAATTTAAAAAATTTAAAAGATACCAAATGGCGTAAGATTTTCGGGGCTGATTACATAGATTTTATTTAAAAGTGTTTACATTGTGTTCTACGCACTTTTTGGGTTACTTTCTAAGTACTTTTATAGTAGTTAGGTAAGTACTTTGTTTTAGTACCTTGTTTAATACTTTTTAAGTACTTTTATATTTTTTTTTTTATATGAAAGATTAGTGCTTCCTAATTTTGTTTTGTTGGAGGAGAAATTGTAGAATAAAATTTAAAAGGGGGAAAATTTGTTTTTTTTTATATAAAAAAATAACGAAAGGGAGTAATGTTTTCGGCCAAGGACACTGTAATTTTATTTACAATTTTTAAAACATTTGCAAGTATTGGAGGAACCAGTTCTTTGACAATTTTCAATGTACCTTTTGGTACTTTTTTGGTACTTTTTAGTACTTTTTTCAATACTTTTTAGTACTTTTTTGTACTCTTCTAGTACATTTTTTGGCATTGGTTTTAAATTAAATGTATTACAGTTGACGTTGAAAATTAAAAAAAATACTTATAACGGACCGTTATAATTCCCAGGAAATTTACAGATAGAGTTTGAATTACTTCATGGGCACTCTTTTTTCGGTACTCTTTTTGGTGCTTTTTTAAATTCTTGTTTTAAGCACTTTTTTTAAATATTTCTACTTCCCAATTTTGTTGCTTTTTAGAAAAGAAAATAAAAATAAAAATTCAAAACAAGAGAGACAAACTTTAAAGAAAAAAGTACCAAATAAATTGGGAGTTTCGTACCACAGATTTTTTAGGGACGTTTACAACTTAAGACTGGACAAAATAAATCTTTTCCTCTTTGTTTTACAATTTTTTGTTTTGGCATTGGATAAATCAGTTCATGGACACTTTTTTGAGTACTTTTATGACATTTTATGGTCAAATGTAGTACGAAGCATAGGTTAGATATGAGCTTTCAAAGGGTATCAAAAAAGTTATCAAAAAGTTACCAAAGAAAAAGGTTTGATACCTTTGTAAAGGCTTTCGTTAGGCTTCGAAAAGGTACAGAGATAAAGCACGGCTCAGGCACTGATAAGGAAGTAAAGTACCGTACTCTCCTCTAATAGAAAACAAATATGTTAGTGGTTCTCAGAATGTAATCCGGACTAAAGGCTTGTATTGGTCACATTCCTCAAATTCTTAATGAAAATTTCAAAGAAATTGCTGAAATACTTCCAAGTCGCTTAACACGAAGTCTACTGGTCCTCGTGCTAACGATCAACGCAATTTATTTTTACATCTTCTGCAAGATTTCAATCTGGCTTGTTTACCCCACATTATCTCCACGCCAGTCAATATGTGGACGTAAAGTAAGATGAAGTCGCTGCAGGTTAGTAGGTAGTGTGTTGGCTTATTAGACATGAGGCCACGGTTCAAGCCCCAGGTCATACAACTATAATAAAACGAAATACGAAAAATATTTCTTCGGCGACTTCCTCTCAACAGATTTCTGGGAAAAACTCTGAGAGTAAATAAAAGTGCAATAAAAAGTTTCGGAGTCGAATTTAAACTGTACGCCTCGCTCCTCATGTATAAAATTAACACACACAACATAAGTGGTGTGAGAAGCTAGGTTGTAATCCTGACTGAAGCGTTGCAATTACCATTCAATGTATGTATCTATGTAAAGCAAGATTATCTTGTCTCTAAGCCTTGCATACAAGGACCATGTAGCATGGTGGAATGAATTCTTTGGTACTTTTATAGCTTTTCACAATATTTTACAAACTCGCTATAAAATTGTACACTCTCCACATAGCAGAAGCATGCCAGAGGTGTAGGAGAATGCTAAGTTTGAAAAATATTTTAGGGAAAGGCATGTTATTGTACCTCAAAACATTTGAAAAGTTTGAAAGGTACTTTTTCCTAAGGCTTGTTACTGAATTTTAATAATTTGGAGGGACTCGGACGAGAAAAATTAAACGCACATGATTTAAATGCTGAATACACTTAAAAAAAGTATTTTCTTGGAACTTTAATAAAACAATTGGTTGTCACTGAGGGCTATGTGTTTTAAAAGTACTTTAAAATGTACTTGTTCGTACTTTTTGTATAATTTTTTAAAATATTCTTAAAACTCTGATGTGTACATATTCTATTAAGCAATATATTTTTATTATTATTATTATACATTTATTAAATGGTACTTTTAGGGCTTTGTGTTTGAAAAGTACTTTAAAAAGTACTTTTAGGTACTTTTTGTATAATTTTATAAAATATTCTTAAAACTCTGCTATGTACACATTCTTTTAAACAATAGTTTCCAGTTAGCATGGTACTTTCAGGTAAATAAGTACTCTGAGCCAAAAAAAGGGATTTTTTAGTACTTTTAACCGATATGCTTGTTTAATACCTAAAACTTTGTTTCTCCCCATCGTCTTTTACACACAATACTTAATCATTTTGAATTCCATTAATCTTAACACTTATCAACGAAATTCCGGCTGAATTGCAGCCGGAAATACAAGTACAGCACACATGCACATGCTTGTCTATGCATCCGGTATCATATTAAGTACGTGTGGCATTTGAAACTTCCTTTTTAATTATCGCAACACTAAAAACCGTTTCATTATAATTAATGTTCATGGCCGAACAAATGCAAAACAACTGAGAAATTTAATATGAAATGCGATAAATTCCCTACTGGGTCTTCTGCTGTTTCTTGTTTTTTGTTTTGTGCCTTCCCCAATTAGTGAAAACTTGAAACGTGGCGGAAACATGTTTTGTACGTACGCATCGTTTTCGCCTTCGCATCTCGTATTACGATTTTGATTTTGATTTCTTCGATATTGTGATTCTGATTTAAATTTTTCACAATTTTAACGAGATGGTGCCTGGCGCGTTCATTCCTTTACTATTGGAAACGCATCAAGTTTTATGTTCAACACGTGCTAAATCACGGCATTAGTTTGTGGCAAGTGTTTGTGAATCTACGGCCACAAACAACAGCACAATGTTTGTAAAGGAATGCCATGAAGTTCTACCAGGAGAGAAAAAGCAAAGGCAAGTTAACTTGTCGTTAAAATATTCAAGTGGGTTCGTTGGTTGGTTGCTACCTACTATTGAAAGCATTTGAAAATGATTTCCAAATTTTTTCAACCTAAGCGAGGTTTGCGAGGAACTTTATAGGTGACTTGGAATTCTTCTGTTTTTTTTTTTTTCTTGTATAAGTAAACCTTAATGATTAAAACCACAATCAGAGTAGGAGCATATCATAAATTGTTGCTGTGGAATCCAAAGAATTTAAAGAGCTTCAAGGATTGAATGGAAAATTTGTTAAAAACAAAAATACCACAAGAAAAGAAATTTAATTTGAGAGATACTCTCGCTGCAAAGGCAATTGGTCGGAAATTACACAAAAATGTCGTTCAAAATTTGGTCGCAGGGAAGAACCAATAGTACCTGGTATACGCAAGTTCATCGCTAAAGTTCGTGAAACTGGTTTCATTGTTGATGCGGCAAGACGTGGGTGTGCCCTTACAGTGCATACAACCAACAAATATCGAAGCTATGGCTGAGAGTGAGCGTGAGCCTGAGCCTGAGAGAATCCATCAACACTCAACTCGTCATCGTTCTCAAGGATTGAACATTTCCTCCAAACACTTTACATCGAATTTTGCGAAAAGATCTCGCTATGACGTCTTACAATGTTCAATTGGTTTAAGAGTTGAAGCCACATGACCATACACTCGCTGGATGGGCCAACAAGAATCTGAACGAGGTTGACGATTTTGCCAAAAAAAATCATCTTTTTGAATGAAACTCATTTTCATTCTGGAGGGTAAGCAAAATTGCTATATTTGGGGTTCAGAAAACCCACACGTGATCTTAGAGAAGTCAATGCACCCATTACGAGTGACTGTTTGGTGCGGCTTGTGGAGCGAAGGCATCCTTGGCCCATATTTCTTTGAAAATACCCACAGCACAACCATTACGGTCAATGGAGACACCTATCGCACTGTGATACCCGATATTTTTTACCCGTTCTTCATGGTATTGATGTGAACACTGTTTGGTTTCAACAGGATGATGCAATTTGTCACACATCTCATGTCATAATCGATTTATAGCACCAAACGTTTGATAGCCGTTTAATTAGCCGAAATGTTGATGTCAATTGGCCGCCAAAAAGCTGCGTTTTGGCACAATTAAACTATTTTCTGCGGGGCGCCGTTAAAGAAAATTGCTATGCCAACAAACCAGAGAAAATTAAGCATTTGGAGGCGAACATTCATGATTCCATTGCAGATATACGACCCCTTACACCCGAAGAAGTGTGTGCAAATCGCTGCGATCGAATGAGGTACTGTGAGGCTAACCACAGCAGCCATATGCATGAAATAGGATTCCATTTCTAATCGGGAACAATTCTACTTCACAACAGGAAAATAAATTTAGCAAAATTTCAAACCGTTTTTTATTGCCGTTTTTAAATTTAATCCTTTAAATGGCCCACCCTTTACTACTTCACCTAGGAACTTGTACAGTCTTTTGGAAATCCTAACTGATTTCTTTCACCTTCAAGACATCACCTACACTTCTAGAGACTCCAGTCTGTCAAAATGTTCTATAATTGGAATGAATTTAAGGAAATTGTTGCATACTTTTAGCTGTTCTTTTAAATAAACTTTATAAATAGACTTTAAGGCGTATAAAAAAGAGATAAAGGCGTTATCCTCTTCTGTTCACTACACATAAACAACAAAACTTTAAGGCTTACAGTGGTTGAGTATTTTTTCATTTTTTCTTAATTTTTACTGAAGTATGATACAAAAAAAAATTCGTAGTAATTTCCTTAACCCTATAAAGCTTAAGTGCCATTTAAACTACTTTGGTTTTCCTAGCTGTATTCTCTTAAGTACATTCTTAAATACTTGATAATGATTATACTTCACTGCATACTAATATCCGTGGAATAAGCTGAAGAAGTCATGCTGCTGGGCGAATAAAGGCTATTGTAACTGACATCGCAAGAATCCGAACCCTGTTCCAGCATATCCATTAGGGCTATAATATAAGTTTGGGCCATTTGCAGGGTTTCAAACTTAGAAAGCTTTTGCTCTAGTGAGGGTGAAGGCACTACTTCCCTTAAACGATCGAAAGCCTCATTTAAACCATTCATACGCTTGCGTTCACGGGCATTGGCAGCCTGTCTTCTTTTTTTAAGCACCGTGGGACTGGGTGGATCGGGAGGACTTAAGGCAAAGGTTTTCCGGTGATTAATTGCTGAAGGTTTTTGTGGCTTTTTATTGTTTTTGATTTTTGTTTTTGGTTTCGATTTGATTTTTCCACTTTTACTTGCCATGGCCGGCGGCGTAATTTCTGTTTGTGTTTCTGGTGTTTGAGGACCGGGTGTTGATACATACTGAGGCTGGTAGTATTCTGTGTTAGCGGGTGAGTTTAAATTTGCTGCAGGAACATGCCAATTATCCGTATAGCTGTTGTGGCTTATGAAAGATGATCCGGCATTATAATTGGGACTGCCAATGTACTGGGAGGTGTCATCTTCTGCGGAGGAGCAGTAAATAAATTCGTTGATTGTATTGGCAGGATTTAAATATTTATAAGACACTGTATAGCTTTCACTTAAATTCATGTTTTAAACTTTTATTCTTCTCTTATGAGTGTGTGTGTGTTTTTTTGTAAGCGATCTTAACAATTCAAAGGTTTTCGAGAAACTAATCATTTTGATTAAAAATTTCTTCACTCACTTCATTCATTTCATGTTCATTTATCGTGTGTGTGTGTGTTACTTTACGTTTGGTAAAGAATTTCATTTAAAAAGCGTCAGTTGTTCAAGAAAAATTCGTTTCTTTTTTTTGTCCACAATTAGACCAACTGTTCTGCCAAAGAGACCATGTGTTGCCTTTGAGTTTAGGCTCGTGTATGGCACGAGTTTTATTGCAGTGTAGTTTTAAAAAGGAGACTTCTTCTCTCTTATTAAAACGCTCTAATCTATGGTTATTATCACTCACAATATTCTATCATTTCTCTCTGCCTTTATCTTTATCTGTCTTTCTCACTCTCTCTCTCTGTTTTAATGCGACTCGTGGTCATTGTCCCCTTATGTTGCCAGAAGAGCAAATATTTATGCCACAACCATTAACTATTTGGTTTGGGCCACTACTTTCCATTGTCTGTAGTAGACCGTCTGTTGCAAATCGTCCTTCTTTGTGTTCCTTTTTCTCTTTTTTTTTGTTCTCAAGTGCATAAATTAAAAACAGGGCATCATCATCGTCGTCATCGTCATCATCATTAACATATCAAGACTTTAAATTATAACAACAACAACAACAACTACAACAACAAAAAGTCCTTTTTTGGCGAGGGTGTTGTGGCATGAAGTGTTACTCAGAGGTAGTACAGGAGGGGTTGTTTTTTTTTTTGTTTTCCCTCTTGGCTACCGATGACTGTTATGCCAAGTTGACTAGGAGGCTCTTTGCCTTCATAACGAAAGGCATAAATAACAGTGAAAACACAGTTATTGCCCTAGGTTCGAGTGTAACTGTGTAGATCGTTTTCACAAAAATGTTTAGCGTGTGTCAATGCACGATAAGAACGTGTCAAAAAGAACACACTGAAGAAAATAAAGCTTTTTGGGAAAATATCTTCATAGCATAGAAGCCTAGTTTAAAACAACAATCTACTATAACAGGCAATAAAGCTTTTATTTGACAGACTGTGATCTCCTGTATCACGATATTAGAGAGACTTGCATTATACGCAATGGAAATTCAAGTATTCATGAACATTTCGAGCACACCATTATTGAGCAATCTTTACTCTTGCATTCATGTCTGTGCTTGTTTTTCTTTCGAATTGTCAAAACCTTTATAAGGAACATAGGTTACGTTAGGTTAGAGTGGTAGCTTTGAAACCAAAGCCTACTTGAGCACGCATATCGGCCCATTGTGATGCTACACGTAAGCGATACAAGTGGCCAAATAATATTCTGTAGGGAGTTAATACTTGTTTGAAGGGAACAAATTAAAAGAATGTCCAGAAGATACAATGCGCGCTCGAATTATGAACCTGAGTGTGGTCACGGCGAGTTTGGCAGCTTGTTTAGCAAATAGCGCACTTTTAAGCTGGCTTTTAAGCCAGTTAAGCATTGCGAAGTCGCCGTAGTCTAGTAGGTAGAGTGTTGGCTTATTAGACATAAAGACAGTGTTCGAGCCCCAGGCCAGACATCAAAGACAAAATACAAAAAGTATTTCTGCGGCAACTTCCTCTCAGCAGATTTCTGGCAAAAACTCTGAGAGTAAATCAAAATTACCATGAAAAAGTTTCTAAAAAATCTGTCGTTCGAAGTCGACTTTAAACTGTAGGTCCCATCAATCATGTATGAAATTAACACACACAACATAAGTGGTGTGAGAAACTAGGACGTTGTACAATGGGCCAATTCGACCTCCGGGTACTGTACTTGTCTTAATTGACAAGTACACGTCCTCTAACCTAACCTAACCTAACCTAAGCATTGCGAACAAGGCTTTTATAGGAGTGGTACGTACAGCACTGGTGATATGAATACCTGCAGATTCTCTAACCCTGTCAAGAAGTCCGACATTATATTGTCTGTTTAGAGCAACTCCTTATAGGAAATTGAGTTCGATGACTGCAGTATAGATCCAACGAGTAATATAGAGGCTCCATCTGGGTCCAACTACTCTTCTGCTCTACCGTAGAAGCGCAGGCCACTTTGCGTGCCTTAGCATCCAGGTTGGCTTCAGTTTTAGAGAGGTTCACAGGCAGCTCCAATTCTAATTTAATACAATTGAAAGCGCGAAATTTAATTTGTCTGATAGCGCCTGTGAACACATTCCCGACACAGTAATGGCAATGTCATCAACGTAACATTCTTCTTACTTCATTGGTCATTAATAACTCGATTAATGGATTTCGGCCTGCCTTAACACATCCTTCCAGGCGCATCTAATTTTTGCGCGCATCTTTTGGCATTTAGTCACACCAATTGATGACAGGGCTTCCTCGATTTGGTCCTTCCAACGCAAGCAAGGTCATCCTCTTTGCCGCCTTCGGCAAATCCCCGCATCAAATAACCGTTTCGCCAAAGCATTTTCCTCCATTCGACCGACATGGCCGAGCTAGATGTTAATACGCTGCACAACGTCCATATCGTTGCGGAGCTCATGCAGCGCATTGTTGGATCGGTTGCGGAAATCATCGCTAACTCGCATTGGACCTTCTTAGGAAGGTCTTCTTAAGATCTTTCTTAAGTAGGGTTTTCTCTCTAATACTCTCAAAGCTGCTGCATCAGTGATTAATAGTGTCTATTCCTCTGCCCCATAAAGAAGCACTGGAAGGAAGAGGGTTTTGTAGAGTATTTGTCGTACGGGAGAGGTCTCTGGTACTCAGTAGCCCATTGGGACCATAGAAGCACCTGTTGGCAGGAATGATTCTGCGCTTGGTCTCCAGACTTACATCATTTTTGGTGGTAGTCAAGCTATGGCATTATTACCAGAGTATTTCAAGAGCGAGTTGACTACGATATTCCAGAGAAGCGATGATAGAACACAACCCGACGGTGTACCTCGCAAACGATTCTCTGACAATATGTAGTGCCCACAAAGGAAGTTACTATACTCGTCTTAAGGAGGAGCTCAATAAAACTATCCTAACCAAAAAGGATCATAACTGGGTTATGATTTTATTCTAATTGAAAATCCCTTACTTGACTGAAAGAGTTGCACACAATTCAGGACTTTGTAAATCTGATGGGTAGCAGGCACCCTGCTTTATAATTTAAATTCTTGATACATCTTTTAATGTGTCAATTTAATGGGTGTAGTCGCCGTAGCCTAGTAGGTAGTGTGTTGGCCTATTAGACGTAAAGCCAGGGTTCGGGTCCCAGGCCAAACGTCAAAACAAAATATAAAAAGTATTTCTTCGGTGACTTCCTCTCAGCAGATTTCTGGCAAAAACTCTGAGAGTAAATAAAAATTGCCATGGAAAAGTTTCTCAAAAATCTGTCGTTCGGAGTCGACGTTAAACTGTATGTCCCGCCTTGTTGTACAAATTAACATACACAACATAAGTGGTGTGAGAAACTAGGTCCATAATCCAGACTGTAGGGTTGTAGTGGCCAATTATATATGTACATATGTAATTTAATGGGTTGCACCATGATTGTATTTCTCTCAGTGTTTTTTGAATTTTTCACACAAAAACAATTATTCATTTTCGTTTTCATTCATTCAGTCCTTCAATTCAATATCATTACGGGGTTTAAATTATTTTTTTTTTTCCTCTCTACTTTTTTTTTAAATTTTTTTTAAACATTTTGTTTAAGGACTCGTTGCCAAATTGCCGCTATCAGTTAAAAAGATCATCATCCATAGGCAAACAATAATAAAATAAACAAAAACAACAACAACAACTACTCAATGGGAACATCAATGTCATGCAAGGATATATAATTTGTGACTTTCACGGTTAAGAGAACACGGCAACAACTAAAACTGCCTAATAAATAAACCAATTTTAACTGACTACTTATGCTAACAGAAAGGAGATGATATTTATAATAATAACAACAACATTGACAACAACACAACAACAATAATAATAAAAAATATTATAGTAAAGCCCCTTCAAAACTACAAAATTTTTGTATTTTCTGTGGTCTGTAACGCTTTTAAACCAAAATTTCTTATAAAAAAAAACACAAAACAAAACCCACCATATGTTACAGTCTGCAAAAGAAAAGCAAAAAAAGGACAGGAGCCTAGTGGAAGTATTGAAGAGAAGAAAAAAAACGAAACAGAAAACCAGTGGGAAAAAAGATAATGCACAGGCAGCATATGTTGTGGCACGAGGTATGCACACTTTGGCCTACACAAGCCAACACACACACTTGAACAAACAATGTCCTTTGAACACATACCAGAAATAATTTAAATGCAACCAAAAGCGACAGACACACCAGACCAAATGCAACCAAACCAAAAATCCATTAACAAAAGAAAACAACATACAAAAACAAGACAACAAAAACTATAACAACACAACAGCCATACAAACACAACAACCAAGACCAAGCAAGGACTTACACAAACACTTGGATCTTCTTCAATGGCATGTCAATGATGTTCATTCATAATATGACTGACCAAATGAAGACAATTTTTAAGGTCAATTGCAACCGCAACATGTTGCAACAGCCAACATTAAAAACAAGAAAAAAAAAGCAGAGAAAACAGGAATAACGATAGTGTCTGTGAAACCAATACTCATTCATACATCAACAATAGCAACAACAACAAGAGCAACTAAAATAGTCTGGGTTTTAATGCAAGAGATACAGCCAAGTGAAAAAAGAATGAAAAAAACAAGGAGGATAGAGAAAACCATAAGAACAAAAGGAACAAAAACAATTTGTGTAGTTGGCATTAAGTAGCTGGATCACACTGTTAACTACGAGGGTTGGGCAAAAGCTAGTAGAAAGTAAAGGTAGGAAACAGCTTTACTATGAAAAACTAATATCGCTAAGGAATGTTGCCAAGTGGCATGGCCATGCAAGCAGTTAGAGAGAGCAGCACTAAACAACATTCTGGAATAAAACTCATGATTAGTGGCCCATTCTATTGGCAAGCAGATTGGACTGTCTCCTCAGGTTAGCCCCTCTTCTCCTCTTTGACAACTGTAGAGTATTTATTTGGTGATGGCCATAAATCACACAGCGGAACTGACCCTGAGTCAAAAATCTCAAACTTGTAGCATATCTCGCTATCAACCATGAGGCAAATCGGTCTTTTTCGGGTGCCCGCTATATGTCTAAACAGATTGGCATATTCCTCGATCGCCTGGATCGACTTTCGAGCCCGTTTGGTATCGTTTTAATATCGGTTTCAGGTCACAAGCATTTCCCAGGTAACACAATCCCTACAGAGAGGAGGGGCAGCCCTATTTACATTCCATTTCTTGCCTTAAAACGCAATATTCTGTGAGAACACCTATCCAGATGGATTTCTTTCTCAGTTTAAGGACTAATTCCGTTCAATAACAATTAAAACGGAGCCATGGATCCTTGAAATTCTGTTATATTTTCTATTCCGCCATGAAAAACCCGCTCTTGATTTAGTCACTTAACTCGTTAGCCCTTTAAAATGTCCCAAGTATGTGCCTTTCGATGAGAATTTCCTTGCAAAATTGTCTGCAGTCTCATTGCACCCGTCCGTGACTCTTGTGGGGATCTTTCTGCAGACTGAAACCAATCTCGAGGTAACATAATAACCAGCCAGTGCCCAGTTGACTGTCTACATAGGTAACCACCATATAACCCAATGCAATATATTCCTGAGCTAACTCCACTGCCTTGGTAATCGCAAATACTACAGCCTGGAATGCACTGCCATTTTCAGGGAGGCCATAGGTCGTCCACATACATACATACATACATAATTGGTCATTACAACCCTTCAGTCAGTATTACGACCTAGTTTCTCACACCACTTATGTTGTGTGTGTTAATTTTATACATGAGTGGCGGGATCTACAGTTTAAAGTCGACTCCGAACGACAGATTTTTGAGAAACTTTTTCATGGTAATTTTATATACGCTCAGAGTTTTTGCCAGAAATCTGCTGAGAGAAAGTTGCCGAAGAAATACTTTTTGTGGTTTGTTTTGATGTCTGGCATGGGGCTCGAACCCTGGCTTTTTCGTCTAATAAGCCAACACACTACCTACTAGACCACGGCGACTTCGTCCACATAACCATGCCATAATGTCCCTAAAGACCACATCAAGGCCAAATAGATTGCCTACTGCATGCCATTGATTCCTGTTCGGAAGAATCAACGAGTTCGGCTTACCGTTTGCACATACACGGACCATATACATACATACATAATTGGTCATTACAAGTCTTTTGGTCAGGATTACAACCTAGTTTTCCTCATATCTTATATTGTGTGTGTCAATTTTATACATTAGCGGCGGAACCTACAGTTTAAAGTCGACTCCGAACAACAGATTATTGAGAACCAGAAATCTGCTAAGAGGAAGTCGCCGTAGACATATTTTCTCATATTTCGTTTTGTTGGACATGCCTGAGCTGGGGTTTGAACCGTAGCTTCACATTTAATAAGCCAATAACCAACCTACTATACTGCGGTACTAATACTCGGACCATATAGTCCGTGAAACTATAATCTGAGTCTGCATGACTCAGATCTCCTGTTATTGTAACATCCCAGCAAACATTCATCCGCACTTCAAAGCAGAGTTCTGAGCCTATTAACAGTGTAGAAACTACCTTCCAGCGATCCTGTAGTACAGATTTCCATTGCCCCTATGAGGATAAGAATGAATTATGAGATCATATTCTTGGAAACTGTGAGGCATTAATTCATACAACAGGGAAACATCTGGGAGCATAATCGGTGCTGAGGAGAGAGTTGTGCTTGTTGACGCAGTAGTTTGTAATGGTAATAGGCTTTGCAGAGATTATATAGGGATACGCCAAATAGTTTGAGGGACGCACGGTAAAACGTATGATTACAGTATAATGATATCTCTCCAAGACAACTGTTATAAAAAGGGTTGTCCTCAGCCGCCTCTTGACAGATTTCTCTCTGATACCGCTTGATGTATATATCAAGTGAGTCCGCATACCCAAGTTGGTTAGCATGTTCAAACCACCATATTCATGTAAGTTCCCCTTCAAGTAAATTCATAATTTTCCTTACCTTTAATACCTTCACCATCACACCACCTCCCCCTCGATAATAGCCTCAAATGAAAACAGAGGAGTACCCCTAATGCATCTGCAATGTCCAAGCAGCAAATTTTTGTACCTGATCCAAGAACTTCCTTCCACTACATGTCTTCTACACATCACACCATACAATATTGCCGTCTTTGAGAACCTATAGGTGTAGAGAGTCATAGACCCTTCCCATCACCCAGGCAATTAGTAGGCATTTTTAAAAGATGTCTTAAAGATTAGTTAAACCCTGTATTGAAATAAATGCTTAATACAGGATTTCAGCACAGATTTTACTTGACCTACCCTCGCATTATCCATAAACTTTGTCAATACAAGTACAGTTTAAAATCACTGAACCAACAACGGCTGACTATGTGACTACAACGATATTGATTTTGTTGTCAACTCCTTTGTCCGTTATTGAGCCGCTGATACACAGGCTATGTTGCAATACTGCTGCTGCTACTGCTGCATTATGTTACACTAACAATGTGTTTGTTAGCCAGTGTATCTATCTGTCTTACAGTGCCGGTATTGTATCGTATCGTATGATATTGTGTGGCATTGTGCACAATTTTGTGGCTCTTATCCTGTCACTGGAGTGTCTGTTATGTGGTCTTTTCATTACCATAAACCAATGAAAATATTGTAAAAATAAAACCAAAAACAACAACAACAAACAGTTTATCTACTCAATACAACAAATACAATATAAATATGAATTTGTTGTATTCGTTATTTTTTTATTACGATTAAATAAAGTTTTAAATACATAGTATGTGAGGTTATGTAAGTATGTGAGGTTATGTGAGTATGTGAGGTTATGTGAGTATTATTGCTTGCTGGCTGGTAAAGCTGTTAAAGGAAATTGTTTTTTAAGCAATAAACTAAAGCCAGCGAAATTATTTTGGCCGAAAGGAGAAACAAGCATAATTTTTTTTGGGATTTTTGCAAAAGGAGGACAAAACAGCAATACATGACATGGAGTATCATGGCATCAAAGTAGCATTCGAAAGGTAAGTTTTACTTCCTTGCAATCCTTGCAGTTGTAATCTGTTCAAGAACTGCATTATCTTTTCCTCTCAATATGCAAAAAATATTGCAATCTTATTTCAGTCGTAATAATCCTGCAGGACTACTCTTGCATATCTGCTTGCTATCGTAATAATTTCAAAAAGAAAATTCTTGGAATCCTTTAAATCCTTTAAATAGCATTTCATAGAGCATCTTGTATTACTTCAAGCAATTCGCTTTAAAAGAAACTAAAAGAAGCAGCAGCATTCTCATCTTATCCCATTCCCTTACATGCGTAAAGAAGGATAAGTAAAGAATAACAGAAGAAGCTACGTACATACGTTATCGTTTCATGCATTCGAATATGAATTATGGATTTTAAATATTTTTCTTTTCCCCCATTTTCTCTGTCTCTCTCCCTTTCTTTTTATCAATAAAAAAAAATAAAACGGAGGAATAAAATTTTTTCCATTTTATTTAAAACATTTATGGGGCTCTTATCGACTGACAACGTAAAGTACTATTCTTTTGCACATGAATTTACAATAAATCCAGGCGATATCCTTTACTTAAGTGTGAGCGAGTGTCTGTATTTGAGTATAAATTGTGAGAGAGGTAGGGTAGAAGTGTGTATAAGTGCTTTGTATCATCATGTATTTGATGCAGAAGTATCGTAACATACTTCTGCATATTATAGTTCTAATAAGCAGTACCATTAGGGGGGCACTAGTAATTCAGGCAAATAATGGCAGTATGTAATGTATTACTGTACTACTGTTCAGACTGAAGTTATGATTATAAAGACCGGCGTTATACGAATCCCTTAACACAGTATATCGTATAGTGATATACGCAAGTATTCACTGATGTCTCCAGACTGCGTGACAGTCCTACTACTGTACTACTGTTCAGACTGAAGTTATGATTATAAAGACTGCCGTAATACAAATAACGGAGTATATAGTGTATGTTGATACTCGTATATGCATATTTACTGGCAATAAAAATTTCCAGAAATAATATACACCCCACCCATGATTTTTCAAGGATCTTGGCGGATGTCTCTAGAGAAGACAACTATGTGTGAGTTTTACGTGGGTACCTATCCGTGAGGACCTAATCCCACGGTGCTCTTCGCACAGGGTGAAAAATAATGCGTCTACCAACGCCCACACATACCGCAAACACTGGCTGCAACCCTGTATGTGGGTAGCAATTTGAAGTCATGTTGTGTTGGACATGACTTCCCTTTTGTTTTGGGGTCGGAGACCATCTAAACTCCTTCAATGCGTTAAGAGTGTAACGCCGCAGCATACTGACACAATTCCCGCGATTTGGGTCTATACCACAGCCACCACGGCGCTCCCACAAGGGGGCCTCACCATTGCCGCGCAGAGACAAGTGCCTGGGGCTCCTGGCACCCGTGGCACCAGATTAAGACCTCTGGTCAGGCTTCGCAGCCAAGTAAACCAGACTGCTGCCAGTTGAACCCCAACTAGTTCCTGACTGGTAGCAGCACCCTTAGTCGCCTTGTACGACAAGTAAGGTGATCACTGTGGTAGTATTCTATTCCCGCTACCACACGGGGATCTAGAGAAGACAGCAAGACTTTCGGTTACCCTTAAGCGAGTTCCTGGACACGGGAATATTGAAGATAACACAACAAAACCAAGGCGCATGCGAAAGGTGCCACATTGAAGAAACCGTTGAAGAAAATTCTTGAGAACCCAAAATTTATTGACAGAAGATATCCAGCTAAAGTCGATTTTAATAAAATGCACACCTACATGAAGCTCAGCTCATGGGATGGCTGAGAGATGCCAAACCTACTTACTTAATTGGTCATTACAACGCTTCTTACACCTCTCATATTATATGTGTTAATTCTATGCAGGAGTGGCTTGACCTACAGTTTAATTTCGACTCCGAATGACAGATTTTTGAGAAACATTTCTTGGCAATTTTATTTAACTCTCATTGCTTATGCCTGAAGACTACTGAACGAGCTGGAATTTGAACCATGGGCTCTCGTCTAATAAGCCAACACAATACCTGCTATAAACTACAGCGACTTCAGCCAACAAGGAGTTGTTATTATTAACAACGGTGTTACAACCGGACCTTATATGACTCAAATAAGCTAGGCCCACCTGCCTTATTTCTACCACCCTGAGCGCAACCACAACGAGGACACTTTTCGTCATGTTTAATTGGATTTATGCTGAATTTCTCTTCAAACTACAAGCATTTCCTGCAGTACTAACATTGAACTTGTTGAACTACTGGCTTCCACAGCTCCATGAACACTTTTTCTCGGTAACGATTTATTTTCTGAACTATCGGAATAAGAACATAGACTTCGTTATTTCAAAACGAGGCTACTGGAATCCATAGATCCTCCTCCAAATTCTTTGGAAACATGCACCGATGTCTGTGTGTTTGAAGTCGCCGTAGTCTAGTAGGTAGTGTGTTGGCTTATTAGACGCAAAAGCCTGGGTTCGAGCCACAGGCCAGGCATCAAGACAAAATACAAAAAGTATTTTTTCGGCGACTTCCTCTCAGTAGATTTCTGGCAAAAACTCTCTGAGAGTAAATAAAAATTGCCATGAAAAGTTTCTCAATAAATAAAAATCTGTCGTTCGGAGTCGACTTTAAACTGTAGGTCCCACCACTCAATTATAAAATTAACACACACAACATAAGTGGTGTGAGAAACTAGGACGTTGTACAATGGGTCAATTCGACCTCCGGGTACTGTACTTGTCTTAATTGGCAAGTACACGTCCTCTAACCTAACCTAACCTGCACCGATGTCACAAAGTTGAATGGGAAAAAGGAGTGTCGTCTTTCGAATTCATGCGACATCTTACAGGTACAAATCGTGGTGATTAAATGACTACTCAGTAGCAGAATATTTCCTAAGAATATACCTGAACAGCCAAGCTGCCGTAGCGTTTCTTTCGAACGTTACTCTGAAGTCCATAAATGTTCTTGAGTTAATGGCGAATTATTCAAAAGTCTCTACAATTTAAATCTTGTGTTGTGATCCGGAAACTGTGTTGCGGGTACTGACAACGGGGACGCACAGGGAATGGATTCCCCTTTGGAAAACCTTGTTCCACATTAATTCCACATGTTGGTTAAAACTTTGTGGATAGAAGAACCCATGTGTGGCCATTAGATTATGCAGTTAATTCTTCTTATATTTCAATCGGATGTTTATTATGTGGTCTTTGTTATGGTGGGATATTGCCTAATACGAAGGCATGCCCGGCGACTAGGCAGTCATTAACATTACTGGTAGATAAAACGTTCTGGCATCACGAATGTTGGCTTTCAAATGCTCAATTGTCTTTGGTTTGTCGGCATAATACTTTTCTTTAACGGCAACCCACAGAAAATAGTCCAACGGTGACAAATCGCAGCTTCTTGGCGGCCAATTGACGTCACCATTTGTGCTAATTAAATTGCCATTAAACGTTTGGTATAATAAATCGATTGCTGCATAAAATGAGTAGCAAGTTCCACCATCCTGTTGAAACCAAACATCGTTCACATAAATACCATGAAGAGCCATTTTCAAAGAAATTTGTGCTAATGATGCCTTCTCTCCATAAGCCGCACCAAACAGTCGCTCGTAATGGAGGCATTGGCTTCTGTAAGACCACGTGTAGGTTTACTTAGCCTCAAATACGGCAATTTTGCTTATTTACGTACCCAGCAAGATGAAAATGAGCTTCATTCGCAAAGATTATGATGAAAATTAAATTTATTCCTGATTCCTGAGCAGGCATAAATATTTCTCGTCTATAAATACCACCCTAATCGTTATACGCTCTCATAATAACGCAGACAATTCATCACACACTAAACAGAAAAAGATTCCAAAACATATCCCATGGATTTTGGATTTGAATTTTGCCATTAAAACATTTCTATTATCAAACAACACTTCATCTGTCATTCACTCACACTTCCTTAATGGTTTACTCGCACTTATTCACACTCTATCTCCCTCTCTCTCCCACTCTCTGTCATGCAATAAACAATTTAATATTCAAAATATTTGACAGATAAATATTTGCCAATGGGAAACCGTGAAGAAAAACTCGAGCTTTCTTATCAAAATTAAAAAATAAAAATATACGCCATGGCGGAGGAAAATATTTTTCAAACAATTTTCACCATTTCACTATGAATTGTTTTCTGTCTCCCTCTCTCATTGCCGTTATTTCACCCACTCTAACTCTAACCGTTAATAACAATGACATGCCAATGAGAAATTCAAGAGAGAGAGAGAGAGAGGGAGAGAGTGAAAGAACACATGACAATTTGATTTCAAAAATTTGTGTGCGTTTATACGAAAAGGGTGATATTTTTAACCGGTTTTGGTACTTTTAACCAGCAGATCAAGAGCTTTTAGTTTTACATCCGTTGTACATTATTTGGGGACGAACTCTCGAGCACTAAGAAGTCAAAATCATTGCATATGTTTTCTTTTGAATAAGAAACTATCCTGGTAGCTGAATATTTCTAACAGTATTGGGCAGCCTTGGACCTAGGATGACCCATTGGATCTATACTGCCTCGCTGGAAATCTCTTGGCAGGACCAGTAACCGCAACTTTATAAGGCAGATACATAGATCCTCCTGCATTATTATTGCTGGTGCATTTGATAAGGACGCAGATATGGCTTGAGGACCACGGACTAGAGCTCGCAAGGAATAAGACCGAGGTCATACTGATGACATTGGCTCGCATTCCACTCGAGATAAGTATGCAGATAGGTGACGTGTCACTGATCACAGAGAAGGCAGTGAGATACTTGGGTCTCAGACTAGACTGTAGACTTAACTACTGGGCCCAAATACAGCATGTGGCTACCAAGGCAGCAAAACTAACGGGCATGTTGAGCAGACTGATGGCAAATATCGGCGGACCAACGCGAATTGATCATGGGAACGACTAACTCGATACTACTTTATGGCATCGAGATATGGGGAGATGCGTTGGAGTTTAAATCCAAGCGGAAAATAGTAGCAGCGGTGCAACGAACAGTGGCACTAAGAGTCGCTTCGACCTATCGCACGGTCTCGGGCGTCGCAGTTCTCGTGATCACCGGTGAGACACCTATCGACTTGATGGCTTTCGAGCGAAGAAGATTATGGAAAGCGAAGAGGGAAAACCTCGCCATGAGTGCCGCAGATGTCAGGTCGCAAACTATACGGCGATGGCAAAGTAGATGGAGCGATGAAACAAGTGGAAGATGGACTGCTAGACTTATTCCATCTATTAAAGCATGGATACAGAGAAATTTTGGGGAAATTAACTACTTCCTGACCCAGTTTCTTTCGGGTCATGGTTATTTCCGACAATATCTACACCGCATGGACAGGGTGATTGATCCTGGCTGCACTTATTGAGAGGAAATGCGTGACGCTGAACACACATTCTTCCATTGCATCAAATGGCAAGACGAGAAGAATGTGTTGATGGAACAGATTGGCGAATTCACACCCGACAACATTGTTGACGCAATGCTCGAAAGCGAGACGAAGTGGAGCGCTGTGACAAGATACGTAGAATGTGTACTCCGCAGGAAGAAGGTCGACCTTGATACAGTACGACAAAATGATATATGAGAATAGCATGAAGCTGGCTTCAAATATGGCCTACCCAGACGTGGGAGAGTAGACAACGGTTCTTAACATGACGTCGTTCTGGACCCTCGACGCAGCTGACGACGGTCACTGTAAGTGCGAAAGCATTTTAACCCTACCTCAAACGCCAAAAAAAAAATTATTACTGGTGCATTGAGTACCTTATCTACTAAACTCTTCTGATAGAGGGCAGCAGCTTCTACGGGCGATTGCACAATGGCACGGATATATCATCTGTCTGAAACGTGACAAAACTCGGAAATTGCAGAATTATCGATTATCGAGACAACACTATGACTTCTGGGGGAACTTCAAAAAGTATATTCCAGGTAAATGGCATGGAAAAATTATGTAATGCACCTCGTAAAGGACTCCAAAACAAATATACAGGATTGCTTGGCAACTGTTTGGAATTGTGGGTGGAGAGATCTTTTCGGAATCGAAATGTATACCTAGCTCCGGATTAATACAACATTCTTCAGGCGCATTAGTCAGCCATACAGACGGCTATGGAATTATTACCCCTCGAATGCTCGCCATGAGATGGCAGAGTAGAAAAATTTTCACATAACATGGATACCCAGGTGGACAAATCTTTTCGTATTCGGTGTGTACAGCTACCAGATCAATGCAACATTTTTCAGGCGCAATAGTCAACCATACAGACTGCTATGAAATTATAAAGGTTAACAACATCTCTGACCCCTAACGACCCCTAGGGAACTTTCAGTGACGTGGTAGAGCAGAAAAATGTTCGAATAACATAGGTACGGAGGCATAATTGCATTCCAAAATCATGCAGAGCGGATGAATTATTCTGATATGAAACCACCAAAGAACTGTCTTACACCGGGGACCCACTGGAAACTTGCAAGCCCAGACTTAGTAACATGCTCAGCGACAAGTCATATGACAAAAAAGCAAGGATGATTATTTGTAGTTCAAAAGACAAATCTTAGAGAGGAATTTCGGCATTTTCACATGTCACGAATCTTTTTTTATACTGCAAAAATGTGGACTATAAAACCGATAAGCAAAAAAAATCAGCCTTTATTTATATTTGCATTTTCACATGTCACGAATCTTTTTTTATACTTCAAAAACCGAAAAGCAAAAAAAAATTAGAGAAAGAAAAAGAAGCTGTTTTCAGCATTATTTTCATTAAATGCCATTTCCCGGATAATGATGCAGATGATGAGGATAATGTCGATTGTAATGATGATGACGCTGCTGACGGGAGGAAGGACAACAGAAGCGGATAATGAGCCCATGTTGGTGATGATGGCATCAGCCAGGATAATACAAATTTTAACGTATGAATTGTTATTGAATTTTTCTCTCCTTTTTTTTCATGCAAAAAGATATGAAATCGTTGTGATAAGCATAACGAACAAGCGAATTTCCATACAAAATTATATTCATTTCGTGTATTTTATGTGTATATGCCAGTTGTCTGCTGCTTTTTCTTTTTTTTTATGTGACAACTGTGGCACAGGCAGGATACTGGGAGTAATAATTTTATCAACAGTACGTCCGTCATAATGGCACAAAAGGCGAGAGATTTAATGTCAGTTATTAATGCCTCTTCTGTATGCGTTAAATGAGTGATAAAATATTTATTTGTTAATGGTAATCGGGAAAGAGATTTTAAACGATGCAAAGGGAGGGAAATAAAGTGAAATAAAGTGCTTAAGCGCTTGAACGGTTGTTTGTAAAGCAACAAAGTATCATACACATGTAATGTACGTATGGCCTTGAGGGTTTTATTTTGAATATGAAAACATAAACAAAGTAACTTAACAGTCTTACAATTTTATTTAAAGTGAAATCAACTGACAAGACAAGCGGTTAGGCGGATTAAAAGTCCATAATATTTATATGTAAAGGGAAGTTGCCGTAGTCTAGTAGAAAAAATATTTCTAGAAGAAAAAATATTTCTTCGGCTACTTCCTCTCAGCAGATTTCTGGCAAAAACTCTGAGAGTAAATAAAATTGCCATGAAAAAGTTTCTCAAACATCTGTCGTTCGGCTGTTGGTCCCTTCACTCATGTATAAGAAATTAACACACACAACATAAATGACATGAGAAGGTTATAATCCTGACTAAAGGGTTGTAGTCACCGCTTATGTATATGTATGTGTACCTAGGTACTGATCTGACAATCTGAAACTTCCCGTTATGGCCTTGGAGTTATATAGCGATAACTGCAAAATGCTGGACAGTAGGCTGTCAGGTAGGTAAGACTAGGGCCATATTGAAAATATCTGCAGATTTGTTGGGTGATAGGATGTTCAAACAGAACGCCTGCAAAGTCACTTACGAACGACACCAAGACCTTGTTTTCATCCCTTAATGTTGAGAATTTCTCAAAAAAATTTCGGCTGACGTAAAGGCAACTCTTAAGTGGTTTGAAAATTGTATTGCTGCTGGAGTAGTGAGAGCTGGTACAGGGCTAATAATCACCAATATGTTACAGGGTATAGGTGTTCCGATTGCCTTTGTTTAATTGGACATCTTGCGGTCGTTTGAAGGTTCAACTTCGTTCGCAGCATGAGGGTATGTTCAGTATTACTTGACCATGTTAGACTGAAACTTCGTTCGCAGCATGAGAGTATGTGCAGTATTACTTGACAATGTAGGATTACGACCTAGCTTCTCACACCATTTATGTTGTGCGTGTTAATTTTATATATGAGTGGCGGGATCTATAGTTTAAAGTCGATTCCGAACAACAAGTTTTTGAGAAACATTTCATGGCAATTTTAATTTACTTTCAGAGTTTTTGCCAGAAATCTGCTGAGCAGAAGTCGCCGTAGAAATATTTTTTCATACAAATTTTGTTTGGTTGGAGATGACTGATCTGGGGTTTGAACCTTGACCACACTACCTACGGCGACTTCTAATTGTATGTTTCCCTTAACTGGCATGGTCATACATAGGACGATTGCAGCTGATCTAGGGCATTGCATTTTTGGAAGACATGCCGTTAGACTTGGCATTGCCTTGAATCTGAGGAGAAAGAGAGAGCACATTTCATCTCAGTCTTCTGCCCTCTTTTGGTGATTTTGGAAAAAGCGTTAACTGACCTCAGTAGACAACTTATGGATAGGACAGTTTTTTACGCTGAGGAGGAGTAAATGTACCTAACCGCACCATAGGGGTAGTCGTCACTATCCCCCGTGTGTGGGGCCCTCGCCCACTAAATCTCCCCTTCCTCTTTTGGACTCCTTATGCCCACTCCGGAACTACTGTGGTATTACCTCGAAGTGGAGTCCGTCTGGCCATTTAGCCTCTTCATATCCATATCCGCGTCCGGATTGAAGGTGTTTAAACGTACATTCTACTTCCCTCATCCAAGTCAATTTTCTTAGATTTCAGTAAGTCTTCCGCGTATCTGACTATACTATTCCAATTCTCCTCACTGTTCAGAATTACATAGCATAAGCTCTCGACAGTACAGACGCCGACTTTGGCCTCAAGACTCTTTCTTTGCAGTCTCCATCTCTCGCAGTAAAAGAAAGTGTGTTCCGCTATCATCAATCGTCGCACCATCATAGATGCAATTTGGTCGTGTCATCTTCCTCATTCTAAATAGGTATTTACAAAAATAACCGTGTCCAGATAACAGTTGTGTCAGATAGTAGTTAACCTCGCCAAATTTCCTCTCCATTCAGCGGGTAATATCTGGGAGAAGTTTTGCCGTTCATCTACCACTCGTCTCAGTGCTCCATTCCTCTTGCCATTGTTGTATGGTTCGCTTTCTGGCGTCGTCGACATTTACTGTCTCTCCGTGCACGTTTTTAGCCTCCCACACTCTCTTCCGCTCACTTGCCTGTAGACCTATAGTTATTACACCACTGATTACCAGTATTGCTGACCTAGATAACGTACAGTCCTGTACGCCGATGCCACTCTAAGTGCAGCGATGATAAGATTTTCTTTCTACAGTCAACCTTCAATGCCTCTGCCCAGATCTCACTGCCGTAAAGCAGAATACAGTCCGTTATTGCCATCATTAATCTGCGTCTGCTCTGTATAGGACCACCAATATGGGTAGGACAGTAGGCCGCACCACAGTAGTAGCAATTTAATAATCCTCACTTCGCATTTAAAGGCTTACATATCCTACCACTAAACGCCTGCTTTGTTCCATTCTTAGTGTTTTTAAATTGTATACATTAATAAATAATTGTCTTGATTTACTTAATTTCATTACTTCATAAAAATGGCCGTCTTTGCAAATTTATCTCTGCTATGCGGCTTTCTTATTTTGCCATTAACGGCTTTGACATGGCATGGCATGGCATCACACTAAGCCGGCATTGCCATAACAATTTACTCGTTTTTTTTTATTCATTTTATATGGAGTCTGTTAGTATTACGTACGTACACAAAGGTGTCAGTCAACACTATCATTAAAACATCATTGTATTACACTCACCCCCGTACCGAGAGGTAGCAAGGACTAATAGCAACCAGCCAGCCAGCTAAGCACAGATGTTGCAACAATATTTGCAAGTTTCAACACAGCGTTCAAAAACCTTGAAGGAATTAATAAAGAAACGTACAAAGGATTGTTTTGTAATCGAAAATACTAAAAAAAGACATTAAATAGCCATACTTTAAGCATAAATTGTAAACAAATAAAACGAACGAATGAATGAAAGAACAAAATGTTGCAATAGGGTGGTACATAAAAGCGAATTTCTTGTTTCTCATTTTTTTAATTGAATTCTTAATATTCTGCTTTTAACATGGCTCGCCTTTAAGGTTTTTTTTTTGTTTATTTTGTACTCAGCAAACCATTTTTGGCTTGCAACACTCTGTTTAAATAAACACTTAAAAAAGCAACAACAACGAAAACAACTTTGTTGGAAAGAAAAGGACCGTAAAACTTATTTACAATGAATGTTAAGAACGTTTGTTTTGGGGGGCACTTGCCCATACAAATAATGGCAAGTTGCTGCAACTATTGATTGCCAACAACACAGCAACAACAAAACAAAAAACGAAAAAAGAGAAAGGAAAACAAAGAAACTGTACCACCAGCAGTAACAGAAGTAAAAGTGCGGAAAAGTATTAAAAAGAAAAAATTTTTTGAAGTGCCAAGAAACTCTTGAGTTCATTCACAAAATGTTGGAATGCTGGAATGGTTATTGTTTCAGTTCGCGAACCCAATGAGAAATTCAGAAACTAAAGGTGAATATAACAATCATAGGATAAGATTTGGGGTCTTATATTGGTTCTGACACTGTATTATAGAACCTACGGTTATCACATCGGACTAACTGACATAGTGTGCAGGCTGTCAGCTGTCCTAATCACAAGTACACTCTGTTCCTCTCCCACTAAGGCGTTGGTGTGAGCTGATTAAATTTTTTTGAAAACTTTGCGTACCAAACAGTTACTGAATGTATATGATGATGTATATGATGTATAATTATCAAATTCAATTAATTACTAATCTACAGCTACAAAATTAAATATGAGTTGAAAAGGTAATAAAACAAACCAAAAGGAAAGAAAACATAAATCAATACCAAGCATTACTCCATAAATCTCTTTATGAAGCTTGATTTATATAAATATCCTTAAATTAATTTCCCTAACAATCACTGTAAGTATTCCATCATTAAGTATCAAATTTCAATTAAAATCGCTGGAGGTAATTTTCAGTTTCCACAATAAAACTAAAAAGTTTTTGAATTCTGTTGCTAAAAATCTTTAATTTGAGATGAAAATACACTAAAAAGGAACATAAAAACATAAGCATCATTATTTAAATATATTTTCTTACCTTTTAGGCGAACAAAAAATTAAATTTTGAAAAATCTTAAAAAAAGGATATATGGGCTACTCTGAAAGTATGATAGCTAATCCCAAACTATTTATACAGTAATATTTCTTACATAGAACTACAAGTTGTGTGATAAAAGTTTTATGAAATTGGTTAAAATTTTCTAACAAAAAATTATGATAAATATATTTTTTTCGTTAGAGAAAAAATCCTTTTCATTCGAATTTCAAAAAAAGGCTTTAAGCATGATTATTAAAGGCTGCAAGACTTTCAGCACATTTTTCGAAAAGGCGTAATAGGTGTAAATATATCATTATCAAAGCGAATAACTCTGTTATCTTATACGTACGTAGTTGACCGAAATATTATCATCTGTAATAAAACATGGGACGAAACATATTCTTCTAATGTTTGTCTGTCACGTGAGATAAATGTGAGAAGAGCAGTAAGAATCTATTAGATTTTTTTCATCCCAAACTACTAAAGGCAGTTTGTTCTGTTCCAAGTAGTACCATCTTTGGTAATAAACATCCTGTTGTCATGTTTGTGGCTGTCAATACTTTCTCCAGTTCATAAGACGATTATTTTCTTCTTCTTCAAAGTCTTTAGCAGCAGGAATATTATATATACTTATAATTAATATATAATCGGTCATTACAACCTTTCGTTATAAATTGGAAATGTCTGACCTAAGGTTTGAACCTTGGTCTGACGTCTAATAAGGTAACACGCTACATACTAGACTACGACTACTTCAATCAATATCAAGAACATATCAAGAATAGAAAATTCAATCTTTTCACTTTCGTCCCACACTTACATAACTTTCAATTCCTTCTCAAATACCATAAATAATGTATTATTTACGATAAAACTTCACAAAATCTTTGAAATCTTAAAAAAAAATTACATACACGACACCAAAAAATCTCTAGAAAAGTCGTATGTATCAAAAATGATACATAAGCCAGAATTATGATGTTATTGAATTTTGTAACTCCTGTTTGAAAATTTCTTTTTTTGTTTGGTATAAAATAGTGGCGATAAAAATACTCATGAATTAAAAAAAATGTCAGGCATTTAACTTTTTCTGAATTAAAGTTATATCGTCTCAAAAATTTAAATGTATCATTTTTAATACAAAGCTCGATCTACGGTTAAATACTTTTTCAACGTCAACTAAACGAATTTGGATTGTAAAGGGTGGGTCATTTAAAAGTTTAAATTTAAACACGGCAACAAAACAAAAACGACATAGAATTTCATAAAATTTGTTTTTTTGTTGTGATGTACAATCACAATGGAAATTTATTTCATTCATATGGCTGCAACGGCTGGCCCCACAGTACCACATTCGATCGAAGTAATTTTCATGCACTTTTTCGAGTGTATGGGGTCGTATCTAGGCAATGGCATCACGAATGTTGGTCTTTAAATGCTCAATTGTTTCTGGTATATCTTTTTAACGGTGCCCTCCGAAAATAGTCCAAAGGTGTCAAATTGTAGCTTCTTGGCGGCCAATTGTCATCCGCATTTCGGCTAATTGAACGGCCATCAAATGTTTGACGCAATAAATCGATTGTGGCATGAGATATGTGGCAAGATTTGCACTATATCCAAGGCGCTGGCAAGACTGGGTGTACAGACCACTATGGTGAACTGGATATCTAAGCTACTTTGTGGGAGAACAATCATCCCCGCACTTGGGGGCTCAGAGACAACCAGAGCTGTAGGGAGAGGAACTCCACAAGGTGGAGTACTCTCTCCTCTTTTGTGGAATCTGGTGATGAATGAGCTGCTAGTGATACTGGAACAAAATGGATGTGAAGCAATCGCCTATGCGGATGACATTGTTCTTGTGATCTTCGGAGGATCTGTCGACACTATCAGAGATACGATGCAACTGGCTCTGAGAAGTGTCTGCACGTGGGCATCTGATCGTGGATTGGGTGTTAACCTGGTGAAAACGGAAGTAGTACTCTTCACGAGAAGGTACAAGCCACCGACTTTTCGTCCATTGAAACTGAACGGGATGGAACTGAAACTCAAACAGGAGTAGATCAAGGAGGACACACTGGATCTACACAGCGGTGGTCAGACCTATCTTGACCTATGGATGCCTAGTTTGGTGGGAATCCCTTGAAAAGAATACTAATTCGAAACTAATACAGCGACTGCAGAGATCTGTCTGTATTATCATTAGTGGGGCCTTGCACACTATACCTACGTCGGCACTGGAGATAATTTTGGGTCTCTTTTCGCTTGATCTTTTCTTTAGGGGAGTGGCTACTAAAATAAGTAAACGTCTCTGGGCGACTGGACAGTGGCATGACTCGGATGTAGGCCACGCAAGGATCCTGAGGGAAGTTGGAGTTATCGGGAACAGTGCCTACATGACACCGCGCTACGACTTCACGAGGAGATTCAGGACATCGGTTCCGGACAACGTGGCCTGGAAGGGTAGTGTGGCCCACCTGTTTAGAGACTCCGTACAAATCTACACCGATGGTTCTAAGCTGAACGGAACGGTTGGCAGTGGAGTTTTTTCGGAATCGGTTGGAATAGCTCAGTCTATAAGACTACCACTGCAGTGTCTTTCAGGCGGAGGTGGTGGCCATACAGGCTGCGGCGAGTATTATTGGGGACGAAAGGGTCTCCAAGCGGAGCGTCCCCATACTTTCTGATAGCCAGGCGGCTATCAAGGCTCTGAGTTCTAATGTGATGAACTCCAAGACGGTGTACGGCTGTCGCAGATATCTCGATGAGATAGCGGAACGATATGACATCCATATCGTATGGGTACCGGGGCACAGTGGTATTCCGGGTAACTGTAGAGCTGATGAACTCGCCAGGCGGGGCACGACCATCGAACTCTCCGATGAGTTCTCGAATCTGGGCATACCTATGAGGACCTGCAAGCTCATAATTGATAATGCGATCGTCGATTCCGTCAACGCCCACCTGTCTGCTGGGTACATGCCCTGCTCTTTGCCAAAGGAGAAGGAAGTACTTGGGTACTTACTACATGGATGATCTGGAGGAACTGTCAGGGATTGACATTGGCAGCCTGAATCGCTTCATCAGGAGCTCCGAATGGTTTCGAGACTAGGGGATAACGGATGACTGTGGTAGCACAATGAGCCCAATGCGGATTAAGTGAGTCCATCCAAAAAAATATTTTCTTGGATGGGCAGCCACCTCTACCTACCTACCTACCTATGTGGCAAGTTGCACCATCCTGTTGAAATCAAACATCGTTCACATCAATACCAAGAAGAGCGGGTACAAAAAAATTGGTTATCATGGTGCGATAGGTGTCTGCATTGATCGTAATGGTTGCGCCATCCTCATTTTTAAAGAAATATGGGCCAATGATGCCTCCGCTCCACAATTTTCTCCAAACAGGCACACGTAATGGGTGTATTGGCTTCTATAAGACCACGGTTTGGTTTTCTGAGCCCCCAATATGGCAATTTTGCTTATTAACGTACCCAACAAAATGAAAATGAGCTTCATCCGAAAAAATGATTTTGTTTTTTGGCAAAATCGCATTCATCGTGCTGTTTCTCGTTAAGCCATCCAGCGAAATGAAAACAAAGCGTATGGTCATGCGGCATTAACTCTTGAACCAATTCAAATCTGTAAGACGTCGTAACGAGACCTTTCGCAGAATTCACACCGTAAACTAGTGCGTGAAATGTTCAATTCTTGAGAACGATGACGAGTTGATGACTTCTCACGCACACTCTTAGCCTCTGCTTCGATATGTTCGGGTGTACGCACTGTACGATCATGCTCACATCTTGGCGCATTAACAATGAAACCAATTTCACGAATTTTAGAAATAATCCTGCATATACCGGGCCTTCTTTGCGACCAAAATTTTGTACGACATTTTCGTGCAATTTCCAATCGATTGTTTTTGTTTTGGAAATAAATTTCCAATAAATCCCAATGTTACTCAAGCGTAGATCGATTCATTATGTTCAGTGGAGATAACATACGGAATTGTGTGACAGAATAGAATGACATAAGTATTGTCAGATTCGAAATAACCGAAGGCACTTACTTACTGCTGCTTGCACTACAACCGTAATTCTAAATATTTTTCATTTCAACGATATCCCCATGCATTTTCCTTTGGGTCTTTAAATAGTGACTCTTGCAGTGAAAATATCTTTGCCGCACTTATTTCATTTGGTTTATATTCTACTAGCTGCTGTTGTTGCTGCTGCATCTGCTGTTACACTTTCTTTTGTTTAAAAGGACACAGACTTACCGCACAATTCCTCATTTAAACATTCAAGAGTTTTTGGTATTTTCTTGCTTTTTTCATTCATTCTTTTGCTTGGTGTCAGACAAGTGGTAGAATATTTACACTCGTTCGCATTGTTGCACATTTTAAACAAGCCTTGCAAGGACGAAACATTGTTATGAGGTGGTAAGAGTTTTTAAAGACTCCAGCTTGGTCTTGCATAGAGTTCTGGCACCTAATTGGTTGTCATTAGCAAGGCTACCTTAATTAGTAGGAGATGATTTGAAATAAAATCCAGCAGACATTGTACGACGATGTTGTAAGGTAGGAGACCACTAAGTCGTGTTTGATCCTTCATAGCTTTTTTGATTGTCTCCATAAAAGCAATACTTTGCTGTTGTTCTTTATCGTATCGCTTGTTGTGGTCAATACAACCATGATGCAGTGCAGATAGACACGTTGCAACAGAAATTCAAGCCATTTAGTTGCTTAAATACTTGCCACAACAACAATATACAGTGTCTGCCCACTCACTACTTGCTGTTGTTGTTATTGCCACATAGTTTTTACTTCTTCTTCTTATTCTTCTTAACTTTAAACCCCAAAAACATGTAAAGCAGACTGAATTTATTGAACATCTGCCCGTTGTTACACTGTTTTTGCCAGTCAACCGCTCTTTAGTATTTTTTTTCTTTCATTTCATTTTCATGTCTTTAGTCCAGGGGTTTTGTATACTTCAAGGAGTCTTAAAAAATTTTCAAATACTTTTTCCTCTTCTTCTTCTTATTGTGAACCACTAACACTTCTATGTGTGTGTATGTAAGCCACAACACTGCCTTTACTGTACAAGACATTCAAGTTTCAGTTGTAAATTCTGTTTCTTAAGTTGTTGGTATATGCTATAGTGTATGTATAGTTGTTGTTGTTGTTTTTGTAATTACAAATTTTAATTTATTTCTATGGAAGATCCTTAAGAAGGAGATCTTATTTTTATACACACACAGTGACTTATTTTATTATTTATTTACTGTTTTATCTGTTGTTACTGTTGTTTCAATTTAACAATTGCACTATGGGCTGTATAGAGGAGGAAATATGATATTAATAAGCATTATAATAAGCTAGGAAATGGCCTTGACAATACAAAAGTTTGATTGGATAAATTATAATTTAAAGTAGGCTTTTTGAACCAGAGGAGGCCCATGCTGTGGTAAAATTTATGAAAACACTGCAGAGGACCCTGTTAGGACTTCTAGGATTCTTATAGGCAAAACAAATCTTCAGTGGAAACAACAGGCAACGTTGAACAGCCACAGTATTAGCAGCTATTCTATAAAAAAAAAACATATGGACCCAGCATAGACAGCGGGCTAGGGTAATTGATAGCTAGACTACTGTTTCTCTTATCATAGGCGATTTTGCTTACCATAATTTATAGGTACCACCTGAACATGCTAGTTAGTGTAGTTACTGTCCGTTTAGTCACACTCTGTTTGTGTTAAATTTGCTGCCACAGCCCACCCTCCAAATAGTAAAAATAATGAAAACACTACATAGGACCCTGTTCGGTCTTCTAGGATTATTACAATCAAAAAGAATCCTTCAGGGTAAACAACAGAGAACGTGGAACAGCCACAGTATTAGCGGCTCTTCTATTGCTCAACCATACTTTACGCTGGTGGTGGTAAAGAAGCATTTGGAGCCAGCATGGAATGCGCGCTAGGGTAATTGCTAGCTGGGCTAGCTGCTCTATTATCATAAGCGATTTTGCTTACCATAATTTATAGGTACCACCTGCACATGATAGTTAGGGTAGTTACTGTCCGTTTAGTCGCACTCTGGTTGTGTTAAAGTTGCCGCCACCACCCACCCTCCAAATAGTAAAAATAATGAAAACATTACATAGGACCCCATTCGGTCTTCTAGGATTATTACAATCAAAAATAATTCTTCAGGGTAAACAACAGACAACGTGGAACAGCCACAGTATTAGCAGCTCTTCTGGTCGTAAAAAGGCACTTGGAGCCAGCATAGACTGCGCGCTAGGATACTTGATAGTTAGGCAAGCTATTCTATTATCATAATCGATTTCTTTTTTTACCATAATTTATAAGTACTAGCTGTATATGACAGTTGTGGTAATTGCTGTCCGTTTGGTCACACTCTGACTGTGTTAAAGTTGCCGCCACCGCCCACCCTCCAAATACAATATAATTTTACTTATTCTTGAATAGTAATGATCTAAATGAGAATTAATTCTGGATTTGTTTGGAGTTTCGTTATATGTCCGAACGAAACATTCTTTTATTCTCACATTCTCTTTAATCATAACAGAGAATAGAATAGAATTCTATGTGTGTGTGTGTATGAAGATATGCTAATTGAACAAAACCTCCAATGTAAATATTAACAGAGGAATGTTAGAATAGACAACACAAGCTTATTACTTGTACTTGAATTGTTTTCCTAAGTAAAGTTGTTCTTGTTCTGAAGTATGTTAACATGTTTGTTATAAAAATTTTATTTGCCTTCACAAGCATGCGTGAAGACTAAGCTTTTTCATCACGAGTCTTATAAGCAAAATAATGACATAGAGATGCATGAAGCTAATATCCACTTCCTTCATCGTTATCGAAATATGCCTGCAAACACACAGAGGTTACTGTATAGCTATACTCTTGGCGTCTTAGATGAGGTGGCGCCTGTGGACATGGACAGCACTTTCGACCTTAAACGTGGTAGTGGCTTTTACTGTTATATTTATGGTATGTTATATATATGGTCTATCTAGAATGATAATGCAGAGCTATGCATACATACATAAATAACACAGCCCTGCATGGGTTTTGCAAATAAGATGGCTCCAAGTGTTTCCGAAGGCATTTTGCGCGCTGAACACGAATCTGGTGTCAAAAACTTTCCATCACGTCAGGTTTTCGAGAAAAAGGAGGTTGAAACCCCTAAAAATAGCTTTTTTGGCCATTTTTGAAACATTGTAGAGCTAAACACTGACGTGCTAGAACCATCGCTATTGTCAGAAATTGGCAATTGATCTTTGCTCATTAAAATGAGCCCAAAGCCGAATTGTTTGCATGCACCCTTAAAGTAGGGGGTGGGTTTATGTCAAGGGGTGCAAGAGAAAAAGAAACATATTAATCAGATTTACTTGAAAATTGTTACTCAGGGGTTTTGGGGTCGCTGATTATGGCGGTCAAGTAAATCTGATTAATTTTTATAAACCTCGACCGCCATATTGGATCCAACATTTTGAATTTTTTAAATCTGAATGAAGATCTGTAATCAGCGACCCCAAAAACCCCTGAGTAACAATTTTCAAGTAAATCTGATTAATTTTTAAGGACCTCCGTAGGCAAAATGCCTTCGGAAACACCATCTTATTTGCACAAAAAAAATCCGAATTTGCAGGGCTGTGTAATTGGTCATTACAACCCTTCAGTCAGGACTACGACCTAGTTTCTCACAACACTTATGTTGTGTGTGTTAAATTTTATACATGAGTGGCGGTACCTACAGTTTTAAAGTCGACTCCGAACGACAGATGTTTGAGAAACATTTCATGGCAATTTTATTTAATCTCAGAGTTTTTGCCAGAAATCTGCTGAGAGAAAGTCGCCGAAGAAATACTTTTTGTATTTTGTTTTGATGTCTGGCCTGGGGCTCGAAACCTCGCTTTACATCTAATACGCCAACACACTACCTACTAGACTACGGCGACTTCAAAAGCTATACACGTCTGAATATTTCAGTTCGAACAGTACAAACTGATTGTGGCTAGTGCTATAATCCAATACCACTTTACAAATGGTGAACTTATCGTTAACATCATAACGAATAACACAATAGAATCACTTCGTTAGACTCAAAAGAGCGTTGAAGATCTCTTCCCTCCAAACCTGACCTACATCGCTTATATATTTCGCAGACAGAAATCCACCAGGTCCAATTGACTAACTGAAAGTAGACTGGTGTAGCTGAGTAGTCCGTAGAAAGTGCAATCAGTCTTAATAGCCTTCACCTAGAAGATCAAACCAATTAGATAGATGTACGTACCTAGTCCGTAGAACTTGGATTTGCTAAACGAGAGCTGCCTTAGTCTACCCTGGGAGTTATCCCTTGCAATCAAGAATCTGTGAAGCGTGAGCGTTAAGACCATAACTAATAATTGTGCTTTCCACAGCAATCTCATGTTGCGCATTGTGGAACTCGGGTATTGCTATACATCATGGCTGTTGTATAAATAGCTTCTAATATCCCTCCGAATATGTCGGTAAAGGGAGATTATCTTGCAGAATATTATTGTTGATGTGATGAGAATGATCGACTGTAGGTCCCGCTCCTCATATATAAAATAAACACACACAACATAATTGGTATGAGGAGCTACTAGTTCGTAAACCTGACTGATGAGTTGCAATAGCCAATTATGTGTGTATGTGATGAGAAAGAAGACGTACTATTAAGAATTATCCGTAGAGCATCACATGATGTAGCTTTACATAAAGGATTCTGGTTTTCCTGTCAATTGGTTAACACTGTTCACTTTCACACACATAGTCACAGTTCACATTGCGTTATTTTAAATCCTCTGAAGTTCCTTTCATTGCGCTGTGCTTTGTACAGGGGTCATCATAGTTCATTCTGTGATTTCGCAGGAAGGATCCCTGTTCAATGGTCCCCACGCGATCTTCACGCATGTAATCGTTGTTCTTAGCGCGCTTTTACACCATTTGAAATCTCTTCCAGTGCATTGTGCTCTCTACAGGGGTCACCATGGTTCATTTATCGATCTTCTAAAACCCACACTGGTAGTTCCCAAAGTCTAATACGTCTCATACGTGATGATATCATCATATGTAGTCGCCTCAGATGAGAGAAACACTCTGGGAAATTTCTTCAGGTCACGGTATACGGACAAAAGAAGTACATCTCAGTGCGGACACTGTACTTGCAAATCGGACGATCACAATACCTTAGAAAACCTAGATTTTTAGCGTTACCTTCGTTATTATGCTGTACTTGAAGTCGCTGTAGTCTAGCAGGTAGTGTGTTACCTTTTTAGACGCAAACCCATGGTCAAAACATTAGCTCAGACACTTCGAACAAAACGAAGTATTTCTTCGGTAACTTTCTCTCAGCAGTCTTCTAGCAAAAACTCTGATAATAAACAAAATTGTTAAGAAAAGTTTCTTAAAAATCTATCGTTCGGAGGCGACTTTAAAATTTACGTGACACCCCTCATGTATAAAATTAACACACCCAACATGGTGGTGTGAGAAGCTAGTTTGTATTCCGGAATAAAGAGTTGTAATAACCAATTAGTTAAAACAAAATGAAAACAATATCCTTGTGCTAGTTATCGTACCATTGTGCAGCCTTTGTTGTTGTCTGCAATCGACATTGGCTCTACACTTTATTACTCTCTGGTAGTTTTAATCATTTTCCATTTTCGGGTTTTTTTTGCAACGCTTGTAGTTCCCTGTGTTTAGCGCTTATTGAGTGGGTCTTAAGAAGAATGTTTGTTTGAATGAAAATTTTTTTGCCGTTGATCCGTTGTTAAGCAAAGCTGTGCTATTTTTCAGTTTTTCATTTCCCCTCCCTGCAGATTCCTTTAGATTCCTTTCGATTTTAATCATCATTTTGTTTCTTTTTTAAGTAATTTCTTGGCGCCCTAGTTAAATTGGATTCCAGTATTCTTGTTCTTTTCTGGTGTACACAATCATTTGCCGGTTTTTATTATGCAACTGCTTATTGGCTGCTTGTTTCTGGCTTTTTATGGACTTCATTGTAGGAAAATGTAGCAATTTTCTCTTCCACTTTTTTCTTTTGTTTCGTATGGTTTTTCAGTTTTTTTCTTTTCTTTTCTTTTCTTTTCTTATTTTCCTTCGATGTTCATTAAGAAGTGTTAAGTGCTGTTGTTGGTATCGTATTTTACGCTTTTGTTTTAAAACAAATCCCATCCTTTACCTATTTTTTTATTTTCTTCATTAAACTTGTATTCCTTGCTGGGATTTTAACTATGAAAAGTGTTGCTTCGTTAAGGATTTTAAATTTTCTTTTCAGAATTCGATAAACGTTGTCTCGGTCAGTTTCCTTAATTGTCTTGGCCATAATAATAATGAAAAACAGTTCGTCTGTTTTGTTCTTAATCTTTAGCACCCCTTTTTCTTGATTTTTAAACTTATTTTGGGTTGCCAGTTTTCAGTAGCAATAACCATAAAAATAATCAAAATTATGAGATCTTCGTAGAAAAAAGGTAACCAAATTTGCGAAGGAAATGGCCAAGAAACGGTCGGTAAAGTAAGTGTGATAACGAAAAAGGGTTCAAAAGTCAAAAGAAAAGTTTAATGGCAGGTGAATTTATGACTTCATTTCTAGGAAACAAGGAAAATGTCATCGGAGTTCAATTATCTCTTACGGTGTTAATTAAACCCTTAAAGTTAGTGTGATTTTGTTTTTTTCTTTTTTATAAAAAGGATTTTAGGAAGATATCTCCCCATTAATAAGAAAATAGAAAATTGTATTCTTGTTTTGGGTTCATTTTTAATTTTCTTGTTTTTTAGGTTATGTCCTCATAAAGTTTTTCTATGCATTCCCGAGAAAGTCTGCACAAGAGTTGGATTCGCTGCTTTTAATGGCAACGAAAGCGAACCGAATTTTTTGATGTTTTTTATGCATTTAAATTGAAGTCGCCGTGGTATAGTAGGTAGTGTGTTGGCTTATTAGACGTAAGGGTTCGAGCCCCAGGCCAGACATCAAAATAAAATACAAAAAGTATTTCTTAGGCGACTTCCTCTCAGCAGATTTCTGGCAAAAACTCTGAGAGTAAATAAAAATTGCCATGAAAAGTTTCTCAAAAATCTGCCGTTCGGAGTTTAAACTGTAGGTCCCGCCACTCACGTATAAAATTAACACACACAACATAAGTGGTGTGAGAACCTAGGTCGTAATCCTGACTGAAGGGTTGTAATGACCAATTATGTATGTACGTTCTCATAAAGTTTACATTTTAGGGAAATATTTTCAAATTTCCTTCACAGTCATTTTATTTTTTTTTACAGGAAATCATTTAGATTTTGACTTTTCATTTCATTTATTATAGGGTGGGCCATCTATCGGTTTAAATTTGAACCATCGGTTATTTCGAATCTGGCAATACTTATGTCATTCCATTATTCTGTCACACAATTCAGTAAAATTATCTCCACTGAACGTAATTGAATCGATTTACGCTTGAGCAACGTGGAGATTTATTGGAAATTTATTTCCAAAACAAAAGCAATCGATCGGAAATTGCACGAAAATGTCGTACACAATTTTGGTGACAAAGAAGGACCAACAATGCCTAATATACGTAAATTTATTGCTAAATTTCGTGAAACTGGTTTCATTGCTGGTAGGCCAAGACGTAAGCGTGCTCGTACAGTGCATACCTCCAAAAATATCGAAGCTGTGGCTGAGAGTGGGCGTGAGTATCCATCGACATCAACTTGTCATCGTTCTCAAGAATTGAACATTTCACGCCAACAGTTTATGTCGAATTTTGCGAAAAGATCTCGTTATGACGCCTTACAATGTTCAATTGGTTCAAGAGTTGAAGCCGCATGATCATAGTTTTCACTTCGCTTAGATGGGTGAACGAGAAACTGCATGATGATGTCGACTTTGCCAAAAAAGAAACATCTTTTCGGTTGAAACTCATTTTCATCTCGGTGGGTACGTTAAGCAAGCAAAATTACCGTATTTAAGGCTCAGACAACCCACACGTGGAATCTTACAGAAGTCAATTACGAGTGATTGTTTGGTGCGGCTTGTGATGTAGACGCCCCATAATGGCCCATATTTCTTTGAAAATGAGTACGGCACCACCATTACGGTCAATTGAGACAACTATCGCACCATGATAACCGAACTCGCTCTTCACGGTATTGATGTGAACGATGTTTGGTTTCAATAGGATGGTGCAACTTGCCACACATCTCATGCAACAATCGATTTATTGCGTCAAACGATTGTAGGCCGTTTAATTAGCCGAAATAGTGATGTTAATTGGCCGCCAAGAAGCATCGATTTGACACCGTCGAACTATTTTCTGTGGGGTGCCGTTAAAGAAAAGTTCTATGTCGACAAACCAGAGACAATTAGGAATTTGGAGGCCAATATTCGTGATGTCATTGACGAGATACGACCCCATACACTCGAAAAAGTGCATGAAAATTACTCTGATCGAATGAGGTACTGTGAATCCAGCCGCGGCAGCCATTTGAATGAAATAATCTTCCATTTCCATTCCAACTCTTTACGTCACTACTGCTTGCCAAGTTTTCTTTCACTGTGTAATTACTATCCCACTTGCTTACAGCAGTTTAAGTGATTTTTTGTGGTTTCCAATTTCTTTCAATACAAATAAACTAAAATTTTATACACATTTCTATGTGTATGTATGCACGTAAGCATGTGTATGTATGCACGTAAGCATGTGTATGTATGTAAGCCCATAAATGTAAAGGTATTGGTACGATGTTATTATTTACAGTCACCATAAAAACGCGCCATTATTTGCTCAACTTAAACAATAAAAATTTATTTGATTTTCTCTCTTAAAGAGATTTCAAGGCTATTTTTATTTATTTTCTTCCTCTTCTCTCCGCCTCTTTATTTTTATTTTTCTATATTTATACTCTCACCCACACATCGGACAAAAACATGTAGTTAAGCTGTGATTAGGACAACAACAATATTTACTTAAACAAACATTATATAGTTTATGGAGTGGAGCACTATTATTAGTGAGCATTAATAAACAGGAAGAGAGAGAGAGAGAGAGAGAAAGAGAGAAAGGAAACAGAATCGACATCAACATCATCGACGGCATTATCATCAAAAACCATTAAATCTTGTGCGTGTTTATTACGGCGCATTCAAGTGTATGTGAGAGAGGAGAGAGAGAGAGAGAAAGAGTATATAGTATTTGACTATAATAATCTATTGACCGTTAAAAACACGCACGCAAGTGTGTGTGTGTGTGTGTAAGAGTACGCACATACATATGGTGCGGATTTTTATGGACAAACACTTATAGAAGCCATAGAATCATCATTTGAACATAAAAACCTGGCTGTTTAAATGTCGGAGGGAAAGTGCTAGTCAATCAAGTCGAATTATGTGATACCCTACTCTCTTTTAAAATAATTTCTTTCATTATATTGCATGAATCTTGCTATTGTATACGAAATACCATATTACTGACACCAAACAGCCAACTTCTTTGGACGTAACGGCGTTTCCACAATCACTTCTAGGTTCTCCGAACCCCTTCTGCGACAATTATGGTTGTGGACGTAGGTACGTAGGTAGGTAGAAGTGGCTGTGCCCTCGATGGAGTCATGAGTGGACACACTTAGGCCGCACACAGGGCCCATTGTGATACCACAGTTCCTCATTTCCCCCTATTCCAGGAACCATTCGGAGCTTCCGATGAAGCGACTCAGACTGCAAATATCCATACACGACAGTTCATCCATATCCTCCATGTAATAAGCACCCAGGTACCTCTTTCTCCTCCGACTTAGTGCCGGACATGTGCACAATAGGTGAAGAATCGTCTCATCTTCCTCTTCATCTCCACAGCTTCTACAGAAATCATTTGCAAGGTGTCCAAGACCAATACGCCTCGAATGCGTTCCTATAATGCAATGCCCCGTAATAACCCCAATAACAGTGATGAGCCTACTTCTTTGCAGTTTAAGCAGAGTCGCCGTGCGCCTCCTATTCAGCCTCGGCCAGATCTTTTGCGCCGCTCTGCCCTTATCCGAAGTTGCCCACATTCTGTTGACGACATCTATGGTTGCATTGTCAATTATAAGTTTGCAGGTTTCCAAAGGGATCCCCAACGTAGAGAATTCATCGGAGAGTTCGATGGTCGTGCCCCTTCTGGCCAGTTCATCCGCTCTGCAGTTGCAAGGAATATCATTATGTCCCGGTACCCATGTGATACAAACATCATATCGGTTCGCCACCTCATTGAGACATATGCGACAGTCGTACACCGTCTTGGAGTTTACTACACTGGAATCCAATGCCTTGATAGCCGCTTGGCTAACGGAAAGTGTGAGTTGTAGACATAACCGTGCGAGAAAATAAGTTGAAAGGCCTTTGGATTATATTATTTGAAGTGGTCTCCAAGATTAATTTCCAAAATTCGAAAAACAGAAGTTAAAACACTTAAAGTGCAGGCCAGAGCTGTCAATTGTCCGCAAAGATCATGTGCCTTGCACCCACCATTTTTTGTGGTGATGCCTGAAGTTAAACAGGGTAGGTGTGGTACATCTCCGAAATTTTTTATTCATTTGAAAGTTCTAATGGTGCCCTCTTCATGAGGGGAACACAGCATCTTTCAAATTTCCGGTCTAAAACTTCCAATATTCCATTGCGTTGGCGCATACATCAGTTTTAATTTGGCCGATGACATGGCTTATATTGACTTTGAGGACCTTTGTGGCTTTTGGCTTAATCGCATACACCTGCGATCCAACAAGAAAATGTCTAACGAAGTCAAATCACACATTCTCGATTGGCAGTTCATATTACTTCTACGTAAATTGGCCATCTCCTCAAATTGCTCGTGGAGAATATCCCATAAAGCAAGAGCTGTGTGTTCTTTAGCGCCGACCTGTTGAAACTATATGTAGTTGCTGTGCAGATCATCCATTTCAAGCCAAAAGTGGTTGGTAATCATCGACCTACACTGCTTACTGTCTGTGATGTCTTGTCCAACGTCGTTCTCAAAGGAATATAGACAGTCTACGTCGCCAGCCCAAAATTCACACCAAACTATTACTTTACAGGGTGAATTAGTCGCTCTTGTATCTCAGTGTTTCAAATTTGACAATTTTTTTTGATTCATGTACCCATTCTTTCAGAAAGGGACCTCATTGAGGAGGAGGTGTTTTTCAATGAATATTATGGTCTGTTGTCAACTGCTTCTGAACTAATTCAGCGAACACACGTCGTTGTCTACGGTCGTCTAGGGTGATTAAGCAAAACATACCGAATTTTCAGTTACTTTGACAGATTGAAGTCGCCATAGTCTAGTAGATAGTGTGTTGGCCTATTAGACGAGAGTCCGTTGTTCAAACCCCAGCTAAGACATTTCAAAAGTCTCAAAGTCTTCTGGCAAAAACGCTAAGAGTTAATAAAATTGCCATGAAAAGTTCCTCAAAAAGAGTCCGTGGTTCAACCCCGGCTAGGACACCTCAAAGTCTTCTGGCAAATACGCTGAGAGTTAATAAAATTGCCATGAAATGTTTCTCAAAAATTTGTCGTTCAATGTCGACATTAAATGGTAGGTTCCACCAGTCATGCATAACATTAATACATACAACATAGATAAGTGGTGTGAGATACTAGGATGTAATCCTGACTACAGGGTTACAATGACCAATTTAATAAGGAAGTAAGTAACTTGACAGATGTAGCTTCAACAAGATGACCAATTCCAATCAATTGTAAAAGTTCTGAAGTCCCTGTTTAGAAGATTGTGTACATTACAACTGGCATTTTTGAGAAACCAACCAAACTCACTTATGGAAAGCATTTATGGACAACATTTATATGAAATAATCCAGAAAAATTAAATGTCAGTAAATTTATTTATCGCATCAAATAAATGTCATTCACTTTGCAAATTTTTTGCGTTTTTTCATCTTTCACAATCCAACCTGTGTATTAGAATTGATTTACGAGCATTTTACTTCATCTCCATGGTTTGCATGAAAATAAAAAACTCATTACAATTCAAAAAAAAAATGCTAGGTTAAATGATTTAATTGAGCGAATACTTTTTTCAAGCAGTGTAGCGTACAATAATGAATAAAATCCCCAAAAATTGTTCACTTAAACAAAAACTCCTAAGTATGTGTCGTTAAAGGGAGTATAAAAATCAATCTCTATGTGTTAATGTGTATGTGTGTGTAAGTCTTTAATATTTGTTGCTTAAAAATTGCTTTAAGAAAACAAATACACAAGAGTACATAAAAGGACAACAACAATGGCTTTAAATTTTAAATTGATTTTATGCCACCAATTGTGTTTTTAGACATTTCTGCTGATGTGTGTTCGTTCATCTCTTTAATGCTGTCTCCTAACGATATTATATGGGCGTTTATGTGTATGTGTGTGTGTGCTAGAGACTCTCTCTCTCTTTACATATAACAGTCTCTTTATGGTGAATTATTTAAGAAGAAATGGTTTGTTTATGTTTATGCTTATGACCATTACTACTGTTATCTTCACATCTCTACATCTCCGTCCATACTTCAATGCTCTTCACACTCTTGTGTTAAAGAATTCTATACTCGTCGTACACATACTCACTTATTCAATTGTAAAGGACCCTTAAGGCCTTTTTAGATTGTTCTATACAACAGCAACAACAATAAATACAATACAAAGCAACAATAAACAACAGTATTTGGAAAATAACAAAATAAACAATAACAACACAATGAAAATAAACTCAACACAAGAAAATAAATAAAAATCGAAAGGAAAAAAAGAAAACACAACAACAACAAAAAATAAAAGAATGCGTAGAATGGAAAATTTTTAAACGTATAAGAATTGTTAAAATGAAGGACTTCAAGGACTTTTTAATTTTTATTTAACGTATGAATAAATAATGCGAATGGTTCTTTCCGTTCTTTTAAGGACCATAACTCCGCCTTGAAGCCTGTCGTCTGTATACCTTCTTATTATTTCCTTCCTTTGTCAAACGTTTATAATCAAGGTTTTCCAACTACAAGTTCTTCTACTGTAGCATGTCCAGAACGATAGCTCCTCGAGTAATAGCTTCGATTCCAAGATCCGTTTTTAATCCATTTTGACCCATCAGAAAAAAGTCCTTCCTTTTCAGAGAATCTCCAGATTACAAAGTCGCAAAGTTTCGTTTAGAAACACTAGAGCACATAGAGTCTAATGATTCAGTGAAGTGGACAGTTAAGAAGGAAACTGTCAGCCATTCCTTAGCCTTCCTTATGTTCGAAATACATACATACATACATAATTACAACCCTCTAGGCAGAATTAAAACCTAGCTTCTTACGTCATTTATGCTGTGTGTGTTAATTTTATCCATAAGTGGCGGGACCTACAGTTTAATTTCGACTCCGGACGACAGTTTTTTGAGAAACTTTTCATTGCAATTTTGATTTACTTTCACACTGTTTGCCAGAAATCTGCTTAGAGGAAGTCGCCGAAAATAAGGTTTTTTCACATTTCAATTTTTTGGAAATGTCTGAACTGGGATTTGAACCATTGCCTCACGTCCAATAAGCCGACATCCTACCTACGGTAATCTCCTGGTTACTCCATTCATTTTTGTTGGTAACTCTCGTTCCGAAGCAATTCTCAAAATCATAGAGTCTAATAGTTCAGTGTAAGAGGCAATTAAGAAGCCAATCGAGTTCTTAGGTCCGAAATCTGCTAAAGAATTTCATGCTAGACATGTCTCCAATTGACCTAACCTAACCAACATACGCTTGTCTAAGTATCTTCATTTAAGCTGTTTTCAGATTTGTGCTGTCTGAATAGACAATTGCTCCATGATATGCATCCAGCACATAATTCCTGGATTATATCCCCAGAACTACTCTGCATATTGATAACAAAGGCCCAAAACGAAATTATTCAATGCTTATTTGACGGTGCCATAGTGGAGACGTCCCCTATAATAGTTTTATGGGTTTAGTTTTAATGGATTTATTTACGTTACCTTAGGGGCTAAGCAGTTTACGTCCTATCCAACATTACGGTGGATACGAGACATCTTGCTAGAATCAAGAGCAGTCGGAGGTATACACATGGTTCCACAATGGTTCTTTGAACAGGAGCAGGAGTTTTTAGGCTGAGCAATTGACGTCCTATCCAAACTTAACATTCGATACGAGACTTCATTGCTAAAACCAACAGTAAACGTCTGTATACATATGGTTCAAGAACGGATTTTTAACAGGATCAAGAGTTTTTGATTCCACAATGAAATACTCTCAGTCCATGCAGAAAGATGTGCTCAATTCAACTTGGATATAAGGTTCAAAAGATAGGAAGACAGCATTTCTATATGACAGTCAGACTGTTATCCAGCATGTATCTTGAATGAGGTTAAGTACAAGATTATATGGAACTGTCTAGGGAAGTTGAATCAGCGAAGTAGGCAAAATAAGATCACCCTCCGCTAAGTGCCAGGCTAAGTGAGAATTCTCGACAATTTGTAAACAGAAAAGCTTGCGAGGAGGAGGGCTTACCCGCCGGATCGGTGAAGTCACTGTAGCGCCTGTAGTGGGGTGTGATCGGTTGTCTGGGAAGGTACACTTAACGAAAGAAAAAGATAAAGACAGCTAGACCAAGTGGGTTTGAGGCAATCGAAATATTTTTTTGAAATGACAATAACAGGATATTTGAGTCATGCATCAGACTACCCAGGAATAATCTGAACTTGGTAAGCGGTCTTCTGACAGGACCCTATAGACTCATATTACACTGGGGGATGTATCGAGCCCAAAATGCAAATCCTATGACGATGCGAATGAATCATTACAACATTTTCATGTAATCTGTGGAGCAGTAATGCATGTCGGAAGGAAATATCTGTGAGGCTCAGAACATATTTTCTGAACCAGGTTCAGGCATTAATGCAGAATGAAACGTGTGGAACTATGCCAGCTACTAGGCTGGGAGTTGTCATTGTTGAACGCGAGCAGGATTCTGAAGTTGTTCAGGGCATTAGGCTTGGAGGACACATTAAAGGGCTGCTTTATAAAGTTGAAGGAGAGTCCAAGGCACATTACCTTCACCACATTAATCCTTGTTCCCAATACAAACTACCGTTTAGGCCATAACGACTGATGCCTGTGGTATGAAAGTTTGACTAAAAAAAATTATTTTATTTTATAAATTAGAGGCCTATTTACCAATACGAAGACAATGGCAAAGGAAACGTTTGTGAACTAAGCCACGAAAAATAATTCTGAATAAAAATTGAACAGAGCTTGTATTTGTGTATTCTTTGCTTTTGTAAAAGGGGCCTATTTAACGTATTACATGCTTAATTAAATTAAAAATTCAAAAACAATTTATCATCAAATTCCTTATCAGACAAATATTTCCTTAAACAATGATTAACGAAACATAAAAAAATTCATTTATTTTCTCAGTTACAGGCCTATTTATCAAATTAAAATCATTGAAATTGATTTTTCCAAATCACTTTAATATCTTTAAAGCATAGGCCTTATATTGTGTGCCTGTTTGTCATTTCCTTTTGTGGGAGGAAGGGTGTTTTTATTTATTTTGTTTTTGTATTTCCTTTCTTCTTTATGGTTTTTTCTTTCTTTTTTTGGTGGTCTATTGAAAGAGATTAAAAGTTATTGATATGCCTTCAATGATGATGCGTTGAAAACATTAATTTCCGTTCAAATATCCATTACAAGTGGTGAGGGAGTTAAGCATGAGTATGGGTAACCAAACACTGCCAGTATTTACTGCGTGTGTGCGGGTCTGTTTGAAATGCTGGTCTGTCTGATTCCGACATTTTTCGTCTTTAATTTCCTTTCTCTCCACTCGCGTTATACAAGGCGTATCTTTTTTATTTTCTTCTTTTTTATTTCGTTTCTTTTAACAGGACTTTATTTATTTGTGTTGCTTGCGTTTTTCTTCTTTGAGTGAGAACAACAAAATTTTGGGAAAAACGAAAAATAATTTTTCTTCCACTTATTGAAACACGGTCTACTGGAAACGCGTTAAGAAAGGGGCCTAAAATAAATAAAAACATCACAACTGAATACGTTTGGAAAACAAAAATAAAATGAAAATGAATTTAAAAACAGATTTTCTTGAATAAAACGAAAAAAGAAAACAAGAAAGAAATTAAAAAATCAAATCAAAAAAAATTCTATTCCATAAGGATTTTATTTTTAAAAACGCTTTACGTTGCCTGATGCCTTTTGGGTAAAAGATAAATTGAAATGGGCATCCACTTAAGCTCGTCTAATAATTTTAATTCATTTTCATCCTGTATGACATTCTTAAATGATAAGAAAAGATTATTTGCTGATAAAAGAAAAAAGAAAAAGAAAGAAATTGTTGCTTTAGTCTTCATCTTTATTGTCCTTTTAAGGATAATAATATGGATTTTAGGGAAGACAATAAAGTAATACGATTAGTTTCTTTCAAAGAACACATACTAAATCCATAAAAGCTTACGAAGGATAAAGAAAAGAATATCCAGCATCGATCTAGTTTTATTCCGAGCTAGGTTAAGTTCGCTTGAGTTAGGTAAGGTATTCCTTAGGACCTTTGGGATACCACCAATCAATATCCAATTCGAGATTCAAACATTTCCTATAACGTGGGCCATTTAAAAGTTTAAATTTAAAAACGGCCATAAAACAAACATGGTTTAAAATTTTGTCAAATTTATTTTCTTGTTGTGAACTACAACTGTTCCGGTTATTAACAGAAGATTATTTCATTCATATGGCTGCCGGAGCTGTTCTCACAATACCTCATCCGATCGTACCAATTTTCATGTATTTTTTCGAGTGTATGCAGTAGTATCTCGGCAATAGTATCACGACTTTTGGCCTTTAAATGCTTAATTGTCTCTGGTTTGTAGGCAAAACACTTTTCTTTAACGATGCCCCACAGAAAATAGTTCAACGATGTCAAATCGCAGCTTCTTCGCGGCCAATTAACATCACCATTTCGGCTAATAAAACGGCCATCAAACGTTTGATGCAATCAATCGATTGTGGCATGAGGTGTGTGACAAGTGGCATCATCCTGTTGAATCCAAGCATCGTTCACATCAATACCATGAACAAATCCTCATTTATGCGGCAATTCTGCTTATAAGGTTAGCCACAAAGATGAAAATGAGTTTCATCCGAAAAGATTTTTTATTGGCAAAATCAACTTTATCGTGTGATTTCTCGTTGGCCCAATAAATCCCAACGTTGCTCAAGCGTAAATCGATTCATTACTTTCAGTGGAGATTCTACTGAATGTTGTGACAGAATGGAATGTCATAAGTATTGCCCGATTCGTAATAACCCTTGGTTCAAATTTAAGCGGATAGGTGGCCCACCCGTTATAAGCAACAATCCTGTCCCACTTTGAAGGGTTGAGTCAAATATAATAGAAATTACAAGATCAAGAACGTCTGCTTCTACTTGACCATAGCTAGGCGACAGACACATGAGGTGAAAGATAGTAGTTTCCTTCTCCTTAGACCTCCTTAAATTATCTGACGTTCGTATTCGACTTTGAACTTAAGGTCCCACCATAGATAAAATGAAAAATCACAACATTGGTGGTGTAAGGAGCTAGGTTGTAATCGTGAGTAAAAGCTTTCAATGACTAATTAAGTAAGGAAGTAAGGACACCCACAGTTCTTACAGAAGTTATTTAAGAGAATATCAAGTCTAAACGGACAGCAATAGCACCATGCGATTAAAAAAGTCATTCCGCTTCCGCTTATTCATATCAGTCCAGCATAACATACCAACACTGTACATCCCCTTATGTTGCCAAAAAAGTTGAACCTTCCTGTAAATAGACCGGAAGATATCCAGTTTAACTGCGGCAACTGATACAAAATATGTTACTTACTGTGTACCGAACATTCTGCATTGGATGTATACCATACTAGGACCTATAGAGACATTGCATAAGCAGATAAGGCCTGTTTAAAAACAACTCAGATGTAGTTGGATAGGACAGTTATATGTTAATATAACAGCGCAATGAGAATCTAATCTGCAATTGCTCTAGAAACTCTGTTGGATTTAACCCCATTGCAGATGCTAGTAAGAACCAGAATTATGGTCTGAATTACGGAAGACAAGTATGACACGAGATTCAGAGTACCTTTGATAAATTGAAAGCTGATAGCTCCCTCCTTAATAGTCTTCTTAACCAGGAGTTTCTATTATTTTAAGAAATACTTCGGAACGGAACTCAATACATACATACATACATACATAAGTGATCATTACAACCCTTTAGTCAGAATTACAAACTAGCTTCTCATATCACTTATGTTGTGTGTGTTAATTTTATACATGTTGACGGAACCTGCAGTTTTTCGAGAAACTTTTCATGACAATTTTATTGAAATCTGCTGAAAGGAAGTCGCTGAAGAAATATTCTTTTCATATTTCGTTTTGTCTGAGATGTCTGACCTGAGATTTGAATTGTGGCCTCACGTCTAATAAGCCAACACAATACCTACTAGGCTTCAGCTCAGTGACACATTGACAGAAGCAGGGGTTTTCAATCCCAAAGTGAAATATTCGAAATCCATAAGAATACTAACAGGCATCTTCCAAATGCTAGTCTACGGCATCTAAGGGTGTGCTCAAATCAACTTAAACAGGAAGTACAAAATGCAGCACAATACCATCTGGCCATTATCCAAGTAGTCGCTTTATATGAGCGTAATATGGGACTCTCTGGACCAGCTGAATCAAAGAATCAACCTCTGGTAGATGCTCACAGGTATCTTCCAAATGAAAATCTACGCCATCGAAAAGTGTGCTCAATTTCACTTGGACAGGAAGTACAAATACCGGACAATATCAAGTTACAGTCAGGAATTTATCCAAGTACTCGGCCTATATGAGGTTAATATAGGACTGTCCGAGCAAGCTGACTCAAAGGACCAATCTTTGCTGGATTCCAGGCAATTCAGAATTTACAGCAAAAAACCAGCAAATAAGCTGAGCCAATGACTGAATCAGTACTCGACTCATATCAGGGTAATAATGAGACTGTCTGGGGAAGCTGAATTTTTGCAGCAATGAACAGGCAGATGAAAAGTCGCCGTAGTCTAGTAGGTAGTGTGTTGACTTATACATACCAGGTTTCGAGCCCCAGGCCAGACATCAAGACAAAATACAAAAAGTATTTCTTCGGCGATTTAATCTCAGCAGATTTCTGGCAAAAACTCTGAGAGTAAAATAAAATTGCCATGAAAAAGTTTCCCAAAATCTGTCGTTCGGAGTCGACTTTAAACTGTAGGTCCCACCACTCATGTATAAAATTAACACACACAACATAAGTGGTGTGAGAAACTAGGACGTTGTACGGGTACTGTACTTGTCTTAATTGACAAGTACATGTGCTCCAACCTAACCTAACCTAACAGGCAGATGAGCTGCGATGCTGACTAAATCAGAACATTTCTGTGGAATGAAAAAAGAAGTTAGGCATGATATTGTCTGCAAGAGAGGACTCTCTAAGACTCTATTCAAGCAAAAGATTTCCATCATATTTTATGTAAGTTTGAAGGACATGAGTCCATATCATGAAGTCGACATAGTCTAGTTACTAGACACTAGTAGGTAATGTTTTGGCTTATTAGACGTGAGGCCACGAATCAAACGAAATCAGACAAAATATTTCTTCGGCGACTTCCTCTCAGCAGATTTCTGGCAAAAACTCAGAGTAAAATAAAATTGTCAAGAAAAGTTTCTCAAAAATCTGTTGCTTGGGGTCGACTTTAAATTGTAGGTCCCGCCACTCATGCATAAAATTAACACATACAACTTAAGTGGTGTGAGAAACTAGGACGTTGTACAATGGGTCAATTCGACCTCCGGGTACTGTACTTGTCTTAATTGACAAGTACATGTGCTCTAACCTAACCTAACCTAACAGGCAGATGAGCTGCGATGCTGACTAAATCAGAATCTTTCTGTGGAATGAAAAAAGAAGTTTGGCATGATATTGTCTGCAGGAGAGGACTCTCTAAGGCTCTATTCAAGCAAAAGACTTCCAGCATATTTTATGTAAGTTTGAAGGACATGAGTCCATATCATGAAGTCGACATAGTCTAGTAGGTAGTGTTTTGGCTTATTAGACGTGAGGCCACGGTTCAAATCCCCAGTCTGACATCTTCACCAACACGAAATCAGAAAAAATATTTCTTCGGCGACTTCCTCTCAGCAGATTTCTGGCAAAAACTCAGAATAAAATAAAATTGCCATGAAAAGTTTCTCAAAAATCTGTCTTTAAACTGTAGGTTCCGCCACTCACAACATAAGCGGTGTGGGAAACTCGGATGTAATCCTGGCTGAAGGGTTGTAATGATCAATTATGCATGTATGTATGTATGCATATCATGTAGTAGATAAGGATTTAACCTTATTGACACCGAAGAACATCCTGAAGTTTGTCATGGCAACAGAATTGAGGAAGTCGTTATCGAGACAATGAGGGCAGTGCATAATGGCATTATTTTAGTACCTCTAGCACAATTTAAGATCAAATTGATCTAAAAACACAATGTCGTATAGAGATGAGGATCTCGGACTGTGAGTGACGTAGTATATGAATACTTCTTATATGAAAATATGCCATATTTTTCCTCTTTTCTTATATTTATTCCTACCACACCAGTGTGCTTCTTTCTATTCCACACTTGTTAGACAATAAACTGTAAAAAATATTTTCAAATATTTTTCGTTTTTTTTTGTTGCTCCTACTCCCTGTTGGCTATAATTTACATCTGCATGAATTACACTCGTACATGCACTTGAACAAATACTTTTCAGAAGTGGATGTATGTATGTTGGCCATAAACCATGCCATGAAGGAATTAAATAATTTCAGAAGCTATTTTTGGTACCATAACTGCCACTATAAAATATTAGAAGAGAAAAAAAATGTTTTTCAAATTTATTTAACATGCAACGACAAAACACGTAATAAAACCATAAAATATTTGAAGAGAACAACAACAAATAAAAAAATACAGCAAAAAAAGAGGATGATGTTTTTATCAACCGCAAAAAAACCCGTTTTGAAAAAATCAAAAAGGATCTGAAAACTAAATACAAGCATTTAATCCTCTCTCTCGGTCTCTCTATTAAAAGTTAAAGTGGTGCGAAAAATATTTCGTGCTTTTTATTCACTTAATTTTTGTTGTTTTTTTTTTTGTTTGTGTTGCTTTAAAGGAATTTCTGCAAAAACTATTTGAAATGTTTGCAAATCGTTTAAATTTAAATAAAAATTACTTCCTTATAAATACACACAAAATTTATGTAAATATCCTTCTAAAAAAGGATCATAAAATATTTGCTCAAAGGAAATGCAAACAACCTGAAGTAAATATTCATCTTCATCGGTATTCTGCCCCCCCCCCAGTCCAAAACAAATACAAATTTATTCAAGTATTTTTCGGTTTTATAGAAAGGGGCAATAAACTCAATTTAATAATGCTACTGGCATTTAGTTGGATATGCGAGGATGGTAAGGAAATTAGTCAACCTTCCAAAGACTTAAACGCTCTCTCATTTGCCAATAAATATTTTGAGAAAACCTACATCTTCACCTGTGGCATCACAATGGGCCGCTATGCATGCTCAAGTAAAGCTACCACGCTAACCTAACCTAACCTACATCTTGCTCCACTACAGAGAAAAGTTAGGGCTCCATCCGTGATATGGAAGCACCTCTCCCTTTTCGTTTAATACTTCCCTCCAAACATCTCTCTGCACTCCAGAGAAAAATTCTGGCTCCATCAGTAATGTGTAAGTATTTGGTCTCCTTATTGCCGTAAATTCCCTCATTATCTGAGATCCCGCAGGGGATGGCCCTATTTTCTCTTCATAGCGGATTTGACTTCCTCAGACAACCGCGAAGGGTTATTGTGTTCAGGCTTCAACAGTGAAAAGTTCTAGCTCCATCAGTGATGTGGAAGCACTACTCCTCATAAGGTACTTTGTCTCGTTATTGCGGGCAAATTCCCTAATAATCTGAGATCCCGCAGGGGATGACCCTATTTTCTCTTCATAGTTGATTTGACTTTGCCAGACAACACCGTAGTGTAGGGGATGACCCTATTTCCTCTTCGTAGCTGATTGGACTTCCTCAGACAACCGCGTAGTGTTATTGACTTGTTTCCGAAATTCGTGTATTCTTACGTAGCACGCGTCTTTCTTGCAGGGCAAGTAGATTGCACATTGCATTACAGGCAGAATTTGGTCGCTAGCCCGACTATCCGTATGTAGAACTCCCTATCTGCCGAGATCTTTCCTGCCACTTATAATATGAAGAGAGTGAAATCTAATGTCCACTAACACTACTCCCTCTATTCTCCTTTCCATAACCTGTTTTCCTAATTCCAAAACAATTCAATGCATGAGTAGAGGCCATCCCCAGAGTGGACATACGGACTATCCGTATGTGGTACTCCCTACGTGTAGAGGTCTCTTCTGCCACTTAAAACATAAAAAGATTCAAATCTAATGTCCATAACCTTCCCATGACCTATTTTCCTAGTTCCAAACACAATGCACTGTATGTGGAGGGGACTTCCCCTCAGTGTTAGTCTTATATAAAAGTAAAAAAGATGAAAAAGAACCGAGTGCTCTGCCCTCCTTCCCTATTTTCCTAATTTCAGTACAAATCAGTGCATGAATAGGGGCCATCCCCTGAGTGTTGGCCTTCATATAAAAGGAATAAAGAAAGAAAAAAGGTAACTCTCATAAGAGCCGAGTGCTTGAATGTTGATTTGCATGGACTTCAAGTATTTCACTTTGAGTCCAAAAACTCCAGTTCCTCTCTTAATAGTATTCCTCGATCAGACAGTTAATGAGGGTACTGGCAGTCACTTGATTTATCAATAGCATCACACAATGAATCTCTTATTAGACTTGTCTGCCATTATCCTAACCATTGTCTCTAAAGCTCTGGACCTATCATGAGCAAAAGAACTTTCATCCAACAGAGCCTCCAAACCCTCTGTAGAAAGGATTCCCATTTGCTCTTGTTATAACAACATATGCTGGTCCTTGTCTCTCCTTTCATCTCCATACCAAATTAACTAATTTTGCGACTACCCTCGTATATTTAGTTGTAACATCATCAACATCAACGACATCATAATAAATATCTTGTCAAACAAAAATCGTAAATATTTTGTATGTCATAATCCATTAAGGATCCCGTACTAAAAAAAACTCCTACACACTAACATACAAACTTAACTGTATTTACAATAACAACAGCAAATAATAAAATAAATACAAATATTTCACCCTCCCTAGTTTTATTTTATAAGCTTAAAAAAAAAACGACTACAAACGGAAGCAGAAAAAGAAATATTTTTACACTCTCAATGCCAATATTTTCATGCAACAACACCACGAAAAGGAAACTCAGGAAGCAAGCTACAGTCTACAGTCTAAACGTGACTATGTGAAGCACTATGAGCTTGAAATTTTAATTGATTCTGATCCTGAGATCATAATGTATTGTTTACGAATCAAAGGTAGTGTGTTGGCTTATTAGACGGGAGGCTAGGGTTTGAACCCCAGGTCAGACAACTCCAACAAATCGAAATCTGAAAAAATATTTCTTCCGCGACTTCCTCTCAGCAGTTTTCTGGCAAAAACTCTGGGAGTAAATAAAAAATTGCCATTAAAAGTTTCTCAAAACTATCTGTCGTTCGGAGAAGACTTTAAACTGTAGGTTCCGTCACTCACGTCTAAGTGGTGTGAGAAGCTTGGTTGTCATTCTGACTCAAGGGTTGAAAGGACCAATTATGTATGTATATATGTACGAATATAATACCTAGGGAGTTTGCTCTGGAAGAAATTAATTCAGATACTATCAACTTGCATTACAAACCCCACCTTCAAGTACTTTCATTGGCAGCAATTTATTCTTAGCAGCACTGAGGTGAGGTTAGAAGGCACCAACCGACGTAATTACATAAGGTTCGCACATAGGCCGGTCTATATAACTCATTGTGCACATGTCGTTCAAATAAAATGGCGTTGAAGTTGACCATTAAGAACAGACTTAAATCGTTCTTAAGACATGTAGTGAAAGACGGTGTCTTCCCCCCTCCTTTCTTTTATCCAGAAATTGTTAACAAGGGAATAGAATTCATTTATAATTTCTTGTTGAATTATGGCCAAGGCACCCCCATATGCGGATTACTTAGGGTTTCGCAGTCTGATACCCATTTTGATCTGTCTTATACTGCGGGATATCCATGAAGAAGCTTTTGTTTAGGAGTTATGCTACGCGAATAGTCGCTGTAGTCTAGTAGTAATGTATCGGCTTACTAGATGTGTGGCCACGGTTCAAACCCCAGGTTAAAAACCTCCAACTAAAGGAAATATGAGATAGTATTTCTTCGGCGACTTAATCTCAACAGTTTTCGGGCAAAAACTCTGCGAGTAAATAACAATTGCCTTTCAAAAGTTTCTCAAAAAATCTGTCGTTCGGATTCGACTTTTAACAGTAGATCCCGCCACTCATGTATAACATTATCACACGCACAACATAAGTTAGTGTGAGAAGCTAGGTCGTAAGCCTGACTAAAGGGTTGTAATGACCAATTATTTTATATATGCTAGTCTGTGTAGGGTATTACAATATAAAATATGATTAAGAGGCTTAAAATGATTTTTATGGTAAACAAAAACAAATTTATATACAACAACACAGCCAACAGCAACAATAAAATTAAAAAATAACAAAAACCGAGAGAGAACGGAGAAAAGGATTTCATTTTATTTGATTAAAGAAAAATGTCGAGTTCAGACAAACAAACAAAAACTGACGAAATAAAATCCAAATTTATATGACAGCGGCTTAGTAAAAACGTTTAAGACAATGACAATAACAGAAAAGCATTTTTAAGAGGGTGGTTGCATGAGCAAGGAATAATAAGTATTTAAACAATTATAAGTTGTAGTATTTGTTTCTTTGGAATAACTTGAGATTACATATGTATATAAGTAACTTGTTATTAAAACCCTTCCAACAGAATTATGACCTAGCATCTCACACCACTTATGTTGTGCGTGTTAATATTATACACGAGTAGCGGTACAGTTTTAAAATCAACTCCGAACGCTAGATTTTTGAGAAACTTTTTCATGGCAATTTTACGATACTCTCCGAGTTTTTGCCAGAGATCTGCTAATAAGAAGTCGCCGAAGAAACATTTTTTCTGATTTGGTTTTGTTGGAAATGCCTGACCTGATGTTTGAACTAAGGCTTCACGTCTAATGAGACAACACACTATCTACGGAGACGTCTGATATCAGGCTGTAGAATTTCAGCTGATACACCATCTTCAATGTTGCCTTATTACAAAACTTTTTAAGAATGCACTCAACAGAAGATCGAATGCACTGTCTGAATGAAAGCATACTTGTCTTAAATCCGGGTAAAATATAAGAAAAGCATAAGCCCTGCAAGCCCATCTGCCTGCTGAACACTAAACGCTAAAGTGCTTTGAGTAGGCAACATATGCCAACTGCTGATAACAGGGAAGGACGCCAATAAGGCTTCAGAAAACTATGTCGAGGTCAACGTTATACAGAGAGAGCAATGAACAGACCAGTTAATATGGGACCACTTATGGATATACGATATATCGGGTGGGTCATCAATCGGTTTAAATTTGGACCATCGGTTATTTCGAATCTGGCAATATTAGTCTCATTCTATTGTGTCACAATATTCCACTGAACGTAGTGAATCGGCTTACGCTTGATCAACGTTACGATTCATTGCTCCAACGAGGAACTGCACGATTATGTTGATTTTGGCACAAAAAAAATCATATTTTCGGATGAAGTTCATTTTCATCTGGGTGGATACTTTAATAAGCAAAATTTGATGCACCGATTATGAGTGAATGTGTGGTGCGGCTTGTGGAACGTATACATCATTGGCCCATATTACTATGAAAATGATAACGGTGCAACCATTACGGTCAATGGAGACACCTATCGCACCATGATAACCAATTTTTTTGTACACGCTCTTCTTCATCTTCAGATGAGGGTCATTTTCATCTTGGTTTGTACGTTAATAAGCAAAATTGCTGCATGTGATCCTATAGAAGGCAATGCACCCATTACGAGTGTCTGTTTGGTGCGACTTATGTAGCGGAGGCATCATTGGCCCATATTTCTTCAAAATGAGGACGACGCAACCATTACGTTCAATGGATACACCTCCATACTATTGATGTTAACGATGTTTGGTTTCAACAGGATGGTGCCACTTGTCACACATCTCATGCCACAATCGATTTATTGCGTCAAACGTTTGATGCCCGTTTAATTAGCCGAAATGGTGATGCCAATTGGCCGCCAAAAAGCTGCGATTTGACATCGTTGGACTATTTTCTGTAAGGCGCCGTTAAAGAAAAGTGTTATGCCGACAAACCAGACACGATTGAGTATTTGTAGACCAACATTCATGATGCCATTGCCGAGATACGACCCCATACACTCGATAAAGTGCAGGAAAATTGGTTCGATCGAATAAAATACTGTGAGGCCAGCCGTGGCAGCCATATGAAAGAAATCAAATTCCATTTCTAACCGCACCAATTGTACTTCACAACAAAAAAAGTAAAGTTGACAAAAGTTCATTGCATTTCTAAACTGAAGCTTCTAAATTTCCCAACCTATATATGGGAATACAATCACATCCAATCTAATTTGCGAATGTGAGACTGTTCAGATATCGCAGTAATGTTCTTCACCCATTTAATTTATTTTCAGATCCCTTACTTAATCACACCTAGACTGGGAAACAATATCATGATATTCCTAAGCCACCTTCTACAGTTCAATGATGCGCTTGCCAACTTTGTTCTCAAGTCATAGAATTTTCGCTTTTATTCTCTCTTCAGCCCCAATTCCTGGCAACTAGACTGTGAACTATATTCTTCAGCAACCTTCTACAGTGCAATGATACGATTGTCAACTTCTTCGAAATATTTTCACTATTTTCCCGGCTGTTCAACATTGTTTGTTGAAGCGTTTCACAGCATTCTTGCAACCACTTGGTTTCTGCTACACTTTTGATTAGTAATGCTATTTTTGGTCTTTTAATGCTATTTTTGGTTTTTTAATGCTATTTTTTGGTCTTTTAATGCTATTTTTTGGTCTTTTAATGCTATTTTTGTCTTCCAGGAACTACCTTAATTTCAAAGCCATAGGAAAAAACAATTACACACACACAGTTTACCAATGTAAATAAAAATGTTTGTAAAACCTCTGTCATATATGTATGTATGTATGTGTGTATGGAAACAAAATTTTTGTTAACTGATCGCATGCAATAAAATCATCATCAAACGTTGTTATCCCTTCTACAACAAAACAAAACAAAATAAAAACAAAAACAAGGGAAGAAAATCCCAATAAAATCCAACTCAAACGAAAAAAAAAAACAAGAAACGTTTCAAATCGCAACAATTTCCGCTTGATTTATTCAATTCAATTCGGTCGTTCATTCATTCATTCATTCATTCATTCATTGTTTTTTTTTTTTCAATTTTGCCTTAATTCAACGGCCTTTTAAACCAATTGTTGTCATGGTTGTTGTTGCTGTTGTTGTTGTTCGGGTTATAAATGAATAACAAAAAAACTGCCATTATCCTTTACAAATAAATCCAGACGAGAGCCGGAGAGGTCGGAGAGAGAAATGAGAAACTCAAGTTAAATTTAATTTCAGCCCATTTTCATCATTATTTTGCTTGCCTCCGTTTAAAAAAAAAAGGATTTTTTTCGGAGGCAAAAAAAGTATCCGGTTTCGTTTGAAATTATTTTTTAACAAATTTAGTCCTCAAAAATGAAATAAAAACAAAATGGCGGTAACAAAACGAGAAAAAAAAATAGAAATTCAGTGGCTGACATTTTGCCTCCTGCTGCCCTGGTTTTTGGGGTCATGTTACCAGGTTGTTAGAGACATTCTAACGTTATAAATCAAAATATTTGCCATCATTTCGAAAGAGTTTAAATAAATTGCTGTCGTTGTTATTGTTTTTGTTGCAACAATTTCCGCTTGATTTTTTTCTTCTGTTTTTCAGTGGCAACCTTTTTCTTGCAAAATTGATTGCTCTGTTGAATAATTTTGCGCCACAATTTTATTTTTCTGGTGTTTATTTTTGGCAAATAGACACACGGTAAACATTAGAATTTTTATTTATTGTTGGCTTTTCTCTTTTTTGTTGTTATTTTGATTAGCTAAGTGAGCGGTATTGAAGCAAAGTCAGTTGATTTTTTGTTGACCTCTGTAGTTTGAATTTAAATTAAAGCTTACGTATGACAATTTAAAATAATTTAATAGAAGCTTACTTACCATTGACAGAAGATTAATTACAACCAATTGAAGAAAATTAAAATAGAGAATTATGCTATAAAGGTTAAGGATAGGTTAGGTTAGGTTAGAGGACGTATACTTGTCAATTAAGACAAGTACAGTACCCGGAAGTCGAATTGACCCATTGTACAACGTCCTAGTTTCTCACACCACTTATGTTGTGTGTGTTAATTTTATACATGAGTGGTGGGACCTACAGTTTAAAGTCGACTCCGAATAACAGATTTTTGAGAAACTTTTTCGTGGCAAATTTATTTACTCTCAGAGTTTTTGCCAGAAATCTGCTGAGAGGAAGTCGCCGAAGAAATACTTTCTGTATTTTGTCTTGATGTCTGGCCTGGGGCTCGAACCCTGGCTTTACGTCTAATAAGCCAACACACTACCTACTTAGACAACGGCGGCTTCATATAATAGAGGTTAAAGGTCATAAAAAATTTCCTTAAATTATTTAACAAAATGGAAGTATTTAAATCAGAGTATTTTAGTGAAAATTTCTTAACCTATGCAGTACACTTTCAATCAGAAGCCTATTAAGAATATAACATATGAGTTCCAGTTTAGTCTGTAACTTGCGATGATTTTGAGCTTAAATTAGTATTCTTGTGATTTGATAACCGCTTTGAGGTGATTTTCCCTTTATCCCTCCATACATGTGAAGAGCACTACTATTTCGCCTACTGCAGTCTCACAAATATCCAGACAAACTAACCTTAGGATTTAAGCCTTAATAAATATCGTTCACAATGCAGCCTTCTTTAAGGATAAGGTCTCACTTAGTCAAAAAGTTCGATTTATTCGGATACTAGAAGTTATTATCCAATCTGCTGATTAAACATTGCCTATAGGAAACCGTCCTGAATCCAAAAAACTTTTACTATCGCATTAAGCCTGATTTTTGATGTGCAGCCCTTGCGCTGATCAACTTCTTCCACTTCCCTGATTTTTTTTTTTTTTTGGTGGGCTGCGTTCACCTCGTGGCATCACAACGGGTCGTTATGCGTGCTCAAGTGAGCTTTTTGATATCAGAGCTACCACTCCGACCTAACCTAACCTAAACTTTCGTGAATCCAAAAAACTCTTACTATCGCATTCATTCTGATCTAGGACAGTTCAAAGATGACAGAGAGTGTAAATTAAGAAACACCACTTCTTCATGGCAAGATCGTGCCAAGTTATGCCTTCCAATAATGTGTCACAGTGGTCCTGTGATAACTGTAATAACTGCTATGTCCGTCTGCCTGCCAAATCCGAAATTGCTCTAGTCTGTAAAATAAACGCAGAGTGTCCAATTTAACGGAGGTAATCGAAAAGCCTGTGTGTTGTAACATGTCAAGGTTGTTGACCAGTTTATCTGCAATGCGGTAAAAAATTGCATTCCTGCATTTTGTAATCTATTTATGAGTTGAAGTCGTCGTAGCCTAGTAGGTAGTGTGTTGGTTTACTAGACGTAAAGCCAGGGTTCGAGCCCCAGGCCAGACATCAAAATAAAAAATACAAAAAGGATTTCTTCCGCGAATTCCTCATAGCAGATTTCTGGCAAAAACTCTGAGAGTAAATAAAAATTGCCATGAAAAGTTTCTCAAAAATCTGTCCTTCGGAAACTGTAGGTCCCGCCACTCATGTATAAAATTAACACACACAACACGAGTGGTGCGAGAAGCTAGACCGTAATCATTACTAAAGGGTTGCAATGGCCATTTATATATGTATGAATTATCTTCGAATGATACGAAACTTCTCTGTGAAATCTACGTTAATTATTAAACGGACGAGGATTTCGTTAGAAATTTAATCACAGTATGACTGTCTAAGTAAATTAAAAGATTTTCTGGGAAAACTCAATCATCCAACAAACATTGCACCGCTTTCAATATGCCAGTAACTCTGCTGGAAAACTCTGTAATTATCAGACAGCCTAGGCGAAAGTTTAATGTTAGAAACCTTAATATATATAGGGGCCACACAAATACTGTTTAGACCATACAAGACCCTATAGTCTGTTCCCATATAAGTTCCATATAAAAATTTATAAAAAACCATGTAGTCAATACGTATGTATGTTAGGGCGACTCACCAAACGAAGTGCTCCATGTACCCTCCTAAAAATGAACCTTGGACTTTTTAAGATCACATTTAAAATATTTCGGCTCCAGCTTTCGGATGGACCTTTTCGAAAAAGAGTCTGTTTTTGCATGTTTTGTCAATTTGAGAATCTGTTTAATTACCAACGTATACAATATGGGTATCATAAGAACGGTTTTTTAAGGCGCGTTCAACTGTAGATACAATTTGTCTAAGGACGATCATCCATGTCCTTTTTTAGGATATTCTGTAAAAAAGAACGGTTTTTGAATTTTGTGTGGGGTTGTTTGTAATAGAAATGCCAAATTAACATATTTTAATCTTTATTCGATTTAATTAAATAAGGGTCTCAGCTTTTTTTGAAATTCGCTCTAGTTCGCGATTTGACAAAAAGAGGTAACTCTTCGCTTTAAATAGGGCAATATGAGTAGCAAATTTTTTCTATGCCCAGTACATCATCTTTGTATGTAAATAATTTAGATTTTTTGCAAATTAGATGCATTTTACACGGTGCTCTGGAATGTGGGCAATATCGTGTCAATTACCCAATTTTTAAAATCGATTTCTTCCGATTTTGATGAAATTTTCATCAAGGTTAGTACTATTGGATAGTAGGCCAGACACAAATTTTCAGCTCTATCAGTCAAGAACTGCCGGATGGGGTCAAAGTTGGAGATTTTGGTCATACAGGGTTTTTTTTTAAATGTGTGTAACTTTTCACCTATTGGCCCTAGCAAAAATTTTCCAAAGGATATTAGATAGCTATTTCTTCAATCTTTCCAAAAATAATTTTTTAATTTTTAAAAAATTTATTTTATTTTTTTTTTTTATTTTTTTTCAAAATGGGCCTTTTTTTTGCTCAAAAGAAAGTTTATAAAATTTCCTTTAAGGCATTTATAATCGCTTATTGGGATGCGAGATATCTATCAAAAAAATTATTTTTTAACTCAAGAATAAGATTTTTCAATATTTGGCATAAAAACGTACTACCTAAATGATCTTAAAAAAGTATTTATTTGCATTCTAAGGACATTCGGAAATTAGTCCTTTCATCCTTCTTATTTATTGCCTTCATTTGGCATAAAAACGTACCCTAAATGATCATAAAAAAGTATTTATTTGTCCTTTCGTCCTTCTTATTTATTGTCTTCATTTGGCATAAAAAATACAGTTGGACGCGTCTTAAAAAAACCATTCTTATGATACCCGTATTGTATACGTTGGTAAGAAAATCGATTCTCCAATTGAAAAAACATACAAAAATAGACCCTTTTTCAAAATGGTCCAGCTCACGAGAGGTCAAAGCTGGAGCCGAAATATTTTAAATGTCATTTTGAGGGGGTACGCCTTGCACGAATTTCGCTTCCATACAACTTGAGTCGCTCTAATGTATATGTCCATAGTTTCTCAGTATCGCAACATGTCCTTAGTTCAGCTTGAGTTAGGATTTAATTGCATTGAAGTTTATTGCCCCCAGCTCTGCCTTCTGCTTCAATAGAAGGCCAGTGAGAAGCTCTAGATTAAGTAGAGCAGAGTGAAACGATGCAGTACAGCACGATCACACATAGAGTCTTATAAAGAAAGTAAAACCAGTAATTCGTGTAGAATGGACAGCCATATGCCTCCGAGAGGGTAGTGAAAAAACAAAACTGAAATATACACGCTACAGCGAATCACTAGTACTGGATATAACACACTCCATGGATAACAAAAAGCAAATCATTTCGAGTTCCACTTTGTTAACCGTTTGAGTGCTATGGGTTTGGAGTAAATTAATTGAAAATTGCTATGAGAATTGAGAAAAAATATTGTTTTATTCATAACAGTCGTAGCAGTCCCCACTAACTGAACGCCAAACTCTGACTGACACAATCGTCGCTAAATCGACGAACCGCGATTTTGACGCATTACCTAAAGGGTTAACTATGACCTTATGATGCCTTCCAGTTTGCTTGCCACGATTTAACATACGTTGACGTATGCATGGCTTTCTATCCCCTAGTTCCAACAATAGCTCAGACATCTGGATCATAATGATATGTAAAAAGAGAATTTTTCATTTGGCAACATCCTCTCAATAGTCTTCTGACAAAAGAAAAGTTTTTCAAATCCATCATTCGGAGTCGACGTTGACCTGCTACTCATGTATAAAATTAACACATACAATATGGCTGGTGTGAGAAGCGAGGTTTTAATCCCGAATAAAGTGTTGTAATGATATCCAGACGGAAATTTCTGGTTTATGGTTGACCGTCGGGTGGAATTAATTGTGGTATCACAATTGCCCTAAATGCTATCTTACGTGGGCCCGCCTAACCTAACCTAACCTAACCTAAGATATTCAAAGTATCAAACCAAAGTAACCTTGCAATTGAGCATCTATTCGTTCGTTCTCACTTTTTTTTTTAATTTTTTCTGTCATATAAATTCAAATTAACGGACAATTTTCAACTTTCCAAAGTTAAGTGACATTCAATTTTAACTTTAAAAGTTGAAACATAATTTAGCAGGACTTTGGTAATCAAAACGCAAATTAGTGAACTTGCCTCTCTAAAAAAAATACAAACAAAAGGCAAGACCATTAAGACTCAAAAAAAACCTAAAAACTTGCCAACTCTACTTAGAGGCCTTCTTAACAAGACATGTTGCCTGCCTGCCTGCCTCAGGCAACATCTTACAAACATTTGCACCAGGTGGAAAATGGAAAATAATGAAAATGCCAAAGAAAAAGAAAGACTCTCGTAATTTGTAATAAATTTATGGCAACTCTTGCTGCTGCTGCTGATTAAAACAATAACGTTCTTGAGAATGGAAAATGAAAAAGGGAAATGAGAAAAAAAATTTACATCCAGTTGATGGGCTTTAGACCAATGACACAAACACACACACATACACCTTACTGTGGCTGTACTCCTTGAAGAAAATTTGAATATGAAGTGGAGGCAAAAGAGAAGACAAAAAATTCTTGCCAGAAACCTTAACGACTCTTCGTAACCTTCTTTTACAAAAAAAAGTTTTCAACAAAAAGAATAAAAAAACAGAAAATTTTGAACAAAAAATGGAAGCAAAAGTAATAATAACGAGACAAGACAGGACAGGACAAAACAAAGCAAAACATTACAAAAGAAAATGAAGAAAAACGAAAATTTTCATTTCCAACATTCTTACTGACCTTTAGTAGGATTTTAATTTTATGACATTCTTTGTTTTTGTCTTATTCTCTTCCCCTCCTCCTCCTTATGCTTTTCCATGGAACTTTTCTCCTTACTTTCATTTACGCAACTTTGCTGTATGTTTTGTTGTGTTGCTTTTAAAGAAACTCGCTGTGCATAGAACCTGAAGAGGACTTAAGAAAACCATTTTGAATCTTGGACATAAGCCTGCTGGCTAAAATCACAACACACCAATGCATTGCAACACACTTCTTAATATCGTACTCAGACATTCCTCCATGACGCCGCTCTCAACCAGGCAACGTGACAAATGTATTCCAAAAAAAAAAAAAACACAAGCAAATATTTCTTGTACTGCCAACTATTAAGGGGGTTTCCTTTTAATCTTTCTTTAAAAACATACCGGTTTAGTTAAAGGCATGCCAATGAACAGGGGAGAGAAAGAGGAGAGAGCAAGAAAAAATCATTGCAGTCAAATCGTAACCGTTATTTCATTTTTCATTTGTCACACAAAATAAAAATACAAAAAAAAATTAACAGCAGCAGCAGCAAAAGCAGCGTCTTTGTTAGCCTGACTTCCATTATTACCTTTAGTTTGAATGGGGGGAGTGGTATTCATGTTTACTTAACTAGAGTGGAAGGTGAATATTTTTTTTGCCATTTTTGTTTCATTTTTTCTTTGCTGTAGCTGTAGTTGTTGTTGTTTTTGTTGTAAACAGTATTTTAAAGTGGCATCTTCATTAAAAAGTTTTTTTTTTTGTTTTCTTTTTATTTTTCGCATTTTTTGTTTCATACTTTCAAATGATTATCTTGTCGTAGTGAAACAGAATTTAAAAGAGTGAAGTAATGGATGGAAGTACTCGGTTCAAACCCCAGTTCAGACATCTCCAAAAAACGAAATATGAAAAAAATTTTCTACGGCAACTTCCCCTCAACAGATTTCTGGTAAAAACTCTGAGGGTAACAAAAATTTCCATGATAAAGGTTCCACCACTCATGTATGAAATGAACACACACAACATAAGTGGTGTGGATAGCTAGGAGGTTTGCACCGTGGCCTTTCATCTAATAAGTCAGTACACTACCTACAGTAATCCCTCGAAACGACGTAAATCGAATTTCATATTGCTCATACAACAAAGTAGTATGTTTTTAACAAGGAACTTAAAAAGTTCCAGTAATCCCTCGATTTACGTCGCAGTTGGTTCCAAAAAAATTCGAATGACGACGTAAATCGAAGGATTACTTTACTAGACTAGGGCGACTGTCTCAATATACTACCCTGCTATACACCCACAGCATTAAAAAATGCTTTCATTGACAATTAACTTGAGGCTGATGGCTCTAATGAAAGAAAAATTTAATTTCAGCTTATAAATCCGACCCTCTTGGCATGTGCTGTTAAACGTCTCTAAAAACCGAGCAGCAGGGCCTCTTCTCTTCGATTGCCTTTCTTATGACAGGCACTAATCTGTTATTTTGTTTAATACTGCTGCGTCTCTTCCTGAATCAAAATTTCTGGTCTGGAATACATCTGCTTGGACTTAATATTGCTTTGTGTTTAATCTTTTGCGCTCTTTAATCATCATGTTGCTGATTTTGAATGAATTCCAAGATCTTTCCTTAGCGTTTAATTGAGTAATGGCTCCCCGAATCCCTTGCGAGATTTGGGTATGGAATATAGCAATCAATAGTCCGCCTAACGTTTTTTTTTTTCAACTAGTGCTTATTTCGTGAATGGTAACACTTAACTCATGTCTGATTTGACAGATAATTAATTTATCCTTCCGCTGAACGAATATGGACCATCCAATGCGTTTTCGCTTCGCTAAGTGGGCCTGCGATCGACTTACAGAAGATGCCGATTTTGGCAAAAAAAATCATCTTTTCAGATGAAGCTCATTTTGATCTTGGCGGGTATGTAAACAAGCAAAATTGTCGCATTTGGGGCACAGAAAACTCGCACGCATACATTGAAAAGCCAACGCACCCAAAACGAGTCACTGTTTGGTGCGGGTTTTGGTCCAGAGGCATAATTGGGCCATTTTTCTTCGAAAATGAGCAAGGAATGGCCGTTACAGTCAATGGCGATCGTTATCGGGCCATGTTGAACGAATTTTTGTTCACAAAAATTGAAGAGGAGGATATTGGCAACATTTGGTTTCAAGAGGACAGCGCTACGTATCACACAGCCGAAGCTACACTCGATGTTTTGCGCCCTGTTATTGAAGATCACATTATCAGCCGCAGAGCTGATGTCGTTTGGCCACCTCGCGGCTGCGATTTGACACCGTTGGACTATTATTTGTGGCGAGCCGTCAAAGATAAGTGTTACGCCGACAAGCCAGAGACAATTGACGCTTTAAAGGACAATATTCGTGAAGCCATTGGTGAAATACAGCTGCACACAATCGATAATGTGCTTAAAAATTGGACCGATCGTGTAGGCTACTGCATGACCAGCCGAGGCAGCCATTTGAATGAAATTATTTTCCATTATTAAGGGTTTTTAAGTAGTCAACAAACAGATTAGTTTTGCGATAGAGTTTCTCAAAGGAAGCTTTAAGGTAACAGGCTATCCAAATATTTTGTTATGGACGTAATATTCGAGATTCCAGTTCTCTGAGACATTCTAAGAACTGCCTAAGCCTGATTTTGTGTTGAAAGAATCCGTGCTGTAACCATTCTCTTCAAGCGCTCCTTTTTCAGTAATAGAAGAGATCATAGGCTTTAAAACCGTAAGACCTTTTCTTGTGGTGTTTTCTTAAGTTACAGGTGTATGGGAATAAGCGACAAACCACAGTGGTCGTCAAAGTCAACATTACCCATGTCACCCATCAAATTTAGCCTAATTAATGCGCCAATAACGAGACAAAAATTGAACGTTTCGAAATAAAAAAAGATAATGTTGTATGTGTGTTGAAGCCAGATAGGTGTGATGTACTGCGAGCTCCTAAATCATGATCAAATCGTTAAAACAGATCGCTACTGACAACAAATGATCAATTTGAACCATACATTGATCGAAAAACTACCAGAATAAACCACAAGACACGACAAGCTAATTTGCGACATGGCAATGCACCTGAAGACAAAGCAAAACCGATTCAGGATACAATAAAATCATTAGGCCGCCGTATTCACTGGATTTGTCTCCTTCCGACAATTAAACTGGGGTAAATAAATAATGCTTAGCAATCTCGGCAGTGTTTAATGCCATAATTTACAACCAACTTAGTAGCAATTGATATCACTGTCGTTGACAGCGCTAAACTATTTTTTGGAAACCAATATTTGGATTTTCGAAGGTTGAGATTGGACACATGAAACTCCTACCCATACTTCTATGAACCATGAATTGGGAAGATTATGGGAAAATACATACACGATACAAACTTCCTATAAATTTTCCAACTTGGCCTCAACTGTGACAATCTGTTCTCTTTTACCAAACAAATACGCAGGTCACTTCTTGGCGAAGAATAGTACACAGTAAGTAATGTTTCTTGCATCTGCCCTCTGCAACCCATACAACAAGCCAATACATTTTAATGTGGCAACCCTAACATTCTAGAAAATGCTGCGCAATACCAATCGTGCAAACAAAATCGATAATAAAAACGGAAACCACGTCCCCATGTACCTTGAGATGCTCTTTGAAGGAATTATGAAAGTAATAAAGAAAATCTGCTTTAGAAATTAATCGATTAACCGAATCGAGAAATTGCAATTCATCTGTGTTTCCATATTATTTTAAATTTGTACCACAAATATCTCTTTATTGAACTGGTTCCAATTGATTTTTTGTTCAACTTTTATCTTCTAGGCAATCACAAATCCCCTCAAAATGTATCAAATAAAACAAGAATTCAAGAATTCACTCCTTTAAGTATCTGCACATCACTGTACTTTCTTTTCTCTCTTGTTTAGCTTTCAACCGTTACAGTATTTTTTAAATTAAAATTGTCCCTCTTAGTTCTTCATTTCTGACTGACTGTCGTTTATTTTTTTTAGTGACATTTCTTATGAAAATAAATGAAATTCGCGTTGTTAACTTTTTTTTCTTCTGCGTACCTTTATAAAGTTTCTTCATTTGAAGTCGTTTTTTTCTTGTTTGTTTTTTCTTTTCAGAAAAAGTACCCGGTTAAATTAATTTTATTTTAAATTAAAACATATGCTTACGTTTGTACATGTACACAGGTACCGGTACTGGGTAAACTGTTTGACTAAAAAGGATATAAAATTTGATTAAAAAAATTAACACATTAAAGTTGTCTTTAAAAAGGAAATTGAATAAGTGATGAGATTACCGAGGGGTAACGTGAGGCAACGTGAAACTATGATGATAACTAAATATGGAGACTAGAAACACAAGAGCGTCGAATGCATCAAGATAAAATCACTGTTTGGTGGGGATTTTGAGCTGGTGGCCAAATTCCTTTGAAAACAGCAGTGACCAGGCCATTATTATCAACGGCGAGCACTATAGGTCGATGACGGCCAGCTGCTTTTGGTCAAAATTCGATAATATTAACATCAACGCCATATGGTTTCAACAGACAGGCGCTACGTGCTACAAACCTCATATACATACACGCATACATAATTGGTCGTTACAACTCTTCAGTCAGGATAACGACCAATCTTCTCACACCACCCATGTTTTGTGTGTAATTTTATACATGAGTGACGTGCACTACAGTTGGAAGTCGACTCCGAACGAAAGATTTTTTAGCAGTTTTCCATGACTATTTTTATTTACTCGCAGAGTTTTTGCCAGAAATCTCCTCATGTCTAATAAGCCAACACACTACCTACTAGACTACGGCGATATCTCAAATAACATTGGATATTCAGCGATTTTATGGCATGCTTATAACATGTAGAGGTAATGTAGACTATCCACCGAGATCATACGATTTGAAAAGGTAAGACTTTTTCTTCTGGGGTTTTCTTAAGTCACAGGTACATGGGAATAATCGACAAACCATAGTAGACGCCAAAGTCAACATTACCCATGTCACCGATCAAATTCAGCCTAATTAATGCGCCAATATCGTGACAAATTGGACATTACGGATGATTTCCACCCAGAGAAGCCGTTGAGGACATTGGAACGATGTTATATTGCACGCATACAGAACTTTTAAACGAATAAAAAAAATTCGAAGATATCTCACACACATAAAAACATACGTAATTCGTCATTACAGCACTTCAGTCAGAATTACGACCTAGGTTCTCACACCACTTATGTTGCGGGTGTTAGTTTTATACATGAGTGGTAGGACCTACAATTTAAATTCGATTTCAAATGACAAATTTTTCAGATACTCTTCATGGCAATTTTATTTACTCTCAGAGTTTTTGCCAGAAATCTTCTGAGAGGAAGTCGCCGAAGAAATATTCTTTTTTATTTCGTTTTGTTGGAGATGTCTGACCTGGGGTTTGAACCGTGGCCCTACGTCTAATAAGCTAATACACTACCTACCAGACTACGGCGACTTCAACAAAGATTCATACTCTGCTATTGAAATTTGCCAATCGAAGAGCCTACGGCTCTCTTTGACGTTCGTTTCGTTGAATACATTCCTCCAAACATATCTCTACGCTTCAGAGAAAAGTTATGGCTACATCAGTAATGTTGAAGCACCCCCGCTCGCAAGGTACTTTACGTCCTTATTGCGTGTAAATTCCCTCATGATCTGAGATCCCGCAGGTAATGACCCTACTTCCTCTTCATAGCTGATTTGACTTTCCCAGACAACCACGTAGGGTTATGGACTTATGCTGCGGTAGGGCCTACAATTTAAAGTCGATTTCGAATGACAGAAACTCTTCATGGCAATTTTATTTACTCTCAGAGTTTTTGCCAGAACTGAGAGGAAATCGCCGCAGATATATTTTTTCATGTTTCGCTTTGGAGATGTAGGGGTTTGGGGAGGGGACCTCACGTCTCATAAGGCAACACACTACTACACTACACTATCTACTAGACTAAGAGAATTTCAATCTCACACACACTTTGTTTTATTTTAATTTGGACATCGTATCTCGGCAATGACATCACTAATTTTTTTACAAGCTTCAAATGCTCAATTGTCCCTGGTTTGTCAGCATAACACTTTTCTTTAACGGCGCCCCGCAGGAAATAGTCCAACGGTATCAAACAGCAACTTCTTGGCAGTCAATTGACATCATCATTTTGGTTAATTAAACGGCCATCAAGCGTTCGACGCAATAAATCGTTTGAGGCATAAGATGTGTGACAAGTGGCATCATCCTGTTGAAACCAAACATCGTTCATATCAATACCATGAAGAGGGGGGTACAAAAAATTGGCTATCATGGTGCGATAGGTCGCACCAAACAGTCACTCGTAATGGATGTCTTGGCTTCTGTTAGATCACGTGTGAGGTTTCTGAGACCCAAATACAACAATTTTGCTTATTAACGTACCCACCAAGATGAAAATGAGTTCTATTCTAAAAGACGATTTTGTTTCGTAAAACCGACATCATAGTGCAGTTTCTTGTTGGCCCAATAAATCCCAATGTTGCTTAAGCGTAAATCGATTCATTACGTTCAGTGGAGATAATTTTACTGCATTTTGTGACAGGAGAGAATGACATGAGTATTGCCAGATTTGAAATAACCGATGGTACAAATTTAAACCGATAAATGGCCCACCCGATATACATAACTAGTCTTATGGTTCATACCAAATTCTATTAGCCTATATGCCATTAAAAGCTAACTTAACTTTACTGCAGCAAAAAAAATTAGAAAACAAAACCCAACATTTTCAATTAAAACTGCACTGATGAGTTTGTTTCACGTTTTATTCTCTTTTTTTCTGGAGTTCCATTTCAACTTTTCTATGCCACAAGTTTCAATTAAATTACTTGTTAAGCCGGTTAAAACAGAAGGGTGCACAAACTATGCACCCCCTTATCATGACCACACGTTGTACATGCAACAAAAATTAACAATTAATTTACAAAAACAAAAAACAAAAACAAAAAACGAGAAAAGTTATTGAAACGTAACAAAAAGAAAAATACCCATAAACTTTCAATAATAAAAGTTTCATTACAGAATCAATTTTCACAACCATTTAGTTTCAATTGAATTTTGGAATTTTTTTTCTCGAACAAGCTGCGCTTCCTACTATACACACGTCTCGACATGCAGCACAATCAATCAACAATTTATTTGAGCCATATTGATGCGGTTCATCAACGTTATTAGTTTTTTTTTGTTTTTTGTCGAATTTTTTGTCGAAATTTTTTTTATATATACGTCGAGTGTAATTATTTTCGCTGTACGTTGTTATTTATGAGGGTCAATGAAAGTTTCATTCATTCCTGAACAAAATTAACGGCCGCCACTTAATGTTCCAAACTTTTTCAATAAAATTTCAAAAAGGTTCCGTAATAAAAAAAAACAGCCATATTCCGAGTATTAATAAATAATTTAAACGGCATTTTTTTTCTTGCCCTATTTCCTCGTGCTTTCCTCTTTCTACAGCTTAATTGATTTTAATTTTTGATATGAAAAGTTTCTCTATTTTCAAATTAAAAAGGGGACTTTTCTTTATAAGTTTACCCCTCCCGTAGGCAAATGATAGACGCATACAGCGGTGGTATTGGTGCCATGCCAAGAACTGTAAAATTCAAGGCTTTATAACCCAGTTAACATTAGGGTTGTCCTTATACACACACACACATAATACATCCTATATTAACAATTGAAAAAAGTATTCAAGTTATTAGGACATAAGAATTCAAGTGAAGGGGTACAGTACAGTATCACCTTTAAAAGAAACTTAAGAACGGCATATTCGATATTCAAATACATTCCTTATGAAGCCTATTTAACAATTTGTGGACGTGGACAACTGTGGCTATAAAAGGTGTGAGAAAGTAAAGGGACAACTGCTTGTAATGGTAGTGAAAGCTTCTCAGACTTGTATACAGCAGCTGGCAAAAAATTTTTCATCATTGTTGTTTAGAATTTTACAAGTGAAACCCTGACCCTTCAAAGAGGACAACAACATTTCATGTAGAGCTACCAGAATCATACAACTCTGTTAAACAGCCCTTGATCCATACCTATACTAGCCATTTAGAAAACCAAGGAAAATTAATTTCAAAGAATATAGGATCTTAACGATCATACGCATAAGCAATTACCGAGAAGTCGTGAACAGTATAACTCAGTTAAAAGGACAATACTAGAGGTCTTACACATGCCTAAGGGCAGAGAGAAAGACACAGTCAAGTAGACCAGCCATCTTTCAGGACTACGAACCGCACTTCGTAAACTTCGTAAAGCCACTCTTGTATAAAATTAACACACGCAATATGAATGGTTTGAAATGATAGGTCGTAATCCTGCCTTGTAATGAGCAATTAAGTAAGTTATTAAGCAGAGATCAGCAATGAATCGCTTTTTCGCTACTCATAAGTACTCATGAAATTTTGAGTATGAGTGAGTCAACAGTTTTGAAATCCAACTACTCTGATTCATTCGTACTCAGTACAACATTGATTTATAAGTACAGTTTGCAATGAGTATGAGTACAACGTCGACATCTAACTCATTCGAACTATGTTTGATTCATACGCTTACTCATTCAGATTCATAAATTTAGAAAAATACTTATAATACTCATAAATGATTCGAGTGATTCGAATCAATCATTAAAATTTACAGTCTTAGTTGTTGTTGCATTCACAAAGATAGAAGAAAGACACATAAACAAAAAAGACAAAGACAGCAAGCAGAGCAAACGCACATCCTTCTTGTGAGTATTGTAGTATTCGTACGCGAATCATACTTATTTTGCGATTCGTGTATACGATGAGTCATGGAGAGCCGAGATCAATAACATCATGCGTATTGTTAAGTACGAGTACCATGAGTATTTCAAACTTTGAGTATGAGTAGTATGAGTATGACATTAAAATAAGTATGAATGCGTATAAGTATCAGAAATTATAAGTATGATTCGAATCTATAAGTATGATTGAATACTTATTGCTGACCTCTGGTGTTAAGTAACGTACATAGGCAAGAATATATTCGGGTCTTATAGTACTCTATTTGAAAATAAAGTCTTTCGTTATCAGTAAGAATGCGAAGCACCCAAGTTTTTCCCAGATGCACAACTTACATGTATGTGTTCTAGTGACTCGCTTTCCTTATCGCAGAGTCTACATATTTGGATCAAATCGATCCCTATTCCAAAGAAGAATCCCAGCAAAGCCTTAGATTGCCTCAACACCATTTGGATTTAGAAAAGCCTTTGCCTTTGTCGAGCATATTTTTCCAAAATTATTCTTTCCACTTCGCAGCTTATTTGCTTGCTAATGGTGATGAACCCCACATAATCGCAACTTGACTTGGGATCTAGCAGAGGGTGAGCCTGCCCAGCTGATGTCAGCATATACGCTGGGATAAACCTGTACAATAGCCTCAAGCATATTGGCTGGACAGGCAAGCCCTTCTCCTACGGCATATAAAAATGTCGAGTGTTGCTATGAAATGTTACAGAAACTAACACTTAAAAGTGAAGTACAATTGCTTTGGATACCAAAACACCGAGAACTACTAGAAAACGAAGCTTTGAATGAATAAGATGGAAAGGGATCTATAACGCTCTATATACATACATATGTTTGACCTGATCCCTTCTCTGCCTCTTATTAGCCGATTTTTCGCGCGACAGCAACCACACAGTAAATGTTCAGTCAAGATAGACAAATGAACTGTTTCGTCCTTCCAGGGTTAAAATTTGGCCAACTGGACATAGCAGTTGAGCAGGTGCTCTTGTCTACGTAGGAAATGTTGGCCAAGATGTAAAATTTATTCCAAATTTATTGCTAATGTGTGTTGCATTAATCCTAGCCATACGGCAAACCACTTCTTCGCCTATTGAGTCATGTCGAAGATAGAGAAAAAGAGCTTGTTTTCGTTTCTACAGACGATCTTAGTGTTCTATCAAAGATAGGTATTACGAGTCTAAGTGAATTCATTAAAAGCTCTGAATGCTTATAGGATTAGGAGTAATAGACAACTGTGGTAGCACTATGGGTCATATAGTGTGTTTATCCCATCTTCTGAGGTTGACAGCTACCTATATATTACTGAAAGATATGATGGGTAACCATCCTGTAACTTTGCTCGTCATTATGTGGCGTGAAACTTTTTTTTAATTTTTCAATTTAGCTGAGTGTTCTTAAGCCAGTCTACCTTTTATATCCACTTTCATGTACCACATGAGTGCGTTTATAGCGTTGACAACAATCAATATTTATAGTGCTTAAGTTTAAAGCTTTTTAAAAGTTTTACTCCGTTTTTTTTTTTCAAACATGTTCTCCTTCTTCTTGAGTCCCACTTACATTGTGGTTGGCCTGTCCCTTTTCGAGTTCAATGTTCTGCCTTTATTTAGTGGAGTATAATTTTCATTTTCTCGATTTAATGTTTAATTTTCCAACACGACTAGTTTTGATGACTTTTTAGCCCAAAGCCAATTGCAATAGCATAACTACAGCAACAATGAAAAGCAACGCAAAGCAACAATAATAAAATCTATAAAAAAATAAGTTGTTTTATAATAATTTTTCTCATTTTACCTGTTAAGTGAACCGTAACTTAGAAGAATATGCCCGCTCCTCTTAGTTAAAGGCACATTCAACGAGCCATACATACATATGCAGTCAACCATTCAACCTTCGAGACAAACGGCCAGTTGCCAGAGTCGTTGTCGTTGTCGTTGAGCCAAGTCAGCTAGTCGGCCAAGCAAACGATGCATTAAACAGGAGTTGTGTTTGTCTTGTTGTTGGAATAACAAGGAAAAATATGTGCCAGTCCTTAACGGAAATATTTTGTGCAAAAGGGTGTTAAGCTAAGGGCCAGAGAAGTGTGCCACCCTTGTGCTTTAGCGGTGTGGTGTCCTGTTAGAATGATATCCTGTAACGTATATATTTGCATAGAAAGCGGTAGTTATGCTTCGTATTATTAGCAGAGAAACGGGAATTAATTTATATGTTTTTGTTTTTGTTTTTTCTTGTTATTGTTGTTGTTTTATTTTTTTATTTAATAAATTATGATCATAGTTTTAATGAGTATCGAATGAGGAAAAAGAAGGGAAACTTTTTTTAACTGTAAAGCATAGGTATGGCAAGATTGACACAGCGTGGGTTTGTTAGTACAGTGTTGAGCTTACTATGGATAATTTGAGAAATGTTTTCATATTTTCCCATTTTCTAGTTTATTTCACTTTAGAAAGCATAGAATATTTATTTTGTTTAACAAATACTTTATTATCCATCTTCCTGTCCATATAATAAGGTCATTAAGCCATTATCAATACATTAAGTAAAGTACACTGAAACGTTAAAGGCCGTAGTTGGACTACATGTTGAGTGATTGAAAATATTTTCTCTTGTTATTGCCATGATGGTTCACATATTCCATTCCTTTTTCATTGAATGTCTTTTATTTGAATGTCTTCTGTAATATCCTAGTTGCCTTGGGGGCTCCAATGCCCCTTAGTTATGCAGTTTAAGCTTTAAATGAGTTTTATACGTAGTAGGCCAGAAAGCATCAATGCACACTGGCACGATGAAATATTCCCAATATCTTGTGAGCACATTAGTTGATGAAATATTGAATCAAATTGGCATACTTTGATATGATGGTCCAAGACTCTCTACCATATAACAGTGTGAACTTAATCTTGATCTTTCTGGGGGCAATTTCCTAGATATTCTGGATCTCCCAAACTGCCACTTCTATGGCCTAATCAATGGATAGGTCAGTGAGGAAGACAAGAGGCGCTGAAGGTGGATTGAGATGTTAAATAACTAGCAGCCTATGGTCTGTTATATATAGTGCTAAAAGAGATTTATGTCTAGGCTTAGATAAAGCCAGCCTAAGGTTAATTATTGGTTTTATTGCAGAGCACTGTAATATTAGATCGCGGACAAAGATCTGAAACAGATGCCAGCCGGACAATAGCAGGGTATATTGCGATGAGGAGAAGTTAAAGACTATCGAACATCTCCTCTGCAAGTGCTCAGGCCTTAGAAGTTTGAGGTTGAAGTTGAGGACCCTGGGCAGTGGCTTTTTTAGAGGTTTGAACTCTTTTCATATGTAAATTAGGCTGGTTAAGAAGTGCTAGGGCATCAAGCTTATAGCCGCGCTCTCTTGTGTGTTTGTAGTCCATCTCTTTTCCTTAGCTTCCTACATCCTCTGTTTACCACCTCTTCTCCTTTTTCCATTTCATTATCTCCTTTACTATACTCTCACTCCCTCTCTCTAGGATGTATTTACAATGGGTCATCTTGACCTCTAGGTATTGTACTTGTCCCAATAACAAGTACACGTCCTTAAACATATAGTCATATATACATAATTGCTCATTACAACCTTTTTGTCAGGATTACGATCTAGCTTCTCATACCACTTATGTTGTGTGCGTTAATTTTATACATGAGTGGCGGCACCCATACTTTAAAGTCGACTGCGAACGACAGATTTTTGAGAAACTTTTCATGGACATTTTATTGAGTCTCAGAGTTTTTGGCAGAAATCTGCTGAGAGGAAGATGCCTAGGGTTTGAACCAAAGCGTCACATCTAATAAGCTACATTGGAACATTTCATAAGATTCTAAGGACGTGTTGTTTAGGGATAAACGGGTCAAAAGGAACATTACCTACAAGAACATTGGAAGCAATGCTTTTTATTCAACCAATAGATTTACAGGTCGATACGAACATTACCTACAAGAGCATTGGAAGCCATGCTCTTTAGCTAATCAATAGATTTATGGGTTCAATATGAGGCGGCTCTTACGACTCAGAGCCATAAAGCATATCAACAGAGTTTAATTGAGTCTTTGGATGCCCACCATATCAGTAGCAACCAAGGGTTAATGATAATGTGATAAATTTGACATGTAGAGATCTAAATATCTTTTCAGTGAAAGGTAAATGACAATTATTACAATAACATCTAGGCATCAGGATCAAGGACCATCCTGGAATGCAAAAAGGCGATTAACAATTACTTCAGATATAAAACGTTGTACCTTATAGGAATATCTATTCATCCAGGAGAGGTTTGAAATAAGAGAGCGAATATTCTGACTAATAAGGCCAGAGTATTACATACCACAGGCTTGAGAAGCCCAATGTCTTTCAAGGCGCAAATACAGAACAACGGCACCGCAAGATAAATTACAAAGAAACTACAGGTGCGATCACCAGAAGTCTTTTAAAACTGACTACACTAATGAGTACAGTTTCCGGCAGGGAACTGCTCGGTGTGCCCACAACAGGATTACTGCAGAAGCTGCCGACGATGTGGAGGGAACGGAATCAGATCAACATTTTTATGCGAGTGCCCTGCACTTCAGAACAGCCTTTATTGGTTTTTGGGTGACACAACGTTTGAAGTTCTGGGCAACAGGATTACTGCAGAAGCTCCCCATGATGTGGAGGAACGGAATCGGTGCAACACGTTTTATGCGAGTGCCCTGCACTGCAGAACAGCCTTCATTGGTTTTTGGGTGACAGAACGTTTGAAGTTCTGGGCAACAGGATTACTGCAGAAACTGCCGATCGTGTGGAGGGAACGGAATCAGTTCAGAATAGCCCTCATTGGTTTTTGAGAGACAGAACGTTTGAAGTTCTGGGCATGGCGGCGAACTTGGCACTAAGGAAACTTTGCCGGTTTTATCCACAGCTCGAAGTAGTGCAAATCCACCGCTAATCAGTCATGACAAGGGGTTTACCTCATACTAGGTAACACAATGAGCCATATGGGCCATCAAGTGAACTTGCCTGTGAACGGCAAGCTACCCGCTAACCTAACCCAATGAATATACTAATGAGCATAATGTAGGGTATAGCAATTACTTCCGTTAGAAGTCTAATCGAATCTCTTCTAAACGTTTTAATGCTTTTGAATGTTATGCAAGTGCTAAGGACAGTTCACTTGAGTTTGTTCTTCCTTAACGTTCATTCATCTATTCTGAGAAAAACTACCAATTTTTGAAATGTACAGTCTCTAGTCTTCTAAAGGACAATAGGACACAACTGTCTCGAGACACTTGCCTAAAGTATTAAAGAGAAAAATGGGATTAAGGTTACACTAATGTGTTGAATCAATCAATATTTGCTTCTTTTACATACATACTTACATAATTGGTCACTACAACCCTTCAGTCAGGATTACGACCTAGTTTCTCACACCACTTATGTTGTGAGTGTTAATTTTATACATGAGTGGTGGGACCTACAGTTTAAAGTCGACTCCAAACGACAGATTTTTGAGAAACTTTTCATGGCAAATATTATTTACTCTCAGAGTTTTTGCTAGAAATCTGCTGAGAGGAAGTCGCCGAAGAAATACTTTTTGTATTTTGTTTTGATGTCTGGCCCGGGGCTCGTACCCTGGCTTTACGTCTAATAAGCCAACACACTACCTACTAGACTACGGCGACTTCAACTTGCTTCTTTTGCTGGTTGTAGAATACACTTTCCTTGAGCGTTCGGTCGGTCAGTGTAGTAGTGCGGTATCCATATTTTCTTAAAGGATGGAAAGATCTTATGCCTTATCATGCAACCCTCCTATCTTAGCTAAACGGCTCTTTTGCATATGTATGAGTTTTCCTTATAGAACCGTTATGAATTGTAAAAAAACACGAACCACAAAATTTAATCGTTTTTATTAGAATTTTTTTTATTGACATTATGGCCCTCCTGCTGCCATAATTTCAAAGTCATGTTTTGCCATTTTGTAACACATTTTATGGGGAGACCATCATTTACTTTACCTTTACAAGGTTGTAAATTTTACTACCGGATCTTCTTCGCTCCTGCTCTGTATAAGTGTATGTGTGCGAGTATGGGTGTAAGTTGGCTTGTGTAAGTTTAGCTTGTCTATGCTTAGCTGTCGTTATGTATTGATAAAGTGTTGTTGGTTTTATTGGTTTGCCGTTGTTGTTGTTGTTGTATTTCAACGATATATGATGGTGTGGTATGATATTACCGTTACAGATACAGTTACCGTTATTGTTATTGTTCAGTTGTTGCTGTTGTTGCTGCTATGTTTGTTATCTATTTTGTCGACATCTATTTGAGACATAATTTTTGCTTTAGTGTGTCTGTGTATCTGTGTTTAAGTGTTTTTGTGTGTGGAAGTGTATGTGTTACCGGTTTTCAGCTTCTTCTTCTTCTTGTTCCTTTATTATTGTTATTGTTTAATAAAATTATGTTTATTGTTATTGTTTGCATGTGTTTTTCACCAATAATGGCAACAATAAAACGCTTTAGATGGCATCATAAATAAACTTTTTATTGCATTCCAACCGAAAAAGAAACACAAAACAAAGAAATAAAAAAAGGAAAATAATAGCAAAGAAAAGGTAAGAAAGCTAACCTTAAGGTCTCTCTATCTACAACAGCCACAAATCTATTTTCTAGTCCTTCTGCTGCTTCACAAAAATTTTCAGCTGTTTTTAAGCCTTTTATTAGCCATTTAGTAGACAATAAAATAGAAAATATTATGAATATTTCCCGTTATTGCTTACTTGTTAATTATTTAATAGACTTAAAGGAGCATGTGGCTCACCACCACCACCACCATCACCACCATCACCACTATAACCACCATTGCTAAGTCCATTTACCTACACAATTTATCATTTCGTTGTATTGTTTAGGAGAATTCCTTGCCTTTGTCTTAAGACCATTTGATAAATGTGTCTGTGTGTGTGTACGAATACAATTTGCGCTTAATTTAGACGATGAGATAGTAGTGGCCCCTAATGAGGTTGCATGAAGGCCATCAGTTCATTTCAGTTTATTATGGTAATTTTCTCTTTTATTTAAACATACAAATCATTATGAAGATAATTAGCACTGTATGTATCACTGTAGCACTGTTTAAATACTTGTGTATTTACGAATACATAACCTTAAATTTAAGGTTTTAATTTAAGTTTTTGGTGTATGAAAGGTGTAACCGGAAATGAGACACATTTAAAGTTTTACCATCAATTCCATAGAATTCATGGCTTTTCCTAGGGTGTAGGCTAAATATGCATGAAGAAATATGAAATATAGTTTCGTAAGCATCAAATGGGTCATAATTAATAACCAGCACTACGCTGGCAACGAGCTAGGTGATGTAAAATTTGCAACAGTGGCTTATAAACTGGCGAGATATAGAATGGTTTCTAAACATATCGACGCCTCCATTCTATAATGTTCTAAGTAAACTTAGAATGCTTTATGGGAGCGAAATTTGGGCCGAAACACTGAATGTTAAGAAGCGGACAAACGCACTGGTAGCGGTACAGAGAACGGCTGCATTGCGTATCGCGTCGGCATATCGTACGGTATCCGCTCCAGCCGTAGTGGTGATAGCGTGTATTATCCCTGTGGATCTGCTGGCAGCGGAGCGGATGGAGATTTATAAGGCGAAATCGGCTGGAAGTCACATAACCGCTCATTTCAGGGAAAACACCATTTCAAAATGGCAACAACGATGGAACGAGGAAGATAGAGGAAGATGGACGGCGAGACTTATTCCAGACATAAGGTCGGATAGTTTGGTCGGAAATTTGGAGAGGTAAATTACTACGTTACACAGATGTTATCGGGTCACGGATATTTTAGGAAATATCTGCACAGAATGGGAAAGACCGACTCACCTTACTGTCTTTACGAGGAAGGGGAGGTAATTGATGACGCAGAGCACACTGTTTTCGAGTGTGCACGCTGGCAGAGCTATCGCTCTGCACTGACGTCGATAGTTGGGACGATCACGCCCGGTAACATTGTCGGGGTTATGACCGCGAGTAGGGAAAATTGGACCTCAGTGGCGAATTACGTGGAGAGGATTCTAAAACTGAAGAAGAGGGATCTTGAGGCTGCGGAACATGTGGGCACGCCGGAATAGAAAAAACTGGAAAGGAATAGTGGAGACACTTAGATGTCTCTTCAACTTTCGACACGCAATCCGGACGCGGATATGAACATGCAGGGGCCAAAGAGCCAAAGGGACTCCACTCCGAAGTAATACCACCGTAGTTCCGGAGTGGGCACAACAAGTCCATGAGACGAGGGGGGAATTTAGTGGGTGAGGGCCCCACACACGGAGGATGTGACGACTTCCTCTATGGTGCGGTTAGGTACATTTACCCCTCCTAGGTGTGAAAAAAAAATTAAACTTAGAACGTTTTTAACGTTCTTGCATAAATTCTACGTTCTCTAACTTAAATACTGTCAAAATTTGGTTAAGATGCGCCGCCCCGTTCCGAAATTATAGGGAAAAATCTTCTTAGATTACAAATATAGTCGTAAATCGCGTGAGAACTTTGAGAGTTCCTAACTCAAAACACACTTTTTCGACTTAGAATGTTATAGAACGGAGGCGTCGATATGAAGTCACCGTAGTCGCTGAAGCCGTCGTAGTGTAATAGGTAGTGTGTTGGCTTATTAGACGTAAAGCCACGGTTCAAACCCAAGGTCTGACATCTCCAACAGAATGAAATCTGGAAAAAATGTTTTTTAGGCGACTTCCTCTCAGCAGATTTTTGGCAAAAACTCGGAGAGTAAATTAAAATTGCCGTGAAAAGTTACTCAAAAGTCTGTCGTTCGTAGACGAATTTAAACTGTAGGTTCCACCACTCATGTGGTGTAAGAAGCTAGGTCGTAAATCTGACTTAAGGGTTGTAATTCTGTATGCGTATGTCAATTTCCTGAGGAGTATGGGTTGGCTGTCAAATTACCAACAATAGGGTAGGTAGATTAGTGTGGTAGCTTCAAACCAAAAGCTCACTTGAGCACGCATAGCGCCAAAGGTGAACGCAGTTTCTGTACTGACCAAGTTCCCCCGAACCCAGGAGGAGGAGGTTGGTCAGCGCAAGATCTGCACATCCAAAGCACGACTACCCCGCGCTGGAAAACCAGCCAGAAAGTTTGTTAAACGAGGCTATATCCTTGACATCAATGGACGATAGCTCCATCAACCTAACAACAATCGGAGAGCCAAATAACCTATATCTGCATCTCGAAAGAGATGGACATTGACAAAGAATAGAATAGGGAGTAGAAATCGTATTCACGAACACGGAGATAAATGTATAACCAACAGTGCCATCAGGCTCCTTTCAGAACTTCATTAATAATGCTTAGAAGACTGTCAACGTATACCGTCATATCGATAAAGGTTGAAAAGACCCAATTGTAGGGTATTATTAGCCAAACTTAATTAACTTGGTTTTTGAAATACTGCAGAACAACGTTATCTAACAGCACATTGCCTTCAGTATCCTATTAAAGGACAATAATATCCCTTTACATCACTTTAAGTGGTTGACTACACACGTAATGAAAGCGAAAAAAAAATCTCGCAGTCATCAACACACAGCGAAAATTAAAACACAGTGTACTGGTCGATTTATTTGCCGTAAATAAAATCATCTTTTGAAAGCCGTTATGGAATCGCTTGGAAAAGTTGCGGCATACATAGAATCGCTTCAACATAATGTAACGTTTTTACTTATCAAACACGAATAAATAAAATACGTGGGGGGAGTGTGGTCAGTACGTATGTGATGGTACTAAAAGGGGGATTTTTATTAGAAATTATGATTATGCTCCGTAATAAAGTAAAGGAGTTGGTGGTGGCAATATCAAGTATATTAAACGGTGATGCTGATGATGATGACGGAGACAATAATTGTATGTGCGTGTGTGTGCCTTATTCCATTTAGACTTTATAGGCAGTTTTGTATTATCACAGTACAAATTGCCACTGCTACAGACACTATGAGTTTGTGTACTTCCGTTTATGCCACGTGATAATGTTGTTGTTGTTGTGTTGTTTTAGTTGTACTTTATTAGTGATTGTTTACAACACTGGCTGCTGCGTTATTACTGTGACTATAGCATGGCGTTTAACTTTGGGGAAAACTTTTGTAATCTTTCAATGCGTGTGTGTTGTGCCCAAGCTTTACACACTAAATGTACTCATCTAACAGAGGAATATAGGAATATACAGGAGTATGGGTAATAATGTGGTGTTACAATCAAAATTGTATTTAATTTGTAATCATATCCGCCTATATAGGCCGCCACCCAGGGTGTCATTTGTAAGCGAAAATTAAATGAGGCTGGATATGTGATAAAGTCACTCAAACAAAAATAAAAGGGGAAAAAAACGACCAGATAAGAATTAAATGGCGCTTGAACATGGAAATTAGGTCAGCATTTATGGGAATTTATGTATTAGCCTATAGCAGGAAAAAGAGTGTGGCTGAAACTAGCACTGATGGAAATAATTTTCACATGGAAATAATAACGGATAACAAGTAGGCAATGCTTGCTACTTTTTGGAGTGCAAGTTGTAATGGAGTTGAATTGAACCTCCTTAGATCAGCTACGCAATTTAATTTCATGCAAAAGTTACAAAAATTCTCTAAGCATACACACATAATTGGTCATTACAACCCTTCAATATGGATTACGACCAAACTTCTCAACATCGCTTATGTTGTGCTTGTGTTAATTTTATTCTTGAGTGGCGGAATCCACAGCTTACGGTCCACTCCTAACGACAGATTTTTCGACAAACTTTTTCTTGGCAATTTTGACTTACTCTCAGAGTTTTTTCCAGAAATCTGCTGAGCGGAAGTAGCCGAAGAAATATTTTTTTCATATTTCGTTTTGTTGAAGATGTCTGATGGGCTTTGAACCGTGGCGTCACATCCAATAAGCCAACTCAACTTCGACTTCAAATCTGATACAGGGCATAGGTCTTCCAATTGCCTCATTAACTTCACTCCCTTTATGGGGGAGGAGGTTACGTGCAATATTTCTAGACTGTGGCGGACTCGTTTTGCAGACGACCAACTCACGTCTGTCGTTAAATCGAATGGACATCCACTGCACAATTCTATCGAGCCATTCTCCTTTTGGTAGACATGTCGAAAAACTTAACATTCCAGCAAATATCATCTGCACAAGCTGTGAGTATGAGGAGGAGAAAGAGGTTATCTTTCACCACACGTGTCAGTTTCTTGCTCTTGCCAAAAAGAGATGGAGGTTTCTGACATCCTTCACCGCATCCTGTAATATGAAGAGTGATGGAATAACAAGCTTTATTTTGGGATTGTTTTTCTCTAAGGAATGTATTGATTGTGGACAGCTTAAATGAAAAGGAGCCCGCCATTTTACCTAACAAGCTATCCTTCCTATCTTCATTGCTATTTTTCCAATGACGTGTTCTTTTCGTCACTTATATTTCATCTCAGAACATCCAAGTTTCCCTTTTTATAATCTATTGGGGATAATTCCTGCTGCTCTTGGCTGTATTAAGCTGCTCTTGACTGTATTATTTAAAGTTCTCTTCATATAGTTGACCATAACAGTAACTTTCATGCACAATGCCCTTAACAGTAATCATTTTTTACTTTGTTTATCCCTCAACTAAGCTTCAGTACAGATGTCGCCGTAGTCTAGTAGGTAGACGTGAGGCCACGGTTCAAATCCCAGATCAGACATCTCCAACGAAACATAATATGAAAAAAATATTTCTTCGGTGAATTCCTCTCAGCAGATTTCTGGCAAAAACTCTGAGAGTAAATTAAATTGCCATGAAAAAGTTTCTCCAAAAATCTGTCGTTCGGAATCGACTTTAAACGGTAGGTCCCTCCACTCATGTACAAAAATTAACAGTGGTCTTAGGTAGTAATCCTGACTGAAGGATTGTATGTAAGCTTCTGTACTTCCTATCAAATCATAGTTAATCGACAGAATTCTTGAATATGGCCATGTTAAACAAAGCTTGACTTGAACAATGCTTGTCACTTTAATCTCAATGACCTTTAATATTGGATAACCTAACGCAAGTCGTATGTGCTTCTTGTGTAAACTTCGTGTTCATGACAAATAATTTCAACAACAAAAGATTCTTGAATGTTTTTCAAAACAATTTCCATATTTCAAGAACATTTCATTGCACATGTTAACGCAGCACAAACTTTCTCTCGCACTTGCCAGCGAAACGTCAAAGTGAAAATCTTTGCGCAAAAAACTTTTGTGTTTTTATCTGAAACGGAAATCAAACGAATGAAAAACATTGAAAAACTTTATGCATTTCCTTATGTGGGAAAATGGGTGGGTACTCAAACAGAAAATGTGAAAACAAACTGCAACAAATATGTTGCAAATAAAATAAAAAAGAAAACAACAACAAAACTTTCCATTCACACTGGTCTTAAAATCTTTAAAGTTTTCCAAAGTATTTTATGCTTCAAACTGCAAAAGAAATGAAAATTTTAAAGATTTTATGGCATCAACACACAACCATTATGGGGTACGATCTCTATCCTGCCTTAACGGAAATCGTATTCCATATTTAAGTGTCAGCAATATTGTAGGCGATACATTATGCATAGGAAACCAAAGAAGCTTAAGAAAATTTGTATGCCGGAAATGAGAATCTTAAGTTAAGGGATTGCTTCCTATTAATGCGTCAGTGCTTGAATAAGTCCCTAACATTTAAAACCATTAAAATTAGTTTCCATACTTTTGCTTGTTTGCAGCTTTATATTGTATTTTTCGCCGGCTGTATCTTAAAATATCTTTTTATGCCATTTTAAGGTATCTTCTTACGTTCAATAGCATATTGCCAGTCAAATGTACTAAGAATGTGTCTACTTCCGGTTTCTAAAGCATTCTCACTCTCTCTCTCTTTAACAATAACAATCAATTTCCAGAAAATTTTCTTTCTACTCTTCTTTCTATGATTTTCTAATCGGCTTAAAGTCAATCTACTTCCATAAACGTTTGTATATTTTAAATTTGGCCCACTTCCATAACTTTAAGAACATTAGGGTGGTACATAATTTAAGCAAGAAATAAAAATTGTTTGCTAGAGGTTGGTCCAGACGAATGTAAGTCGGATATTAATATTGGTTTCTCTATATGGTTGCAAATAATAGTTCTTTTATAATGTCCCTATAGAATGGTTAACCCTAACCTTATCCATTTCAAATGCAGGTTTCCCGAGTGTGAATGACAGCTCAGGGTTTATCAAAATTTGTAAATATTTTGAGCTTGATTTCTAGAGAGAAACTATCGCAGTGAATTGACTTTACTTAGATTAGATTAGGTTAGAGGACGTGTACTTTTCAATTAAGACAAATGCATTACCCGGAGGTCGAATGGACCCATTGTACAACGTCCTAGCATCTCACACCACCTATGTTGTGTGTGTTAATTTTATACACGAGTGGTGGAACCTTTGCTTTGATGTCTGGCCTTTGATGTAAGCCAACACGGCGACTTCTAAAACAAACAACCTAGCTTCCCACGTCACCCATGTTGTGAATGTTAAATTTATAAATGAGTGGAGGAACCTACAGTTTAATGTGGGCTCCGAACTACGGATTTCGAAGCTTTATGTGGTAATTATATTCGCTCTCAGAGTTTTTGTCCGAAGTCTGCTGAGAGCAAGTCGCCAAAGGTAATACTCGTCCTACTGCTGAAATGAAGTCGTTAGAAGAATTGTTTTTCATATTTCGAGATGTCTGAGCTGGGATTTGAAACACGGGCTGTCTGCTAATAAGCCACCAAATTATCTACTAGACTATGACGAGCATTGCTTCCAAAACTAAATGGGTCCATGAAGTAACGAATATTTGTAATGATTTAGGATACCAAAAGAGATACAGACATAGAAAGACCTTAAGGCTATACCAAAGAGCCTCTAACACATTGATGTTTGGAATCCAACTAAGTGGCAATCTTCATATTTCCCCGTTCGGTTAAAGTTCCTAAGAAAAAATCTATAATGACCCATCACCGATGGGCACACATTAAGGCGTTTAATAGATCTAAATCCGGAGATTGGAGTCGAAGGCTTCCACATCAAATGATTGATTAAAGTCGAGGCATTTGGAAGAGTGATGTTTGTAGAGTCCTGCAAGTCAAACTTTCTAACACATATGGGACTATAAGATATTTCTCTCATCATCTTTGGTTCCTTTACTTCTGCTCATAGACGACCATCCGTTGTAGACAAGAAAGTGTAGCCTCGGATGAGAAAGTAATGATGGGCACCAGATTCAAAATTTCGGTATTAATCTCATGTTTTTTTGGGTTAATTGCACGGTAAAAATTTTACAGCAGGCTAGATGGTTCAGAGTATCTGCAGATGGTATCACAGATGGCCTAGAGAACTTGTCTTTACCACGAAACGACAGATTCGGCCTACTTATGATCACTAAAGATCTTCTGAACCGAATAATATTCATTAATAACACCTTCACCTTATGGGTTAGCCCAGACTTATGAATATGGACCCTGAAGTCATCAGGAAATCGACTGGGAAGTTGCTTCCTCTTCACGCTAAAACAATAGATCGGTATGTCACATGCCTAGGGGCCTTCCGCTGTCTACCGATTATGGTAAAATCGGCTTACTGCTGGGATTTTATATCTTAGGAGAAAAACTGCTGCCTTACGATGGATTCTTATTATGATGTTGGGTCGCTGCCAAGGATATCTGGAATAGATCTATGGGCACTTGGCGATGAGAAGAAGTTGAAGATTGTAGAGAATATCCTCTGCAGCTGTTCAGCCCTTGGTAGGATGGAAGTCACAAATAACACCTTCAAATAGTATTGGGTTGTTATATTCAGAAAGGGAAAGTGTGCAACCTTGCTTACTGGGTCTTATGATGTAATTAGACGAACGTTCACATGTAACAGGCAAGGAAACATATTACAGAACTGTAATGTAATTTCGGTAAGCATTTAAATTATTTTCGTATGCCATAAACGCACGTGAAGTCGCCGTGGTCTAGTAGGTAGTGTGTTGGCTTATTAGACGAAAAGCCAGGGTTCGAGCCCCAGGCCAGACATCAAAATAAAATACAAAAAGTATTTCTTCGGCGACTTCCTCTCAGCAGATTTCTGGCAAAAAAACTGAGAGTAAATAAAATTGCCATGAAAAGTTTCTCAAAAATCTGTCGTTCGGAGTCGACTTTAAACTGTAGGTCCCGCCACTCATGTATAAAATTAACACACACAACATAAGTGGTGTGAGAAACTAGGTCGTAAGCCTGACTGAAGGGTTGTAATGACCAATTACGTACGTATAAACGCGCGTAGTACGTTCCGTGTACGTTTGGCTAATTATACCTTTACGCTCTCCCAAGAGGTTTTGTTGCCTGACTTTGCATATACGACAATTGCATAAAATTTTCAACAAAATTTATGCCAAAACAGACTTCCCAGTTAAGTTTTAAATTTTTATGAGAATGAACTGCACTACCGACGTATTATTACACTTTATTTACAATAAAAAGCAGCATAACAAATCTCTTCTTTTATAACCTAACTTTACGGCCAATAGAAACATAAGCCCCTTAATGCCAATAATTTAAGCTCTCTCACCCCGTAGTTTTATTTTTTTTCTATGCAGCACCTACTTTAACGGGCGTTTAAGTCGTTGATTCATTTGTATGTCCACTCATATCTTCAATTGATGGCAGGCAATTGCTATTGAAGTTGATTTTGATTTTGTCATGAAAATTCTGTATTGAAATTCTGTTTATACTTGAGCGGATAAACGAATGTACGTTTCGCTCTTCAAACGGCTATTGATGCTCCTAGTGCTGATGCTGCTGCTGCTTCTGCTGCTGCTTATCATAGTTGGAAGGAAAAACCCATAAAATCCAGTCTTGCTTGATTTTTAACCTTCTCAGTCGTCTTCTTTTAATAATTTTTCTATTTCTGTTTCTGTTGTATTTGATTTCATCTTGAATTCTAATGTTGCTTGTGTTTGTGGTTTTTCTTTTGCTGCATTTTGTTGCCTTTGTTTGATATCTGAGCTGACTGGGAAAATAAAAATTTTACTGGTTTTGTGTGTCTTAATAGTTCTCCTGGCCATAAATTGGTATGTTAAACACAGAAATATGAGCAAAAATAAAAATCACTGCCAAGACAGTCATCGCCATCATCATCGTCATACACATCGTTATTCTGGTTTTATTATTGTTGCTGCCTTCTGATTGAAGTGTTGCCATTGCAAATAATGATAATAGTGTTGTTGATGATGATGATGATAATGATGATGATAATGATACTGTTGCTGTAGCTGTTTCTAATGGGTGATTTTTTAAGAGCTATAGGAAAAAATTTCAAAAAAAACACACAAAATTCAGAAAATTGCATGAAATCTTTATTTGAATCGATAGTACGGTCCATATAATTTAATGTTTGAAGATTATTTCATGCAAATATTGACCGCGACTGCGCCTCAAATGGTCCATCCGCTTAGTCCAATTTTGGCATACTCTTTCCAACATTTCGGCCGATATCTCACGAATAAATGCTTCAATGTTGTCTTCCAATGCGTCAATTGAAGCGGGCTTGTTTGTATAGACATGAGCTTTTACATAGCCCCACAAAAAATAGTCTAGGCGGCCAATTGACCGCTCCCGAACATGAAATAAAATGTTCACCAAACTTGCCTCTCAATAAGTCTATTGTTACGCGTGCTGTGTGGCATGTGGCGACGTCTTGTTGAAACCATATGTCATGCAAGTCAAGCTCTTGCATTTTGGGTAAAAAAGTTGGATATCATGTCACGGTAGCGCTCCCCATTCACAGTTACGTTACGATTCGCAGCATCTTTGAAGAAGTACGGTCCAATGATGCCAGCAGCCCATAAACCGCACCAAACTGTGACTTTTTCTGGATGCATTGGTAGCTTTTGCAATGCTTTTGGCTGATCTTCACTCCAAAATCGACAATTCTGCTTATTTACGTATCCATTGAGCCAAAAATGAGCTTCGTCGTTGAACACAATTTTTCGATAAAAAAGTGGATCTTCGGCCAACTTTCCAAGAGCCCATTCACCAAAAATTCTAAGTTGCGGTAGGTCGTTCGGCTTCAATTCTTGCACCAGCTGTATTTTGAAAGGCTTCACACCTAAATTCTTCCGCAAAATTTTCCACATTGTTGAGTACCAGAGGCCCAATTGCTGCGAACGGCGACGAATCGATAATTGATGGTCATTATTAACACTGGCCGATACAACTACGATATTTTCTTCAGTTCGCACTCTACGTAAGCGTGTTGGGGGTTTAATGTCCAACAATGTAAATTTGGTGCGAAATTTAGTCACAATAGCCGCTTCAGTGGGTCGATTAAACTGACCATAAAATGGAAGAAGCTCGCAATGAACGTTCTTAACAGAGCACGCATTTTGATAATAAATTCAATGATTTGGAAGCGTTGTTCGCTTGTAAGACATGGTTAAATTATAGACCAGACTGAAGATGTTTGACAGTGAAACAAAACACGAAACGTGCGTTGCCAAAAGGATAATAGCTAAAAAATCACCCGTTATTACTCATGGTGTCGATGTTGCCGTTGCCGTTGATAAAGCATTAGAAAGTCTATCCGATAAAGTCAAAATAGCTTTTAAAAATGCGTAAAAAATACACACACACATACTCACTCACTTGCTTTTATTACTTTTACTACTCGTTGGAAACATAAAAATCATGGCCATCATCTGTTTGTTTGTCTGTCTGTCTGTCTTTAACCAAACTACTCTTAAAATCATCACTGAAGACACTCCAAGATCTCCTGGCATTTGGAAGCATAATCATCCCATAAGTAAGCATTTCAAATGGTATTTTTATGGTATAATTGTATGAGTATAATTCACGTTTTTAATGCACTCCCCATAAACGTCAAAGTCAAGTAAGCCAAGCCAAGCCATAGACTTGGCTGTTAACGTTATAAATCGATTTGCATTTTTTTTTATTATTCACATTCTTAAATAGGAAATAAATTTTATGGCCCAGAAGCTCTTAACGTCTAATTATCTATTAGTGTAAGGCGTAATAAAATCAAAAACATCTACGGAATTAATTAGCAAGCAGGCCTATGTTTATCAGTATGTGTTATATACATATCTCCCCTAAGACTAGGGTGTTAAAATTTTTGAGGTTTCTGTCACAATTTAATTCACTTCATATTTCAAAACAACATCAATCCATCAATCAATTGATAGCAATCTGACACAGGCACATGAGTTGTGTTATAGTGAGGGATTAATAAATGGAATCAAATTAAACAAACACTACCACCCTATGCTATGGCATTTCAGGTTGAGAGCGAAAATAAAAATGTCCATAATTTTTTCTTTTAAGCACCCTGTATCGTATTGGGAAGTTGCTTTCTCTTCCCGCTAATAGAATAGATCGGTATGTCACATGCCTAGGGGCCTTTCGCTGGCTACCGACTATGGTAAAATTGGCTTACTGCTGGGCTTTTATATCTTCGGAGAAAAACTGCTGCCTTACGATGGATTCTTATTACGATGATGGGTCGCTGCCAAGGATATCTCTGGAATAGATCTATGGGCACTTGGCGATGATAAGAAGTTGGAGACCGTAGAGGATCTCCTCTGCAGCTGTTTAACCCTAGGTAGGATAGTAGTCACAAATAAAACCTTCAAGGAGTATTGGGTTGTTATATTGGGAAAGAGATAATGTGCAACCTTGCTTCATCACATCATTTTTTAATCATCATCATTTTTTAAGACACTTTATCTTAGCTAGGTAGATCGGAGTGATAGCTTTGATACCAAAAGCTCATTTGAGCACGCTTAACGGCCCGTTGTGATGCCACGGGTATGCGTAGTCCCCACTCTAACCAAATTCCATCGAACTCTTAGAAGAAATTGGTCAGCGCGGGAGTTGCACATTAAAAGCACAACTCCCCTAGGCTAGAAAACAGCCAGAAAGTTTTATGAACGAAGCTATAACCCTAATATCAATGGATGAAACCTACGTTAAGCTGACAAGAAATCTGCGCCTCGTGAGAGATGGGCATTGGCAAAGGAAGTGGGTAACACTTCTTCTATTCAGCGGACTCACAATCTCTGCAGTAGCCATTCGAAGGGAACTGCAGGCTTTCCGCATGTCTTCCCATAACCTGTGAACATGGCCACTGTGCTCGAGATGACCGTACGATCGAGTTTGAGTAGTTACGCACGACGTACCAACTATCCTATCCATCATGCGCCAAGTAAATTGGGCAATTGAACAAGTGTCCTTATTTGTCTAGGATAGGTTAACGTCCCGAAAGTATTGTAAAAACTTGATCTTACTTACTTGCAATATTCCATTTACATGGAAATATTTCCTATTTTGAAGGCTCGTACCCGGCCTCGCTTCTTCAGATACTAGCTCTTACATGATTTTCGTTGATAGGTTTGGCCCAGTATTAGTCACCACTGATTCTTAACTAAAAGGTCACCATAAGAACCCTTGTACCGCATTGCATCATTTTGTTTTGGAATCCGTAGCATAATGGTATACCTGAAAACGAAATGGCTAACGCTCTTGGTAGACAGCTACCCCTATAGGCTCATCAGGAGACATAGATTACAACTCTTTAGTCAGTATCACGGCCTAGTTTCTCGTACCACTTATGTTCTGTGTGCTAATCTTATGCATGAGCGACGGGACCTGCAATTTTAAGTCGACTCCGAATGACAAATTTTTGAGAAACTTTTTCATGGCAATTTTACGTTACTCTCAGAGTTTTTGCCAGAAATCTGCTGAGAGTAAGTCGCCGTAGAAATATTTCTTCAGAGTTGGTTTTGATCGAGCTATCTGGCCTGGGGTGTGAACCGTGTCCTCACATCTAATAAGCCAACACGCTACCTACTTTACTACAGCGACTTCATTAGATCTTCATGGCATCATTAGATTTTTCAAATTTCGGTGATGTCCCATTCTCATCCTGTTTAACGAAAAACGCAATATATGTGATACTCTAGGCATCGCCCCAAATTTTGTGGGGTCAACGTGCATGATCTTGGCGGACAATTGATAGCTCTGGCCTGCAATTTAACGGTTTTAACTTCTGTTATTCTAATTTTAGCAATTTATGATCTTGGAGATCACTTCAAATAATACAATCCAAACACCTTTCAACATATCAGGACAACTTCCAGGAGAGGAAGTCGCCGAAGAAATTTTTTTCGGATTTGGTTCTGATCGAGCTATCTGACCTGGGGTTTCAACCGTGTCCTCATATCTAATAAGCCAACACACTACCTACTAGACTAGTTTGGCACACCTAGCGAAGCTAAAACGAAGCGGATGATCAATTGAACTTTGTAAGGCGTCATAACGAGTGAACCGTACAATTCTTGAGTGCGATGACGGGGTTGATGTTGATAGATTCTCTCTCGCACACACACTCTCAGCCACAGCTTCGATATTTTCGGGAAACTAGTTTGTCATCCTGCCTGAAGGGTTGTAATGGCCAATTATGTGTGCAATAAGAGGCCTATTTATTGATTTTCTTAAAATGAAACGTTTATTTGAAAAAAGATGGTTTTTTTCTTTTCAAATTAAAAACATATTTACGGAGTAAATTTTCCCATTTAACCATTCTCATGTTATAAATACTTTTTTTCAATATAAAAGGGGATTTCTATTTAAAATTATTGAAATACAAATACAAGTACGATATAAAAAATAATTAAATCATCATTTTATGCAGCAACGTTCATAATGAAAGTACTGACTGCCTGATTGCTCATGGAACTTAAAAACCACAAGCATTTCATTCGTACATCATTGTCAGCAAGATGATCATCATAGGGGAAGTATTTACTCGAAAAATTCTCGGAAAATAAAAATAAAAACTGGTAAATAAAACTTCCCCCCACCCATTTTTAATTATATTTTCAGAAAATGTGCAATAATTGTTAATATTTATTCCTTTTATTAATAATGTATTCTACAGGCAGAAAAAAAACACATTTTAATTTTTATTTGTTCACATTTCAACTTAACGTGTTGGTCGGCTAGTAGTGAATTTTCATTTCATTTCTCATCATCAGTTTGTTTTGTTATTCCCTTTCACAGAACACAGAACACAGACACTTATGACATGAAGATAATGAAGAGCTACCGGAGATGAGTTGCATGGTGTATACATAGTTAATAAATCTACCTGAGGTTTTATTTTATTTGCAGGTTTTTTTCTTTTTCTTTTGAAATATAAACAACAACAACAACAATAATTTAATCTTTTAAATGTTGTAATTCAATTAAAACAAACAGCGAAATAATTATTTAAGGCGTGTGCTCATTTCGGGAATTTATTTCAATAAAGAAATCATTCAACTCTATGATCAGGCATGTCATTTCAGCTCTGCTCTATATATGGTTGAAAGGGGAATTTTTATGTTTTTACTCTGAATAGGTACATTAACTTGTGTCACATTGATAACAACAAAAACTTTTTGTAGGATAAATTACTTAATTGACCATTAACAACCCTGTTAACGTATTTCGGCCTGCCTTAACTCATCCTTGCAAGCGCCTCTGCTTCTTAAGCGCCTACGCCAGTTGGTCACATCAATCGATGACAGGGCTTCCTCGATTTGGTCCTGGTGCCAACGCAAACAAGGTCGTAATCTTCTCCGACTTCCGCAAATCCCCGCATCAAATACAAGTCTCGCCGAAACGTCCTCCTCCATTCTAACGACATGGTCGAGCCAGCTTAGCCGCTGGATGTTAATACTCTGCACAACGTCTACGTCGTTGAGGAGTTCATACAGCTCACTGTTGGATCAGATGCGGAAATCGCATCTCGATCGAAGATGTTACGCATGACTTTTCTCTCGAATACTCTCAAGGCTGCTGCATCAGTGCTTAATAGTGCCCACGCCTCTGCACCATAAAGAAGCACGGGGGGATGAGTGTCGTGTAGAGTGTTAGTTTTGTTGTACGACAGAGGTCTCTGCTACTTAATTGCTATTGAGACCATAGTAGCACCAGTTGGTAAGAGAGATGCTGGGCTTGATCTCCAGGCTGACTTCATTTTTGGTGGTAAGGGCAGAGTCAAGATAAATAAATTCCTTGGCTATATCGAAGGTATAGTCATCGGTCGTAATCTGAAATCCAATATGCCGCACGTCTCGTGCGACCCATCCTAGTAGACTCCCGTTCAATAGCACTGACGGCAGCAGTAACTTCTCGTTTGGTACGCCCTATGATGTCAATGTCCTCAGCGTACGCAAGCAAATGAAAGCTTTTTTAAAAAATAGTACCATTACGATGCACTCCCGCCTTCCGCAGAACACTCTCCATGACGCAGTTGAAGCGGTCGCATGATAAGGGATCGCCTTGTCTGAAACCTCGCATGGTATCAAAAGGTTCGGAGATGTCCATTCCTACCTTGACGGAGCTGCAGGAATTGCTTAACGTCATTCTGCACAGTCTTATCAGGTTCGCTGGTATACTGAGCTCAGACATTGCGGCAAAAACACGATCCCTTATTAGGCTATCGAAGGCTGCCTTATAGTCGACAAAAAGATGATGTGTGTCGACTTGTTTTTCGTGGGTCTTTTCCAGTATTTCACGTAGTGTGAAGATCTGGTCGATGGCGGACTTGCCAGGTCTGAAACCGCACTGTGGTTTGACGAGTGGCTTCAATCGTTCATACAATACGCCTGTAAGAACCTTATATGCTAAAGGGAGAAGGCTTATACCCCTGTAGTTGGCGCAAATCGTAGGCTCTTCCATTTTCAGGAGTAAATTTCAGAAAATTTAAGAACATAATAATGACCCTAAGTATACCAATAAATTTGCCAAAAAAAATGTGACATTTTGACAACCGTTAGGAAGGTCCTGATTGGTTGTTGTTCCATTGGGGCGAACACCTTTGGAAAGTTCTCAAAGGATGTGTTGCCTGTAGTCCTAGAAACCTTGAACAATTGTGCACACTTAGGCAAACAACGAGGGAAATGGTATAAGACCAGAGGCTGTAGAAATTCAACTTGCAAGCAAAGACATGTTTATGACGTCATAAAGCACATTATGAGCCTTTGCATACTCGTACGCCCATTATAGACTGTAGCAAACCAATTAGCAGTATTTTTTTTGTTTTGATTTCTTTTAATAGAGTTCATGCTAATTGCCTGCTTGCCTCCCTACCGGCTTGCCAGCCTGCTCGCAAATACACTCCAAATAGTCCAACTTGGAGACTCTTTCACAAGTTGAAGGCAACCTTTTTTCCAGCAAGACTGATTTGATGTGATGCTGTAGAGGATCAGCTGTGGTTTCTATATGAGTTCGTAGAATTTTAGCTATCATTGCCTGCTGCCTTTATCTTGATTTACCGATGGCTTCTTGCAGAATGAGGAAGGATTAGAAGGCTAAGAGTTCCTGGATTACTTGAAAGGGGTTTGAACTATTCTACATACAAAATTGGTCATTACAACCCTTTAGTCAGGATTACGACCTAGCTTCTCACACCACTGATGTTGTGTGTGTAAATTGTATACATGAGTAGAGGGACCTACAGTTTAAAATCGTCTCCGAACGACAGATTTTTGAGAAACTTTTTCATGACAATTTTATTTTACTCTCAGAGTTTTTGCCAGAAATCTGCTGAGAGAAAGTAGCCGAAGAAATATTTTTTCATTTTTTTCGTTTTGATGTCTGACCTGGGGTTTGAACCGAGGTCTCTAGTCTAATGAGCCAACACACTATCTACTAGACCTCGAGATTGCATAGTCACTGCCTGCTTCCCCGCTTGCAGGCCTGCACTCAAGCTTTTTCCGCCAAGACCGATGTGATATTCAGCTGTGGTTTCTATATGAGTTCACAGAATTTTAACTATCATAGCCTGTTGCTTTCATTTCAATTTACGAATGGCCTCTTGCAAAATTAGAAAGGACTGAAGGATAAGAATTCTGGGGCCTTAATGGGGATGAATTATTTTAACTTTTTTCAATTCCTTAATTTCTTTCATATTTAAAACGTAATTAATCGGGATTACAGTCCATACCCCTCTGCCTGGTTTGATTGATTTAAGCTGAAAATTTCATGCAGATGTTTCAAGTAGGCTGAAATAGGCCTCTAACAAAAAACCAACTTAAAAAATAAATAATTTTTTTATATTTAATGAAGCAATAACATGGATGCTTTAAATTTAATTAACTTTAAAAAATTCACAAAATCGCTTATGCCATGCTAAATAGGCCTCTAAATGAAAAATAAAAAAAAAATTAATAAAAAAAACAATATTCAAAAACAGCTATTGCATGTAAAAACTAGTCAGTTTCTTAATAAAAATTTTATTTAACAAACATCACAGTCTACTTTCATACAAAAAACCCGTATTCTACAGCTTACAGCTCCATTGCCATTGTCTTAAACGTACAGAAGACAAGCTTTGTAAAGCTACACTTCACGGTACACTGACCACATACAACATTTGCATAATGCAGCTTACATCGGATGCCAATCCTCATGCGATGATTCACTCTCATTGCAGTGGGTTTTTCCTGAAAACTTTTTTCACTAAAAAATTTTCTATAAAGCGTGTAAAATAGTTGTTTTAAACCGCTTTTGAACAAATAAAACCAAAAAAAAAGTTCCAAAGTGACTGTTGTTCAAAACATGTTTGATAAATGGGTAGACAATATGAGACATACCATTCAACAACAACAACATCAACAACAACTGATGACGTTTAAAATTTACCAATTTTGCCATTGTAGTTGTTGTCTATCAGAGGTACTTTTTATTAAAAAAAAAAAACAACAAAAAATTGCTTTCAAAGAGTATTTTCAATAAGTGTTGCCATGTAAAGACACAAATTATGGTCGGTTGGTAGATAGGTAAGCTGTGGTTAAGAATTATAATGAGTACCTGTGGTAGAGAAAAAAATATGAACAAAATGTGAACAAAAAAACAAAAACGTGTGTGTACTTTCTTTGGTACCGTGGGACCAGAAAACCTGTTAGAAAATGTCTTTAAAACATAAATCTTGTGGAAAGAAATCTTTTTATTGGAATAAAACAAAAATGTTTGAAATGTTAGTAACAATCAACAGCACATAATATTTATACAGGCGGTTACAAAAATGTTTCTAGGAGGGCCTATTTTTTAAGGTAGATGTAGACGTCCTCTCAAACCATCAAACTTATAAACAGTTTACGAGAAACAAAAATTTTTTTTTTGATGTTAAGTAAAGACACTCAATCATTGAGTCACAGATTTTTTAAATGGCGAATATGTAGTAATTTTCTGATAAATATTTCCATCAAAATCAATTGATTTAATATTTAGCGTATGGGGGGCTATTTCCAAAGTTATAGGCAATCATATACTTAATATTTACTGTAGAAGACCTGTTTATTAGCACAAAAGAAAATTTTATTACCATTTTCTAGAAATATTTTTCGATACATAATTTTTGGCTAGTCGGCTAGAGGCCTATTTCAAAGGATGTAGACCGGTTTATAAAATAATTTCTTCTCCTAACTTTAAACACCGTAAATATATACCAAAGAAATTTCTTCTTTTTTTGTTTGTTAAGTTTTATAACCGTAGTCATTACAACCCTTTAATCAGGACTACAATCATGCTTTACACACCACCCAAGTTGTGTGTGTTAATTTTATACATGAGTAGCGGGACGTACGGTTTAAAGTCGACTCCGAACGGCAAATTTTTGAGAAACTTTTCATGACAATTTTATTTTATTTTTTCAGAGTTTTTACCGGAAGAGTGCTTAGAGGAAATCGAGAAGAAATATTTGTTCATACTTCGTTTTATTCGAGATGTCTGAGCTGGTGTTCGATCACCGGGCCTATAAACGTTTTAGGGTCCTATTTAATGAATCAAATAAACGTTTTCACATCTTTGGGATTCAAAAGAAAAGTTGCATGAAACTCACATAAGTCTACGACATTGATTAAACGTTTTTTCATTTAAATGGATGCATTGAAGGATTCTATCGGTTTCAGATATTTTGCTATCACCTTTTTACACATTTTGGGTGTTATCTGGGCGATAACTCGACTAATGTTGGTTTCAAATGCTTCAATATTAGGAAAAAGTCGGTGGAGACGCTTTCTCTGACGCCGCTCAACATGGACATTAACTCTTTAACTAAAAAATAAATCAGGTGATGTGTCCAGTTAATTCGTTATCACGAACGACCTTCCTGATCAATTGAGTTCACCAAAACTTAAACTTTTTTCCTGGAAACTTCTTATGCAATAAAGCCAAAATCGGTCGTGTTTTGTAGCACGAGGCACCGAATGTTTGAAACCATCTACCATCCAGTTCATAACCTTCAATACATATGTGCATACATAATTGGTCATTACAATCCTTCAGTTCAGGATTACGACCTAGCTTGTGGCACTAGCCATGTTGTCTGCGTTAATTTTATACATGAGTAGCGAGATCTACAATCTAAAGTCGACTCCAAACGACAGATTTTTTTGAGAATTTTTTCATGACAATTTTATTTTACTCTCAGAGCTTTTGCCAGAAAAGTGCTGATAGGAAGTCACCGAATAAATATTTTTCAGCTTGTTGGAGCTGTCTGATCTGGGTTTTGAACTGTGGCCTCACGTCTAATAAGTCAACACACTATCTGCCGGACTATAGCGCGTTCATAATCTTCAATGGCGGGCCATAAAAGTTCGTTAGCATACGATCATTGTGCTCTGAATTGATGATAAAGATTTTTCTAGGGTAATTTTCGACAAAATACAGTTAAATTATGCCTTCAGACTAATCACTTTTTTCACAATCTTTTGAGGATTTTTCTTTGAAAAAATTTTGTTCGAATAATTAGCCTTAAAAGCCTGTTACTCTAGCAGCCAATCAACAAATCTACGGTAATAGGAGTGGTCGCCTAGCTTCAGTTGTTGGTGAGATGGATTTTCTATGAGTTGGACTTTCTAAATGCCATAAATCGCGCAATCGTTAAGTTTAGATTATATGCCACAATTTCACAAACAGAAGCCATATTTTAAGCATTGCTCAGTATATTTTAGCTGCTGCATAAACCAACCTCTTCACATTACTTTATTATCTTGCAAATTGTGTGGTTCCAAAGATATTAATAAAAAATGTGCTCCTTTTAATAAAGGCGATAACTCTTTAACTAAAAAATAAATCAGGTGATATGTAAAGTCCAGTACGCTATCACGAGAAAACACTCAACCATCATATCATTTCAAAATAGGCCTGATAACTCGAAAACGGTTACCAAAGGAAGCCCAATTTTAAAAACAAAACAATTAAAATATCACATGACTTTGGGCATGAATTTAATTGGGTCAACGTCAGTCGAATAACTCGAAAACTTTGAAAACAAAAGCTTTTAGAAAAAAATTCTTTGAAATTGACACGTTAATAACTCGAAAACTTGGAAAACAAAAACCTTTACAAGGTGGCCATATAAGCAAATAAAAATTTCTTGCAAATTGACACGTTAATAACTCGAAAACTTGTGTAAACAACATGATCATAAACAACATATAAAAAGATTAAGGAATTTTATTCTGTTTAATTTATACTTTTGCACTTTTGATAACTCATAAATGCAAACCATGTGACTGACTGACTGGTTATAAAAAACTAGGTTGATAACTCGTTAACTAACGTTAACTAACGGAGATGTTAAGATAACGATAAAATATTTAAACTATAAACAAAGAAATACATTTTAAGTTGACACAATTAACTAATTTTGGTTTATAACTCGTTAACTTTCTGACCATTTGATTACATTTTTTGATGAAAGGAAAAGATAAGGAAAATTTGGTCTTATAATTATATTACGGGGTATTAAAATTGGCACGTTTATGGTTCTGGTTATTTTATAAAAATTGAATTTGAATTTCAATTTTATTTCATGCTTTCCTAGAACTTTAGAACTCTTAAAATATCTTAGATTAAAAAAAAACAAAAATTATTCATATTTGTAGGGCCTATTTATAGTAGAAATCGATTTAATTTCATAATTTATACACTCATAATAATATATGTATGTTATGAAGTAAGAATTTGCGGTTGATTAATTAAATGATTTCATATTACAGACGGACGGAAAGACGGACAGACAGTCATTGTTTTAAACTGCTATTGAGTAATTTATTCTGAAGCTATTGTACGATATATGATTTCGTGTACATGCGATTATCGTTATTGCAACAAGATCGTTTAATTATTTCTCTCAGGCGCTCTCTCTCTCTCTCTTTACTTACGGTTTTGCTAAATTCTTTATCTAACATAGTACTACGCTCACAATTCATTAAGAGCTCTCACGAATACAATACGAAGTCGTAACGAATTAAATCAGACCTACACAGTGTTTTTTAAAAAATATTAAAAATAAAGTCTTTTCAGAAACGTTTTCGCATATTTTGGGATATATCTGTGTGGAATGAAGCTTGGAAAACTAGCAGCCTAGATACGGCCTTTGGCCATAGCCCTACAAAAAGCTAAAGTTGTTAAATCACATGATCTTGGTGGCCAATTTCATTCGATAAAATGTGAAATTGAAGTCGCCGCAGTCTAGTAGGTAGTGTGTTGGCTTATTGACCAATTATTTAAACCGCTAAAATACTCTTTTAGGAAACGTCTCATGCAATATAACCGAAATCTTTTGTTTTGTGTGATTCGTTGCTCCATTTCGTTGGAACCACATACCATCCAGGTCATATACCTTAGCAGACCAAAAAAAAGTCCTTTATCATTCGGCCGTAGCTCTATGAATTGACGGAAATATATGACCCAATGACACCTCCAAACCGTAAGCATATTTATGGCTTACATCAGTGTTAGAGAGTTGTATTGGGTGTAGTGAAAAGAAACATTGTACATTGAGTCGTATTCTATCTTGCACTCAGTAAACTGCTGGTGTAAGTAGCTTCTTGGTCACTACAACCCTTCAGTCAGGATTACGATCACACCTCCCATGTTGTGTGTGCTAATTTTGTACAAGAGTGATGGGACCTACAGTTTAAAGTAAACTCCGAACGACAAATCCTGGAGAAACGTTTTCATGGAAATTTTAATTCCTCTCAGAGTTGGTTGCCAAAAATCTGCCGAGACGAAGTCGCCGAAGAAATATTGTTTCATGTCTGACCGGGGGTTTGAACCGAAGCTGAGACATCGTCATCCCAAATAGAGACTACTGGAAGGCGAAACGAGATCCTTCTCCAAAATCAGTAGGACTATAGACTGATTACTTAAAATTGGATGGGAATATGAGATGTGATTTGTAGGAGGAGGACTTAAATATCAGGACTTTCGATGCATTGCAGTGTCCCCCATGCAAAAGTCATGGCTAACCTTATGCCAATTAAATAGCTGCTCGGTTGCAGAATATCTGCTGAGAATATACTCGCATACTTAGATTGCCAGACTGTTATAAAATTGCTTTCGAATATCATACGTACATGGCGGATTATTCAAAGTTCTTCATTATTTGTGTTTCTGTCCCTAAAACTGTGTAGCTAACTTGCTACCCCGAATGAGTACCAGACTCGAAAGTGCCGAATACCTTTGCCACTATTAGGCTGGATGTTAGGCCTAAAATTCGTAATAAATTTTACTCCTTTGCTAAGGCTTGTGGTAGAAAAGGCGCCCTGTTCGAACACTAATGGGAGTTGGTTGATTCTTAACATAGGCAGCATGAAACAGCTTATTTTTCTCTCCCGACCAAAAATTTGCTTTGTGATCTCCTAGGTTTTCTGCAGATATTGTGACTCGAACGACTTCTGTCACTCAATGTGTCACTTCCTAGCACTTGTGCGAATGTGTGACAGAAGACTAGAAAAATCAATCATGACGTGTCTGACGGAATTGTCTGAAGATGGTTGAAGGACATTAAACAGCATAATAAAAGAGTATGAGTGGCTTTGGTTCCCGATTTGATTGAAATCGCAAGTTGTAGTACTACGGGCGAAATAAATTGGAAATTCCCACGTGATTATATGAACTTAACTTCCTGGTGTCATTGAATCTTTGATACTGTTTCATACCCTTGCCTTTAAGAATATTTCTGCCTTTGAGTGACTTTAAAATTCTTTTTCGCTTTTTTTTCATCATTCTTTGGTTCCCGATTTGATTGAAATCGCAAGTCGTAGTACTACGGGCGAAATAAATTGGAAATACCCACGTGATTATATGAACTTAACTTCCTGGTATCATTGAATCTCTAATCCAGTTTCATACCCTTGCCTTTAAGAATATTCCTGCCTTTGAGTGACTTTAAAAATCTTTTTCATTCTAATGAATTAATTCCTTTAAATTCACAACAATTTCGTATTCATCATGAAGTCTTTCATCATAAAATCCTAAACAAGTTGTGATAAACGGACGAGATGCATTCAACATACGGGGAATTCCCTGCTCGTAAGATATTAAATCTAATGCAACCTAAAAAACAAATTTTTAGAAATAAAAACAAAAAACAAACAAGATCAAGCGACATTTTGTTATTGACTTTTAAAAGAAAGGAGAAAAACTACAGCTACCAGCACTACAACATGTTAACCAAGTTACCATGTTACCATATACAACGTTGAACAACAATCAAAGTCAATGATATCGAAACTTTATGGTCTTAACTTGTTTTTGAAGTGTTTAGCAAACATGTATCCGTCGTCTAGCAGTGCACAGTGGGCTATTTAGTAAATTTTGTGGAGATAAATTTTCAGCTTTCCAAACTATTTTATTTTCTTGTAATAAATTTCGATTTTTAAGACGTTATTATAGGATTAGAAAAAGCTTTCGTACCATTAAGGTGTTAGCAATTCTATGCTGTATGTTAGCAAGTTCTGTTATTACAGGATTGTCATCTATAGTTGCTTAGAAGTAAGGACCTCTGTGAAAATACTTTGAATTGTTGTATTGGGTATAATTGTGAGCAACTTTTCAATACATACATACATACATAATTGGTCATTATAACCCTTTAGTCAGGATTACAACCTAGCCTATCACAACACCCATATTACGTGTGTTAATTTTTAACCGGAAAACTGTTGAGAAAAAGTCGTCTATACTACCTACATTGCTACTAGTATTAAAGGAAAATATTAAAGTTCAAAGTCGCTGCAGTCGAGTAGGCAGTGTGTTGGCTTAATATGCATAAGGCCACGGCTCAAACCCCAAGTTAGACATCAAAACGAAAATATGAAAAGTTTTTCTTCGGCAGCCTCATTTCAGCAGATTTCTGGCAAAAACCCTGCGGGGAAAATAAAATTGCCATGAAAAGTTTCTCAAAAATCTGTCGTTCTGAATCGACTTTAAACTGTAGGTCCCACCATTCATGTATAAAATAAATGCACACAATATCAGTGGTATGAGAAGCTAGGTTGTTAACCTAACTAAAGGGTTGTAATGACCAATTATGTCTGTTATTATTAAAGTTCAAAGGTTAAAAACCCTTTTTTCTTTTAATTGACCTTGCCTTTCTTTTTATTATTTTTTTGCTTTTATTGAGTATCATTAATCAAGTTTTTTCTTGCTTGTCCTCCATATTCTTCAGTGGTTCCACCTTATTTTAAGCAGTTAATTGATATACTACAACAGGTTCTAGAAAGATAGGGTTGCCAACCGTCATTGCTGAAAAACAACTTTATCAGTGTTGGACTGTTGTATTGGGTATAGTGGTGAAGAACTTTGCTAATTAGAATCACCAGGCAATTTCTAGACTTTCACAAAATTTATGACACTTCAGATCAATCCTTACCGATCTTCATCAACATCATTTTCACTTTTTCTACAAATCATCCCACTGTGCAACGACTACTTTTAGGTCTTGTTTTAATTTTTGTTTTTAATCAGTTTCTTTATGATCACTGACAACTTACTGTCCAAGAGACTAAAGCGAGTCAGTGAGCAAGCGATTGACTAGCATATAACGAACGCTATTGATATTAAACGCTCACTAGCAGAGAGAGAGAGCATAATAACAATCCAGATAAGACAAGAATAATAAAAAAACTTTCAAAACATTTGCAACACTCGGTTAAAAACGACGACAACAAACCAGCAAGTAAACTTGGCTTTTAAATAACAGTCAACAGAAACAAACAAATTTAGTACCACGCAACAGGTCTTAAGGCAAAGATCTGTCTTTGTAATGTGTTTTGTTTGTTAAAAAAAAAAAACCAAAAACAATAAAAAATTTAATTTTTGTTTTAAATTGTATTTTATTTATAAACAATTAATTAATTAATGATAATTAAAGAAAAAATTAATTAAATTAACATCTAAAATCCAAACAAAGGAAACGAAACATTTTTCTTTAAACAGAAAACAGTTCAAGAAGAAAAAATTTCGAATCTCGAACATTATTTACGAGAAAAAGTTGTTAAGAAATTCGCAGAAGAAAAAAAGAAGAAGAAATACCATAAGAATTCCATTGAAAATAAAAAAAAATAAAAAATAAGAAACCAAAAAAAAAAACTGGATTTATATACAGAAACATTAAAGTGGTGGTATACATTTAAGAGTGAGTGTAGTGGAGTGTAGAGTATACATAGTAGTGCAGTGAAGTAAAGTGAAAACAAGAAAATGGCAGAAGACCACGACCACGATCACAAGCACGACCACGATCATGATGATAATAGTCACGATGTTTTGGTGGCCAAATGTGCCGCTATGGCGTGTCTGTTCTGTGCCACCGCTCTCTTCGGTGGCATACCTTTCGTATTGAATCACTATTTCAAGTGGACAAGCAATAATTCAAATGCACGCTCGGCTAAAGTGGTAACATATCTGTTGTATTTTGGCGGTGGTGTTTTGTTGGCCACCACTTTCATTCACTTGCTGCCCGAAGTGCAAGAGGTAGTCGAGCACTTGCAAACGTGCGGTCAAATACCCAAGTTCAAGTTTGCCACCGCCGAGCTTTTAATGTGTGTGGGTTTCTTTTTAATGTATCTGATAGAGGAGTGCATACACAGCTATTTGCATCGCCATAAAAAGGCTTTAATGGTTAAAGATGATGGTGTAGGAGCAGCCTTCCAACGTGGTCACAGTGTACGCCATAGTGTTTTGGTGAGGGGCAGTCAAAAGAAAAAATCTGATGATTTAGAAAGCGAAAACGAAGACACTTTGGATACTCCTAAAGTGCCCAATAGTTATGACAACATAGCCTATCAAGTGTCCGCCATAAATCTTAATAACAAGCAAAACGATTTGGAAAAACAAATAAGTCCCAGCACTGATATGCCCAAATGCCATGGCCACTCCTATACTTTGGAACATTCGCTGGAACATACACACAAACCCTCTTTGGATCACACTCACAATTATTCTGTTAATCACAGTCATGATCATGGGCATGGTCATTCCCATTTGCCTATTACCTCGTCAGATAGTGATGATGTTGTGACTTCTTCTTTACGTGGCTTGGGTATTGTCTTGGCCTTGTCGCTGCATGAAATCTTTGAAGGTCTAGCCATCGGCCTAGAGGATTCCAGCAGTTCGGTATGGTTTTTATTTGGTGCTGTTGCCGCTCACAAATTGGTTTTGGCTTTTTGTGTGGGCGTTGAATTAATCGTGGCCCGTACAAAAACCGTTTTGGCTATTGTTTATACCGTTACCTTTGCCATTGTCAGCCCTATTGGCATAGCCATTGGCGTAGCTGTTAGCCATAATTCGGCAGATTCTGAAGATAGCATACCATCGATGATTTTACAGGGTATAGCCTGTGGCACTCTACTGTATGTGGTGTTCTTTGAGATCCTGTCAAAACATCATGCTGGTCTCGTCTCCTTCCTTGCCATGTTAGTTGGTTTTGGTCTCATGTTTGGCTTGCAGAATATCGGTAAGTAAAATCGAAATGAAAAAAAACAAAAACGAATATTTTGAATTTCTCATACAAAAAATCTATGCTTGGGAGACCCACAGGGTCCATTTAGTGTCATTTTGTTCCGTGCAAGTGTTAGTTTTGAAATTTGACTAAAGAGCTCCTCCACGTTCATACACACAAAAGTGTGCGAACTCAGCATCAGGCAACAGATCATGGAAAGCGTTGGCAAATCGTGGGGCAATGGTAATGCCATCTTCTGCGATGAAGCACATTTCCATCTGAATAAGTCGTAGTGAATACACAAATTTGTCGAATTTTTGGCACAAAAAATTCTCATGCAAACAATATGGGAAACAAATGCACCTACAACCAGCAACTGTCTGATGTGGATTTTGTTTAGGCAGCGTGGCGGGGTCATAAATTTTTTAAATTAATGCGGAAAATACAATGATTATGGCAGACATTCTTTACAAGGACATGATAATGCAGTTCTCGTGTGTTTAACTGCACTGCATGGATCTGGACGACATGTGGTTTCAGCAAAAAGGTACCGTCTGCCACTCTGCATGTGCAACAATCGATTTATTTCAATAACGTATTTCAGAACAAATTGTCTCAAGGAATTCTGATGTCAACTGGCCACCAAGATCATACATGTTCTTACTTTATAACTTGCATTCGGAACAACTAACCTATAATCAGGATCACTCAAACCCAGAATCTTATGTCTAAGAATCCAAGTTCCTAGATAAAAGCAATTCCTAGATAAGCGCAATGTCAACTTCAAGGCAGCACAAGGGTGGTTAGAAGTTTGTGTAAGGCGGCTTCGCAGTGATGCAGATTCAGCTTCCTCTGGGTTTTTGGCATCACCTATGTCCGGATGGCGGCTTCTTAGATGAGCCAATCCACACAACAATATGCTTTGCCCTTAACCATTGAAGAGATGACTGATCAATTGCGATCCGAAGATCTCCGCCAGCCACAAAATCCCAGGTTTATGTGAATAAGCCCGTGAGTTCAAATTACAAAGGTACCACTGAGTTACGGCCATATTTCTGTAAAAAATTTCGCATAAAATATCATGAAAAAATTAATGTCCTGTTTTCGAAGCCCGTGGCGGTCAGTTGGCGGATATTAAATTACACACAATGGGCCGTACGGCCACCCTGTATACCTGCCTATGTATGGCAAGCTACCCGCTAACCTAACCTAATCGGTATACGTCTTCTTCACAATGTTCTTTAATTTTTTGAAAACGAAAAAGTGCACTCTTACTGGGACACCCTATAAAAAAAATATTTTAAAACAATTAATTTAAAAAAATAAAATTCCCCTATTATTACAAAACAATATAAATTTCCCCTAAAGCTTAAAATATTTAAATGGCGTGAAGCAAAATTTATTGCAAAAAAAAACCCCACCCCCACCACATCATTATTCATTAAACTGTGACATGCCTTAATGGATTACATTTCTAAATTCTAATAATTAAAGATTAAGGGCCGTTTCTTGTGTTTTTTTCCCTTTTTTTTCTTAATAAAAACTTATTGATTAAAAATATTTATTTGTAAACAAAGAAACCCGTTTGTCCAGATGAATAATTTCTTGCGGAGCATCTCCTAAACCTTGCAAATCTAAGGCAGCGTGTAATAATAAAACAAAAAATTTATTATGAATTATGCAAACAAATTCATAAGAACGAAGATGATAATGATGACGATAATAATTTCAAAGTAATTTTTATAATTTTTGTGGTTGAATTTATTAACAAATTCATTTGAATTTTATTTATTGACACAGCTTTTGCAAAAAAAAACACAAAAAACCTCAATGTATAGTTACTGGTTCTGTATTAGAAACTGTTTTTTTTAAACTGAAACTTTATTACCGCCATTCAATATTTGAATTTATTTACTTGCTTTAACCCTGCAAGGGCTCTAATCATCATTAAAACGAAGACAGATGTCAAATAAAATTAAAGGAAAATTTTCTAAATTGCTTCACTTCACAATGAAATTCTGACGACTGTAGTTATCTTATCAAAAAAAATTTATTCTTTTTTTTTAAATATTTGTCATGTTGATAACTCGTTAACTTGAATGGGTTGCAAAAATCCATTATCAATGGTAAAGTCATTGTACGTACTATTGCTTTACTGATAACTTAATAATATTTTAAATGATATTACAGTAAATCTTTAAAAATAAAAATATAAGTCATGTTGATAACTCGTTAAAAACTGTCATGTTGATAACTTGTTAAATTAAACAAATGTTCAGTACTGATAACATGAGAATGGTAATACAGTTCATAATGTAAGGATTGATTATTCGGCGTTAAAACCGTTATGTTGATAACTCGTTAAATAAGAAAAATTAAAGAAATGCTCAGTACTGATAAAATGATAATGCAGTTCATAATGTAAAGATTGTTTATTTGGAATTAAAAACCGTCATGTTGATAACTCATTAATTACCGTCTGTAAGAAAATTAAACAAATGTTCAGTACTGATAACATAGGAATATTTTTATGAATGATAATACGGTTCATAATGTAAAGATTGCTTATTGGGTGTTAAAAACGTCCTGTTGATAACTCGTTGAACACCGTCTATAAGGAAATTAAACAAATGTTCAGTACTGATAACATAGGAATACTTTTATAAATGATAATGCAGTTCGTAATGTAAGGATTGCTTATTAGCCGACCGCGAGGGGTGGCAAGTGGCATCTGGTCTTGCTGCAACCACATGTCGTCCAGTTGAGACCACAAGAACTCCGTTATCAAGTTACCGTTCACAGTCAATGCAATTCTAACCTCATTTTCAAAAAAGTAACACCCTTATTATTATTATGGGTTTCAAACCACAGCTCAGACATCTCGAACAAACCGAAATATGGAAAAATATAATACTTTCATCAGTATTCTGGCAAAAAACTTAAGAGTAAATAAAATTGCCATGAAAAGTTGCTCAAATCTGTTGTTCGAAGTCGACGTTAAGTCGTAGGTTCTGCTACTCACAACTAAAATTAACACTTACAACGTGGTTAATGTGAGAAGCTAGGTTGTAAGCCTGACTCAAGAGTAGTAACAACCAATTATGTAAGTAATTGATTCCCAATCACACCGCATGTTAAAGATCGCCACGAGACGGTTACTCATAATGGATACATTGGTTTCTCATGGTCTGCACGAAGGCTATGCAAAATAAACTTTTTCGGAGAAATATCCGCATTGCTTTTACTTTCTTCGATTAACCATTGAAAGAATTGCTTGCCTTTCCGTGATGCTGTGTATGCAGAATTTTTTATGCATGAAGTTGGAGGTATTTTGTCGGAATCCGCTAAATAGTGATTCGTGAAATTCGTCAAGATGTTGAGAACAATAACGAATAAATGTTTTTAAAGCTACATTTTCATCTCAAGAAATCGGCCTGCACTTTCAGGCCCAGCTGACACTTGAAACTGTATATAGGAGGATAGGATACCATATTGTTGAAGGCAATCATTTATCTTCTTTTGTAGGAAATAAGCAACTATCAGTTGTAGTACATTTATAATCACTTCCTGGAGCATCTTCCACAAAAAAAAATTCTGTAAATACTTCAGTATTTCAAAAATTCAATAACTTTTCCTGAATAGTTCCGATATTTTTGATTTCTATTTAAATAAGACAAGATAATGTGAGTCTTTATCAATTTATTTACAGACTTCTGGTCTAGTTCAATCGGTAGTTGGCAACACTGTTATCACAGTCATAAATTGTCAATAATAGCTCTTGAAATGAAGATTAATGAGAAGTTTCCTTATCGCTAAAGTTTGTCCAATATTTTCACGTTGATTTTCGTGTGTGACGTTAATAAGGGAGGTCAGGCTGTATGATTAGAATTTGTTTTTGTAAATAAAGGTAAACTTATACTTAAAAATTATTTACAATAAATGTATAACACTTGAAAAGTGATTTAAGTTGTTCTTAATGTACGCTGTTATCACTAAGATATGCCCCGTGAAACACTTGAAATCATAAAAGTTTACATTGTTTTATTGTAATCACGGCAATTACTTACAAGTGTTTCTCCCATGTGTATTAGCGGCTTTTTATTAGCCATTCTTTACATTGTTCATAATTAGTTTATGATAAGCCCCTTAACTTAAATAACTATTATCACGTAATGAGCACTTTAGTTGAACGAACAAAACGTGTTTATGAGTTATCAGCATATCAGTTGGAAACAAAAGCCGAAAAAAAATTTCTTTACGACTGTCAAGTAATCAAATGTTAATTATTACCTAACATAACAGCCTTAGTGGGTCAATTACGGCCAATTTAAATGAATAACAACGGTCTTGAATTTTATTAGAATATAAAATAATTGTCTGGGAACAAGGTTAACGAGTTATAAACATGAATTATTTTATGGCAACACATTACGGATATGGCAATAGCATACGATTTGAAGTTTTTCATTTCTTTTTAATTGTTTATGAGTTATCAGCATATCGATTGCAGCAAAAATCCGAAAAGAAATATCTTTACGACTCTAAAGTTATCAAATGTTAATTATTACCCAACATCCCAAAAACTAGTGGGTCAATTATTGTATTAGGATATAAAATAACTGTCTGAAGACAAGGTTAATGAGTTATAAACACAAATTATTTTATGACAACACATTCCGTTTGTGGTTAATGAGTTATTCAACAATTAGGCCAATGATAACAGATTTTAAGGTTATCAATTATTTCTTAAAGAAACTCCATTATGATAAACAATTTGTCTGGTTAAAGAGTTATAAACTTAAAATACTTTTCTGAAATTGGTTATGGTTTATAACTCGGTCTGTACAATGGGTCAATTCGAACTCCGGGTACTGTACTTGTCTTAATTGACAAGTACACGTCCTCTAACCTATAACTCGGTCTTTGGCATAACACAAACGCATATCCCCGTTACAAATTGACTTCTCCTGCAATAAATTTAAAATCGGTCGTGATGTATGGTTTGTGGCACCGTCATCTTATAGCCACATACCATCCAGTTCATAATTTTCGAAAGCAGTCCTAAAAATGACCTCATCTTACCGCCATAGCACTCTGAACTGAAGGTAATGGCTTGAAGGAATATTCCTCCACGACACCTCCAGACCGCAATACATCGCAAACAGTTGCTTTTTCGGATACAATATATTTTTCGCTATCATTTTTAGCTTCTTCGCTCCCCACACGTACTTACTTAATTGGCCATGACAACTCTTTAGTCAGGATTACTAGGTTTGTGCTAGTATTATCCATGAGTGGTGGAATCTACATTTTGATTTTAATAGCTTTTCATGACAATTTTCTACTCTCTTAGTTTATGTCAGAACACTGCTGCGAGGAAATTGTCGAAAGAAATATTGCTGAGATAGGGTTTGAACCCCGTGCTCTCGTCTAATAAGCCAATACACCACCTATTAGACTACGAGGACTTCATTCTTTAATTTCCATCTGACTTGCAAAATTTTGCACTTCTAGAGCCTTAGGCTTGTTGACAAAGGTTCATGACTTCAAGTTATTTCACCAGTTTTAGCGGGCACCTTAGGCTTCTTGACAAAGGTTCATGATTTCAAGTTATTCCACCAGTTTTATCGGGCCCTATTGCCGCCGTAGTCTAGTAAGTAGTATAATAATTCCAACAGAAGGGAATTTGAACAAATATTTGTTTCGCCGACATCCTCTCAGCAGTCTTGTGTAAAAAACTCTGAGATTAAATACAATTGCCATGGAAAGTTTCTCCAAAAAATCTGCGGTTCGGAGTCGACTTTAAACTGCAGGTCCCGCCACTCATATGTAAAATTAATGCACATAACAGAAGTGGTGTGAGAAGCTAGGTCGTTATTCTGACTGAAGGGTTGTGTATGTTGTCGGGGCAAATCACTAAAACGAGAGATTAAGCGACACGAATTGCGTTTTCGATAAAATAAATCCCTCAGCGTAAACGCCAAACCATAGAATAGCTTTGAGAGGGGGTAATAGTGTTATCAGTGCCTTAGAAAAAATGATTCTGCTCCAACACAAGTCTACAAAGATCGAAATGAGCCTTGTCGCCCATAATGTTTTGAGATGAAAAGGTTATCTTTCTCAACGGCTAGCTGTTAACACATTGTCTGCACTGTGTAAGGAAACATCTGCAATTACTTTTACCATAATTCTTTATAAAGACCTGGCGATTAATGATCAATTTTGGTTCACGGCATGTGGGTAATAGTCTGAAGTCCTATGTGATTGAAATAATTATTCCGCGTGCTAGGGGAATATGACCTCAAAAATGTCAATGAAGAACATCTTCCGAAAGAACAACTAATCCTCGTATAAATATTTTAATTATTTTTCTTTTTCTTTTGTGATTTATTTAAAACCCAATAACTTAATGGATCCACTTCACTTTAAACTTGTTTTTTTTTTTTGTTTCATAACCGATAACCGATATTTGAAATTGGAACGAAATAGCAAAAACAAATTATCTTGACAATTAAGCAAAAAAAAATTATGAACGAATTTTAGCAAACGTCACCATAGTTTGTTAATTTAAACATGGCGTCTCTAGAACAACTAATTTTACATATTTTTTTTTTTTTTACATATTTTTTTATATTTATTTCTTATTTCATTATAAATTTAAAATTATTGATTTTGAGCCTCAGCGCCCTACAGGCATTACAGAAGCATAATATGGCAACAATATTCACATGTGCTATTATTCAAATAAATAACAAAAAGAAAAAGAGAAGAAATAAAATAACAAATAAAATTAAATAAAAGGAGATCAATCACAGATACCAATATTTACATGTATATGTTTATATAGTATATGTGTATTTACAATATTTACATAATTTAGCAATGAGTTATGTTAAAAGTGTTTCTATATTTTGTAGCAAAAATTTTTTAATTTCATTTTTAAATGTTGAGATTACTTGTATATCTCTTAAGTTATTAGGTAGCTGATTGTATTCATGTGGTCCAGAAAAAGTTATACGTTGTTTTGTTAAGTCAAGTCTACATCTTGCAGAATGGAGATTATAAGCTTGCCTAGTGACTCTTCTTGTACGAGATAAATTATCTACGAATTGTATGGTTCCAATTTCGTTTTCCCTTAAGGATTTGTGTACATACATTAAAACCTTCTGTTTATATAATCCTCTTATGGGCAACGTATTTTTGACATAATTTTTGAATAAATTAAGCGTAGAATATTGCAAAGGGAGATTAAACACTAGTTTCAAGGCTTTATTTTGGGCCGACTGCAGTGATTTTAATTTATTAGTTACTCTGCACGCATATATCGAAGGCAAATATGTAAAGTGTGAATGTATCAATGATTGATATATCAGTAACTTGGTACTACAGTTGAGCCTATTTTTAAATTTATAAAGTATTCCAATTCCCGATGAGATTCTATTTTTCAAATTTTGGATGTGCTCGTCCCATAATAAGTTGTGGTTTAAAATAACTCCTAAGTACTTTACTTCATTAGATTCTTTTATAATAGTTCCATCAACACAAATGGACACAGGTTCATCGTTACTTAAAATGTAAGGCCTGAATCTTACAAACTTTGTTTTGCATGGATTTATAATTAATTTATTACATCTAGAATATTCCGTTAAAATAGATGCATCATATTCAATTTGTGTCTTCAAGACCTGAGTGTATTTATGTGGATAGAACAAGCATATGTCATCCGCATACATAAATAATTTCCCATTAAAGTTGATATTCTTAAGATCATCTATAAAAATTTTAAAAAGTAGTGGACCCAGTACACTTCCTTGTGGAACTCCGCAGTTAACTGGCAGCCTTGAACTTTTCGACTCACTTATTTGTACAAACTGGGTTCTGTTACGTAAATAATTTCGCAATATTCCTAGAGTGGTATTAGATATTCCTATATTTTTCAACTTTTGTATTAAAATATTATGATCAACAAGGTCAAATGCTTTGGAATAATCGAAAAACACTCCTGCTACCCCACTATATCCACGATCAAGTTGATCACATATATACTCTATAACATTGATAACGGCTTCCTCAGTTCCAGACCCTTTTTTAAAACCAAATTGTCTTTCAAACAAAATTTTATTCTTTTCAACGTAACCAGAGATTTGTTCATATATTAATTTCTCAATGACCTTATCCACAATGGATAAAATCGATATTGGTCTAAAGTTCAGTATATTACTTGCTCCAACAGTTTTAGGTATAGGAATTATTTTATGTACTTTAAGAACATCTGGATAATTGCCTTCATCAATCATCATATTGAAAATATCTTTAACTATATCAGCAACTAATTCCTTTCTCACTAACAACATTTTCGGAGTAATATTGTCATATCCAGGTCCCTTATTACAATTCAGTTTATTCAAAATTACCTCAACATTATTTCTGTTGACTTTTTGCAAAACAAAGGTCGATTGCTGCGGAATTAATGTACGAAATATATTTACATCTCCATTACGGCTTGTGGAGTTCTTAGCAACAATGTATTGTATATTTTCAAAGAAAAACGTATTAAAAGCCATAGCCTTATCCTTATCCTCACTTAATATATTTCCATTTTCTGTCACAATGATTGTCTTACCGCGGGAATTTCTACCCAATTCATTATTTAAAAATTGCCATGTTTTCCTCATATCACCATTGAAGGATTTTAATTTATTGACATAGTATGTGTTTATTAAATAGTTATTGCATATTTTTATGACCTTACTTACTCTTTTAAGTTTTTCTGATATTATTTTATTTGTTGGCTTTTTCCTTCTAGCCTTCAGTAAGTTGTTCTTGTAGCAAATTAATAAGACAAGATTATCAGTCATCCAAGGCGTCAGTGCTTTGCGTAAATGCGTTCGCCTATTAACTATTGACGTGTTATTCTCTGCAGCGTTAGATAAGATATTTATAAAACTTTCACATTTACTTGACGAAGTGTCCAAATGATTCAAATTTGCCAGACAAGTGTCTAAGTAAGATCCAAAACCATCATAATCAATTTTAATTATTTTTTCCGTTGTTTTTTTTACTTTTAAGAAATCAGTTTCAAAACCACAACTAATAAAATTATGGTCACTTATATTACTTTCAATGGAGTGTACAAATACATTGAGGTTTACATTAGTAAATACTAGGTCAATAGATGATTTACTTTGTGGCCTTGTAATTAGATTATGGCAAGAATACATATTAAATTCATTAAATATATTTAGCAATTGAATTTGATTCCCGCTGTTACTCAACACATCAACGTTAAAATCACCTACAATTATATTCGGAGCATTTTGAAACGATGATATCATCCCTTCAATTTTATTCAAAAAGTTTTCAAAAACACATTTCTGTGATCTATAAATAGATGTGATTACCAGAGGTCTATTCATTACTTTTATACTACATATCTCAATTGACAAGGTGTCAACATAATCTGCACTGCAATTTATTTTTACATTGAATCTAAGGCTTGACTTAACGAAAATAGATGTTCCACCAAACCCATCCCTTCTACAACAATGAACAGAATTGTATCCAGGTATGGAATATAAATTTGATAGCTCATCATTAAACCAGGTTTCCTGAATGGCAATTATATCAGGAAGTCTTGCAAATTTACTTATCATATATTTAAACTTATTAAATTTATTAATCGAAGAAACACTTCTAACATTTACAGATAATATCTTCATTCTGTTAGCATGATATTCATTAATTACTGAATTATAGTGATCAATTTTTTTAAAGTAGTTCAAATCCATAAATATATTTTAAGAAGACTTTTAACAATATTATTAATTTATTAAAGGAAAAGTAAATTTTTATAAGTTTATTAAAATAACTATATATCTCCGTCACGGTTATCAGCATCATCATCACTCGTCTCGATTTGCACTATTTCGGATCTATTTCGTCTTAAGTGACCTCCAGACGCTGCAATTAATAACTGGTCTACTTGATCCATTGATCTTATTCTTATCTGGTTTGTTCCTTCAGTTTTCCTTGCAAATATATTACCACCACTTGCATATACAAACTTATAGCCAACTGTTTTTAAAGTCTTTGCATGGTTAAAAAGTTCTAAAGATTCCTTACTAAGAAAGTCATTTATATAAACGGTTTTTAAGCTTTCAATTTGTTTCAAATTTTTTTTATGATCCATAAATAATTTCTTGGATTTTCTGTTCGCAAACTTTACGACTATTGATTTCTTTTTATTTGCATTATCTTTAGTTTTAATAATATTGTTTATGAAATAGCATTCTTCGATATCATTTTCGCAAATAGTGGCATCAGTTTGTTTAGCTAAATCTAATACAATGTCTAAAGGCTTTTCATATTCACTTTTAACTATTACACCATTAATCATACAGTTGTTTTGTACTCTTATGTCATTTAGAATTTTTATTGAAGACTTTAATTCAGTTATTTCTTTACGAAGGAGGTTGTTTTCCTTTTTTAAACCAGTAATTTCTTTTTCATTTTTAGACAGACCTTTCAAAACCTTATCATACTGAGCAGACATAAATTGTATTGTCTCTCTTATATCATCCAGCTGATTAAGTTTTATTTTAATTTCAGCTATATCATTTGACACTGTTTCATTTCCAACTGGTAAACAAAAATGACATTTATATTCCAGAGAATTATCGTTTAACAATTTTTCAATTTGCTTTTTGTCCATTTTCGTACACACAGAATGTAGAGTTTTGTTACAACAATCACACTGGAAAGCATCTTCACTTTCCAATACTTCAGTTTTACATTGCAAACAAATAATTTTATTATTTTTCTTATTTAAACTTTTACGTGTTTTTCCCGGCATTGTCTTTTATTCTCACGAGACAAAATGTTGTTCTCTCTTCACTTTGACATATATATTTGAATTATTATCAACAATTTATGTAGTTATTTCAACTTGTAAAATAAATTATATCGCTCGATCTTTCTTGACGTCTTATCCTTTTACTGCTTAAAAAATTGTATACAACAGAACGAGGAGAATTAATTAAAAAAAAACGATTCTATTTTAAAATTTATTTCAAAAACATATTTTTAGCAGTTAAAATAGTAAAGATAAGTTAATAATGACGCCATGTAGAGCTTTAAAAAAGCAATAATGACGTAACGATATTAAGCTTTAAAACTGAAATGAAAATGGAAATAATTAAACGAAAACAAATTTAATTCAAATTGGGCTCGATAATCGTACATTATTCGTATAATGTCCCCGTAACGATTGCACCTATTGCGTCATTCAACTATAACTGGTGGCTGTTAGTCCTCAAGCATCTCTATAGACTTATGGAGCTGTGGATTCTGTATAAGTCACCTTTAAATAGACATATTCTGCCCACACAATCTAGATGCCCAAGAATTCATCTTCTCAGATTCCTAAGGGCCGCACAGTAACAGAAAAGATGCCCTATGGTTTCCTTTTCCTCCTCATCCTTAAAGCTAAAGCTACAGAAGTAGTTGTGCAGTATTCCCAGCCTCCTGACGCGTGTTTCCAAAGGCCTGCGCCCTGTTATAAATGACAGAGAAAATGTCCTGTGGTTTCCTCTTCTTCCTCGTCGTTAAAGCTGAAGCTACAGAAGTGGTTGTGCAGTATTCCCTGCCTCCTGACGCGTGTTTTTAAAGGCCTGCGCCCTGTTATAAATGACAGAGAAAATGTCCTGCGGTTTCCTCTTCTTCCTCGTCGTTAAAGCTGAAGCTACAGAAGTGGTTGTGCAGTATTTCCAGACTCCTGACGGGTGTTCCTAGAAGTCAGTACTCCGTTATAAATGCTATAAGATAGGTTCTGCATAGATTTGACGCAAATTGTGTTCTGCATATATCCAAGGGAGACAGATTTGTGTCATTATCACACTTTTCCTTTGGGAATTTGTTTACTCTTCTGCTGCAGAATGTCAGTCTCATATATGTCAGCTTTCTGTCAGCTTTATTCATACCTTGAGCTCATTCCCCATATCCATACTTGGTCATTACAACCCTTGTCAGGATTACGACCTAGTTTCTCACAGCACTTATAAGTGACGGGACCTACAGTTTAAAGTCGACTCCGAACAACAGATTTTTTGAGAAACTTTTCATGGCCAATTTATTTAGCCTCAGAGTTTTTGCCAGAAATCTGCTGAGAGGAAGTCGATCGAGTTTGAAGTCTGGTCTGGATTTCCCATATCCAGGAACCAAAATAAGGAGAAGCGTCGTATACCTACCTATCTTCTCTAAAGATGCTTGGCATATTTAGACAATTATTGACGAGGCGCTCACAGACGTTATGGACCGCTTTACTTACTTCATTTCATTCATTATTACAACGTTTAAGTCAGGATTGCAACTTAGTTTCTCCCACTAGCCATGTTTTAATTTTTATTCATGAATTTGTCATGATCGTTGCCATCCTCATAACATTTTTAAAACGCTTTTTCTGTTCTCCAAAGCAACCACTAAGCTCCAGTCCCATTAAATTGACTTGGTTTTGATTAAAAAGTCATACAACCCGTATACATTTTTAAAGTTGACAACCCAATTTAGGTCTTTTCCTCTCTGGCAACAATAAATAGAAATCGGTACCTTAGTAGTTCTAAATAAAAACTTTTATTTAAAAAAAAATTTGCCTGCCATTAAAGGGTTAATACGAAAATTCCAAAAAAATAAAACAAAACATAACAAAAGAATTCTTTACATCGTAATTAAATTCAATTACTTTTTACCATTTTAGGTGAAGGCCACGATCATCACGATCATGATCATTGTTCGCATGAATCCGACGCAACCGAATTGCTTACAACCACCACACCAGTTGCTGTCATAGTAAAGAGTTTGGTGACAACAACAACAAATTATCAATAGTTTTCTGTACAAGATAACTGTGATATATTTTTTAGTGTTAAGTTACGCAATAAATTTTTTATTTTTATTTTTATTTTTTTCTAAATTATTTTTATTTTATTTTTTTTATACTCTTATTTAATGAAATGTTACTAAATCAAATGTGTAACTACAAAAACAATAACAACAAAACATAAAAAAAATAAAAATACGCTGTCACTTCAGAGACGTAACGCTAAAACGAAAATAAAAAATAAAATAAATCGTATGTTTCATTATTTAAAAAACAAATAAAATAAAATAATTATTTTGTACTTATTTTTAATTTACGGTTAAATTAAATTTTATACATTTAAAAATCATATTTAAGTGCCATTTACGTTTAGAAATATTTTATTTCCGATTAAAATTAAAAAAAAAAATAAATTAAAATTAAGATAAATTCCTTAAGGAGAAAACTATTATAGTGTACTGTACAATTATAAAATATTTAAATAATAAAATAAAATTATAAACATAAATAATTCGTTTTCCATTGACTCTCTTGGAAGTATATTACCCTCATAAAGCACCCTCATCTTAGAGATTATTTTGTGAGCCTTATCTGTCTTAACTCGCGGATTATAGTACCTGTATACGGCGTTATCCTTGAGATACTATCGTATATTTTTGCTGATGGGTTGTTTCTACAGTAATGTCGGCTTCATAAATAAAGAGAACTTTTCTCTTCAATCGAAAGCCAGCAGTCCGAATTCTTTATTTATTTTACAAACTGAGCTAGGAGTCCAGCTCAGTTGTAAAGTCAACGTGTGTTTGATATCGGATACCGGCAATATAACACAGTAAATCTCAACAAAGCTAAAGGGTCCGCCAAATAACTTGGTGGACCCTTTATATGAAAGGCTCACGATAAATCATACTCTAAAAGAAATATTAGAGTCACAACTAGACATTGTTTTCTAGGTACTCACTCGAGACGCACTGATCTAGATTAAACGGCCAATAACTTCTGCAGAAGTTGTAGGAACGAGGAAATAGAAGAAACTGTTCTTCGCCTCTTGGATACATGTCCAGCGTTATGATGTAGCAGGAATTTAGGTATGTAGTAGGAATTTCACTGATCCCGCCAGAATGGACATTGAGACTCTAAATGCTTTCATCAAAAGATGTGAATGGTTCCAGTGTTAGGGGAAATGCAAGACTGCGTTACCACAATGGGCCTCAGGTGGAAAAATCTTTCCCTTCAATAAAGGTTCCTTACTAGTGAAGTTTTTGTGATATGTTTCAGCGAGTATGAATAGAAACTAAGGACTACGCAATAGCATCGTTAGTTTTCTCTAGTTAAGACGGCCATGGTCTAGTCTCAAAAACCTGACGCCAGTCATGCATAAAATTAACACACACAACACAAGTGGTGTGAGGAGCTAGGTTGTAATCCTGCCTGAATGGTTGTGATGACCAAATTATGTACATATATACGTAGTTAAGGCTACTAATAGCTACCACCTTTTTGTCAAATTTTCCTTGGTCCTAAAGGGATTAAAAAAATTGGTCTATTGGTTTAGTCCATCCACATGGATTGGACTCCTTAAAGTGAGTGTTCTAATAGCCATAACGACATCAGTTGCATGCTCAGGAATTTTTAAAATGTTCTACGAGAAAAACGTATGTATATAACATCGTAACCTCCATAGAAACTCAATCAAGATGGACTATGAAAAAAACAAAAACGTCAGAATAAATAAGTATCCCAAACAGGCCATGAGATCAAAATTGTCTCAATTATTGTTTATCAAACCTCTGTATCCCACCAATAGATTAGTTTTAAGAGGCCTGTCATTGCATGGCGATTGCATTTCCCAGCATAAATTGTCAAGTTTTGTATGCATGTCACGTATATATTAAATGACACCGCGCCCACAATTTCATTCGCATTTAAAATTGAATTACAGTGTTGTCGTTAATAAAGTTTTTCATTTTACTAACTTTATTTCTATACTCGGAATCCTTTTTAATACTTTTCCATAGTGTAGACACTACCTAAAGAAATATTTTCTTAACAAAAAATTGCCACGCCCATGCCAAAAATGCTATGTTGCAATAAGACCCCTTGCTTAGTTTTCACATGCTTTGTCGGCATACACCTAAATGCTGCTATAAAGTCGATAGCCCTATGGGAGCTATACTCTATACCCTGCTTAATTCAGTCTTACTTAATTGCTTAATTTGTTATTACAATCCTTTAGTCAGGATTACAACACAGTTTCTTACACCAATTGCATTGTGTGTGTTAATTTTAGATATGAGCGGGTGGGACCTACAGTTCAATATAGATTCCAAATGCTAGATTTGAGAAATTTTTCATGACACATTTATTTAACTCCCAGAATTTTTCACAGAAGTCTGCTCAGACCAAGTCCTCAGGCTTGGTCCAGGGTTTGCAGCACGAGCTTTCGTCTAATAAGTCAATACACTACCTGCTAGACTACGATGACTTCTTATTAATTCACTCTTATTTTGCTCATATCTTGGCCGCGATTTTAGCAGATCATTCTGCACTGCATTTTCTACCGCTCCCTGATGACTAGGTTAGAGGACGTGTACTTGTCGATTTATACAAGTACAGTACCCGGAGGTCGATTTAACCCATTGTACAAGCATGATGACTAGGTACCCAAATAATGTTCATCGTACCATATGTTGATAAATCCAAAATCCAGAACAATCCTACAATTTGTATTCCCAGTCGCCGATGCTCTAATTACCCGTCTAACTGTCTGTCAATACAAATTTTAAGATCCATTCGATCCAAACTATAGCAGGCCCAGCTTACGCACTTAAACAACGTTTTATGATTAGGTAGAGACAAGCAAGCATAGTCAATGACTGTCTTCTGATCTCTTGTTCTGTAATATAATTGCTGGGACAAGTCATATCACTGCACTTAGAAACTTTCGGGTATCAAACGGTCTCCGGTCTCCGGATGTTAGGTTTCAAGGATGTAATTGGGGATAATGCATTAAGCATTATGAATATATCTCTCCAGATTTATATATACATATATACTAGTGGTATGCTTTGTGGCTCAGGGTACTCCAGTCTTGCTTAGCCTGAAGACTGACCATAAGAGCCATTAGAGATCGCTGAACAGTAGAATCGTTTCCGGTAGACGTTGTCCTTATCATGCTGTTTATGCCCAAGCAGCACATTTTATGGTCAGAGATATGTGTTCATTGTTTGAATAAGCAGTACGAATTCAGTTCAGATGAAGTTGGATAAGATTGCATAAAACTAACAAGACGACATATTCCGACTGTGATCGAATTAAATATATGCGACTTGGTTATCCCTACGAAGAGATCGATTAAATACCTTGGGATTAGACTGGACTCGAAACTGACCTACTCAGAGCAGATAGAGTATGCAACAGCGAAAGCAGCTAGAATAACAACACAACTGAGTAGACTGTTGGCAAATACTGGAGGACCACTCCCAAGTAGGAAGAAGTTACTAATGGAGGCTGGAAATAGTATACTCCTTTATAACTCTGAAATCTGGGCTTCTACTTTGAAAACTCGAACCAGAGCTAAAAAACTACTATCTGCGCAGAGAATAGAAGCTTTACGGATCACATCCTAATAGCGTACAGTTCAACACAAGCCGCCTTAATAATAGCTGGAATGGTTTCCATAGACCTTCAAGCAATTGAGCGCCAGATGATTTTCAACGCTAGACAGAGCACGACTCAGTCGCAGAGCATAGAAACGATACAGCACAAAGTCTTCTTAAAATGGCAATCTCGCTGGGAAAATGATCAGCATAGAAGGTGGACATATAAACTGATTACAGAATTGCAAGTGTGGAAAAACAGAAAAAACGGCGAAGTAGACTACTATATAACCCAGATGCTAATCGGTCATGCATATTTCAGAGAGTACCTGCATCGCATGGGGAAATGCCTCGAGGCTGAAATCGGCATTATTAGTGCTACAAACGTCGTGCTAAAAATGACAAACAGCAGAGAAAACTGGAACGCAGTAAAACAATTTGTGCACTATGTCCTGCGAAGGAAAAAATATGACCTAGACGCAGTAGAATAAGAGAAGCGCGGAGCCTGGACGTAGGCTGATAATGATGGAACTGGCACAGGTACCAAAAAGGGGTCCACCTCGAAGTAATACAACCGTGGTTCCGAGGTGGAATGATACCCGGTGAGGAGGCAAGACGGATTTTTAGTCGGTATACCCAGTGGAAGAGTCCGACATACCATGTATGGTGATGACCTTCATGAATGCAGAAAGCATTTTCCCTCCATCCCGCGAAAAAAAAGTTGGATAAGATACAGTGGTTGGCATGTTTTATTAGAACAGCGGCAATGAGAACCCATACTACAGCCGGCGCTGGGCTCAAGTCTACCATAAGATTAAGAGAGGCATCGTGGTCTGACAAATCGAGTGCTGACAGCTTTGTCCTTAACTGTCTTCTAAGCTGAAACAAAAAAATGATTTTAGGAATGTGTCGAAGCGAGAATGAATGAAGCAATTTGGTGGCTAAATACTCTTTTAAGAAACGAACCGTTTTATATGGTATACGAATGGATCGAGTACAGATGAAATATTGCGACCCGATGGAAAAATTTGTGGGTGTGGTCTAAGCGTAGGAAGTCGCCGTAGTCTAGTAGGTAGTGTGTTGGCTTATTAGACGTAAAAGCCAGGGTTCGAGCCCCAGGACAGACATCAAGACAAAATAAAAAAAGTATTTCTACGGCAACTTCCTCTCAGCAGATTTCTGGCAAAAACTCTGAGAGTAAATAAAATTGCCATGAAAAAAGGTTCTCAAAAATCTGTCGTTCGGAGTCGACTTTAAACTGTAGGTCCCACCACTCATGTATAAAAATTAACACACACAACATAACTGGTGTGAGAAACTAGGACGTTGTAAAATGGGTCAATTCGACCTCCGGGTACTGTACTTGTCTTAATTGACAAGTACACGTCCTCTAACCTAATCTAACCTAAGCGGAAGTCTATGCCATAGAGAGATGTGTTAAGTTTGGATAGGAGATACAAATGACGAAATATAACAATGCTATCTGACAGACAGGTCATACTCGACTTCGGAATTGTCAATCAGCTGGGAAGGAGAAATATGGTTACCCTCTGCTAGATTCGTGGTCATTTGCGAATTCATGGCAATATGTGGGCAGATGTGGACGCCGCTCCCTATCTGTATAATAGGAAGAAATATTTGAAAAGTTATATTCGGCGAAAGGGGAGGTTGATAGAGACTAAAACTCTAAACTTTGGTTGGGTAATTACAATGAGAAAAAATTTTAAAACATGCATCACAACTACTCAGGAGTAACCTGAGGATAGTGGCAAGCCTTTTTCCAAACACTGTAGCCTCAAAGAACACATAAACAGAATATGGATTGCCAGAAGTCCAATATACAGATTTTGTGATGATAAGAATGAGTCATCGGGACGCATACGTTGCACATGCGTTCATTAGCAATGAAGGTGTTGCAAATTCTATGCAGGCAGCTATCTTTACTGATACTGAACAAAACCCTGAAATTTTTTAGAGCAATAGGATTGCAATAGAAATTATAGGAATGTACAGATTGTAAACAGTGGAATAATTCTTCTATACGACTATATTATCGTCACTACCAAGTAACTGCAGTAAAATCATCGCTGAAGTAAAATCATTGCGCTAGTGCGCTTAATAAAATTTCACTCAGTGTATATATAACATTTAGCCCAGTAAATAAATTAGAACGAATTCTTTCTTACTTTTATTATTTGGTTTTTTTATTTTATAATTTTATTAAATTTACACTTTTCTACACGTTTTGATGTTTCAAGCAAAAAAAAAATTTTTTTTTTTAATTTTTTTTATATTCTGATCACGTTTTTTTGCGGGTTTATGAATTTGTTTTTGTAGTTTTCTTTCCATCCGTTTGGGTTTGTTTTTATTATTTTATTATATTTTGTTTATGAGATATCAGTCTTTATTGTTATATTTGTTTAATACATTTTTTTTTGTTTTAATGTTTCATTCAAGTGCCACAAACAATTATTTGAAATAATTTAAATTAATTGAAGTCTTTTAATATAGCATTTACGAGTTATCGCTGAGGTAATGTAGGAAATGTAGCGAAAATCTGCTTAGTATAGTTTAGTTTACTTTAGCTAAGTAGAAAGTAAATATTTTGCAAAGAAGCTAGGCTAGGTTTTCGAGTTATAGTCGCTTTTGTTGCAATACATTGTCTAAAAGTAAAACGATGTTTTTAAATGGCCTTTAAATACTTTAATTAATTAATTTCAGTCATGTTTTCTCTATACGTTCAATAGTTTTTGAGTTATCAACTAAAAATTTATTTTATAAGCTTGGCTTCAAAAAATATAGCTTGTATATGTAGAATATTAAAATTTCGTATTAAAATATATGATTTCTGGTATTTTGTTAAAGTTTTCGAGTTATCACGCATAGATTTCCGTTTATTGTACTTAAAATTAAATCCGCTTTCAATCTACTGCCAACTTCATGATAAAAATATAAATTTTCTGTTAATAGTTGACAAATCAGTTGTGCTGGCAAACAACCTTCAAATGGTTTTTGAGTTATCAGCTCAGATTTATTTTTAATTTCTGGCTTAGCAGCCCATAGACGTTTTTATATGTATCGTTTGTGTGAAAGGAATTTTAAAACCCTTTAAAAGAAATAATGTTTTTGGTTTTCGAGTTATCAAAAGTAAATTGGTGATCAAGACACGTGACTATCTATGCACCTATCAATAGCACTGTTGTTTACATACCCCCTATCAAACGCGAATACCGTAAATCAAGATAGACTTCTTCACGATCTGATAGAACCCATAAAGCCTAACTCTACTATAACAAAATAATGTTAAATTTTCAAGATATCAAGTTTTATTCACATGGGAATATCGAAAAAAGAAGTCGCCGTAGTCTAGTAGGTAGATAGGGTGTTGACTGTGAGGCCACGGTACAAAACCCTGTTCAAAGATCTCCAACGAAACAAAATATATCTTAAGCGACTGCCTCTCAGCAGATTTCTGGCAAAAACTCTGAGAGTAAATAAAATTGTCATGAAAAAAAGTTTCTCAAAAATCTGTCGTTCGGAGTCGACTTTAAACTGTAGGTCCCGCCACCTATATATAAAATTAACACACACAACATGGGTGGTGTGAAAAGCTAGGTTGTAACCCTGACTAAAGGGTTGCAATGACGAATTATGTATGTATGTATGTATGTATATGAAAAAAAGAACGGATTTAATTTAAAAGAACTACTGTATTGGTAGCCTTATTAAGATTCTTCACTCAAAAAGGCAAACCCGTTAAGTCTACTTATATTTTTTAAAACAATTCTCTTTAAAGTTCCCCCAGATATTCAAATTCTTCTAAAAAATCAAATATGCCTGCCTTTTTTGGATACCGCAGAACAAAGAAGAACGAACAACTAATCACCGATAACGAATTCTTCAAAAAAAATTGAAAAAAAATACCGGATGCTTAAATATTTCCCATAACCATCTATGCTGATCATAATTCAACAATCATCATTCACGTTCACCAAAAAAAAAAAACAAATTATTAATAAAAAATTTTAAAAAAACCAAAAGACCGTAAAATAAAAACCCCTTTTAAACAAACAAATTTGTGTATATTTTAATGAACATCTGTTTTGTCTTTTGTACGCAAATTCTAGTCATCTTTTGTTTAAAAAATGTTAATTTTTTTATATAACGTTTATTAAATCTGCAGATACCAAGGTCATAATAGCATTTAAAGTAATTTAAATTTCAATTAGTTTCTATTAACATAACGAATGTTTAATGTTCAAAGCCTATTTACTTTAAATATTTTCAGCCTAAAGGCAGGCTTTATATTTTTGAATTTCGTCGTTTAGTAACAGTCAAATCTTGAGTGAACGTATACAACAGTTATCAATATACACCACAAACGAAATGAAACTTAATAAAAAAAAAAACACTATAAGCAGCATGTTAAGTTAACAGCACAAAAGTGTTTCATTTCCAGTGTGTTTGTGTTATCGATTAACATGAGTAAAAAGCATTACTTTTCACCGTCAATTTGCAAAGATGTTGTATTTATCTGCTACGTATTGAATAAAACTGAAAAATCAATACCGTTAGATGTTTCTTTCTCATTTTGTTCCTCCAAATCAATCAACAGACTTTTATGCGTACATATACTCCCCAACTCCATCCACATCATATAAGGGTGTTTTTAAACATAAGAGATTATAGCAAATTTAGGCATAAAAGGAAATGAAGCGTGGACTACCGGAAATTTTCAGAAAAACCTAAAGTATTCTTTCATATCTTTTCAGCCAATAACATTTATGTACACCATGTGTGATTCTGTAATAGTTAGGTTTACGGAGAGACTTTTCTTATCTGCAAATGACTTTTTCAGAGGTTATAAATTGGTTAGTTCTGGAAAATCCTTTTATATTACTCTTGACTCTGCCTAATTGAGCTTAGATTTAAAAAAATCGCATTCACTCCTATCCTAATTATAATGGCGCCATTTTTTGTTAAATTTTAAGCCACCACTTTTTAAGAGAATTGGAAAAAATTGATCAAGTAAACTTGATGTGTATAAACACCGCAGACATTTGTAAACATTAGCATTTTGTACAGAAATTTTTTAAATTCAGCTCTCTCTGGAACATTTCAAAAAGTAAACACTGTTTGTTAGAAAAACTCTGCTAACTTCACCACTTGGCGGAGAAATCAACAGACGGTGAATAAAGAAAATGCCAAAAACAGCTGTGATGCCATGCACGTTTACCAACAAAAAGCAAAACAAATAAAATGACGGCGACGTCGCCGTCGCACTGAACAGCCTGCACGTATTGTTTTTACCACAAAGCAGGCATTGCAAGAAGAGCTTCTTCCTTTTCTCTTTTATTGTATTGAATTGGAACGAATTCAATTAAATTTTTTTGATATTGGCATATAACAGAGAGCACATACATACGTATAGATCATGGTATAAGAAATATACCATGCGTATAGATAAATGAATTGAAATTAAATCGGAATAAGAAATAAAAACGAAAGAAAAATCATTTTAGAAATTAAGCAACAAGACCAGGGATATTTTAAATTATATTTTGTTTTAATTTCCCAGTTTTATACAACAACAAAAAAGTAAAGAAAGTAGTTAAACAAACATCTTTGGAAGACTCCAGCAAACCTGTATAGCAGACCAATTGGAATTTAGAAAAAGAGAAGAAAAAGTATAAATTTTTATAACCAAAAAAAAAAAAAGGTAAGTTTAATTCTTTAATAAAAGTTTTGTGTTTGTTTTAATTGTTTAAACGGAAACCTTAAGGAGAATGTATAAAAATGAAAGCAAGAAGGGCATGATGTAATTTTAGGCAACAATAGCATTAGCGAAGGTGTTTCTGCTTTTTCACAACAAATGCCATTAAAGAGGCCGGTAATACACATAATGCAGAGGGCAGAGGCATAGCACTACGTAACATGTGATTTCATTGTGGGAAAAACACAAAATTTGTTTAAATATTGCAGTGCTTCTAGTTGTTTTGTTTCTTTTTTGTGTTTATCAACAAAAAAAAGAGTTTATTTTAGACTTTTTTTCTCCGTGGAAAGTGGCGTGTTCTTTTTATTTTTAAGCATATGGAGAGATTTGGCCCCCCTCCTAATTAGTGGTACACATAGTTTTTAACATTTCATTTGTTTTCATTCATCATTATGTGTTTCCATCTGTTGCAATAACAACAAACAATTTATACCTCAAATACAAATGGAATGGAATGAGTTGAGTTGATTATTATAAAATTGCTGAGGTATTCTAAAAGCACGCCATATCTTATACAAACAAACACGCGTCGAAATACAAACGTGCACTTTGCACTTGAAATCAGAACTATGGGTTGTAAGCTTTTGTTTTTTTTAGTCTGTATGACTAACACAGGCAGTCAGTCAGTCAATGAACTGATTGAATATGAATAATTCTTTAAGTAATTGTAATAAGTGAAAGACATCCGCAGTGATGGATGAAGACTTATGTATGTTATGTTGTGTAATATAAAGCAATTTTCTTTGCTTTACCAGCTAAGCTGGTAATCGTTACACTGTGTGAGTCCCTAAGATGATAGGGTTGCTATCTGTCGTTGCCTAAAAACAACGGATTTTCTATTACAAAATTCTATAATTACGTCCACCTCTTTCCCAAGGGATAATGCTGACAGAAAATCCTAGGGGACCAAAGCTAAATTTTTAAATTACGAATCAGTATATTTAGGCATTGTATTGAAGCATTTTAACAAAGCAACCTTACACACATAAATAATTGCAACCCTTCAGTTAGGATTACGACCTAGCTTCGCACACCACCTATGTTGTGTATTAATTTTACACATGAGTGGAGGAACCTACAGTTGAAGTCGACAATTTTATTCACTCTTTGAGTTTTTGCCAGAAATATTCAGAAAGTCAGTCGCCGAAGATATATTTTTTCTTATTTTCGTTTTGATGAAAACGGTATGAACCGTAGCCTTACGTCTAATAAGCCAACACACTACGTACTAGGCTACGGCGACTACATAGTCACCTTAAAAAGTATTAATTTTAGGTCGAATAACTGAAATGCTTAATACTTGTTGCCGTTGTAGTTGTTGTTGTTGTAGCAGCACTATTGTATTTGAAAATAATTCCCTGGAGGACAAACTTCCGAATGGCGCAGCTTTCGCTAATTTGACAATTCTTTGCCATTTTGTAATCGAATCATTCCGAAGCTTAAATACGATTGTCGTAGAAAGACAGTACTCGTCGCATGTCTCTTACAAAATCACTAATTACGTATTAGCCTTTATATATTATAGCACAGTGGCTAGAAACTTCCGAATTTACAGGAGTGTTTTTTTATTGTGTTATCTGTTACCATTTCGCTGGTAGTGATCCCTTTTTTTAAACATTTTTCAATTTCTGAGCGAGCTGGGTTCCCAAGAGGCCACTCAATTGCTTTCTTGTCAATATTCGGCTAACAAAAGATTACTTTATGGCTAAACCTCTGCCCACAAGCCTTAAGTTTTTTACATTATCTCTTAAACGTAATGATCTACATGTAAGAAGATGATTGCTTTTGAAGCCTTACATTCCAATAAATTCTCTTTTATTATATTCGACAACACAACACTGCAGTAAAGTTGAGTATTGGAAACCATTAAATAAGCTCTTGTGTATTTGAAGGTTAAAGTGGTAAAAGAAAGAGTGGTAACAGTATTTTTTGCGGAGACAGTAAGGAAAAAAAGTGCTTATTTTACCCAATTTGCAATGTACATGTTATAGAGTACTGGGATTTCTGCTTTGCATTTGGAATTTTTCTCCAACATTTCCACTGAGCGTGGTTAGTTAGTCAGATGTTTATAAACGTAGACAGAGGTATGTCAACATATTTTCTGCGCACTCCTTTTTTATAGAAAACTATAGGAGGATTCATGTCCGACACCCATTTTCAAAATAAGGAACTAAATTTGTATTCCAAATGTAACTTTGAACGTAGTTAGTTAGGCAGATGTCTATAAGCGTAGAGGTAAAATTTTTCTTTTCTCACTCCTTTTTTTTATAGAAAATTATAGAAGATAAAATACACGTATCGGGTTCTTGTGTAACATAACCTCACAGTAACCTTTAAACACTCATTAGCCGATAAATTCCTTAAAAAAAATTTAACTTGATAAATAAGCTTACAATCGAGAACAAAAATAATTTCATTGCGTGAAGATGTATGAGAAAATATAACTGCTCTAACGATTGTTAAGCCAACCAAGTAGCTTTAAATGCCTACAATTTGGGAAATAGAATGCCAATGGTAAAAGAAAACCAAAAATTCATTCCATGTAGAAATTATGAAACTATTTTAATGATATACATTATGTTTGTGGTTCCACATCAATATTCTTAGATTATACAATAATCTTCCAATAATAAAATTATTGTTTAAACAAATTATTCAAAACTTGAATAATGTTGAAGTTTTTTTTTAAATTATGCAAATAATTTATAAACTTAGCCCTGTTGTAAACTATATATGTATATATTGTACATATTTGCTTATCAAATGACCGAATGAAGTATTTTTATTAACTTTTTAGAAGTCCAAAAGCTTGTACGAATAAAACGATAAACTATATAATAAAACGATAAACTTTAATCTTAAAAATAAATACCTAATAAGAGGGAAATTTCGGAAATGTGACATTTGATAAAAAAAATAAAGACTTTTAATTAAATTTACCGATAAACCTTGTGCGAATTTAAGCATATTTTTTATGCAATTCGATAAGCGATGGTCTTTTTTTTTTTGTTGATTGTATGTTGCATGCATGACTGCTTAGGTAGATATTGCGTTTTTGGAGACCTTCTGAATTTTTGTTAAGACATTTTGGTAGTAAAGGTACATAGATTGTATTTGGGTTAAAATTTATTTTGAATACTATTATTTATTTCTTAATTTATTTATTAATGTACCTAAAAAGACAATTATAAGGAAGTCTATTGTAATAACAATGTTTTCAATTGCAAGATGGGATCATAACACTTGATTTACAACTGAAAAGTGTTAAAGATTTCATATTTTGCATAATTTTTATGAGAACACTATTGTTTACATAACAAATTTGAACAAAAGTTGGCAACATACTTCTAATTTATTAAAAAAAAAATTACTTATTTTAGACAAATACTGTCTATTTCACCTTTGCAGAACGATAAAAATCGTAAAAAAAAATTTTAATAATAAAAGATTAAACGGAGGCAATATTGTTTGGCTTTTAAAAAAAGGAAAAAAAAAACAATTCAAAGAAATAAATAAAACTAGAAAAATAAACGAATATGTATGGTTCCATAGGTGAGCGTAATGTTTACAATATTTCGTATAATCGAAGACTTTTTTGAATTTATAATGTTTAGTTACACACACACCAGAAGAGATTCTTCTTTTAATTTATTCAACCTGTTATACATTGTGCGCTTTGCTTTTGTGAGTGAGTGTAAATTAAAAAAAATTGTTATTCGACGAAATTAAAGTATATTTAGTTGTCTGTCAGAAGCTAAAGTGATTTGTAGCTAAACGGTTGGCCATCGAACGCAAGTTAATTAATTGGGAAAAATATTCGAAAAAAAAATTTAAGCAGCGGTAAGATATATCAAAAAAAGCAATTTGTGCAACAAGGTGTTAAAACAAATTAGAAATTATCCTGACCGTTATAGAAATTAAAAAAAAACTGGATTATTTGCCATGAAGTAGTGCCTATTTTTGTAAATGCTTTTCAAAATTTTTAAATATTTGTAAGACACTTACAAAGAACTTGTTTTCCTAATGTCTGTTGTGGCTAACGTGTATTATTTTTAACACACTATATTTAGTGCTTTAAACAAAATTACCATAAAGCTAGTTAAAACAGTTTGCTTTTATATCAATAAACGTGGAAAAAACGTTACTGATAACGTTTATAGAATCTAATAAAGTTAATAAACTTTTAACATTAAACTTGGCACAAAAGAATTTAAAAGTTTTGCAATAAAAAAGAAAAAGAAAAGAGAAAGTGAGATATTTTTGAAACACTTGAGAAAGTCATTAAATAATGGATTCTTCTAAGCCTGCAATCTTATTCTATAAGAAAAACGATTACAGACCCCACATAATTTCTGTAAGGTTTACAAATTGGATGGAATTCTATCAAACAAACATTCATACAGTATCCCAACTATACTCCAGAGATTAGCAAGGTCATCATACTAAATACTTTCGCCGCCATATAAATTGGAAATTCTTTCAGTTATTATAATTACCATAAAAATTCGGAACGGAAGTTTCTGCTTTCCTTATGGACTCATCGGGAAATGGTAGAGTCGCTAGTAGGATGAAATCAAGGTGCTACGTAGATGGAAGTCTTTGGTCATTAGTCAGCGATGGTAGAACTGACTTCCTGCTGAGACTCTGTAAGCTCAATGTGATACTAGTAAGTGGATTCCTTACTGGACATTGTGATGTCAGGTCTAGAGTATATTTTAGCCAGTTTTCATCCGGGTGTGTAAAAGTTAGAAAGGATGGGAAACGATAAAGGATTGCGATATTGTGAAATTGTTTCTTTGAGGATATAAACTCTTTATCGGAAGTCGATATTCAAGTTTATAATGGGATTGAAGTCGCCGTGGTGTAGTAGGTAGTGTGTTGGCTTACTATTCGTAAAAGCCCGGGTTCGTATCCCAGGTCAGACATCAAAAATGAAATATGAAAAATAAAATATTTCTTCGGCGACTTCCTCTCAGCAGATTTCTGGCAAAAACTCTGAGAGTAAAATAAAACCTGCCATGAAAAAGTTTCTCAAAATTCTGTCGTTCGGAGTCGACGTTAAACTGTAGGTCCCGCCACTCACGTATAAAATTAACGCACACAACATGAGTGGTGTGAGAAGCTAGGCCGTAATCCTGACTGAAGGGTTGTAATGGCCAATTATGTATGTATGTAATGGGATTAAACTGGCTGAGAGGTATATATTTATCCTCGTCTACCTAACCCTTCAGTTTTATTTTCTGCACTGCCCTATAGCCTGAGATAGTGTGTAACTGAGAGCTTAATTAATCCGCTTAGATATCTGCATTACTTTCTATCTCGTTTCGTACACAATTGGTTCCATGACAGTTGAGAAATATGTTTTTAAAAACTTATTAGAAATATAGTTCCTACTTAAGTTTCATCATCATAGTTTATATGTTCATATTTATTACTAATATTTTTATTTCATTGAAACACTCCCCGATTTTTGAGTTTTTTCTTTTTTCTCTTTCTTCTGACAGCATAAATTCCAAGCCATCTTAGTGACAGACTCAGTTTTTTTTTCTTTTCTTAAAAACTGGTTTCTTAATTTTACTCTCTTAATCAAAGCCAAGAAGAGGACACATTGTCATGCAATTTTCATTTCAATGACCTAAATTTATTAAAGAAAAAAAATATTTTTTGTTTAAACAATTAACACTCAGTAATAATAAAAAAACTTTGGCTTTACATTAAAGCAAAATGAAATATTTAATCGTATTAAAACAAACAACGATAGTTTTCGTTACGGCAATAATACAACAGGAAAAATATTTTACAATTAATTTTTTAAAAAAATTTAATTTACTTTAGAGTGACTAACAACAAAAGTGATTAGAAATCAAATTGTTGGCATCAATTAAACCTATAGATTCATACCATTGATATTCCATTCAAGCCCCCATATAGACAACAGCTTGAATGTAATGCCTTAATGCTGATAGTATTTATTATTAATAATAATAAAAACTATAATATTATATGTATGTATGTTTGTATATTTAAATGTATTGTTTGTTTATATCTCTGTTTTTATTGCCACTCCATAACGTTTGTTGTACGTTCCACATGTAGTGATGATCTTCAATGTTTAACGGAGAAAGTTTTTTTTCTTTTTTTAATTCATACACATACATACATACGTTATACGATTTCGAACATGTTTAGTTCGTGCTTTAATATAAGCCAGTGTTTCTCAATAAGCGTTATTCTAAATTCAACTTAAATTCATAAATATTTTAAAGATTTTCTTAGTGCTGGTACAGAGAAAATGAAAATTTAAGCGCCACTGCTTAACTGTGTAGTAGTTTTATATATTTTTGTTGTTCACAATCAGACAACAACAAGTTTATTTTTATGATTCTATAAGATATCAATGAAAATAAATTATTATCATTAAAGCCCTAAATTCAATCTATTAAACGACAGACTTGTAGCTCAACTTAAATTCCATATTCCGTACAAGTTTTATAATCTCCTTCGTTTCAATATCGTTATTCGAACATCTCTCTTTGTTTGCTTGGATTGTTATGAGCGTATGTTTAAACGAAAATCGCCTTTAAACAACAATTTTTTGTTAATTTTCTTTTATTTCAGTTTAAACACTCGCTATAAACGGACGTAATTTTTTTGGTTTCCGCAGTGGTAATTTATCTTTTTTAGTTGTTTTTCTTTGTTTTCACTTTTAGTATTGATTAGGCCTAAATTTTAAATATAACTTTTCTTAACAAAAAAAGTGAAAGCTTTTTTATTATGTTGTTGATTAAAAAAAAACAAAAGAAGAAAATTTTAAATTTAAAAAATTGTTAAATGTTTAAACGTGTAACTAATTATTCGAAAAGTGTTAAAAATTAAAAGTTTAAAACATTCTTAAGATTGTTTATTTATTTGAAAAACATTTTTTCTTGTTTTTGTATTAAAATAAGGACTTCTTTAAATGAACAAAGATTTGAAAGAAATTCGTATGAATATAGTTTTTATTTAAAGTCAATAAAAAGAAAAAGAAATCTAGAAAGTGGAACGTGCTGAAATTTAAAGAAACGTGCAACTGGAAATTTTTAACAGAAATATTTCGAAATTAAAACCTTTAATAATGTGCTCTTGGCTTCTGTTTTATTCTGAAAATTTATATTTCATAGTTATTGTGCACAAGCACGTATAATTTATTTATAAATGCTAATTAAATTGCATAATTAATAAATAATTTCAGGATAAGAGTCGGCTTCCAAAGTTTTAGCAACTACATGTTGCAGCAGCAGAAAAAAAAACGGATAAAAGACAAAATGTTCAAGTTTTACTATGTTTCATTGCATATGATTTAAAAACAAAGTGTTAAAGTATAACTCTTACACAATGAACAGATGGTCCCTTAAGGGCAAAAGAGTTACAACATTTTGAATCAAAGTTTACTAAATAATTTAATGTAAAAAGCTTTGAAAAAACCGCCCGAAACAATCAATCAATGTTGGCTGGCGAATTATACACAAATTTCGTAATGAATTTAAGAAAGAATGAAAAAGATTTTTTTAAGTAATTTCGATATTTTCGCTGTGGTATTTATAATGGACGTATCTACTACACTAGTCGACGTAGTCTAGTAGTTAGTGTGTTGGCTTATAGACGGGGTTCAAACCCCAGGTCAGACATCTCCAACAAAACCGAAATATGAAAAAATGTTTCTTCGGCGACTTTCTCAGCAGATTTCTGGCAAAAACTCTGCAAGTAAATAAAATTGTCATAAAAAGTTTCTCAAAAATCTGTCGTTCGGAGTCGACTTTAAACTGTAGGTCCCGCCACTTATGTATAAAATTAACACATACAACATAGGTGGTGTGAGAAACTAGGTCATAATCCTGACTGCAATTTTTCAGTGATTATTTTCAATGTGTAGATTATCCAAGTTCATTTGGGCTTTTTTTAGTTTACATTCATTGCTATTAAGCTTTACAAAAGGAAGTATTTGTTTGTTAAAGAGAATTTTTGTGGTACTGTTCTTTGTTCTGCAGATTTTGTAGAGTGGTTGGAAAACTATTTGGTGCACTGAACTGACCATCTTCGTTTATTTTATGACTCCATTGAGTTCGAGTAGACATACGTATGTATGTTAGGGGAATAGTTTCGTTTTGAGGGTATTTAAGGCCTTCTTTTGCCGCGTAACGAACAAAATATTGACGTTTATGTGTGTAGCTATGGCGATGAGCAGAAATCAATATCATTGAGTCCATAAAGATTAATTGCAGCTAATAACTTTGTATTAGTTATGTGAAAAAGTTCCTGCAAAAAAATGTAAATTTTTTCAACAGATTTTTCCAATAGATTTTTTGTACAATGGATCAATTCGACTTAATTGTCAAGTACACGTCCTCTAACCTAACCTAAATCCAATAGAAACCGAGAAAGTATGGCACTGTCACCGTCACTACTTTAAAACAAGTTGCCGTCAATAATACTTTTTTGCCAAGAATGAGACAAGGTGGCATCAGCTCATATTTAAGCAACGTGTAAAGCATTTCGCACAGACTCAGCTAAATGTGACTAAAGTGCTTAGCATCAATTAAACCTAAACTAACAATTTTTTAACAAAAAAGTTCGAAAGCCGAACCCCTGTATTTATATGATTTATTTATCATCAAGAAATTGTCCAGTAAATAACCCAACAATATGGTTTCAATAATATTGAAAATTTAAAAGATTTGCTTGACATTCATCGGCTTTAAAAAATCTTTTAAAGTAACGAAATTTATTTTCCTGTTAAATTTATTGTTTAATATACCTCTTTCAATAATAAATCAATCTTTAAACATTCTGTAATATCACGTGGTATCACAACAAAGTGTTTAAAATAAACTTAATACTGCAACAAAAACATGTTTCTATACCAAGTAAGCCTGGCTTTCTTGTAGCACAAAATTGTTTCTAAACATTGGCCACAAGTTACATTTTTTGTTGCTTGAAAATATAAACATTCGCAGTTCTTTATTTAATTTGGCTTCTCTTCAATTTAATTTCTGTTAAAATATGAACCTGACAGCCGTTTAAATGTTTTTTTTTAACAATTTTTGTACATTTTATTTCTTTGCAGCAATTTTTTTTATTTACTACCTCCTCTCCCCCCTCAACTTTAAATTAAAAACAAAAAACCTTTTTAACGTTTAATAAACAATAAAACAATCATCATCAATAATATACTAAAAATGTGGCCTGAAAACGTTGGTATATTAGCCATTGAGGTTTTATTTCCCTCACAGTATGTGGATCAAACAGAATTGGAACAATTTGATAGTGCCTCTGCCGGTAAATATACCATTGGTTTGGGTCAAGCCAAAATGGGTTTCTGTTCCGATCGTGAAGATATCAACTCGCTGTGTCTGACAGTAGTAACACGTCTTATGGAAAGACATCAGATCAAAGCCAATGATATTGGACGCCTGGAGGTAGGCACTGAAACGATTGTGGACAAATCAAAATCAGTTAAATCGGTACTGATGCAATTGTTTGCCGATAGCGGTAATACCGATATTGAAGGTATCGATACTACAAATGCCTGTTATGGTGGTACTGCAGCTTTATTTAATTCAATCAATTGGATTGAATCTTCCTCTTGGGATGGCCGTTTAGCCTTAGCTGTTTGTGGAGATATTGCTGTATATGCAAAGGGTGCTGCACGGCCGACAGGTGGTGCTGGCGCTATCGCTATGTTAGTGGGACCAAATGCTCCTTTAGTGTTTGAACGTGGTCTACGGGCTACACATATGGAACATGCTTATGATTTCTACAAACCAGATTTAAGTTCTGAATATCCCACAGTAGATGGCAAACTATCTATACAATGCTACCTATCAGCCTTAGATACCTGCTATCAATTGTATCGCAAGAAATTCGAAAAACTAAATCCCTCTGCAGAAAAGCAAGGTTTGGAAAATTTCGATGCCATACTTTTCCATACGCCTTTCTGCAAATTAGTACAAAAATCTGTGGCCAGATTAGTGTTCAACGATTTCCTGTTAACCAACGATGAGACTAAGAGAGCCAAAAATTATCCCGGCTTGGATAAATTCAACAATGCCACCTTGGCTGGCACCTATTTTGATCGCGACGTTGAGAAGGCATTTATGACACAATACGCCAATGTTTTTGAAACAAAAACTAAGAAATCTCTACTATTGGCCAATCAAGTTGGTAATATGTATACACCCTCTGTCTATTCGGGCCTAGTGTCACTGCTGGTCAATGAAACACCCGAAAATTTGGTGGGCAAACGTATTGGTGTCTTTTCATATGGCTCCGGCTTAGCCGCCTCCATGTACTCGATTAAAGTGACCTCAAACGCGGAAGTCTTCCAAAAGTTTAACGAAAAACTAAATTATGTATTACCATTGCTGAACTCGCGCGAAAAGGTGGAACCACAAGTTTTCTCCGATCTAATGGAGGTGAGAGAGAAAAATAATCATGCTGCACCTTATACACCAACGGGTAGCATTAGCGCCTTATTCCCCGGCACCTACTACCTCAAGAGTGTAGACGAAATGCATAGACGTACTTATGAACGCACACCTACCATTTCAAATGGTGTACACTAAAGGATCCTTGAAGACAAGATCGCCAACGACAAAACAAACAAAGCGTTTAAAATTAGCTTTACAGTAAACAGCAAACAATATTGTTTTCAAAAGGCGTTTGAAAAGATATGAAAGGCGAGGCAAAACATAAAGAATTATTAGTTAAACTAGTACTTAATATACGAATATTCTTAACTTAAAAGCGTTTCTCTTAATGCTGCCTCCCGATTTTCAAATGTCTTTTGCAGACGATAGCATAGTTTTTTAAGTAAAATAAACAAGTTTTTTATATAAAACTTAAAGTTTTGTAGGATAAAATAAACAAATTTTATTAGTTAAAGATTCTTTGAAAAAAAAGAAAGAAAAGAAAAGGAAAACTTTAGTTTAGATTTTTATGATTGATTTTGTTCGGTTGTATGTTAGAAAATTTCTTTTTTTATATAAAAATAAACAATAAATATAATTTATTTTCAAAATATAATGGATTTGTTTTCTATAAGAAACATTTAAAAATGAAATAAAGGAAGTTTTAAACTTTATTAAGTATAAAACAAAAACATAAAACTTTGACAATAATTTCTATTGACGATTTATTCCGAACAACTACTTGAATATTGTTTCCTAAAAACCATATATAATGTTTTTTTTTTTTGTTTTTAAAAGACGCCTCTTTTTATTAAAACAAAATAATATTAAAATATTGCATTGTCCTTTCTATTCATCACTGCTTGAGCTTAATAATTACTTGTAAATTGTAAAAGTAAAATCAAATTTTATACAAAAATTTTATAACTGAATATGAGATATGATAATAAACTATTAAATAAGTATATACAATATGTTCATAATTAACGTAACATAACATAATGTAATGAATGACTTTTTATTTTATTGATAAACCATTTTTCTTTTTTCAATTTTTAAGTTACAAAACTAAACAACCTTAAAAAAACTTTTATCATACCTAAAAATTAATATATCACGGATTCTATTTATGAAAATAATGAAATTATGTTAGTGAATCAAAACATAATGTAAACAACAAATTTTCTTTTGTTAATATATATATATATATAAAATATAAATATTTAAAATAAAATAAAACAAAAACTTTATGTTTAGTCACAAATATCAATGAAATGTTTCATTTTCCATTGTTAAATATAAACCAAAAGTCCTTGCTATTATTAATGAAAGCTTGATTGTTTTACGTGTAAAAATTTGTTTATAATTATTTTTGTTTTAACTCACCAAGTATTTACTTTTTTTTTCTTAAGAAAATAAACACTTTTATTGAATACAAAGATGTTTCAAAGAATTCTCTTGCAAACAAAACACTTTTCTTAAGTAAACAAATTTCTAAATAATGAATGTACTCTGTTATTCACATAATAATAATTACGATAAGTAAAATTAATTTACAAAATTATTGCAAATATTTTTTTTAAGATTTCGATTCATGAACATCATGGCATATTTATATCAGGTAGGAGTAAGTCAACAGCTGACGAGTCTTAAAATGTCAAAATTTTGTTGTTTTTTTAGTGTTTTGGAACCATTTTTATAAATTTTTTTAACATTTCTCTTTCTATTGTTATTCGTCAGTCAGTTATGAAGCTGTTTTTGACATTCCGTGTACTCTTTAACAAAAACAAAATGCCTGTTGTTTTTGCATTGTTGTACTTGTTGTATTCTTGCGGTTACCTCTTATGAATATGCCTTGATGAACATTTTACAAATTTTTGTTTGCATCAGTCAGAGTTTCGGTATTGCCAGATGTAACAAAACTAACGTTAATCTTCATAAACAAAATTTTTGAATGTCATGTTATGGTACGATGCCATATTGAAACTTATACTTCATTATGGTGCTTTGGCTTTTTTGCGCCTTAATATTCTGAAAGCGAAGTAAAACCCACCGTATAAACAGTATCGAAACCATTAACGTTTGACAAACGCTCATAGCAGCAAATTACTAGCCAATTTAGAGGGAGAAAAAAATGTTATAATGTTTTGCGAATCAAATGTGTTAGAAGCAACAGATATACAGAGTGAAAACTGGCGGATAAAGCAGAAAAATTAAATGTAAATAAACACTTATTTTGTGTTAAAAAAGGGAAAATTTAGAATATTTTTTAATTTCTTCAATGAAAAGTTTAAAGATTCTTAAATATTTAAATATTAATCGAAATGTGTGTGATTTTCGGTCGCAATGAATAAAGTTTCTTGTGCAAGAGATTATTAAGAAGCTAAATATTACAAGATCAAAATAAGACGTACTGCTCATAAAAAATTTTTCTTGCTGAAAGTTGCCAATATTTTTTAATTTCTTGAAAGGAAAAGTTAAAAATTATTATTGTTATTAGTTGTTTTTATTATTTATTAATAGTTTTACACAAAAATTACATTTTTTATTAACTCTCGCCAATATAAAAAAACCCACCCCAAAACCTAAAAAAAAACATAAATAAACAAAACAGACAATCAGAAAGGGACAGAAATACTTTTTGGTAATATTTTCTGTCCCTTTCATAATTCGCTGGTAAACGTCAAAATTGCGTTTCGATACTGTTTATACGGTGGTAAAACCATGCTGCAGTAAGCCTGGGAAAAGGGCTGGATACTGCTGGTTTCGAATTTGCTGAACAGAAAACTGTAGCGGTACTGATAAGTGCGCATAGACGGAAACAAAAATTTAAACTGTGCGTTGGTGTACACGTAATAATTTCACAGGACGCGATAAAGTATCGTGACGCATAGATTGATGGCAGTTTGACCATTTCACAATAATTAGTGTTAAGCCTGAAGATACAAATTGCGAGCACACGGCTTAATTTTGGTGGTTCTCGGGATGAAAGAAAATAGCTTTTGCCAATGGTTGTGGGCTTCGTTGTATTCTACGCTCGGCAGGTAATGCTCCGTTCCATTCTACACTCTGCAGATAATGCAGCTTCATAAACGGTGTGCCACAAACAGATGCAAAGCCGGAAATATGATAATTTATATCCATACTATAAACCCTAGCCGATCTTATAATATGTAATGTGCAGCATCGTCAAAGGAACGGAAATCACAGGAGAGGTTCTAATCTATGACAGCAAAGGTGAAAAACTTATTCCAACTGTATCCAAATGTGGATTAGAAGGTCACCAGACGAGCACAATTATTACTTTACACATATTCTATTCAGTCATAGCGGGTGTTTCCAATAATAACTGCACTCATTCAAGATAGCAGATAGTCCTATGGACGGGGTGTACACTGAATAGCGGAACATGTACGACACGAGTACGACAGGTTCACCAAAGTGAAAGTATGTTGGAAGTCTAATTGCCGAAATGTGCCATTCGTGTGACAAGTGGAATGTCAGTGAACTATTTAAAATACGAGTTTTGCTGCGACTCGGGATAATCGAGAGAACATACGTTGAGCGGTAACGACAGCTGTTTAGGCAGATGTTTCAAAAAGACGATAAATACGTAGAGCCTACTGAATTGCATTGTGCCTGATGGTTGAATAAAGCACTCTGAACGGCCTTCCGATGTAATAATTTCTTGGATTTCAATTTTGGCAGAATATCACATTGCACACCGTGCTGTGTCTATATATTATTACTGAATACAGTTGTCTATGGACAATTTAATCGCCTTGAATGCTATCCACAACGATATCAATTTTCATATATTCGATCCAGTACTGTTTTTAAGGCTTATATCTTCACTTTGAAGATAAACTCGGAGTTGGGTGAACGGATGGATGCAGAAATCCACAGTTCTTCAGAGAAGAAAGAAGGTAAGAAGTATTCAGATTAAATTATTATGTTTTTATATTGTAGGGTGTAAGTCATATATTTTACAATTTTTACAAAAATATACTATATTAGTTGTCCTTGTGATTCCCATAAGGCCATATCAATTTGTCTCTAGTTATGTCTGTCCGAAAGCAATGTCATTATATGAGAGAAGCAGTTTCTTTATTTATACATACATATATCATCTCCCAGTCTGGACTGACCTTTTAAATCCCCTATGAATTCCATTTAATAACTGCGTACTTCGACATCAGTTTATTGCAAAGTGTGCTACATTTATTTTCACTTCTGCCATAGAATTTCCTTTTCGGTTTGATTTTGGCCGGAAATTCAAATGTTTCCTGGTTATAATATTTTAAGAAAGCAAGGTAGACAGTTGTTGAATGAATGTCTAAGTCGCGTCCTTAGTTAATAAGAATAGAATGCGATATAAAAATAAAACCATTTCTTGGATAATAATTTTCATTTTATTTCTAATAATATTGAAAGAGTAACACTAAAAAGTAATCGTAGAATTTTATTTGCCAAAACAACATTTTAATTTAAAGCAGTAAATTTGTAAAAGTTCACACCTGAAAATAAATTCAAAAAATATTTGATTTAATAAAGAATATTAAATTTTAGGGTTATAAAATAATTTCGAGGTTAGGATCTTTTTAGAATTTCCTAACATTTCATAAATAATTCCATAGGAAAGGTGGTCTTTAATCTTGAAATGAATTAAAAAATGTTAAATAAATTTAAAAAATTTAAAGACATTACGCTACGTAAACCAAGAGTCTGGTGTATTTAATTATGTTTACATTGTGTCCTATCAATAACTTTCGATTATCGTGTAAACAATGTTTCTTTTTAAAATCTTTACGTACAGTGACAAGCAAAAGTATTCAATTTTCAATTTGAAATTTTTATTTCCTTTGTAGATTCCAATCTAATAGCCATTCTCAGGTCAATACATACAAAATTTACTGAAGTTAGGTATGTTCGCGAAATTAAACGAAAATAGAATTCACTAAAGCAGCCTAGATCAGAGACCCATTTCAATCTATATCAAGAGATACAGAGACACGCATAACATGGGTGGTGTAAGAGGCTTAAAATAGAGGCCCGGGCTACGTTATAAATTATTTTTTATACCGTGAGGTTACGTATACCGTAATTTGAAACAAAATAGACAAATTTCGATAATCTTATACTCACCATTGGGATTGATACGAGTTTGGAATATACTTCCTGGCTTTAGTTGTCCTATAATTTTGTTATTATCATACAGATCCTAAAATTATAAGAATAAAACATAGAAAATGTACAGTTAAAGCTATCACAACTGTTACTCGTATAGACTTACCGTAATCGTATAGCCCAGTTTATTGTTTAAGTTCAAATCGCTTAATTTAAATTTAATAGCATAGGGAGCGCCATCTGTACGCCGGCTAACAAAAGCCACAGCGTAAGAGTATTCATTATTATCCGTAACAGGTGTAATGGGGCGGGACCAAACCTACAAATTGTTAAGCAGTGTACAATAACAAAATAGTGTTTAAGAGTACAGGAAAGCTCAAAATAATACCTCAATTTTATTTCTCAACAATATACGACGTCCCTGTATGCCCAAAGGATCCTGATCCACAGCTATGATGTATCTGGAATATAAGATTTAAGCAGGTTATTGCTATTTCTTTGGAATATTTCTTGGCTACATACTTATTTTGTAAAATTTCTTTAATTTCCGGTCTTACGGCAGCCAAATCGTTAGACATTATTAATGGAGCAGCCAATATTGCCCAAACAGCCATTTGTAATTTACTTTGGTCATACGATAAACCATAATTACCCAATATTAACTGTAATCAAAAAAAATATTAAATTAAGTTTCATATACTAAATTCAAATCCCTACCATATCCGGATCATTCCAGTGACCGGGACCAGCATGTGGTTGTATTCTGTCCTGGTTCTTAGAAAAGTAATCCATAATTTGTGCAACCGATTCAAATGAATCATCAATATCATTCCAATTGCGCCATAAATTGCAATGTTGTTTTAAAGCTTCATAGTTGGGCTATGGATACCATAACAAAAATATCTTAATTATACTGCATTTATCCTTTATATGCCCTAAAAATAACCCACCAATTTTCCCTCATATTCCTGATATACCGGCCAACTGCACGAATACACCATAGGTCTACCGGTACCATTTAATAGCCTACCAAATTCTGGATAACCCTGATCCATATCATTGATATCAGCATAGCAGCCATCCAATTTAACATAATCTACATCCCAATCGGCAAATGTTTGAGCATCCAAAGCCATATGTTTAATAACACCCGGATAACCAGCACAGGTATTAGTGCCATAATCTTGATATAAACCAAACTTAACGCCCTTATTGTGTATCTGGGAAAATTATAATAATTAATACAGAATTATTCAACACATCTGTTTATCTGTTTAAGTATACATACATAGTTCGCCAAGCTCTTTAAGCCGCTAGGAAACCTATAACGATCTTCCACTAGTTTTTGTGTAACATTATCTCTGTTCTTTTCCAGCCAACAGTCGTCGATAATAACATAGTCATAGCCAGCAGCTAAATAGCCCTCATCCACTAAAAGATCGGTAGTACGTTTGAAAAGATTTTCACTGAAATTAAAAAGAAAAATATTACAGTTTCGATGTTTTATTTTGGATATTCTAACACTTTAGTCAGGACTACGTTCTAGCTTCTCCCACCACCCGCATTTTGTGCATGAACCAAAGATAAATTTTGAAAAGATTTTTAATGGCAATTTGTTCTCTCAGAGCTTGAGCCAGAAGTCAACTGAGAGGAGATCATCGAAATAAATATTTTCATTTTCTTTTAAGATTTTAGGGCTGAGGTTAAACTCAAAGCTACCGTCTAGTAAGCCAATATACTACCCACTAGACTCGGACGAATTTTTCAGTACAAAGAGGTGAGCTTAAAAAGTTTATAATGCTTTAATAACGCAGTGCAGAAGATTTAATGTTCTGACGAACACTGGTTTTCTCAATTGCTTATGTTTGAAGGTTAATTTTAAATTGGCTAAGTTCTTTTGGGCTTATTATCACTGTACCTGATACAATAGAAGCAAATAAACGGTCCTCAAAGGACTTTCCCATTTTTCTTACACGGATATTCTCCGAGCACAATTTATTCTCCTTCCTAACCGGAATAAATAAGACACCTAACAAGACCAAAAAAGCCAATTTATTGCCAATTGCAATCATATTACGCTAATTGGGTGACGCCTTTGTCAGTTAGTCAGTATTCCACGTTAACCTGTAGCGTCATTTAATAATGTCCAGCATTACTTAAGTCAGAAGAACAGTTTATATACTCTCTCACAGAAGTTTATAGCTACCGGAATATTGGCAGGAATGCCAACATGATAACCTTTGGAAATAAGTCAGACGATTTACAGATACTTTTGCCAAAAGACATTCAAATTTAAAGTCTAGAAATATTTTTATTTTTACACCACAGCTAACTCTAGCATTCAGCATTTTAAAATAATCTTGGTTAAATCACAGTAAAGCTCTAACGCGATCGTTTGTTAGCCGCCCCTAGGTACCTATCACTGGCCCAATGTGAGGCTGGTAACTGTGTTCCTCATGGAACATAATGTTGTCATGTCGCTGAAGGGGATCTAAGACAGATGTCAGCGTCATTTCTGCAGAGTATGTGAAGATGATAAGTCGCCGAGGCCACGATTTAAACCCCAGGTCAGACGTCTTGAACAAAATGAAATATGCAAAATATTTCTTCGGCTTCCTCTTAGCAAACTTCTGGCAACAACTCTGAGGGCAAAATAAATTGCCATGAAAAATTTCTAAAAATCTGTCGTTCGGAATCGATTTTAAACTGTAGGTCCCGCCACTTATGGATAAAATTAACACACGTTTTGTGAACTGTATGTATGTATGTAAGCCACAGTAAAATGTAGGTACCTTACTTCGTTTTGTCATAGGCGGCCTATTTACTAATTTGTAAGAAATATCGTTTTACTCAAATTTAGTATGTAAGGATCTTAGTTAACGGTCCTATAAAATACAGATCGAATATGAATCAAACAAAACGACCATCGTTTATGTTGCAATTGGATACTTATTGGAGTCATTTGAAACTGTTTAAAGGAGAGAGGTTTTATCAAAGAATTATATTTAGTGATGAAGCTCTTTTCTGATTAAATGTCTAGAAATTCGCTATGTTAAGTTATCGATTAATGCCAACAAACCAGCAACTCTTGAAGTATTTATTAGAAGGCAATTTATGGAAGAAATTTTCAAATATTGGATTGATTGAATGGATCAGATAACTTTTAGCTGTCAGAAATCATATTTAAGAAATAAATGCCATTAACTTATATACCAGATTAAAATTAAAAAAAATTCATTCCGATAATATTTCTGTGTTGTATTATCATTTTTATGATCCGATATAATGCGCTTATGAAATAAATTTCTCTTTGTTGCACTGTGCAAATACTATGTTATCACTACTTTCTTTAGCATTTCAATATCCTTATAACACCAAGTACACTGTGATTTATTTTAAAGAAAAATATAAAAATATATACATTTTTCTTATCGTTAGTAATGGGAATTAATTTCTTTTTCTATTTTTTTTTTCATTATTTTCTGTTTCTTCTTCTTGAAGTATGAGAACTTTAACCTTGATTTACTAATCGAAAGATTAATGAACTTATCACTTCGTATGCACACAATAGCACAACACAACACAAATCATAATCATAATTATGAATGAATGCAAGAATGATGAATGACGGAACGAATGTGTAATGTAATGAAAGAAAATTTTTGTAATTAACTATTGACATACCTTATGCACTCATCTGGATATCGTTTACAATCTGTAATGCAGCGAAATCTTTCCCAATGCATCCAGCCCATAGGCGGTGTACGTGCTAGGCCATTCTCCAAAGCCCAGCTTTCATTGGAGAATATTAAAGCCAAGGTAAGGAATTTAAATAGGAAGTTCAACATTTTCCTCTTGTTTGTATTTTTTTGTTTTTTCAAACTCGAACACTTTCTGCTCGTTTCGAAAATCGAGCGTTTAATGAATGGAAATTATGAAAAGCACCTGCAATTTATACCAAAAAAAATTCAATTCTTTTGGTCTGTTTTCTTTAAAATATTTTTTTTTTTGTTAACAAACTAGGAAAATCCCTGTTTTCAAACTGATAAGCATTAAAAAAGGTAGAAGAAAACTGCTAACCAACTAGGCTGGCATTAATTACAGCTATTGCCACTAACTGTTATATAACAGTGGGAGTGTACAGTGAATGATAGTGGGTGACAGTAGTTAAATTTGTTGCAATATGTTGAGAAAAAAAAATAATTTTTTCATTTATTTTTAAACACTTTCTTTTAAACTTTTTTAATTTAAAATTATCAAATCAAATGGGTACGCAACCCAAGCTAGGTTTTTTTAATTTCTTATCTCTTTTTTTTCTATTTTAAATTTAATTTTTCCAAAGGTTTTATTTTGAGCACATATCATTCATTCATTATTCTTTCAATTAATTTGTTTTAAAATTTTATTATAAAAATACAAAGAATTTCCATATAAAACGCATTTAATACCCGTTTCAATAGAATTTGTTTATGATTACTACAGAACGCTCGCTATCAAACTGATTTCAAGCTAAGCTGTTTGAGAACTAGAACCGCGTCTTTGACTTTGTATATTGAAAATGAAATGGGAAAAAAAGTGGACAAGAGAACTAAACAACAACAAAAAAAACACACAAACAAAACAAAATGCTGATTACTGATAACGCTTATGTATATGGAAAGAAATTGAAACTTGAGTTTGTTATTTTACTTGTGAGTTATCAATCTCAAGATAAACTAATAAATTCCTTGATGTTGCATGTGAGCTAAAGGCCAGTTAAGATTATTTTTTTATGTTGATGTAATGCATACTGAAAAGATAATCAATATTTCGGAATTTGCAGGCTTTGTTATTTACTTACATACCATATGTAAACCTTTTACCGCCACTAGGCTATCCATTACATAATTGGCCATTACAACCCTTCAGTCAGGATTACGGCCTAGCTTCTCAACACCACTCATGTTGTGTGTGTTAATTTTTATACATGAGTAGCGGGACCTACAGTTTAAAGTCGACTCCGAACGACCGATTTTTTGAGAAAATTTTCATGGCAATTTTATTTACTCTCAGAGTTTTGCCAGAAATCTGCTGAGAAAAGTCGCCGAAGAAATACTTTCTGTATTTTGTTGTGATGTCTGGTCTGGGGCTCGAACCCTGGCTTTGCGTATAATAAGCCAACATACTACCTACTAGACTACGGCGACTACAGGCTGTCCATTACCCAAAGATAATTATTAGTTGTTGACAAACCCTAAGCTGAGGAAGAGTGTTTTGTTTCATTATCAGACTCATCGTCCTTAATTGGATAGGAAGTGTACGAATGATCTAATTGGATCGCAGTGACATCTTTGTCACTGCATTCATTTCCAATGACCACTAATCATTACGTAAGGGGAAGGCACGAGAATTTGTTTACCAGCTAGTAAGTTCTACAAAGATTCTGGATCGGTTAAGGACAAAGAAAGTAGTACCCACTTTATTTGCCAATGTCCGTATTTGGCTCGATTCTGATATCTCGCATTTCGCTCCCCATTTCTAAGCTAGTCTAACGCAGCTATGGTTACTAGTTACGAATCTATTACTAAATTCATTAAAATTTCAGTCTGATTTTCAGAAGTCCTGATGCTAACTATCAAGATCAGTAAATCAGACATCTCAACATATGTTAACGCAGCTATTCGTTACATGTGCTCAAACGAGCTTTGATTTATTAATGCTGTAGGTTACCTCTTACAGTTTAGGGATTCCATTTGTTCTGGCCGATCATACCATTTGGTATGGTTTTTCTTTTGCATTATAAATCTTCTCATGTCATGCTCTGTTTAGGTCCAACTTTTTCTCACGTTATTAAAAATTAGATGAATAATCCATTTTCACCCGCTTTTATTGAAGCAAATTTCTCACCAAGAAAATTCTACACCAGCGGCAGAATCGCTTTTGTAATCAATCGTATCTTTCAACCTACTGTGATCCAGATGGACTTCTTTAACGCACGGTTGAAGTTGTTAAAGCAAGTTATCATAACCCAGTAAGGCCAATAAGAAAAAGCAGGAATCAAGCGATAACGTCTTTACTTCTATTCTACTAAAGAAGGCAACTCTTTTATTCTAGATTCTGCTAACCTATGCCAAGCAAAGAAATAAGAGTGAAAATCGAGTGCGACAGCATCATGCTCTTTAAAGGAACTAGAAAAATATCATCTAAAAATAAAATATTACTTCTGAAATTTCCTAATATTGTCCCACTGTGCTTTATGGTTATAGTTATGTTCAAAGCAGATGAATTTGTTTTGCCTTCGTTTATAAACAATTTTTATCAATTGCATTGCGAAACTGTCATCATATTCAATATTTACTTGTATGCCTATTAATATCAATATTTAATATTGAAACCCTGCACACATAGCCATGAAGTTTAAAACAAACGTTTCTAAATATGTACTCCATACGGAATTACCCATCATTAGTGCAAAATTCTGAACCAACATAGGAGAACCAAACGATCGAACGATCCAATCGAGCACAACATGGCGGTAAAACATGAAAAACAGCCTAGAAATTAAAAAAAAAACATAAAAAATCGTATCTTTTAAAAATATTTTTAAAACAATAGAAGAGAATGAATGACTGCAGTCGATGTCAATAATTACAATTTCTATTTATGAGACTACAGAATAAAAAATAAAATACAAATAAAACCTTTATCAACTCAAGGCAAATTAAAAAATGAAACTAAATTGGGTCATTAGTTTATAGATTTAAAAAAAATATGATTTAAAAACAATTTTACATACATATGTACATATGAAGAACAAAAACGATAATTATGTTGGGAAAAATTTAATTTTTATTACATGATCATCTAAATGCTGACAAGCGGATAGAGTGATATAAGAAAATTAAAATCTACAACATATTCTTTATTTCCTATAATCAGTTTTAATTTCATAGGAAATGAAAAATTTTAAACATTCTAAAAGTTAAACCTCCAACCCTTAGTAGGCAGGGGCGGAGGATTCTTCGTAGGTTTGGAATCCATAGATTCATAAATAGGTTGAGCTGGTTGAGAAATTGCTAGGGCATCAAGGTTGTAGTCGCGCTCTCTTGTGTGTTTGTGGTCTATCATTTTTTCCTCCGTCTCTTATATTTTCCTTTTCCTACCTCTTCCCCTATTCTAATTTCCTTATCTCCTCCAATATCCTCTCTCTCTCTCTCTCTCTCTCTCTCTTGCTCTTCTATGATGAATTGGGTATTGTACTTGTCATAATGACAAGTATACGTCCTCAAACCTAACGTCCTTTTAAAAACATTATAAAACATATCATTGAATAACGTACCCAAAACCCAATGTGCTTCGCTAATCTAATTCGAATTTATTTAACCAAAAGGCGCGATTATGGATGGCAACTGAACCTTTAATAATTTCCGTGATAGAAGAATTAATTTTGGGATCCCAACTGAACCGCAAGTTCCCGATAGTGCCTAGTACATATGTATACATATACCGATGGCTCTAAAATGATAAATATAGCAGGCTGGATGTATATTAATAGTTCTGACTTTAGCCTTTCATTTAGGCAGACTAATCAAACGCAATGTTTTGCAGGTGGAGATCTTGTAGAGTGATGGGATCTTCCCAGAGAAACTCTTAATTTACTCGGACAACCAAGTTATGTTCGAGTTCCTCACGAAACGTCAACTCAACGTCCGCCCTTATCAATTAATGCCGAAGTTTTCTTAAAAAAAATTCGAATTATTCGCACTACTACCCAATTGGGATTCTAATCGACTTCTGCAGAAGCTCTTGCTATAAAGAGCTTAACCTCTTTCTCGACCTCTTATTTTCTGTCACCGTTGATAGCATTATCAAAAAATAAGTAATAGTAGAGCAGGACTTATTTTGGCGTCGAGATGGTTTCCTATAGGGAATAATTGATCACCTTGATGGATATTGATTTGTGGTATCACAACGAATCTAATAACCTCTGGCCGAAATGGGAGTGTCGCCCACCTAACCTAACCTAACTTATGGTCTAACTTAAAAACTAACTAAAATTTTATTTAGGCGGCGTAGTCTAGTATGCAGTGTATTGGCTTAGTAGACGTGAGGCCACGGTTCAAACCCCAGGTCAGACATCAAAAGGATGCAGATTTCTGGCAAAAATTCTGAGCGCAAAGTAAAATTGCCATGAAAAGTTTCTTAAAAATTTGTCGTTCGGAGTTGACTTTAAACTATAGGTCCCGCCGCTAATGTATAAAATTGACACACACAACATAAGCTAGGTTGTAATCCTCCTGGGTTGTACTGACCAATTATGAATTTATGTAAAATTTTATTTTCATTTGATTTTTCCATTTTTAATCTTCTTACATCTAGGAAGCGCATTTAAGCTAAATAAATTGTTTTATTAGATAAATTATTCATTGGATTGCCTATAAATAATTAAGAGATTAATTAAAATATTATGTATATCTGTTGTTTGTACAATATATTTATAAATAAGCCTCTCGTTGAGAAAAAAAATTAAATTGTTTTATGCAAATCCGATTTTTTTTATTATAATAAATATATAGGCCTCTCAACTAAATAATAAAATAATTAAATATTCATTTCTAACATACAGTGAAATTGATTTAATACTTCTAAAGTTTTATTTTAATAAAGAGAGTTGCGAAATAGGCCTCCACTCGAGAACTTAACATATCTTTTATATTAAAAACAGTGCAGTTTGAAGAGTAACTGTAAAACTTGATTGATTTTCTTTTGCCTTTCTTCGGTGCTAAGTAGCTTTCAGGATAATAACAAATATATTTAATATCAACATGATATATAACAATATCGTTTTTTTATTTCAATTCTAATAAGAATAAAAATATTCAAAATAAACGGCAGAACAACTCAATGTTACCGTATAAGCACAAGCATTACCATATTCAGTCAGACATATTCAAATTGACAGTGAAAATAATTAGAGTGGCAACGCCGTTTATCACGTGAATATCTCTTTCTTTCTCCGATTCCTCTTTCGTTTGTCATTTCTCATATTAGAAAAATAAAATTTTTGTATGTTGAGTTTTCTGGTCTTGGGGAGCATCGTCGTCGATTGATTTTTAAAGCAAAAAAATTATTTAAACGCAATTTTTTTTGCTTTTTTACGGCATTAAACTCGGTTAAAAGTACGGCATTGAATAACTAAAAAAAAACTAAATTCAAAAACAATTTAACTGCAGTTTACCAATTACAAAAAAAATGTAAGTGTGCAGTGTTAGAGAAATAAGAAAAAAAACACCGATAAAAAATTTCTACAAATGAACAAGAAAAAAGTGCTGAATAGTGACGACGTAGCAGCAGCGGATTTAAAAAGAAATTCATGTATTCCATATAATCAAACATTCAATAAGAAAAGTTTCATTAAATTGTCACAATGGCTTCAATAACAGTGTTTGAAACTTGTCTTAGCAACCAATTGAACCCTATGGCCAAGACTCCATGGGAGAAAACACCTGTTAGTGCAAAAAAAGATCGTGATACATTAGTTTTTAATAAATTTGCGTTACTTTGGCTTTAGATTTTACGTTCTATATAAAATTATAAACTTTTTTGGCTTGCCCTTTGCTAAGCTTTTACAAATGAAATGTGTTTAGCGTGTTTGTTTGTTTGGAAACCTTTAAAACATGCGCATCCTTTAAGAAAATCTGTTAAAAAAATTTGTGGGTTTTTTTGTACATATTTTTTGTTTTTCGTTGAAAACCCGTGAGTGAAAAATATATCGATCCAAACTGTCATGTGACTTGTCATCAAACAGCTGACCCTTGCAAAAGATATTCACCACTCTAGTCAATGAGAAAACAATAACAACGAAAGTTACCACAATAATAACAAAACACAGAGTTGTTATAATTAGTTAGTGTTGCCACTTTCTTAACTTTGCTTACTTTTTTCCTTTCAAATTAAATATGTTTTATTTCTAATTTAATTATTTTGTTTATTCATTTAGGTTTAATTACCAGGATTCTGTTAATACTTCAGTAAAGTTCAGTTGTCAGCTGGCAATTAAAAATATTGATTGCCAGTTGCCATCAGTAATATCAATCTTGACATTTGACAACGCAACTGAAGTTCAGTTGCCGTCAATTATCGCGCCATAGGTTCAATTTAAATGCGTTATAAAGGAGGTAGCAATTTTTGTCCGCTTTTTGGCTAATTTGTTAGAAAAGAAGTTTCTTCTTTGAACATCCATAGCGTTTTATTATTATTCCGATTAGGGAATTATGAAGTTATACTCTATTTTAAATATCATTAAAGCAGACGTTCTGAAAGTACGTAGGCAGGCTAAGAATGTGCACAGCCATAGTAGTAAATACAAACACCTGGATGTCAATTGTGTTCGTTCTGAAAGGTAGAGACGGGAAAAGAAAAGGGCATTAATCTACAGGAGGATGAATGCACACTCCCGCGTAAAGCCATTACAAAGCTCATCTCAAACATGAATATTGGAAGCCGGTCAGTCACAGAAGAGATTCTCTATCGTCGCCAAATAATACTTACCTTCACTTATCCTGTAGAAATGCGGTTGAGATATGTCCAAGTTTCTCCTCAACAACCCGACAACACAATAACCCGTAGGAAATCCAATTACCTGTCTTTATTTAAGTCTCAGCGTTTGTTCTATTTCAGTCAATAGATGATAACTATTGACTTCTCTTCCAGGAATATATGGACAGTCATAGATTTTTCCTGTATAATTGTAAACGGTTAATGTTTTCAAGAATATTTTAATTATGCTAATTTCAATTAAATTAAAGCCCGTCATTACCCAAAACATGAAATTTTTTCTAATTGACCTCGTTGAAATGTCTCTTTAGGGAAATTCCTATTTTACGGTTATCATTTTAAGCATTTGACGTTGCGTTTATAAAGGGACTACGCCTCTATATAGCGTTTAATTTTATTTATAGTAAGATTTTCATTTATTTTACTTTAAAAACACTCCCTTTTTGGCAAACATTATGTTTTTGTCTTCTAGTTTTACTTATATGTGGGTCAAATTGCGTTTTCTTATTATTTTAACACATAATCATACAAATATTCATATGGCCGGACAAAACTTGAAACATTCTAAATGATAAACAAGAATTTGAAATACCTTAAGCAGTAGAGGTTAATTGTAAAATTGTTACTGTTTGGGAATTTTGAATTTTAGGTTATTAAATATGCATTATTTCGGTTACGCATTTATTTCTAAGAATTATCACAAAGTGGAGGATATTAAATTCCTTGTATGTATTAAATATTATTAATATTAGTTGCGTGACTTAAATGTTCAAGGAATTTGAAAGATAATATTCAAGTTTTAACGAATTTTTTATTGAGGTAGTCTAAGGAAGGGTCTTTAAAATACTTTTCATTAATTTAAAGAATTAAAGGAAAAAAGCTTCTTATTCTGAACTATAAAAAATAGTACTTTTAATCATATTGTTTTCCTTAATTAAACGTAACTTCACTAAACGTGATGTCATAATTATATCGATTTTCATTAAAGAACAAGAATATTGTTTAAATAGCATCATAATATATAAGACTTTCAAATACTGTCATTGCTTAATAAACAGCATAGTAGTTTACTTTACTTTAATTTGTATAAGTATTAAATAACTACATAATGGATTTTAATTTAATATTGTTTATCCATGACATAGTGTCTCATATAAGACATGAGACAGTTGATAAAAAATAATACGACATGTCAGTTTTCATTTAAAATGTAATATAATATGAAATTTTTATTTATTGTCATAAGATTGTCGTTGCTTAAGGAAATATCTTAAGGTTATATATTTATCTTTCTAATAATCTTATAAATCCCTGCATGAATAAGTTTTTACTTATAAAAATAGAAATAATTTTTTGAATAAAATTAAATTCAAAATTTTAAATTTAAATAACTAGAAAAAAAATTGATATATGAAGCTGTTATAAAGCACAAAATAAGAATTAATAAGGGCGTGATGTTTTGTAGCAGGCCTATTATTCCTTTAATAGAAAGTTAAATGAATAAATAAAAAATGTTTTAAAATCAGTACATCCACCTTCAAAATCTAATGATTAATATCCAAAGGTTAATAACACCTTTAAAATTAAAACAATGCAAAATAATGGCCCTTTACACCGCTTTATTCCACGATATTATTTCAATTGTTCTTCTCTTCATTTCACTTTTGTTATAATTTCTCTTTTTATATTCCACTAAAAATTTCATGCTTTATATAACAAATCCAGTTTATGTGGAAAAAATATAAAAAAGTGTCAATAAACTTTGCAAATTGTCCTTGTTGAGTCATAAACATGCACATTAAAAACAAAAAAAACAAAGAGAAAAACAAAACGAAAATATTTTATATGCACATCCATACAAATATCCTTTTTCTCTTCACTTAATCGGTACTTTTTTTGAATCATGATACAGAACTATTTTTAGTCTCACTGGTGATGTTAGAACAGAAATACGTTAACTTACTGCCAAAAGTTCAAAACAAGCTCACAAAAAAATAAAGAGTAAAAAATTGTACAATAAAAAGGAAAAAGAATAACGAATAAAATGAAATGAAAAGGCCATGTCATTCATTGGGAAAATTGTATAAACAACAGGATATTGATATAAATATGAAAAGAAAGAAAAAAAAATAGAGAAGCATATCCATAGACAACAAAGAACGATAAACTAATTTATTGTATAAACAAACATGTGCACTAAAAATTTCTCGTGTAATTTTCACCATATTAATTTGGTCTTTGTCTATGTCCTTTTTTTGTTTTTCTTCAACTTTTTTTATTTTACATGAATCACTAGCCTAAAAATGGGTTTTGTGTTAAGCTGGAAGGAATTTTTTTTTAATGTTCGACGACTCTAATAAAGAATAATTTTAGAATTTAGGAAATATTTTTGTAATTAGTTTTACTTTTAGTAAAATTTTATTAGATTGCAAATGCATACATATGTATGTACATCAATAATTGGTCATTACAACCCTTCAGTCAGGATTACGACCTAGCTTCTTACATCTCCTAAGTTGTGTGCGCTAATTTTTTACATGAGTGGCGAGACCTACTGTTTAAAGTCGGCTCCGAACGACAGATTTTTGAGAAACTTTTTCATGGCAGTAATATTTACTCTGAGAGTTTTTGCCGGAAATCTACTTAGAGGCAGTCGCCGAAGAAATATTTTCTTCATATTTGGTTTTGATGGAGATGGCTGGCCTGAACCGTGGTCTCACCTCTAATAAGCCAACACACTACTTACTAGACTACTTCGACAAGTAGTAAATACGTCGATTATAAATAACACAGCAAAAATATCGAAAAGAATTATTTAAAACCCACCTTAAAATTCGTTTGCTTTTTTACACTTCTTCAACTTAAATATCCGAAATTTCCATTCCATATAGGGAGGGCATTGTGGTACTTGATAGTAAATCTATTTTCACTGATGAGTAGAAATTTGATGGTGGTACCAGTGTGGCGGTCTTTTGTAGGGATCTCGAGCAGATTGTATGGCGACGAAATCATTTTTCAGCGCGGTTATATTCGCCGTTTTGAAGAATCATGAGATCATGGCTGATCTCATTTCTTTTAATGGCAATTCTTATATTCAAGTAGCCTTGTATCTGTAAGCACTTCATAGGAGCCTTAGGACCAGATCTGTTGGTAAAAAGTGCACAAAGGTATTTCTGGGAACGAGCAGGCACTTTCTATATTGTTAATAGAGTTGTTGTCTCTAAATCTCTAAACTGCTGTCTCTATATTGCTATCGACTGCAATAAAGCTATCTCGCCACTGTGACTCAGTATGCCCAACGTCAGACTGGTTACTGGGTTCCTTACGTGGCAAAGAGATGTTATGCTGCTGAAGGGGTTCTGAGGCAGATCTCAGCTGGATTTCTATAACATATTAGGAGATGAGAAAGAGTTGTTGGGTATAGTGAAGGTTGATTAACTTAGAGTGTTTAAAATATCGTTCGCCAATCTTCATGCGCTTCAGAGATTTGTAATGAGATTATGTTGGTGTAGCTGATAGCAATACTTACTATATTTGCCTTATTTATTTTCCTTGCCTTCTTTCCCATGTCTAGGACGATGGGTTCCATGACCTTCTTCCTTCCTACTGTCTAAAGATTTATAATAGGCTTCCAATTAAGTTTCCAAAATATGCTTTATGTTAGAAGTTTAAGAAATAAATTATACTTTACTTAAGTAGTCTTGGGAAATACACCAAAAAATATTATACTTTTTATTGTTATTTTAAAAGTGATATTTTTATCACTTCAATGAATACTTTAAAATATTAAAATATTTCATGCATATGTGCAATGTATTGTATTTATATATTTATAAGCTTTCTTTCGATTAAAGACAACAATTATAAGCAAAGAGAAAAAACAAATAGTAACAATCACAATAAAACCTAAACTTATTTACAATACAAATGCGCAAACAAAAGTTATTATTACACACAGCACCCCCCCCCCCTTTTATTAATTTTTAAAATTTAAAAGTATTACAGACCTGGATAGACCATTTAATAAAATAAATATTTTGAAAATATAATTTTATAAAATTTTCCATTAGCAAGTTTTAAATAAAACCTTTTTTTTGCAAATTGTACAAATGCAAGTGAAGCAAAATGTAGTTTAAGTTTCTTTAGAAAATATATTTCATTCGATATGAAACATTGTAAAATTACATAACAAAACTGTATATAGACTCTTCTGATGTTAGGTGTGTAGAGTATAATACAATAATATCCTTTTTGAAAAGTTTTAATATTCAAACTAATCGAATAGTTGGCGCCTAATTTACTCAGTCCCAAAATAAATTTGGTTTTATTACCGTCTGAGGGAGTCTTTTCTTCATTTTATGTGGTAATATAATGGGGATTTTGTTATTGTTTTTTTCTTTACTTTCTCTTTATACAATGTATGTATAATATACATATTGTATTAAAATTCATGCTATGATAACAACTATCTGTGTCAATACCAATAAATGTTGGTGGATGTGCGTTTTAACTTAAAAATCTTCTTAAATTTTTTGTGAAACTATGGCATTATTTTTCTTTTAGCGCCATTTGGTCTATCTACTTAAAAACTAGAATATGACAAAACGCTAAAAGTAGAGGAAAAATGGATTATAATTTATCGTTTCTTTTTTTTTGTACTTCATGGATGCTGTTAAAATATTATATAACGCTGGAATATATGAATTTTATATTTGCTAGTACATAATTTTGAATTAAGAAAATAAGATTGTGTATGAATAGATCTACCATTTTGACAATTAAGTATACGATCTCGTAAACAAAGAACACTTAAAAGTTTTGTTTTTTTTCTAATAAATGAAATGACATGTCAAATGTTTTGAAAAAAAAAGAACAGATAAAACAACTAGGAAGTAAATATATTCCAGCAATAACCATCACCACCCACATTTCAAGTTAGGTTGAGCAGTACCAAAGGAAAACAGAAGTACCAATTGATTTTCTAAAGGTAATTCATAATATTGTCCTTTTACGGCACACCCTAAAATAGAATCTTTCCGACACGAAAAGTTTCATTATTCATTTCCACTACATATCTACTACTATTTACACACTCTCAAAAGCGAAGTAACGTTTACCATGAATTTTCAGTTGGTTTTTGGCTGCTTAAATGAAAACATCAAATAAAAAAAGCGTTTCGTTTAACGTGTAGCAAAATATGCATATTTGCAGAATAAATATTATAAAAATGAATTAAAAATAATGTTTAATATGTTTCAGTGTTGAAATAAATATTTACTAAAATATTTAAAAAAAAAAAGTGTAAACAGTGTGTCAATTTAATATTGATTTTATTTTTAAAAAATTCATGATATTTTTGTGGCAACAATTAAAAGAAAATGTTAAAAACTTATGTCAATTTTGAACATGTTAATAACGGTCAATTTAAGCATAAAATTTTAACAGTTATTTATAAAAGAGTACGTTTTCCTTTAATTTTTTTTTTCAATTATTTTTATAACTTTCCTTTCCTTTGTTTTTTTTTTTTTGTTTTGGTTTAATTTTCCATATGTTATTTTTTCGAAAGTATATAAGTAGTTTAAGTATTGTGCTTAATTAAATATTAAGCTGTCATTTTAAATAATTAATATTAATTATTGATTTCAAGCTATTGCAATACGCCTCCCTCTACTATATTACATTTGTTCTATAGTGACTAAAGAACCCCTACTGCCTGCCAGACATAAAAAATAGAATAAACAAAAATAACTATCAATTTACCAATGATTGTTGTTGCTGTTTTTGTTTTTTTAATGTTTTACTTAATTTTTTTTTTGTGTTTTTTTTTCTGTATTTATTAAAGCCAAAGGATTTTTATTGCCCTTGAAATGCTATTTAAAAACAAAAAAAAAAGAATTTAACATTCAATTTTTAAACTTGACTTTCAAATTCTTCCTGTTGTGGTTTGTATTCTGCATTAGTAGTAGTTGTGTGTATTCCTTTTTTGCGGTAAAATAAGTTGAATTATTGAAACATTTTCACTTTCTTGTTTGCTTTTTCAATTCCTTACAAACTAGAAAACTTTTGATTATTTTTATTGCACTTTTTGCTGTTTTTGTATGTGTGCATGTATGTACGTACATAAATACATACACATTTGCATATTCTTTTAGTTTTTATATATGTAAACTTGTTCCTTATACATACAATAACTACTCCTATATATTGTCATGTAAAATGCAAACCGCTTACCATTAGAAATGTTTTCAAATATTCACGTCATTTAGCATATACACATGTACATACATACTAAGTACAGATTTGAAAATTAGTTAAAAATTTTTATAAGATAAATAGTTTTTGAGATTTTTTAATACTTTGGCCATTTAGCATTTTAGCTAACCATACATTTTTACAAACAGTGCGCAAAAAGGTATACGAACATGATAATTCTAGGAATTCTTTCTCTAACTTAGTACGTAGAAATGTTTAAAGTCATTTCCTAGTAAAGGTCGTAAGTAGTTTTCGTATTCTTAGAATTCCGTTACCTTTGTTCAGTTATTGTGTATAAACGTATCGATTATCAATTGTTAAAATCTATGATGATCGCCATATGATACACGCTAAAAACCTTTCTTTAAGAAGATACTGTCCTTTCAAACTTGAATTTCTTTTTTAAGCAACATAAACTTACATTTTTAATTAAATTTTGTCTCGTTTTTTAATCTAATCTATTAGAAGGGCACAATTTATAAATAATTTTTTGGCAAATATCCCCGAGTACCCATAATTTATGGTTCTTTTTTGTAAAAATCATGCCGAATTTTATCAGTCAAAGTATATTTGAGTAAACTTTGTTTTTGTCTTAGCTGCATAGTAAATAATATAACGATCCGGTTTAAAATCGTGGACGAAATGACACGCCAATCCCTCCTTTCGTTACCACATATCCTCACTATGCATGCTATCAGCAATTACAGCCAGAACGAAAATACGCCTTCAGCCAGTCACTAGATAAAGGGCCCATCATGAGAGCCTTGAATTTCACATGTTACCCTAAATAAGGAAAGTAAAAATATAAAAAAAAAGAAAAAATAAAGGAAGCAAAAACAAACAAACATACATGAATACATACATACATAATTAGTCATTACAACCCTTCAGCCAGGATTACGACATAACTTCTCACACTGCTATAGGTTGCGTGTGTTAATTTTATACATGAGTGGCTAGGGCTACAGTTTAATATCGACTCCAAACGACAGATTTTTTATTTGTCAGAAATCTGCTGAGAGGAAGTCGCCGAAGGAATACTTTTTCAAATTTCGTTTTGTTGGAGATATCTGACCTTGGGTTTGGTACCGTGGCCTCACACCTAATAAGCCAACATAATACCTACTATATTTTAAAATAAATTAGGTCAGAGTTAAAAAAGAAGAGAAATAAAAACTGATACTAGAGATGAAATTCTCAACGTTAGAACTCCTAACGAAGACGGACTCTCAAATGCTATAGTAAACAATAGCCTTCACCTTTGCATATCAGGACAGAGGCATAGAATGTGATCGGTAATTCCAGCGGATCGCTCCCCTTTGCTTTGCCTTACTACGTTAAATGACTGTTGTGCACTGTTGTTTTGCATATAGCTTGTACAGAGCGGTTTGTACTGTTTAGCACCATTTAAACTAATGAAAAAATATGTTATAAATACAAACTAATAATTTAAGTGGCTGTAAAAGAGCATTCCGAATCTAATTAAATTAATAATTTAATGTTTATTAATTTTATTTTGACCCACTGTATCTTCTAACATACGTATGTATGTAAACGATTTCAAGTCTTAGGCATACCATACATTTTTTGTTTGTAAATAATTTTATTTATTGTATTAAAAAAATAAATATTTACACAATTTATGACTATATCATGGCTGTAGCACATTTATCCACTAATAACAATATAATAACCTCCACGTTGTGTTTTAGACAATCCGCCTTGTAGTTGCTTATTTAAAATTTATATTGTACTGTCGGCAGAATTTTTTTTGTATACTATTGTGTGTAACAGATTTTGGGATTTTTTTTTTACAAAACATGGCAACGTGTAATACCCAATATTATTGTAAACGGTTAATCAACTTTTTAATTTATAAATTATATTCTCATCGAATAGATAATCTGCTTTTAATTATTTTTTAAAATTTATTTTTAATAAAATCCCAAGAACAAGAAATCGAATAAATATATTTACTCGTTTATGTTTTAGAAATCAACAAGATGTCCGAATACTGGCTTATCTCAGCCCCTGGCGACAAAACCTGCCAGCAAACTTTTGATACCATGAATAATTTGACTAGCAAACAAAATAATTTATGCAACAACTATAAATTTCATATACCCGATTTGAAGGTAAGCATAAAATGAAAGTTATTTCCTTTAAATAGAATTGTTTAAGTAATTGGAAAAACATAAAAAGATTTACATTTTATTTGTTACTTACAATAGGTTGGTACTCTCGATCAATTAGTGGGTCTATCCGATGATTTAGGTAAACTTGATACTTATGTTGAGCAAATTACCCGCAAGGTAGCCTCCTATTTAGGTGAAGTTTTGGAAGACCAAAGAGATAAATTGCATGAAAATCTACTCGCCAATAACAGTAAGTCTATGTTTACTTCTTTTTTATTTTATTTGATTTTATTAAAATCCTAATCAATAATTTTAATCTCTTAATTGTCTTGAGTACGTTTATTTGTAGTTTTTATTTTATTTCTACAAACTAAAAACATTTTTTAGTAGTTAATAAAATTAATTTTTGAGAATGAGTACATAATGTTGTATTATGAATTATTAAAGCGAAACTAACAAATTTTATTATATAATGTCTTACTAGAAATCTGTTTTTTTTTAATTATATTCTCTACTTTTTAACTGATTTAGCCAAGAAATTTAATTAAAGTAGCTTAAAGAATTATTTAATACTAATTGAACTCTTACTTACAGCTATGATGATGCTATAAATAATTGTATTTTATTATTATTAGAAGATTTAAAAACTAAAAGTTTTTCAATTTGAAAACATTAGGTTTTTTTCAGTTTTATTAAAAAAAATTATTAATTTTCTTTTAATATTTTTTTTCTTTAAGAATTTATAATTTTATTCTTACTTACTTTATAAATTTTATTTTTCTACTTTTTTCTGTTATTTATTTCCGCTTTTATTTTATTTTAATATTTTATTTTGTTTTACTTTCCTATAATTTTTATTATCTCATTAGCACCCTCCCATTCATTATTACATACAATTTTTCTCTTAATGCCAGTTGTGAAAATTCTCTTCCTCTTAAAAAGGGTATTGTTGAGTGCAATTAAGCACATACATACTACTATATATAGAATGGCTAATTAAGAGAAAGATATGGCTTTTTATATATTTTCTGTTTATTGAATAAAAAAAAACAAAAAAGTGACAAATATAATTGAATATTAAATGTGTTTAATATCATTTAATGTTTTCAGTTTTTCTTTTTTATGTTTTGTATAAATTAGATTTTCTATTCCTTTTTTTGGTAAAAACGAAAAAAAAAATTTAAATATGTGAATATCTATTATGCGTACAAAGAAAAAAAAACAAACATCGTATACACAATTAAAAACGCCACAAACATTAACACACATCAGACACATATACTCTCTCTCTACATTTGCAATCTAGAAATATTGTTTAAAAGGGTGCCTATTTGCTAAAAGATTTAAAACTATCAAACATTATTATAAATACATACATATTAGTTGTGTGGTTGTAAATTATAATTTGTTTTATGGTAATTTTATCTTAAACTTTAAATTTGCAAGATACTATAAAGCGCTATATTGAATTCTTTAGAAAAGTGTCAACATTGTATTAAAATTTTCAACATTTTTAAGACGTAGTTCCACAGATTTTGTTAACCTTAAAAATGACACTTCGTATTTAATAATAAAAGTAAATCATTGCCTAACATAGCCTTGGTCAGTTGACATTGTCATAAATATACCATTTTTCAGTATCAATTGCGATTCGGCGGATTCCTTGATATCGTAAGACAACCTAGGTTAGGTGGAGGACCAACCTTGAAGAAAGAGGTCTCACTTAGACCATCTTTTAGGTCCATTGCTATACCACAATTAAAATCAAACATTCCCTAATGGTATTCAACATTACCCTAAAATGAATCTTGCTATTGCAAGTCTCTATATCAGACTTTCGTCAAGGATATCAAGGATGCCAAGAGCAGGGCAGTGATATAAGAGATGAAAGACATTCTCTTTCTCTGCCTAAGACTTACAACTCTTGCAGAAGTTATATAACGGAATACTAAGTCTTTGGACATGGCTACAAATAGACAGCGGCCTGTGAGGATCACTATTGTGAGATGTGTTGTCTTGCGATTTAAGGATAGAATTTAACTTAAGCAATCATAATGCCTACATCCTGTAAAATACTATCAGTGCTATTTCCTGCTTTATCTTTGGCTCCGGTATCCATATAAGAGTTGCCTTTGAATGATCCGAAATTGTGTCATTGTGACGTTTTTAAAATAGACATTACTTTTGGCTGTAAAAACTTGGTCAGACCGCCTATAAGAAAATTTTAATACCACAACCCTTAATAAATATACCAGAGTTGTAAACGAATCATTCATTTTTGAATTAATTCGCGAATCATTCATGCAATGAATTGGTAAAATTTTGAATTAATTCTTTTCTCCAAAAAACGAATTGAATTAAATTTGAATCAATTCATTTGAATTTAGCGAACATGAATTGCAATTCATTTTCAATTCAAATGAATTGGTAAAATGAATTGCAATTCATTTCCAATTCATTTGAATTGAATTGATTTTGAATTAATATAAATGAGTTAGAAAAAATGAATTGCAATTCATTCCCAATTCATTTGAATTGATTTTGAATTAATTCAAATGAGTTAAAATAATAGGTTTTAAATACTGAATGTCTTGTTATTCAGCGTATATCAAAAGCGAAATAAGTAGTACTTGAAGAACCAAACTCCAAACACCAAGTTTACTTCAACTGAATGCAATTCATATTTGATTTGATAAATTTGAGTTACAAGTTACTTTTGTAATTCATTTGAATTAATTCCAAATCATTTCAATTCAAATGAATTAGAAATGAATTGCGATACATTTTACCAATTCTTTTGAATTAAAAAATGAATTGCAATTCATTTTGCCTAATTCAAGTGAATTGCAACTCATTTTGCCCAATTCATTTGAATTGGAAATGAATTGCAATTCATGTTCGCTAAATTCAAATGAATTGATTCAAATTTAATTCAATTCGTTTTTTGGAGAAAAGAATTAATTCAAAATTTAGCTAATTCGTAATGAATTTAAATCAAAAAAGAATGATTCATTTACAACTCTGAAATATACCACAGCCCACCCTGTCAAGCACCTTTGAGCAATCGGTATAAACTTTAAGGATGTCATTTGAAACCTCCGGACCATTAGATCAGAAGTTCCTAGTTGAAATTCTATTAAGGCAACCTAGAGAAAGTTCCCTTTATATTTCGAAAATATTCGGAAGCAATAGGGATTATTCTTCAGCATGGAATAGAATGTTTTTACGTTTCCATAATCGATATTACAGAAATATGACTATAATTGTTTTATTAAAATTCATTTCTTTAGTCATAAACGATTTGAACACATATGAGTAATAAATTCCAAAAACTGTTTTTAATATCCTTTAAATATAAAGAAAGTTTATGCATATGTTCATATGTGTATTAGCTTGGTGCTACATTCCATTTGACCAAAGATTTCTCTAGCCTGTGAACACTGTTTTAGTTTTTTTTACAATAATAACTTAACATGTACACCGTGTTTATATTACAATAACCATTATTTAAAATACTTGTATTAAATGTTAATATTTCTAATAAGGAAATCTAAAATAATTATTTTGAAATTTAAAAATATTCAAGGCCCTTTGGTTATTAAAAATATAACAGATAGACAACCAACCAACCAACTAACATTTTTAACAACAAACAAAATAACAATTTAAATAGTTAATTACAAAATAATAAAAAAACACATATTGTTTATAAAATATTCTACACTCTACTGCCAACAACAAATTACACTTTGTATGAAATGATAAAGAAAAAATCCTCATCCCACTTTTGTCTACATATTGTCCCTTTTATATTCCAAAAAAAAGTTAATAAATATTCCATCAAAACCGTTCGTTTCTTTTTCATGGTACTTACGTTTGTTTTTTTGTTTTATGTTTCATAGTAATACAACTAAAAAAAAAATAACAATTTTAAAAAGCTAAAAAAAAAACTCTAAAATCATTCTTTTTAATTTTTGTTTTCTTATTTAGTTTCCAATGTTTTCTGTATATGTTGGAAAGCAATTAGTTTTTAAATCATGTATATCAGTCAATCAATCAATCAATCAAACAAACTTCTTCAACTCAGTTTTAATTATTGTCAGTCAGTCAGTCAGTCAGTATAATATATTGTTTCATTAGTTTTGGAACAACTAAATACCAATCAACCAACCTATAACTACTATTACAGCAATCAAGAGCAAAAATATATTTATATATACATATATATATATATCCGTATATACTCATTAAATCTCTCTATTCATTTATTTATGTGTGTATGTTTGTGTTTATTACTATCTATGTGTGTTTAAATGTTATTTTCTTATTTGAATTTTGAAAAACGTTATAAAATTATTGATTAAAAACAAAATTTTTTGAAAATAAATACAAATATTTTCAAAATACCCTACCCAACGATATGTGTGTACGTGTGTGTGTGCGTGTGCGTGTTTTTATTAATGTAAAAAACAAACAAAAATTATAATTTTATTATTTTATTTAAGTTGCATACATTTGTTAGCTGCATCTATTGCCCTTTGAACAAAGTTTTCCTTTCTTGTTTATTTTTTTTTTAATTCTTTTATTTGTGTTCGTGAATCACAGCTTTTAGTATTTTGTGTATGAGGTTGAATATTTTGTTGATACATCCAAAAGGAGCCAACAAAATAACACACAAAAGTTTTCACTGCGAATTCTACTTTTTTTTTCTTTTTTTATTCTTTCTTCTTAAAAAATATTTTTTTAACTCTTTGTTGTTATGATTAAATTTTTAATTTTAAAAAATTTTTTAAAGAATTTTTAGTTTAGTTTTTATTGTTTTTTTTTTATAATAAATTAGATTTGAAACACAGGGCTAATTTATGTAAACAATGATGGTGACAATAACAAGATTTTTTTCTATCTTGTAATTATCAAATAAAATTAAATACCTATGCTGACAATACTTTGTGACATTCAATTTAAGCTTTAAAAGTTGCTTAATATTTGAGGTGAAATATTCTAAAAAAAAAAAAACGTTTTTACAAAAATTTGTATACGTAAAGAAATAAATCTTGTCTTATTGAAACCTCATTGATTATTATTTATTACTCGATGAAATTATTGTCAGGCTTTAAACACTTGCCAGGTATTATTACTTTTAAACATTTAAAATTTACAAAATTCAAATTATATTCATGTGTTCCTGGATGCTTTTAATATTAAATCCAACAAACAAAACAAAAAAATTGGTAACATTAATCCCCAAGGTCCTGGCCCGCCTGATGACTGTAGTACCATGCTAAATAATACGAATGCAACAACCACCCATTCGGAATTAACAGGAAAATCATCAAATCTTTCTAATAGTCGTGATACCACAACGACCACATGTTCGGCATGCCCATCGGGAAGTTGTTTAAATTTTTCCTCAACAGAAGAATCGGAACGTGATTACGATTTGCTATCGTCATCTGTGTCACCTTTATGTAACTGTGATTATGAATGTGCCACACAAACGGCGAATGCCACAACTAGTCCTACTCTAACTACATTGAATGCTTGTTCCTCCTCCTCCACAACTGGATCTGCCTACAATAATGCATCAAGAGATGAAAATCATCATCATCATCATTTTTCCTTTTCCCCATCTATTGCCAATCTGAAACTGCACACTTCAGTCACATCCTATAATCATCATAATCGACCTTCCCAGCTCCTGCACCAGGAAAGTCATCATCCACTATTCTATTCATCATCGTTGAACTATGATGCATCGACATCTACGTGTAATCTAAGCTCTGCCCTATCCTCTGCTAATGTTTGTGCCACTGGTCCGGCAACCGCTAATAGTTCATATTTATGTTCCACATCGGCACCCATTTCGGGTGCTAATGATAGTTTAGCTTCAACGCGCCATCACTCTATTAGTAAATTATTAAGTACAACGCATAATAATAACACATGTAGTATTAATAATAATTCCACCTCCACAACAACTACAACGCTCTGCAATTTTAATGATAAAACATTAACTTTATCGCCGCCACCACCATCCGCTCCAACATCATCGACTACGCGTCATCATCATCATTCTGGTAATAGTTCGGCGCGTAGCGGTTTTGCTGGTTTCTTTTTTAGCAACAATAGTCGTTCGACATCAAAAACTGATGTAAACGAAATGTCAACGTCACCACAACGTAATATGCAAAAGCAACAACAACATAATACAACTTCTACTAATCAACACCACCATCAACAACAACAACACCATCATCAGCATCATAATTGCGATAATAGTCAACAGAAAAAATCCTTGAAAGATAGCGATAGTTTATCAGATGTTAGTGATACGTTTGAATGGTGGTTTCAAAGGCACAAAAGAAACTCGACAAAAAAGAGCAGGTATATTCACACAATGACAATAACAACAAATACTACTTACAATATATTGTTTGTTATTAAAGTAATCACAAAAAAAAAAACAAAATGGAAAATCTGTCAAAACATGTCATTCATGTAAAACATTCACTCATCTCTCTAATCATATTTGTTTTTTCTTTCTTTCATATTTGATAGTACAATTAAAATTTCTATTCGATAACAAAAACAATGACAATAAACGACTATTTTCGTCAATGAAAACTCATTAACTAGTCAATAGCTGGTTTACGAATAAAATTTCCTTTTCAAATATTTCAATTAATAATACAAGAATTTAAGTTAACCTATGACTTTTACAATAATTCATTAAAAATAATTCCCTTTTCTATCTCTCTCTCTCACTATCCTCTCTCTTTCTCTCCACTAGGACGTATTTACAATGGGTCATTTTGACCTCTGGGTATTGTACTTGTCCCAACGACAAGTACACGTCCTCAAACCTAACCTAACCTAAGATTAATATCCATTTCTTACCGGCTATATGGTAATTTATGACTGTGTCAATAGAAAGAAACATATAAGCTTTCAAAAGAAATAATAATAGACAGTGAATGACTGGTACAAAAATTGACCTAATTGAACTCGAAAGCATTAATTTTTTATTATCTCACGATTTAGATCAGGAATTACACTTCATATTACCATTTTGTATACTTTTTATTTTTGTTTAATCAAATTAAAAATGAATTATAATTCCCCTAAAACCGAACTCCCAACATCATGCACCACCCCACCCTCACCATTAATCACAAACCTCTCTCTCTCTGTCCCTATTGTAGAAAACAGCTTTCTGATTTGATATTTTTTATCACAACAAAGCTAAACTTCCTCACTATTTGAATATCTTTTTTTTTTTTTGTTGTGCTTTTTTTTTCGTTTTTTTGTTTTTATACTCCTCATGATCGAAATAAATACAAAACAAAATAACATTTACAATTTATATAAAAAAACAACATATAAAAAAATAAAAAATTAAAAAAACAAAATAGCAATCGCTCATCAACGAGTCAATTAAATTTAAATATTGGATTTAATTTCACATCAACTCGTAGATCATCGCCAGTGAGTAGTTGTTGTGGCAGTAGTAGTCATGGTCGTTCCAGTCCGGACAACGATATGGGCGAACCGCCATCTATGCCCTTAAGTCCAGGTTAGCAGGTTGTCATTTACTACTCTTTGTGTCTATACATTTATATGCGTATAACTATTATATTTACAACTAACTATACATATGTACTACAAAATTATTCCAGTCCAAAAAGTCAATTTCTCAAAAACAAAAAAAAAAAACAATTTTACTTTCAAAACACCTTTTATTTTTTTGTTTTTCTATTTACCATATTGATATAGTACATACATACATACATATACATATATATATCGATGTATCTTAAGTGAAAAACAAAACCACTTTGCTTAAGTATAATTTAAAACAATTTTCTTCCTTTTTTCACCTCTTTTTTTTAATATATTTTTTTAATTTATTTGCAGTGTAAACTTTTTTAAGCTACACACAATCTACTTGATGGCTCTTTTTCTATTTACACAAAATATTTATTTCCTTCGTTGTTTCCTCTTGTTTAACATTTAATTTTTCTTTTCTATATTTTCAGTAATTTTTTTTTTTAATGCAAATCTGTAATCGATGTTGTTGTTATATATTGTTGTGGTAGAGTGTTATGTGTAATTACAATATACATTCGATGTTTTTTTTTCTAATTTATTTATTGAAATTTACCAATTTGCTGTTGTTTATTTTTTATTTTATAAAAGCTTTTTGTTTTATAAAAGCATAGCTCATAGTTTAGTGTAGACAAATAGAATTTTTAAAATTTATCAATTATTGTAGTCTTGTTTTTTTATTCACAAAAAGTATAAGTATAGAAGCCGAAAGTGGAAAATTTTTCTTTATAAAGTTGAATATATTACGGTATCATTGTATAGGGAAGGAAGTTCAAAATTTGCATTTGTTTACAATTATAAAACAGTCCTGCAAATGGGAAAATGCGGAAAATACCGGAATCATTCAACTTTGAAACAATCACAGCAAAAAGTCTGCATACACCGTTGTATGTAGATTTGTTTCTCGCTATTTTATTTATTTTTTTTTTTTCTAATAATTTCTAGTTTATATTTTTTTATATTCGATTTTATGACTGCCTTAAACATCGCTAAAATACCTTTTTTAATTTAAAAAAATCTCACCTCTGTATGTAGACTTACATACATACATAATTAACCATTACAAACCTTCAGTCAGGATTACGATCTACCTTCTCACACCACTTATGTTGTGTGTACTAATTTTGATCCATAAGTGGCAGGAACTACAATTTTTCATAGCAATTTTATTTTACTCTCAGAGTTTTTGCCAGAAACCTGCTGATAAGAAGTCGCCGAAGAAATATTTTCTCATATTTCGTTTGGATGGAGATGTCTGACGTGGGGTTTGAACCGTGGCCTTTCGTCTTATAAGCCAACACACTATCTACTAGACTACGGCGACTTCTAAAGACCAACTCATACAACAATTAAAGATGACTGATAATTTACAACGCCGTAGATATACTAATTGAGTGCTAGGCCAAAAGGCTTTCAATTCAAAGTAAAAATTTCTTTGGCAATGCTGCTCTTTTCCCCAACAGGTGGCTACGTTACAATAAGTGATTGAGGAAGAGCTTTAGGGTCTGTTCGAGTGTTATTGGATTATATTTTTCAAATATGACGTAGGAAGCATTAGGAGCCACACAATACGACCAATTTTCGCTTTTATTGCATCAGAAATTTTTAGACATGAATTGGCCACGTCCAACACTGCCTCTACGCGAAGAAAGCATTTGAAAACAAACATTCGTCAGGGTATTATCGAGATACCGCATAAAATGTTCGAAAATGTAGTCGAAAATTAAATTAAAATAATCCAGAGTATTTCAATCAATCTAGAGGCGGTCATTTAAATGGTATTGCATAGCATTTTGTACATAACTGCATGGCAAGGTCCAAGCATTATAATAAAACAAAAGTTTTATTTAATTTTACTTTTGAAACCGACTTATGGATAACTCGTTACAATAATGTATGCAACAAATAAAAATAATTAATTTAATTTGAAAATAAAATCGTTTGGGGGATTTATTTTCTAAGCACCTATTTTTAATTGTATTTTTATTTACTGCTTTATTTCTGTAGTTATTTATTTACGTATGTGTATAAAAGTCCTATATGTATATACAATATGTGCGTGTGAGTGTGTCTCTGCCAAAGTTAAAACGTTTTCAAAATTCAAAATGAAAATAAATATACGATAAGTCAGTCTAAGCCTAAGCTCTGTAGTTTATTATTATTTATATAAAATTTAGCGTAACACTAAGCTTTATTTAATATTTTAAATAAAAATCGCTAGGCTCTATTTAATTAATAATAAAAATATAAATCTAAACTAAGTTTACCTAAATTCTTATACTCTAAAATTCTTTTTAAAATTGTCAAACTAATTGAAATGTTTGGTGTATTTGTTTAGCCGATTTATCTGTATATATTACACGCTTCCAATGGGACATGGCGAAATATCCAATTAAGCAATCGTTGCGTAATATTGCCGATATTATTTCCAAACAAATCGGCCAAATCGATGCGGATTTAAAAACTAAATCCAATGCCTACAACAATTTAAAGGGCAGTTTACAAAATTTGGAAAAGAAACAAACGTAAGTCGGATATAAATTTGTTGTTAAAATTTATTGTTAAAATAATTTTTTTATATTTTCGCATATTTAGTGGCAGTTTGTTAACCCGTAATTTGGCCGATTTGGTTAAAAAGGAACATTTCATTTTGGATTCCGAATATTTAACCACTTTATTGGTGATTGTACCCAAGTAAGTTTCAATTTGCAGCAACATAACCTCACATTTTTTTGGAATTAAATTGAATTTATTTTCTTTCGGTTTTTTTCTTAAGAATTATGGCCAATGAATGGATGGCTAATTATGAAAAGATCACCGATATGATTGTGCCCCGTTCATCGACTTTGATTACCCAAGACAATGATTACTGTCTCTACAATGTGACCTTATTTAAAAAGGTCGTTGAAGAGTTTAAATTACATGCCCGCGAAAAGAAATTCATTGTACGTGATTTCGTTTACAATGAAGAAGAGTTAGCAGCTGGCAAAAATGAAAGAACCAAATTAATCACTGACAAGAAGAAGCAATTTGTAAGTATCTCTCTCTCTCTCTCTATCTCTCTCCAACACACACAACACTTTTTATATAATTTTAATTAAATTTGCATAAAATTGAATAAAATTAATTTATTTATTTCTCCATAAAGGGTCCTTTGGTTAGATGGTTGAAGGTTAACTTCAGTGAAGCCTTCTGTGCTTTAATACACGTTAAGGCTTTACGTGTATTTGTGGAATCTGTGTTGAGGTAAGTACTCATGTAACTGTAACAGAGAAAAAGTTAAAACAAAGTGTACTTTGCCACAACGCAATAATATATGAGTAAGAGTTAGGTTTAGTAAAAAGAAAACTGATTTCTTAAAATATTTAGGATGACAGCTAAAATTATTTTCTTCTAAACAGAAAAACTATTCACCTTAGAAAAAAGGACTATAAAACAGTTTCATAATAACGTTCCAAGTAGTTTCTCCAAAGTGTTAGGCGAGTTTCTAGGAAGGTATGTAACCCGGCGTGGTCGCGATGAAACACAAATCCTCTACTATTAGCTAAGTCTAACTACTTGTACCTTAAATTGCTTCAGACTCTCCAATTGTTGGCAGTAAGCCCGAAATAAATGTTCAAATATAGAGGCACAGCTCGATTCCATTAAACATTCAACAAAATCGTCCCAGTAATTTTTCATCACTATTCATCATTCTTTCCAGAAATGGGCGGTGTCTGTTTTTAACAGCAATTCTCAGGCGGAAAGTAGATAGCCTTGAGAACGGGTATAACCAAAGTGGCAAATAGAAAAAACACGCAAAGGTCATGTGACCAATTGTGTTCGACCTTTAAAAGGGAAGAAGTGAAATAAAAGATACGTAATAGGGAGAGTAAAAGAAAGTGGAGAAAACCATGCAGAGAGATTAAGTACGCAAGAATGAATTCACAGTGCCCTCAGCTAACTCAATCCCTTTATAAACCTCAAAACTACTCGCGACAACCTTTTCCTACAAAGAGTCGGAGAAGTCACAGAGGAAATGCTCTATCATCTCTAACTTCTTATCTGCACATAGATACATACATAATTGTTCATTACAACCCACTTATTTTGTGTGTATTAATTTTATACATGAGTGACGGCACCTACAACTTAAAGTCGACTTCGAACGACAGATTATTGAGAAACCTTTTCATGGCAATTTTATTTACTCTCAGAGTTTTTGCCAGAAGACTGCTGAGAGGTAGTCGTCGAAGAAATATTTTTTCTTCGTAATTCGATTTCTTGGGATGTCTGATCTGGGGTTTGAATCGTGGTCCCATGACTAATAAGCCAACACACTACCCACTAGACTATGTCGACTAGTAATAAATACGTCTATTATAAATACCACAGCAAAAATATCGAAATTCGTTTAAAACCGACCTTAAGGTTCGTTTAGATTGGATAACAATTGCATCGTTTTTCACGTGGATATTTTAGCCTACTAGACTACGGCGAGTACACATGCCCAGTAGAAATCCGGCTGAGATCTATTCCAATTCCAGTAGCAAACCAGTTCTACTACCGTCGACAGATGACAAAAGGTGACTACCTATGTAGCGCTCGAATCTATCTCCTCTCTTAGGAAGAAGTTGGGCTCATGCATTTTTTTTTTTTTTGGCGTCTACTCGTGTAAGACCCAACCTCCATATGTAAAATATTACATATTTCATCTTAGCTGGTGTAGTCTGGTGATAAGTAATCACAAAATTGTCAACGAATTTTTTTAATAAAAAATCTTATATTTTTAAGGTCACCTAACTACATTGAATCGTATTTATACAACACGAAATTACCACATTAAAGGATTTATTTTTACTACACCTTATTATATTTCTTTTAACACTCTGCCTGAGAGTCTGTATTCAAATCGTAATTTGATTACAATATTATAATAACTCTTTATTATTTAATCTGCCCGAAAGTATTACTTTGTTAAAGATACCGACAATGTTTACACACATGTCTTGTTCCCTTCAATAATTATTGAAAATTTAAATCCAGTTTATGTTTTGAGAACTGATAAAATGTATAATTTTCTTTGAAATTCGAATAATAAATTGTATATTTTTCAATATTCTTTTATTGTACAGATACGGCTTACCAGTCAATTTCCAAGCCATTCTCATTGAACCCAACAAGAAGAGCATGAAACGTTTACGCGATGTTTTAAATCAATTGTACGGTCATTTGGATGGCGCTTCGGCAGCTGGCCAAGGCAGCAATGTTGATGTAAGTTCCTTTACTCTATACATAATATTGAATTTAATTGGAATATTTTTTATGATTATATTTACAGACTGTTGATATACCCGGCTTGGGTTTCGGTCAATCCGAATACTATCCTTATGTATTTTATAAACTTAACATTGATATGATTGAGACATCCAAAATGTAAAAAACATAACATCGTTTCAATTTGTATGTTAAGAACAAACCTGCTCTAGAAGACATTCTTAATAAGAAAAAGTTAAAAATTTTACGTTACGAAAAAAATGAAACAAAAACAAACACAATAAACACAAAAACAAACCTCTAAGTATGTAATTGTTTAGCTTAATTTTTAACAAAGTAAATAAAAATTATAAATATATATATATATATAGATGTATATGTAATATTATAAAGAAAAGAAAAAGAGAAAAAGAAACCAATTACCATCCTTTATGTATATGTATTGTAAAAAAAAAATAAGAAAAACAACTATCTTTACATTAATACAAACACACCAAAATAGCAGTTTATAACAGCTAAATCCTAATATAAAATTATAAATATATACATACAAACATATATACATACATACTATAAAAAATTTCATGTTAAATGCTGTGGCGGCGACTTTCTTTAACCATCGAAATTCTTATTATCAGTGTGTTTCTTTTCTCTAATGTTGTTATTATATTTCTTTAGATTTTATCATCATAATATTAATCTGTATATGCAAACTTAAATTTAATGAAACGAAAAACGTTTACTTGTTTTATTTTGTTGTTCTTTTTAGTTTTTGTTCTTCTTCTTTTTCGCCCTTTAAACATAAGTTCCAATTTTCCTTTTTGTGTTTGAGTATTTCCATAATTGTTTTTCTTTTATAAGTTTAAAACATATTTTAAAAATTTTGTGTTCTTCTCTTTTTTGAAGTGCATACATACATGTTTTGATTAAATTCAATTTTTGTTAACAGTATTTTGTGTATAATAAATAATATTCAAAAAGAATTAATATATTTTTAAATTAAACAAAAACAAAAGCAACTATTACTATTTAATTTTACAATAAAATACCTTTAAAAAAAACGAACTTTCAAATGTTGTAAATGTTTTAAAACAATGTTTAGTTGAGTATAAAGACAAAGTAATTGTGATTGGTAATTAACTAAGGGAGGTGATTTATTATCTGTTTCTTGAAAGTACTACTGGGTTTTTCTTTTCGAGATTTTATTCAAAAATAAAATCATTTTTATTGTTTGTTTCATGAAAGTGCTACTGGGTTTTCTTTTCGAAATTCTATTCGTACTTGTGTGATATGCCTAATGCTTTAAGTAAGAGGTCAGCGAAAAGTTTTAGCAGACACGACAAATAAGGTGTTTAATTGTAATTCAAATCGTGCTTGCTCGTATCACCAGAAATAAATGGGCAGCTTAGTTATCAGTTCTCTTTAGACCTTAAATTACCTTTTTTACTTGGCATACTTTGCAATTGAAAGTCAGTACTAATCAGTACAGCACTATTGTTGGCCTCACATTCCATATACAGTGGCTTACAGCCTATTTTGTGTGTTCAATTCTCTACAAAAAATTTGTAGAGAATTTTTTGATTTTTTTACAGAAAAAAAATTTTTTTGATTTAGATTAAATCATATCCTTCTCACTTTTTTCGAAATTGATCACGAATCACAGAAAAAAAAAAAATTTCGAAAAAAATATGAGTTAGGGCCTTTCTACATGAGACCAACGATATGTGTTTGTCATTATAAACAAATATAGTCCAATTTGTTATAGACCGTATGCATATATTCATTATAATGCTGACAATTTTTCATAAAACTTTGCACCTATGCAGGTATATGTCGGATATGCATACGTAAAAGCACACTTATTACAGTTTCATTACTTTGTGGTAAAGAAATTAATTTGTCGTAACGCAAAATCGTAAAAATTCGATTTTCATCAAGCGATGTTTTATCTTTCTTTTTTATTCATATTCTAGTTTCTTCTTTCAATGTTTGTACTTGAAAAGTATTGTTCAATTCGAGGTATAAAATCAAGGGATGTGAAGGCCAACCTTTTCACAATAGATGTCGACACCGCCCAGACATAATACAAAATGACATTTTAATTAATTACCATTTTTAAAATTATTTGTAATCTATTTGGCTACAACACTTACTCTTTCTTCATAAATTTGTATTAAATGCTCATGTAATTGTTTTTGTATTTCCAATCTATTAAATTCCAATGCTACAACCTTAACAAAGTCAAATTGTGCTAAAAAAAAATTTGAATAAAAATTCATAGAAAAATATAGTTTGCGTGCAGTATAGTTTATGCAAACGTTTATAATAATTAAATTGTTTTTTTTTTATTATTTTTCTCCCTCAGTTATTGAAAAAATATGTATATTTTCTATGTATAAAGAAATATTTTAAGTGTTATTACATTGATCGAGTTACAATAATAATTTTTTCTAAAATATTCATAACTACATACTATTAGTAAAATAAACATGCATACATTAAATATAAATATGAATTTATTGTTGAAAATTTATTATAAAAAAAAGAAAAAAGAGTAAAGAAATATGCTTTAAAATAATAAAGATCTATTCATAAAAATCTATTCATAATTATTAATAAAAAACAACATGCGTGTTAAAACTATAATATGTATTAAATGATTTGCCTTAAAATTGTTTAAGGTTTTGCATCTGCTTGCATATAATTAATTGCAAAAAAATAATAATAATTATAATAACAATAAAATAACATCCTTGTATATAAATATTTTTTGAAATATTTAAGTGTTTTTATTATTATTTTTTTGTTTATTTAATTTGAAAACAATCTTTGAACATAAGAAATTCTACAGAACATTAATAAATTCGAAAGAAATTATTTAAATCCTTCTTTTAGTCTTTGACATTGTAAAATCCAATCACCTAAAAGTTATCGTGTGAAACATTTTCAAATAAAATAAATACTTAGAGAAAGCTTTAGTTAATTTAATAAACATTTTTTTTTAATTTAAAAATATACAAAATCTTATTGAATAACCTGTTCAAATTCCTCTGCCATTAATTTCATTTTAATATTGTGCCGCCTTCTTAAATTATTAAACAAACGTACCGAAAAGAAATAAGCAAATTCAATAATACTTAAACTAGAAATGCCCATAAATAAGCCAAATATGCCACCACAATTGGCTATAAGAGTGGTGACACCAAACATTACAGTACGTTTAATGGCGGTAAATTGCGTTTCCTTATAGTACAAGGTAAAACGTGAAGCTCGAGAACTGAAAATGAATTATTGAATGACAAAAAAAAACATATTTTTCTTTTCTTTTTTAAATAAACACATACTCGCTATGCTCATAGACGTCTCTTTGGGCCAAAATGGTTTTTTCAAATTCAAAATGAGCTCGAGATATTTCAAAATTATAATCCAGGGAATTACACGATGGCATACAATCACACATTATTTTAACATCCGGATCAATAAGTTTTGATTTAGTTTGATTTGCAATTATTAAATTCATTTCATCGCCAGCTTTACTATAGCAATCAACATCGGACAAGCTGCAGACCGGCACATCTAAAGGTTCTATTTAATTAAAAAGTGGCAACTGCATATAATATTGTATGAAAAATAATACAAATATAAACTTACTTGGCATCCAAAATTTAACACAACCACATTTATTTATTGTAAAATTAGCCAAACATTCGGTTTGGCAATTACTCTGCGAATACGATTTGAAAAATCGCAAATAACGTTCATCATTAAAATAGCACTGACGCCTAAAATCAAGAAAAAAAAATTTTATGAAATTCTATAAAATTTTACACCCCAAAAGTATTTTCAACTTTCAAGGCCCCAACGTATAGTGAACAGCATACCTGTATATTAAATTATTAAAAATTAATGAATAATTAGTCTTACTTTTCTGGTGCATAATCATGTAAATTTTCTGTAGAGATGACATATTGTGGTATAATTGATACAATCACTTCTTCTTCGTGAGGCACTAGAATATAATTGCCCGTAGTTAAAGGTACACTATCAGGTGAATTCAAAAACACCTACTTGAAACATTTTGGAACATTAAAAACCATAAAATTACATTATAGATACGAATACCTTGTAGCCCTGTTTAAAACTACGACAAGTATAATCGAAATTATGTTCGAAACCCATCAGAACAGCAAATAAACCATTGCGGGCCGAAGACAAAACCGATCTCTGTGGATATGCATTGAAACCTTGTCCCACATAACCGTCATCTAAAGACCAATTACCAGTGATTTCATTGAATCTAGGCAACTCTGTATCGTAATAATCATTGAAATCAATAATTGTATCATCCGAATAACTTAGATACCTATAAAATATTCCCGTGAGCCTATCATAACAAATATTTTTCGTTTAAATTTCCAACTCACTGTGGATCTCTATAAATATCGCCAGTGTCTAGACCATTGAACTGATAACAAACACCTTCGTCGGTAACCACCAACTTGAATATTTCGTTACAGAAATAGAAACGTCCATTCCATTTACAAAATGGCAGCGTGGTATTGGCTTCCACAGCCATGTCAATTAAAGTTTGTGCCACATCAACATCAATATCTTGCGGCACAAGGGAAGCGAATCGATTGATTACCTCACTTTCGCATATTTGCAATGTGGCGGCAAAACGTTGCATTCTATATGAAATAAATATGAAATATGAATTCACAACATTCGATTACAATATACTCTACTCTAACTAAAGTTTGATCTCAACTTCATATTCAAACTTTTCACTGAAACGTACATCGTATCTTTGTTTCACTTATTCGTTTCTTATATACTTATTATGCACTTACTCCTCTTCGGTTAAATTTGCAAAATTTTCGAAACTTTCCGCTTTTCCAGCTTGCGTCCAAATTTGCCGTGATATATTTGTAAAATCAAATGTTTCTGCTTCCATTTTAATTTCCGGACACAGGGTAACAGTGGGAAAAGGTATTTTATGAACAGGCACAAGCGTTTCATCGAAACCTAATATAACTGGTGAGTCCAACCACTTCAGATAGGTATCCCACATTAGAGACATAGCGTAATAAAATGATATTAACATCAGTATAATCCAATAAAGCCTTAAAAGTTGAAATAATTAATACATTCGGCTATATACAGACTGCAATCAGAAGAAAAAATACACACTTTTCATAAAATGGACGATGGACTTCGAATATGTAACGAATGCCATGAACCGAGGTACTTTTTGAATATTCAGCCAATAAACCTTTGCAAGCTGACCAGCGGGTGCCGTATTTAATACGCGACCTTATGATAATATCACTTGGCACATCACTCAAAGCTTGGGAGGTTAAACTTAAACTGCGTTCATTTTGACTTGGTAAAGATAGAAAGTCCGGATCCGGTTGGGGAAAATGCACAGTTTTCCCATCTCTACTAGCAAACATTTATTAGGAAAACTTTTCAAAATTCGAAATGTAAACGAAAATATTGTTTTACTTTGGTCTAATGAATGGCAATGCAAACGCCTTTAATATTGAAAATTTTCTAAAATACTTTAACGTTTGGTGTGTCCTTTTATACCCAATTGCCATTAAAAGACTTGTAAGATATAATGTAATTATAAAATACACAAAGGATGTTGTCTATGAAAACTACCTTTCAAGGGACTACTTAAACGTTAACACTTACAAGTTTTATATTCAAATCGCTACCATGAAATAAGTACGTAGGTTCGTTTTATCGTATTATTTAGCAAAAACAGAAAAAGTAAGAAGTGTTTGCTATTACTGCTAACCATCAAAACGTCCGTAAGGGATTTCTGTATGCACCTAACAAATTTATAACCGATATAAAGAAAATTATGAATGCTTACTTATAATTTTAATAAAAATTATTGCATTGTCTTTCTGAACCAATCTGTTTGTCAATTTTCGAATAGGCATTGATTTAAGCAATATCGTATTCGAAGTCGCCGTCGTCGTAGTATAGTACGCAGTGTGCTGGCTTATTAGACGCGAGGCCCCAGGTTAGACATCTCGAACACAACGAAACTCTACGGCGACTTTGTCTCAGCAGTCTTCTGGGGAAATTTTTGTAAATAAATGTCGTGAAATTTTTTTCAAAAATCTGCAATTCCCTTAGCACACAGCATGGGTAGTGTGAGAAGCTAGGTCGCAATCCTGACTAAAGGCTTGTAATGATCAATTAAGTAAGTAATTGAATTAAATAATGCGTTTTGAATGTGTAACATTTTAAATTTTGTGTATTGCGTAGGGTAATTGTTTGTTCATATAAGCTACTGTTTAATGATTTGCATTTAGTTTAATTACACGGAAATTGGGTGGCGTTAGTACATTATTTAATTATGTCATTGTGCGTTCTATTTAAATGCACAGTAATAATTAAATTTTTTTTTAATTTTTCCTTTTTGTCTGGAGCTTTGTTTGTTGAAAAAAGTACCAGAGGTCAAAATATTAAAATGTGTTAAAAATAGAATACTTTTATTTAATAAATACTTTTATTTCGAAATTTTCCTTTTAAATTATTTAACAGTCTTTTTGGTAAAAAATGATGCTATGCTCTTTGTGCCCTTTGCACTTTTAGCCAATGACTTCTCTTTAGCAGTTAATGCACGTTCCTTTAGCGGCGTTGCAGACTTGGCGTTAGGTGACTTAAAGCCAATTTCTTCTTCATTAATAGATTTATCGACTTTATTTTCTTCCTCCTCATCATTGTTCTTGTTGCTTTCACCATCATCATCATCTGTTGACCCATCCAATAAATTAGAATTTTTTAATTTAGCTGCCGTCCCATTTCCCAGTTTCTGTTTTTTATTTGTTGCGTTAAGTTTATCGCCGGATTTCCTTTTGCCATTTGCTGCTTTCTTCTCTTCCGTAATAGCCTGTATTTCAGAAGGTATACCCAAAAGTTTTGTTAGTTCGTCATGTAAATCGATAGCAATGTATGATCCCACATAATCACAAGCCACACGTAGATAATCGGTAGCCTGGGCCGTTTCATCAACTGCCTTTTCACTGCGTGCAAAATTTAGTGATACAGCACTATTCCCACAGTATATGCCGTAATTATGTAGGGCCTTTGCCACACGTTTCGTTTTTAAGGCTAACCAGGCCATAGTCTTTTCGTGATTATATTTATAGAATGTCATATCACCGGCTGTTTTAACATCGGCTATACATCTTAAGGTTTCTGGGTTTACAAATTTATTTAAAATTCTCGCTACGCTTGCATCCTCTTCATCATGAATGCTATCAAGAGCCAAAGCATTCTTCATGCAATATTTTCGCAGCTGGTGTAGTGCCAAAAAGGTCACATCAATTGGCGTTGTCATGTATATTTGCCCATTTGAACAAACTTCACTATCGATTAACCAACTCCTTCTGGGTTCTGCAAACTCTAAAATCTCCATTATAGATTTATCATCTTTTGTTAGAAACAAGGCGGGCTTTCCTTTTCCCGGGTGGAAAAATCTTTCCAAACTTAATTTTTCTACACCGCCTTTCAGCAAGTCCTGTGAAATGTAAAATATTTTACGCAGAGCCGCTGGAACAGTTGTAGTGTTTTTTGATTTAGTAGCGGCATCTACTTCTTCCTTGGCTTTCGTTGAACGTGTTGCTTTTAATTTACTCATTTTTTAAAAGGTTTAAAACATATAAAAACACAGACTACACAGAAAAACAAAACAAATTCAAAATGCCTAAAATCAATTTCAATGTGTTTATGAATTGCGCGAATTTTGTTTACATTTTTTGCACGTAGTATTGCCATATCAAATAAATTGCACTAGTGTTGTCAATTTATGGACACCAACTACCTTTTTTGTTGAACTTTATATAAACAGGGATATAATGTAGGCATTTGTCGAACTTAAAAGCTAACTGCTCTTAATTTTAAATATTTGGACACTTGCAAAAACTATTTTTCTCTTAAAATGATGTTTAATATCACAATTTATTAATATTTTACTATAAACAAGTAGTAGTTACCTATTATAGTTCCCTCTTTTTTTTATTTAGTATGCAACACATGATTGTTGCCAGATTATGTTCTTCTAGCAACTTCTTTCTTGCTTGCTATAGTAATCGCAAACCGGTGTTGGAAAATGTAATTAGGTTTGCGGGGCATTTTCAAATGCTCTGTATTTAACATGTTTCCTTTATCTGATACAAAAATATTTTATTTACAATTATCAACTCCAGGCTCAACGGAAATGAAGTTAAAAGGATATTGCCCGGTACATAAAAGTCAAAATAGTTTGAACGAATGAAATTTCTAATCTTTCTGTGATAGCATAATGGTTCTAAAGGATTGACTTAAGTGAGACCAAACAAGAAGTCCAAACTAATAGTTCCAAGTAAAATTTTGTAACGTTTAAAACTAATTTTACTTCATTTGCTAATTGTTTTCTTTAATTTTTATTAAAACATATAATCTATTAAATGTTTAAACACTTTTTGCAAAAGCATTTTTATTATTAAGATTCATTTTCATTTTACATAATTGTTTTTACTCAATATTCATCTTTATTGTGAATTGTATTTATTTTTAAATTTTTCTTTTATTATAGTAATTTAATGAAATTCAATATATATATATATATAAGTATGTATGTAAATAAGTGTATGTAAAGTATGTGGTGTAATATTATGTGTAGTTTTAGTAATAATACATTTATTACTTATAATAATGTTAATATTGATTAAATATATTATTATATATTTGATTTTAAAAATATTATTAAGTAAAGGGAACAGCTAAATATAAAAAAATATAGGTGATAAACGAAGTATAGGAATTCCTAAAAGAGAATCTAAAGGGTAATAAGATCTAGATTAATATGTTAAGGCAGTCAAATACACTTCAAATACATCAATAGTAGATATTATAAAAAAAAGAAATTCGACAATGTTTCGAAACACGGGATAAATTGATTTTATTTTAGAATCTGGCTTTTTTTCGACAGCTCAAATTTTAAATCATTTATCTAGACCTTTTGGGGTGAGCATATAATGCGTAAATGTTGATAAAAATCTTAAAACCTTGCAAAAGAAAGGAAAAAGAAATTGTGTGCTGAATAAGAAAATTGAAAACCCATTGATTGTTAAGCAATATTATTTGCACATAACTTTTAAAAAAAAAGTATTCTTTGTTTGTTGAAAAAGAAGAAATTGCCATCATTCAATTTGTTTTTAGGGAATTTTTATTTTTATTATTTAAGCATTTAAATTGTTATCTACACATAACGGGGAGTTTTTGTGTCTTGTGTGTGTTTTACTAATATTTGTTTTATATTTTTTCTGAAAGTTTTGTTTCAAAAGAGGAAAAACTTATAATTTAAGCATACAAATGTATTAGTAAATCTGTTTTTCTTTTATTTTAGAGGTTTTACTAAATAATTCTTTTTTATATTTTCTTTAATATTTGTTTTTTATTTATTTATTTATTTTTTTTTTTGTTTCAAAATATAAAAGAAAAACATGTTTATTTTTTTTTTTTTTTTTGCTAATACTTTTGTTTTTTTTTTTCAATTTATCAACTAATTTTTGTTTTTTGTTTTTAATCAATTTATAATTTTGAGTTTTTTCTTTTAGTTTGTGGTTGAGAAAATATGTTTTATCATTAAAGTGCATAAAATATTTGGGTTTTGTTTTATTATTATTTAAGAAGATCTACTCCTTGTAATTTTTTTCTCAATTAAAATGAATTTTTTTGTTTTATTTGCTTCATCTATTATGTTTTTCTTTTTCTCACGTTTTTTATTTTTTGTTTTTGTCTAAAAAAAGCTTATGCTGTGTAGGTTTTTTATTCAATTAATTTTTTAGTAGTACTATTACAATTATTTAACATTTAAGCAATATTTTTTTATTAATCTTTTTTTAAAACGTTATTCTAAATTTCAAAAATATTCATGGTTATTATTAATTTTTTTTTTGTTCTTTTTTGTTTTGTTTTTTGTATGTTTTTTTGTTTTTGTTTTTTGTTGGTTTTTTTTTTTATTTAGATATTATAATTTTTATTTTGTTTTTGTTTTAAAAATTTCTACAAATACATTTAAGTATATAGTGTGGTTTTGCGTAGTGTGTGTATAATAATAATGAATTAGTAATGTTTTCTTTAAGATAAATATTAATAGATTTTTTATTATTAATTTTAAATTTTCGCATATAATGTATGCATGTTTTTTTTAATATTCTTTTTTGTTTTTATTTTTATTTTTGTTTTTTCTTTCTTTTATTTTGTTGTTGTTTTCATATTTTGTTTTTGTTTAATAAAAAAATACTTGACCTGGTTTGGGTCTTTTGCGTTCTTCTAACTTGCGATTTATTTCCTGTTGACGCTCAATTTTACTTAAAGCTCGAGCTACATAAAGGTACTTGTCACCCAGTTGTTTGCCATTCAAAGCAATTATGGCTGCAAGAGCAGATTGGGGATTCTCGAAAGCCACAAAGCCAAAACGTTTAGAGCGTCCTTCTTCATCGGTCATGATCTAAAATATGATAAAAGCAACAAAATAATATAGTTTTTATATGTATAGTAGTACTGTCCGTTTCCTTATAATATTGTAATGTAACGTTAAATGTTTCGCTAAATAAAGAACAACGACATTGTTATAGATAAGAAAATAACTTAAAACCTCATGTAATGTTATGTGTATATGAATATACATCATCTCAATTAAAATTATTGCTGTACCGAATGTTTTCATAATTACTACTTTAATGAATAATCACTTTAAAGACAGAAACAAAATTGAGAAAATATGATTTAAAAATTAATCTGCAAATTACACACCTATGTACATACATACATATGTATGTGTTAATGGGAAAAAGTACATATTAAGTTTCAACACTATCAATTTAGATAAACAAATTCTAAATGCAAGTGCAGTCGAACGTTACAGTTTAGGATCTGAACCGATTACTTCAAAAAATCATAGAACAAAAACATTTCTGGTTATAGTCAAATATTATTTACATAGATATGAGTTCAAGGTTTTCATTTCCCATCTAATATTTCTAGTAAAGCTTAAATAATAATAACAAAAAAATCATATACGACGTACAATCACCCTGCTTGCGCTTACAGGTTTCCAAAAGCAAACCAAAAAAAGAGCAAAATATCTGTATGAGGGTTGTTTAGTTAATTTTTTTTTTCTTTTTTTTTTTTGTGATTATTATTGTGTTTGTTAGTTTAGTACTATTATTTGTTATTGTTGTTGTATAGCAGGGGTTACATTTATTTTACTCATTTATTTAGTTAAAAAGTAACCCACAACCCCAACCCCAACCCCCGTTCACAGTTTGTCATCTTTGTATGATTGAGCTTTAGATTTTTATGCTCGTATTACAAAAATTCTGTTTGGAGAAATATTATAGGATTTTTATAGAAAAATTGCTAATTGCAGTTGGAAACAAGGAAACGTCAACTACGCACAAGCATTGAGAGAAAGAGAAAAATATCAAGTAAAATAAGGGAAACAATACATTTTCTGTTCTGTATTTTGGGCCTTTTCTTCTTTTTTTTTTCTTTTTCTCAAATGATGAAAATAGTGGAATTGTATAACATGTGGATTGTATGAAAGAAATTGATGTAAATGGAAAAATGACAAATAAGGAGGTGATTGAACACATGTTTATGTAGCTATTTTAGAAAATTTACTTGATAAGAGAAAAATTCTTTATGAAAATTCTTTCATTTGATATTCATATGTATTTTGTTTTTGTTTCCTTTTCGTTCAAAATGTTATCGTACTAGAGGCTTTCAATTTTTCGTATTATATTGATCTGATTCTATCGATTTAAATCGAAAAAACCTTGCATGTGATAACAGTAATGGTTTGGAATATCCTTCCAGTTACTTGCAGGATATTTCCCTATACTCTTAAATTTTTAAGCCAGGGAGTCAAACTGTTTGGCTTCAGGTTCGCTAAAAAAAAAACAAGATAAACGAACCCATTTGAAGAATGGTTAATGGAAAAAACATAGACAAAATATATTAACCCATTGATGAACAGTAGAAAGTTCGAAAATTCACGCTATAGCCGTAGTGTTTAAAAACGACCATTTCGTTTTTGTCCGCCATTGCCACCATGTCACCTGGCGAACTTTGCTTTGTTTGCTATAGAGTCCAGCAAAGTGTTAAAAACAATTAATAAATAACCGATTATTTGTCATGAAAAAGGAACTTGAGCCTTATACATGCAAAATAGAATAAGGGGAAACCCCCAGTCAGCATCAAGAGGGCCTTGAAATTTGTTTTGTCACTTTCATACCAAATGAAAAAATTATTCGTACCCTCACTTTTTATTTTTATTAACCCGAAACCAAATTTTTCCAGGATGTTATTGTGTATTTAGATTCAAAAGACAATTCATACGAATCTTACGCTTTAAAACTAACCTTTTCTAAACAAAACAACTTTTTTATCCCTTATTTGTTTAAACATAACTTGTTAAGTATTTCTGGGGCATGTATTAAATTTAGCATCACAGATTTGACCGGACCGGCACTAAAAATATTTCTATCGAAACAATGTTTACGAGAAAATAAATCTAAAAAATTTAAAATAAAATTTCTTACCTTATGACTGGTAATTCTTCCGAACGGTTCAAACATTTCTCGCATATGTTGTTCTGAAAAATCTTCGTTGAAATTTTTCACATACAAATTCCTAAATTGTGTAGCTTTCTCCTGTTCCCGATCGCGCCTTGGTATATACTTGACAACGTGAACTTTTTGATTGTTGCACAACATGCCATTTACCTTCTCAATGGCAATGCGTGCAGCATCCTCCGTATCAAAATGTACGAAACCGTAGCCGCGCGAGTTACCGTGTTCATCCTTGGCGACATTACAGTTGAGTATATTTCCAAATACCGAAAAGGTTTCGTACATGGCTTTGTTATCAATAGACCTTTCCAGGTTCTTAATATAGATCTTACCTCCATCGGGAGAGTTAGTGCTAGAAGCACTGCCCGATGAAGTGCTGCCAGCAGATAAATGAGGCGATATTGATGTAATATTACCAGTTCCCAGACCCATGGGAGCATGAGGAGTACGATTCAAATGACTACCGGCTAAGTGATGATTATTATTGCCAGCCGCTCCATGATGGCCAGTATGGGCTGTCAAATGATGTCCCAAAGGACCTACACCCCCAGTATGAGCGGCTGCATGATGTAATTGGGCAGCCTGCTGGCCAGCATGATGAGCAGCAGCCAATGGATGACCGGCGGCAGCTGCTAAAGAGGCATGATGATTTAGTGCCGATTGCTGTTGATGATAATGATGGCTGGCAGCCGCCGGATTGCCACGGAACGTCATTGAGTTGACAAACATAATCGGCAGATTTCGGTTGCTGTGGTGGTGTGTACTATTCGAACGCGTTAATTTATTTATATTATGATTCGGATGAAGTTTATTAATATATATTGAGTTGTTATTTAAGCCGAGAATTTTGACGGTTTTAATTTTTAAAGAAAGACAAAAAAATTAAAGGTATTTTTAATTTTTCTCTTTTTTGCTGAGTTTCCTTAGCTGGCGAGTGTGTAAAAAAGAAAAATCCACCTGTATTTAACGTTTGCTGCACTTTTCTGCGTTTTTTTCTTTTCTTTCGTTACGTTTCCTGTTTGGAAGCAAAAAAAAAGAAACTAACAATTTTTTCTGTTCAAATGAATGCTCTCTTAATATTTATTTCTCTTTGCCAGTTCTCTTCGTCTAATAACGCTCTTTTTTGCTCTTTTTATTTTTTCCAATTATCACACAAATTGGCTTTCACTTTTTTTCTAGATATATTACTTTTGCAATGTAAAAAAAATTTTCTTTTTTCTGTTTTTATTAATAGTTATTGTATTAATTTTATTATAAAACTAATATATATGGGTTTTATTATAGATTAATATAAAATATTAACTAATTTGTGATTTTTTATATATTTTTTACACAAAAATTACAAGCGCAGTTAAAAAGTGCAGCAGACGAAAAAAATTTTTTGTTATCCTTTATCTGCTTTGTTTCGCTATTCTATTAAGTTGCCACACATTATATGGGGCCTGCAATGATATGACAACACATTTAAAGAATGTTTCGACTGGCAATACTACAATTTACTAATTTTAATACATACTTTCTGTACCTTTAGAATTCTTTTGCAGCCGGAGACTATTTAAAACCTTTTTTATAAAAATGTTTAATTATAAAAACTTACTAACATTGATTTTAAAAACAAAAAACTTGTTTTCTTTCAGAAAAAAGAATTGCCAGAATCAAACACAAAATATTTATTTTGATATTTTTGATAAATGTGTATCAAACGATCTGGTAAGTAGATGCACATGAAATGTAACACAAGAACACATTTACAGTGAATGGAATTGTTATTTTTAATTATATATACATACATATAAGGGGGTCTGGAAATATGGAAGAACCAGTGTTGAAAAATTCAGTACTATTTTGTCAGTATTTTTTCATTTCATAAATACCGCAGTACCACCCGCTAAGGTTTCATTAAGTACTTTTTTATTAATACGCTATTCAACTAATTATCTATTTATAACTATCTATTATAATTATCTATTATATCAACCTATTATTTCAAGCAAGCAAGCAACACACGTTCAAAATCCTTACATACATTCATAAAAAAGGGTCTGGAAATATGTACCAGTGTTGAAAAATGTTGTACTTTTTTCAGTACTTTTTATTACGCTTTTCAAACCAACTTTCCAAAATTTGTTTTTGTTCGTTCAAAAACAAAAAACTTTCTTTAACTTAATAATTCGCACATTCTTTTTCCGTTTCCGCATTTATATAAGTAAAAATAAAACCCCGTTTGTTTATGAACTGTAGTCTGTCTGTCTAGTAGGTAGTTGGTAGGTAGCCTATTATATAGGCGCCCAAAGGCCACGATGAAACTCCAGGTCCGACAAAACGAAAACAAGCATTAAAACGTGTGTGTGTGTTGTTGGTATTGCCTCTGCTCCTGGTTTGCTGGAGGGTTTGGGTTTGGTGGGGGTTGGTTGTGTTGCCCGCTGCCACCCGCTTCTTTGTTGTTGGTTGGAGTTGACAAAGCAAAAAGTCATTTTTTGGAAGTGTGGTGAATTTTGTTGTTGTGAGTTTGCAGTGTGGTGGGTTTATACAAAGTGTGGTGAATAAAATCGAAACTCACCAAAGTGCCGTTATTCGAAATGCTACTGTATTACCATAGATCCATGGACGGTGTGTGTCTCGAATAAGCAATTTGCACCCCTGTTAGGGAAAGCATTCACCGATATGTCTGGATTATCAACGGTGTGTGGATTAAGGATAATTAATCTCGATTAGTCAAACACTGAATAAAAGGAAGTACACTCAACGAACGAAGGGTTGCCATTGTGTCATTCTATTTTATATTCTAAAAAATTAAAATTAGAAAACTGCATACAAAAAATAATTAAATTTAAATTATTTTGTAGATGAATTGAATGAATAATTTCTGCTTTTATGTTTAATCCAATACGCTTGCAAAAAAGCTACAAATTAGAAATTCTTTGTCGAAATATTTATAACCTTTCGTGCTTTGTTCGGCATACCGGATCTAAATTTAACATCAGAAAAAAGTAACACACAAACATAAACAATCAACAATGTAAAAAACTCTCCACCCCACCTTTCAATAAACAATACACACGCACAACATCCACGAAAGAAGAATGTTATCGATTTGCCTGAATCATTCTCATCTCTATTTTAAATAAACATATGGCAATATTATTTCTTCCAGCTGGTATTGTTTTTGTTACTTCATAAATAAAAACGATCTGTTTTGGATCATCTTTTAAAATTGTTTTCTTAAATATATTAAATCGTTTAGAATAATATTTAATAGATAATAAGTTAAAAATGTTGGAGGATTCTATAACTTCTAGTCCATCGAAAAATAAAACATCGATACAAAAAGTCAGATTATTAAGGAGAACAAAACGTAAACAACAAGTGGATTGTGAAACCGATCAATTGGATCTGCATAATGTACTCAGAGAGTTTTATTTTGATTCTGAGGAAAACTCGAATCTGATCGCTAGTAAGCCTTTGGATTCTACTTTTTCTATAGCAAATCCTACATCAATTGTAGATAATTACAAACCATTTCAATTAGAAAAGTCATACGTAATAGCAGATCATGTAGCGCCCAATACAAGCAGAAAACTAAAGTCAATACAAAAAGAAACACAAGGATTTTTAACCTGTCAGAGACTGACTGAAAGTGAACCCTCAATAATAAATGCAACACCAGAAAACACTTCATTCACTATAACAGAAACGGAATTAATTGCTTGTTGTAATCAAGTGGAAAAGAAATTTTGCAATATACCTTCGAGAACAAAGGAAAGATCACCAACGAGAGATGATATATCTTTAGTAAATTCAATATTAGAAGATTTTTCACAATCTCCCTTGGGCAAAGATCAAATCACAAATCATATGTCCTGGCAATGTACACCAGAATATCGTTTGCGCAGAAAACCTTTAAAAACATACAGTCGCCAATTCCTTAATAAAACACGTACGGATCTTAGTAAACGATTTGATACTCAATCTCCTGTTGTTTCGGATGAAGAACACGACAACAACAGCACATGCTCCTCCTTGTCTGTACAAGAAGATAATGGGTTGATTGAAAATGTATCCACCGCACCAGTATCAAGTTCGGATACGTCACAACGTATATGTGAAAATCTTTTGAACTTGAGTGTATATTTTACACAAAATGATCAGTGTACAATGTATACCGATGCTATGCAACAAAACGAAATGAGTAGTAGTTTAGCTGAATTAATACCCGCAAATAGAGTGAGGGATTTAATACAAGAAATACTTAATTTACGTGCTAACTATAGGGGATTTAAACACTCGAACGATTCTTTAGAAGACTTTTATGGATTTTCTGATTGTACACATTTTGTAAGTGATAGGACGGATTTACAAAGCAATACAAGAAGCAATTTAAATCAGACTGTAAGTAATCCCTCCGAGATTACTTTTAGTCCGAACAAAGCGTATAGTGCAGCAGCAAATTCAGAAGGTAACTATACTTAGCCTTACTAAAACTTCACACTTCAAATATGCATTATATAACATTTTGTTTCCATCAATTAGGAGGCCTAACTTGTTGTATAGGCCTAACTTCTGCATTTGTTAATATCAAAAATACAATATTCTTGTTAATTGTAATTAAAACTTTTCTAAAATTGGTTATATTTATTACAACAAATACTATGTTTCTTTAGACAAAAGTATAAAATCGTCAAATTTAAATATTTTCAATTCTATAGGTATCGACTTTTTGAAAGATTGGAATGGCGAAGAGATTTTTACGTGTATAAATACAGAGGAAATAATTGAAGAACATAATAAATACCTGGTTTCTAAGCAAACATCACATGCCGAGAACTGCGATAAAGTAAATCAGATTAGTTTTAAAACTTCCAAAACTCCTGGTATTGTAAGCAAACCACCAGAAATACCAATTGCAACAGAAGAGGCAACTTCTAGCAACTGTGATAATACAAATTTAATAGAAGGTAAATTGAAGCTTTTTAATTTTTTCTTTATCTACGTTAACTATAAAACTTTTATTTTTAAGGAGATGTAAATCTTTTTGAAAATCTTGAAGGCTGCGAGTTGAATGATGACTGTGATTTGTTTTTAAATTTCCAAACACCATTACCTGTAAACGAACAGCCAATTATTGAGCCATTAGATAGGGTTAAGAAAGTATTAATTCCTCTGCATCAGTTACAACATCCACAGTCACACGAGGCTAATGTTCCATGTAATTCGAAAGTGAGTAATCAAGGCTTTAAAACTGCCTCTGGTAAAAATGTTTCAATATCTGAAAAAGCTCAGGAGTCTGTTGAAAAATTACTGAATGAATTTAATACCAAGCTTAATGAGAGCTATAACTGTGATGATTTACGAGAAATGAAAAACAATATTTACAACAAAATGCATATTAAAAAGACAAATATTTCTATAAATGATGCAATTATTGAAAAGAATTATAACGATAATCAATTAATGAATAGCACACGAATTGAAAACGGCAAGAAAAAAGACGTAGGTTTCCAGACCGCTAATGGTAAAAATATAAAAATATCAGCGAAAGCACAAGAAAGCGTAAAGCAGCTTTTAGGTAATATTGCTATAGAAGCTCAAGATAATTTGGATAGCGATTTGTTGTTTATGAAAAAGCGAATTATTAAAAAGAACCTTGAATTAAAAGGCTTAAATCCATCATCAACGTTAAAGAGAGATGAAATAAATGAATCAAATGCATTTCATACGGATACCAAAGTAACTAATGCAGTAACACCCTTTATTGAAAGTGTTCAAGAAGCCAATAAGAATGTAAGCAAAGAACAAGTTGAAGCATCCCATTCGCTTGAAAAAAATATGTTAGAAAATAATGATGATTTTGATGAAATAATATTCAGTAAATTGCCATATGTGAATCTTTGCGAGAACCCGATTTCTAATGTGTTACAAAACGACATAAAAGAAAGTGATTTACTAAAAATTGGAGCTCTTGCAGATAGCAACTTAAATGTAAACATTGGCTTTCAAACGGCTAATGGTAAGAAAGTTTCGATATCAGCTAAAGCCCAGCGGGCAGCAAAAAAACTTCTACAAGATGTCGCAGAGGTCGACATTTTAGATGTTAACACTACAGAAATGGAAAGTAAGTTAAAAGAGATAAAAGTTAACTTAATTAATAAAAATACACGATTAAAGAAGGAAAGCAGTAGTACTAAACCTATAACTAGTCAAACATGTCCTAAAAATGTCAATGGCACATCAAATGAAAGCTCTTTATCACATTTAAATTACAATGCCGGGGACGCCAATAAAAGTGAAAATAATATTGCAACAGAATTAAATAACTTAAATAAGAACATAGGTTTTAAAACAGCTAATGGCAAGAGTGTTTCAATTTCCGCTAATGCTCAAAGTGCAGTTCAAAAACTTTTACAAGGATTTGAAACAGATTTAGATGCAGAAACCTACGAAAGTAATTTAGAAAAACTAAAAATTGATATACAAAACAAAAATAAACTGAACAATAACGTCAAATGTATTGAAACACAAAATTATAGTCAAGAAATTAATGAATATGCTAATATCGTGCTAAGTGAATGGCCTTTAAATAATACTGTATTAAATACAACACCTATAGTAAAGAATGGTAAAAGAAAATACTCCATAAATAAAAGCGATACAACATTAGCTGATGACTTCTCACCTCCGCCTACAAAAATATTAAAGAAAAGTTTGCATAATACAAAATCATCCCTGGTCGAGCAATCATTGAAATCTCCTTTAGCTCGAGCCACTAATTCTGTGATATTAAGAAAAAATCTTTTGTCTTTAACAAAAAGGCGTAAAAATAAAACAAGTACCCTATCAAATGTAAATGAAGGTACCACCAAACTTAATCAAGAAAAGCACGAGGAAAATTCGAACATCATTACACCCATTAAAACCATAAGTTCAGTAATAGATTCGAACATTACACCAGCTACACCAAATTTCAGGGAATTTTTTTCAAATGCTCCTGATACATCAACTCCACGGAATGATGACAACGTTTGTAAGTCCGCTCAAATCATTAACGACTCTGATTTTAAACCTATACAATGGAATGTTCACAACAATAATAATGAGAACAATCTAAATAAATCACAAACGCAATCAACTCATACAACTAGAATTACTGAAACCTCTTCTTCAAATATTACCTTAAATACTTCTAATCCTACTGCTAAAGAACGCATAGGGCGTTTAAAAATGTATGGAAAAGCACCAGATATTTCCCCCATTCTTATAGATACTCATAATACCCATAATTGTCGTCCCTCTGGTTTAAGACGTACAAGAAGCATGTTTAAAAAAACCGAAAATAATTAAAAAATTGTCATTTAATTGTTAACATTCGCTTTAAAAGTATCAATATATATATATATATATATATATATATATGTTAGCAAGCATTCATATTAGATAAATGTGTATATTAGTATACGTACATATATGTATATAAAAGTTCGTTCAGTAGAATATATTTAAAAAAGTACACTTCAAATCATTTGTGTACACGTTACTCTTTATTATTTGTTGGTCTGTTTCGTTTCATTTAATCTATAATTAACTCCATGTTTTTGTTTAAGAAGTATTGCAGTTCAGTTATACAGCTATTGTTAACAATAACACATTTTTAAAATATTTCAAATATAAACGGAAAAACAGTAAGTGAAAAATGAAATTTTCTAAAATTGTAAAGCAATTGTAATCCTTAAGTCTCATTTTCTTAAATATTGTTTATAAGTTTAATTCAAACAACAAAAAAGATTATATAAAACTGGCAGGATCATAGTTTATGGCATTAAAAAGATTAGATTAGCTGTACGAAGAAAGTTTTGTCATTGCTTTCCTAAGTAGGTAGATACATAAGTAGGTTTGTCGACGTGGCAAATAAAAATGAAAGTAATTGGACACATTGTGTGCGCCCTGGAACCCTCAGTACAGTTCGAATCACGGCTCCTGGCAGAGAGTTTAAGGTCTCAAAGAAAACTCCCTATTACATAGAGCAGGGTAAACACAAAGGAGATGCTCTATCGTTTCCAATTGTTCCTCATTTCCACATAGCCTAGAAAATTATATATTCCTTATATAACAATGTCCCATAAGAAGCCCTGCTACCAGTCGCACATTGGGCTTGAGCAGCGAGCTAATTCTACTACCGTTGAAAGACAAATAGAGACTCTAGCTACGTAACACCCCGATTTATGCTGCCAATGCCTATTTTTTCACTTCCGCATCCATAACTCGATGATTCCATAGGAATAGCAGAAAGCTGGATTAAGACCAGCAACCATATCATAAGTCGATTGACTAAGTACAAATAGTTTAAGCGGGATTCAAAAACAATTAAGGAAGTAATAGATATTCTTAAAAAAACTTGAAAACGTAAGCCCGGCTGTGGATTTAGTTTTACTAACCCACTGTTAAAAATATCGTTGAGTCTCTGTAACTAAATATTGAATAAATTGTCCAAGGAAGCTGTTTGGGGATCTATATTTATAAGAGACGAATTATGTTCCAGCTATACATCACAATGTTGTGCTACCGTTAGCGGCTACAGGAGGTTAGGCAGATCAATTGGAATGATTAGGACAATTTAATTTTTATGTCACCTACCAAACAAGACAAGAAATCGTACTCATGTTGTATTATTGGTTGCGAAACATTCTTGATTCCAGCATACATATTTATTGTTTCTATATATGTTTACCTAACGCTCATAAAAAGGAATCCTACATGCCATAAAGGTGATTTTATTTAAAATATTTTAAATAAGCTTTTGTTATTATTAAGTTAGTGATGCCAGATTAATAAAATGTTCAATTTAAATAAAGCCTTCAATAATCCGCGGTTTATTTCAGCTTTACAACGTTTAGTTTAACAATACTTAATTACTCTCTTTATTAAATAAATTCAAATCATATGCACAATATAAAGGCTTTTTTGAGAAGTTCGAAACGTAATTAGAATTTATTCAACAAAGCATTTTATTTAAATTATATATTTCAGTTATTTTATTCATAACGTACATATTTCGATTTCAGTGTGAACGTTTTCAACGCTTTCTTTAAGAATTAGTCTGGCATCTCTATTTTTTACAACTATAGTTTTCTACATCAAATTTGTTTTAGTTTGTTGTCGATTGTTGTTGGTATAACATTGTCTTTAATATTTGAGTAATTGATAATTTTGTTAATCTTTATATTGTTATTGAACGTATTCCATGTAATGAAAATTATTTGTGATAAACTGTTTTAAAACCTATAAGGATTTCATATTAATTAACAGAAAACCAGTAGATAAAGTGAAAAATTACTCGGACGAATTAAGCAACAGCATAAAAGTGCTTCATCAAAAGTTTAAATTACTTGAAGAAAAGAAAAGTAAAAAAACAGGTAAGAAGATTGAGGGGGTGGTTGTCTTGAAACAGTTTAAAAACAAAATGAAGAAAAAAAGAACAACAAAACGGAAACTTGTTTTATTAAAGTTTAACATGTAATATATAAAAAAATATAATACGAATACGAAGTACAGTATAGGTATGTGAAGAGAGAGAGAGGGAAAATGGAGGAGATGGCGAAAGAAAATTTAGTTATTCTCTAATAACATACATAGTACGTGTTTTTATTACGATACACTAAATTTAATTGCAAAATATGTACGCACTTTTCTTTTAAAATTTGTGCTTTAGTTTCATAAAACTATTTATTATTTATATGTAATCAAAATATTTATTATATTTCATATTACATAATTTGATTTTTTGTTTATTTATTTTCATCATACATAAATAATATCAAATATGTAGTTGTTGTTTTCGCTTTGTGCTGTTTTCTTTTTTTCACAGCTTTCGCAGTAGAGTGAGACTTGTTTAAACATTGGCTTGAAAAAAAAAATAAAAAAATCATTCGTTAATTACATTTGTATCCAAATAAGTGTGACATTAAATGAATACAAATAACTGCTTGAACCAGTTAATTATCTGTTTTAAATAAAAAAAACTCCCACTATATGCAATATAATACAATACACTAATATGTGTTCGGTTCTTTTAGTGATATGCTCAAGTGAGTTTAATTGCGTTCTATTTATTTGTCCAATTTTATTTTTGTTAAAAACCTTAAACTTTCAAAAACTAACGATAACTGAGTTCAAATCGATGGACGTCCTTATCGGTTGTTATGCGACTGCCTTATCAAAATTTCTTATTTGAAATCTATAGTAAGTGGGCCTGTTGTCTATGTGCCGCTTTTTCAAATGTATAAAAATGTTTAACAGATTCATTGGATCTGTTATGCATAGCTGACGTCAAAAAATGTGTAGTTTCCGAAAGATATTTTTTTAACAAGTGTGATTTGTAGAGAAACATTATGGTTTAGCTATAAAACATTCCGGTTGTAGTGCCAATATTATTAAGTGCTTAACATCTCTTAGAGAGTCCATCCATACCAAGAAATGCCTAAAACTTTTTCAATCCTTCTATTTAAATACAATAATTTATATACAATTCAACTAAAGGCCATTTATAGAAATTAAAACACTGTTAAATGATTAGGTCATACTTGAAATTGATTTGTTTCATATTATTAATATTTTTTGTATTGCAAATTAATCAGAACGTAAATATACTTGTTAAGCATTGAAATAAAATGTTGATAAGAACTTCACATTTCTAAAAGTTTGCGGTAATATTTCAAACCAATCGTAAAAGTATAAAGGAAAAGAACGCAGAATGTAAGTTTTATCTCGAATTTTTATTACACATACTATATTGTATATAAAATATTAATATTATTAAATGCTAAAGAAATTTAAATTATTAAATTTATATTGCACTTACTGGAGTAGCTCTCAATTCTAAAATAGTTTTGTCAAGTTGAGTTTGGTTCGTAAGTCAAGTAGACATTGATGGACTGGGGTCTTGAGATCCTTGGACCCTTTCACTTCACTGCAAATCCTGCAGTATTGCTTGCCAGCTTCCGTAAATTCCCATTTCCTTCCAACAATTGTTATTAATCCTTTGGCTGTCTGTCTAACTAAATATTTTGCATTTTGCGTTTTTGGGCAATATTTTTTGTTTTAAATTTTACTTCACATCATACAGGAGAGAGCGCACCTAAAGCCTACGTAGTTTTCTTCGATTAATTCAATACGTTGTCATCCGCTTTGTTGTCAGTAGATGTAATGTAATCCCAGGTAACACACATTGTTCCACAAATCGAATGTTTTGATTTTCATCTTTATTATCGATGATGCTGTTTATGTTCAGATCAATTTTTTTCCAGTGGTAACCAATTCATCTTTTTGTTATCTCATCCCATCATCATTTTACAATACATTTTCTTTATTTTTGTAATTTTTATGACTAGCGACTCTAAATCCCCATTGTCATGTATTTTTTTCTTTGCCCTTTGGATTTTAGATTGAGACTTCATTGTTAATAAAAGTAAAAGCGAAAAATTCAAAATGGGCGATGAATTCGATGGTTGTGAATGTATATGGACCCATGAGATGGCTATGCAACGGCTTCTGAATTTCGTAAGTTAAAATTTTGACGTTTTTTTTTTACCAATTAAGACCAAAACTTTCTTTTATAAACTTTACTTAGATACGCCAAAATCAGCGAGAGTGTACCGACACGTATTGCATAGGTAGTTAGCGAATAAAAATCTTTAAATTATACAACTTTTTAATAATTCAGGTTTCAGACCGCATCCAACCAAATACACCGGGCGGTGAAGACAGCAATTTTACAATGATGACTATGGTAATGATATTCGCTTTGGTTATGTATTTAATAAGGCCGGAATCAGTATTAAAAATGACCACTACTAAGGGTCGTGGTCAAGGACCCAGTAACGGTAATGGAGGCTCAAATCAACCGCCACCACCAGCACCACCGGCGGTTAATTAGTTTAACGTTTCTAAAGAATTCCTAAATATAACATATACATACATATTTCAGTTTTTTTTATACACCTACACTTACTAACTATTGGTACTAATTTTTTTCAATTCAATATCATATACTATTGCATAATTTTGTATGTAATATTGTATGATATTATCATGTCATCTAAGTGACAAGACAATTATTATAGAAAATAAATTTATTTTCATTATGTTTTATTGGTTTGATAGTACAATGAAACACAAAAATTTCGAATTATATTTACTAAACAATTAACACACACACAAAATTTAGAAAATAAACAAAAAAATATTGCAAAAATTTATTTTTTTCATTAAAAAATTACTTTTTAAGTTAAAAAAAATTGCATTTTTGGAGCACTGTAAGCACAAGGTATTTCGGAGTTTAAGACATACTTTAGGGTTGTAAATAACTTACTTTGTACTATAACGGCTGATTGGAATACTATGTGACGCCCTAAAGTATGGCAATATTTTTCCAATGGTGATTACATTTTAAAATCTCTTATTTAGTTTTTTTCTTCCGCAGATATGCTAAAAAAAATATTCACAATGTTAAATTAAAATTATGGAGGCCAAAGGCTAATGCATAAAATGATTTAATAAGTTTTTATATAAAAAAAATGTATTTTTTGTTGTTGTTCTCTAAAATTCCTTACAAATTAGTTTTGCCGCTTTTATATAGAGAAACCTTAGAGTTTACTATTCCTCACTTTGTAATTTAGTTATACAGGTGCGTACTTTTTTAATGACTTCTTTCATTTGCTCATATTTGCCTGTTGAATCAGGCAAATTCTCAAAATTAATAACATCACTAACACCCACTTTAAAATTGTCGCCTTTTGGCAAATTGTCATAGGGTGAGAATTTAAGCACCGGTGTACCCATTAAAGACTCTTTAATAACAGTATTTGCCGGATTAATAGTATCCTTTTCAGTTACGGCTGATGAGTCGACAGACTTCTCTGAAGTATTATTAATATTATCATTTGTTAATGGCAATTTCTCTGGCTCCGTGCATTTAGTGTCTTCACTATTTGAGCTCTCGTCCAGTGCTATTATTTCATCTATAAGAGAGTCTTCAATTTCCACCACACTTGTGCTGGCTTGTAATTCCTGCAACAGCTTCTGCTTTTGCTTTTCCAATTCTAATAACGATGGTGATTGCGTTGTTGAGTTACGTTTTTCGTTTTCAAATGCATTTATTGGAGATTCGCACGACGGAGGAGTTGCAGGCGGTGGCGGCGTTGGTGGTGGTTGTTCCGGTGGCGGTGGTGGTCTTGTAAATTGTACATCCTCTAAATTTGTTGCATCAGGGTCTTCGATTTCCATATCTGTTGCCTCTCGTATAGATGTTTCTGCCGTATTGTCATCCGAATTGGCATTTGGAAAATCTTTCAACTTTTTGCGTTTGTAAGCTTTTAAGACATTGTCTCCTAGAGTTTTTATAAACTCTTCTTTCGTTTGCATTTTATTAAAAGGCGGTACATTGTGGAATTGGTGATCCTATAATAGAAAATCAAAACATTATGTTTATGTTTGAATTAATAAATCTGTTGCTGCTGCTGAAAAACGCATGTAAAGTGTTATTTACATCAAAAAAGTTCTCTCCTGGATCCTGATTAAAGCCAGGAAAATCATATATTTTTGCTATATTATACTTATGGTTGACGGGATCAACTTCCCCTTCATCTTCATCTGAATGCAACATTTTAGAACCCTGTAATATTTAACCATAATTATTACGTAATTGCTTTTATAGAAAATTCTTTTAAACTTACATCTGAATTAAATAAATTTATACCGGAATGCTCGACTTTGGCTTCTTCTAGCCAGGCAGGCGGATAACCTAGAACACGCATGCGGTAAAAGAAAAACGGTAGTTCTCCTTTTCTTAGGCCCAAAGCTTCACGTAATTTATCGCTTATACAGCCCGGCTTTAAATGGGCAAACCTTTGCTCTACGTCCACATGATAGCGTTCTGCTTTAAAACAAGCTTTCTTGGCAATTTTAATGCGTTTCGCATTATGCGGTCGCGGGCATTCTCTGATACTGTGATCAGTTTCGCCACAGTTGAAACATGAGTTTGATTTTTTTGTTTTCAAAGCATTTTGTTCCTCTTTCAGTTTCTTACGGGCGGCTGCTTCTTCGTCCAGTAAAGCGTCTTTAATAGCTCGTTTATAAGAAGGTACTTTGTCACTTTGTATTATGGGCGCCGGTTCGGTGTCGATTGTAAACAACTCACTTAAACCGCTTAAATCTGGTGAGTCCTCCTTGTCAAAAGCTTCCTCGACCTTAATGCTGCAAGTTGTTGGTTGCTCAGTAAGCGGTGGCGGCATGGGTATGTTTTCAATATACACTTTTAAAATTACACATTCCGCGATTTCCTCAGTTGTGGTATCTAAAATTTTGCCCGGGTAGTTAACAGAATATTTTTCTTTGAGGGCGTCAATGATGAGATGGCCAAACTCTTTGAAATGATTTTTTGTATGAAACTTGATCTCACATAGCGCTTCCTTTTGCTCAATGGTATTGTTTTCATCGTCGGCTACCTCACCTTCCTCCACATCATCGTGGACAGCATCATCAATCAGTTCCACACAATCTTGCGAATCGTCTAAAGTTATATACGTTATATTATTGTCTTCAATAATACAGTCACTATCGTCTGGATTATTTCGAGACATGGTTATTAAATTTTCATTTAATAAATAATAAAATTTTCTTTTATCAAACTAGAGTTTGCTTATTGCTTCGAATGTCACTTTGTTTGTTTTCTTCGTGTGTTTATCAAAAGGTATATTGACGTTCAGACATCGAAGGCAGTGATTGAAATATAACGGCGTTCGTAGAAGCACCTACATTTGAAAGGAATTATTATACCATATCACAGATAAGAACCTTAGCATAGTATGTAAAATATTAGCGATTACGTTGAAAAACGGAATAAAGAAATAGAAACAAAAATTATATGAAATCAAATAGGCATTCTTTGTTAATAAGGGAGTTGCCAGCTGTTTGTTTTTGAGAAATTGAGTACTTTTTTTTATTTGTTAATTACAATACAATTAAAAATTATAATTATTATCTAAATTATTCAGACTGGTCTAACGGACCAGAGTCTCTTAAATATATTTCAGTTATTCTTTGTTTCAGGCGGAGATTTTCGCAATCTTGAGGGCTATTGGGGCCATAGCTGGTGGCCCGGACCGTATCCGTCTGTGCTGGGTTCCGGGACATAGCGGAATACCGGGTAATGAGACGGCGGATGCCCTCGCTAGGCTAGGTTCGCTTTCAGTAGGCGATTTGATGGTTGGTCCTGACCCCCCAGTCTGTCACCCCTATGGCCTCATCAATGGATGGGTCATGGAGAAAGAGCAGAGGCGTTGGGGGAACGGATCGGGTTGTTTTGTTTCTAGGTGTCTATGGCCTGCTGTGGACAGTAATAGAACAGGTTGGCTGCTGGGCTTGAATAAGGCCAGCTTAAGGTTGTTTGTCGGTTTTATCTTCTTTTTGACAGGGCACTGTAATCTCAAAGTACACTTATTCAGCAGGAGGTTGCCCCAAGCCCAACATCTTGATTCTGTGACAATGAGAATAAATCATCTGAACACATTCCTAAAACCTGTGAGACATTAATGAATACCAGAATGACACCCGGTGCTGAGCAGGGAATTGAAATTGTTGACACCGAGCAGCTTCTAAAGGTTTGTGAGGACAATAGACTTAGGGAAGTTGTTATAGGGATGCCTTATAAAGTATGTTAGGTGTGCACTAGTTCGTACGGTCGCAGTACTAAGGGACTCCTTTACCACAGTAATAATAGTATTAGGGACATCAATAGAATAGAAGAAATCGATATGACCTATTGACTATATTTCAAAAGTTGATGGTTAATTATCCATAACCTACAATTTTGGAAAGTGCGAAACAAGTTGATGTTGGGCGTTAATTTAATTGTGAAATACAGTTATGATATAAGAAACTGAAAATTTTTGGTAATGAACAAACAAAATTTGAAAAATAGAACTAGCGATAGAATATTATATTCACCGACCCAGAATTCGTTCTTCGGTACTGTTAAGAAAACAACATTTTTGATTTTTTATTTTCATTGAAATATACAATCTTTATTATACGACTAGATCCAAAGAATTTTCAAATTAAACAATAATAATTTTTTTAAAGATATTAATTATTACATTACATTACATGATATTAATACCAACATTTAGACAAAATGCCTTATTAATACAGAATATAATATATATGTATAGTGTTGTATCTTTAATTATACTTAAAATAATTAAAATTACTAAATTATACAAAAAAAAGTAGTAAAACTTAAAAAAGACAATAAAATTAATTTATACATATAAAAAAGTAAATAATAAAAAATTGTATATAAAAAAGTTATTAATCTTATTTACATCAGACAATTCTTGCAAAATACTCGTAGTAGTAAATTCAATAATATATAAAATTAAAAAAAAAATAATAATAAAAGAGAAATTATATCTAAAAAAAAATAATAATTATAATAACTGTACAAAAAACTGTAGTTTTCCTTTTATTAATAAAGATTTTTTTGATATACTTACATTAGTAATATGTACGATAGTAAATGATTAAATAATTTATGCTTTTTTATATATGTTTTCAATTAAAATTTTTTTATATATTTTTTATGGTTTGCAAAAATAATAAATAGTACAGCAATTAATTTTTATTTTTATAATTTAAAAACAAATCCGTTTTTTTTTTAAATTTTTTTCTTTTAATAAACAAACATTTTTAGGTACCTATTTCTGTTTTTCTTGTTTTTGTTTTTCTAATGTAATCATGTATATTAAGAAATTTTATAATACTTGTTTTGTTTTTCTTTTACAATTTAAAATATTATGTTATTTGTAGAAGTTCATTAGTTACAGACTGGGTTGAATAGTTATAGAACTGCTGCGTATGTGTATTGGTTAGTTAATAAGTGTGCCGATTTACTTTTTGCCCAAGGTATCACGCCATTCATTGTATTTATCCATTTCTTCATGCAATTGTAGTGCCTCGATGCAGGCATTGAAGAATGGTGAACCAAAGCATTCTTGCCTATAATTTGTGCAACCAATCATCATATCACATCACATCAAAAGAAATAGAAAAAAATAAAGAAAAAACACATTTTTTTTATTAGTAAGAGTAATAATAGTATGGTTTATAAACTGTTTTCAGTTTAGACAAAATTCAAAAATTATTATTAAGAGCTTTAAAGGATTTCTTTAATGTTAGAAACATTGTTTTTTTACCCTTTAAAGAAATGTACACAAAATTCAAAAATTATTATTAGTGCTATTAGGGATTTGTTTAATATTTAAATATGTTTAATACCCTTCAAAAAAGATTTATACAAAAAGGCAAAAGCAAAAATTGAAATTTTCATTTTTATTTTGGAACAAAAAATATTAAATTTGTTTATTATTCGGCGTATTTGATCAATTCATATTTCAAAACAATAAAATTAAATTAAAAAAATACGAAAGGAGCAGAAATCAATAAATAAAAATCAAAAGATTCTTTATTTCAATTCGGTTCTATTAATTATAGAATTTTATGTATCAGACAGCATTAATTGATTTTTAATAGATTAAAAGAAATGTAACTGTACATGAAGCCCTAAAAATATATTAATTTGGTGGTATTTAATTTAGTATGTTCTCAAAAAGAACATGGAAGTATCTGCAATGAATTATTATTTAGTAAACATAACCTAAAAAGCCATTTGGAATTAAAGAATAAGTTATAACAATTATTTTTTGTAATCATGGGTTACTATAATAATTATTTACAAAAATTTATGTTTTCATTCAAAAACTAATTTGAAAACATGTCTTAATCTATACCATTATAAAACAAACGATTACAGCCGATTAAAAATTAGTATGAAAACATAAAAAAGAAAACATTTTGGGCAAAAAAGTGATATTCATATCAGTTTTCAATCGCCTGCAAACACTTGTCTTACAATAGGCAGGGGATTAACAGAAATAAAAATTGGTATATTCGCAACATATATTTTTTTTAAATATTAAATTTGTTAAAAATCAAATGTGAATCATTGTGAGTTATTTTAATAAAATGACTGCAGTAAAAAAAATTGAAATCAAAAATTTTTTTTAAAAAAAACGTAACAAATTCCAAAAAATTGACAAAAAATCTTCAATTTCTTTTGGAAATAAATTCTTTTTTTGTGTATTTACATCTACTAAAAATAAAACATAGTAAATAAGGTGAAAAAAAAAATTATAAGAAAAGAAAATGAAATTAAATAAAAAAACGTACCTAATAAAATAAAACAAAGCTCGTCGAAAATAAATATTTTTGTTATGAGCAGTTTCATCACACTTTGGTTGGTTGGTTCGCTTTCAATATTTTGACTGTATAAACACAGCACACAGATAGAAGTGGTAAAATAATGCCGCATTTTCGTAAAAGATCATGATGATGATGATGATGATGATGATTATAATGATAAAATAAAACGTGTAACATTGTTTAAATATATAAATATTTTTAATATTATTAAATAAAGTCTCCACAGTCTGTTGAGTTTATAGCATCCGTTGTTTTTGTTTTTTATTTAATGATTTTATTCATTTATTTTTATTTTTTTCTTGGTAAAAAAAGCTGCCGTGGAATAGTTTTGTTTTATTTCTTTCTTTCTTTTTTTCTGTTGTAATGAATAGATAGATATATAAATACGATTTAACAATATGTTTTTTTTTCGATTTTTTTCGATTTTAAGATTTTTTATTATTTTTTTCACATATGTAGTATGTATTTTTTGTTGTTGCGTTTTTTTATATTATTATTATTATTTTTAAATATATAATGAAGTAAATAAAGGAGTGTTTTTAACGTGTTCTATCACAATATTTTCATTAGTTTTCATTTCGTTTCTTTTTTTTGTTTGTTTGTTTGTGTGTATCATGTTATATATATATACTATATATATATAAATATATTTTATAATGTAAATTAATACATTTAATATATTTGCCAGCAAATTTTTAAATATTATATATATATAAATATAGTTTAGTAATAAAAATAATAATAATTAATTATTATATATATATAAAGTAATATATACATATACATATATAATAATAATTAATTATTATTATATGTATGTATATAGTATAAATTAAACATTTACAATTGAATAACAATTAATTTTTTTATTATTATTTTTTTTAAGAAAACATTTCAAATGTTTCGATTTCGTTTAACTTATAGAAAAAAAAAATAATAATTATTTTTTTTCTATTACATATAATATACATAATTTAAATAAATTTTTAAGTGTGTCCCTTTATCAGTTTCTATTTAACGCATTAGTTTATTTAGTTTTTAGCAAAATAATGTAAAAAAAAATTAAATTATTTAAACAACAAACTACTTTAAAGGAAACTTTAAACAAATTTTTTATTTTAATTAAAAATTTGCTGAGCAAATTATCATTAAATAGTTAAAAAAAATACTTATTAAATAAATATACAAATAATTCTTTTTTTTTTAATTTTAACTTAAAACAAATCTTTTAAAATTAGTTTGTTGTTGTGGTTTGTTTTTTTTTTTAATAAATAAAAATAATTAAAATTAAAAAATGAAATACAAATAATATATGTATCGTATATAAAAATAAAATAAATAAGTACAAAATAAACTTTTTCTTTTACTTTCGTTTAGTTAAAACAAAAACAAAAAAACATAATATTTATATATGTATACAATAAGCTTGCTTGTGGTAAGACAATAATAGTTTTTTTATAGAAAAAAAATTTAAAAAATAATACTAAAAAATTATTTATTATGTTGTGCCCGGCGTAATATTGAAAGATGGAACTGGTGCACCGTTAATAACTTTAATGAAATGTTGCAATTGCGAAACTTCCTCGGGGGGAATTAATAAAACTTTTAAACATTCACCAAACCACTTTGAATCAAAACAGTTTTTCCTATAAAAAGAAAATAAAAAAATGTAACAAAAAAAAAAACAAAATTAAATAAAATCGGGGAAAAAAAATAAAAATAAATTATGAATCCAATAAACTAAAATAATAATTATAAAAATGTGTAATAATTAAATAATAATAAATAAATATGGTTAAGTGAAAAAATATAAAAATCTTATAAATTATTTAAAAGAAATCAATAACGAAAAAAAAAAATTAAACTGTTTATTATAAAAATAAATAAAATAAATACCACATTACTGTTGCCTTTGTAGAATTAGAATTTTGAAAGTAATTAAGAAATAATTTTTTTAAAAAGCATTAAAAAATTAAATTTAAAAAGCATTCCTTTTTTTAATATTTTTTTAAAATAATTTACATTTAACATATAATGGTTTGTTTATTACATTAAATCTATGGGTATTAATTGTAATTTAATTTAAAATAATGCAGTAAAATCTAAAGAAGATAAAGGTGAACCATTGATAACTTTTAAAAAGTATTGGAGTTGTGTTACTTCTTCGTCGGGTATCAATAAAACTTTAAGACAACTGCCAAAGGTTTCATGGGTAAAACATTTTTGTCTGTTTGTTGAAACAATATTAAATGAAATTGTTAAGAATTATTAGGAAAATTAAAGAAGGTTAAAGAAAAATTAAAGAAAAAAAATAACTACAATATTTCGATAGGTATCATAAGGTTTTTATTTTCTATTCGTATTGTTTCTTAAAATTATTTTAAATAAACTATTAATATTCCTATACTAAAATGTTAGCCATAGCAAAAAATATCCAATATATTGACTTTTATCGACTACTGTAGAAAATCATGTCAAAATGAAAAAAAAAAAAAAATCTCATATGAAAATCTCTCTCTGTCTCTCTGTTAATGTTATTTAAATGAAGTGAGATGTGTAGTGAATCATTTTATAAACAAAATAATTTAAGAAATCATACAAAATATTTAAAATTTATTGAAACAAATTGGCAATAAATTAAATTAGAACTGGCGCGTGTTTAGGAAATTTGCACAATATTGTGTTCGTTTCAATTTAAAATGTATTCAAACAAGAGATTTTTTCTTTTATGAGACATTAATTTTTTTTTATTCAAATGATGAAATTTCCGAAAAGAAAAAAAGAAAGAAAATAGATTTATGTGATATTTTAATAATAATTTGTAGAAACTATTTCTGGTTTGTATTTTTTCTATTAAAAAAAAAAAAGATTTTTTTCTTTTTTGCTTAACAAATTTTCTGTGTCATGGCTGAAAATTGAAAATAAAATCGTAATTTTTTCTTTGTACACCTCAATAATATGTTAAATACTCATTAATTGATGTGTTATTAATAAAATCCAATTATTGATACCTTGAACTAGAGTATTAAATTTAAAATTCTTTTTATTTTATTTAAAAATTTCTTTAAATATAGAAACAAATTGAAAAAATTCATAGGAAAACTATGTCGAAAATAGTTTTGAAAAATAAACAAGGAAATAAATACTGTATATGTGCCACTTCCCTGTTCTTTGCTTTGAAATACACACGAGGTTAGGCAAAAAATGGAAAATGTACTTGAAAACATATTTATAGATGGATGGATGGTAGACTTTTGGAGAAAAAAAATCCAAACAAAAATTTTGTTTTAGTCATCCTCCAGTATCCAAGAAAGTCTAAATCATAATTGTTCTTCCATTTGGAAATTTTATGGCAATTTCACATTTTTATCTTTCTAAATTTACTCAATTTAAGAGAGATTTTTGAAATTCCAAAAAATGTTATTGAGAGTCCTTTACTGCGAATATTGGCAAATATTTCTAATAGAATACTGGAAAAAATTATGGCTGTAATACAATTTCTCTTTAGATTTTTGCAATCGAATCGAATACGCGTAACGTCAATAAGTCCTTTACGTCACATAATAATAATACCGGAGCTGATTTCTTTGTTTGTTTTATTTTCCTGGAGAAAACTTTAATATATTTAGACCACAAAATACCCGCTTGAAAATATATCGAATAGGCGTAACGTCAACAAGTTCTTTATGCCGGAGCTGATTTGTTTGCTTGTTTCGTTTTCCTAGAGACAAATTTAATATTAGACCATAAACACCACTTGAAAATGTATCAAATCGGCGTAACGTTAATTGATATTCTATGGACTATAAATATCCGTTGAGAACATATCTAATAGGCGTAAGGTCATTGGGTTCTGCATGCTAAATCATTATAACACCAGAGAAAAACTTAATACGTCTGGACTATAAATATCGTTCAAAAGTATATTATCCAATGGACGTAAGGTCAATTAGTTCTCGGTTGATTTTTCATCGTGAAAAATTTAACATGATTAGTCTACTAAAGCGTATCGAATATGCGTAATGTCAATACGTTCTTGTTTGATTGTTCGCAGTAATAAACATAATACGATTGGACTGCAAATATCGATGTTATCGTATCGAATAGACGTAATGTCAATCAGTTCTGCATGCTAAATAATAAAAGCACCAGAGAAAAATTTAATATAATTAGCGGTCTTGATATCTACCGCGGAAAGATTGATCCCCCACATCCCTAATATGTGAGTAAATTGAAAATTTAATACGATTAGACAGACAACTAATACCGAAAATGTATCGAATATAAGTGTTTCTGATTTGCAAATAATTTAATATGATTAGAATACAAATATAGCTTGAAAGGATATCGAATAATAATAATACCAGAGCACATTTGCTTGATTTTCCTTAAAAGCAAAACTCTGCATGATTAGACTAAAAATATCGCTTAAAAAGGATCAAATTCTCTCTCTCTCACAATAAAGGGTTTAGTTAGTATTCTATTAGATTGTGTATCTTAAAAAGTGTTTATTTCTGTATTCTTATTATTAATCATACCTCGTATAATTTCATTATTAAACTTAGCGTTGAAAAATCGAAACATATTTATACAATACATACAATACAGATACTTATATATATAAATATAATACATATGTTTAAAATAATTAAAACAAGTACAGATATAAAGGGTGTTTTTAGACGTTCACATTTTTAAATTGGCAACAATATTTCAGTAAAAAATCTTACTTAAACAAAAATGAGGTTAAAAACATTATTTTTCACTAGATGGCTGTGGCAAGCTGTATCTGTAAAAAGAAACCTTTCAAAAGAACTATTAATCTATCAACCTATTAACCGGTGAATCGGCCTAATTTCCATTTCGAAAAATAACGTCATTCCCATTGCATAAGTACTTCGTGTAGTTAACAGTTAACAGGTTAGTTATTATTGAAAAATATGTATGTTTCTTTGTTTTATTTTAATTTTAATATAAATAAATGTGAACATTTAAAAAGAAACACCCTTTAAATATTTATTCTAAATAAGAAAAAAAGATAAAGTACTAAACAAATGGGTATTGATCCAATAAATTGAATTAAATTTTTATTTTTGAAAAACGTGCTAACGGTCAGTAACCTTTTTTTTCGAAAGTGTGTTAAATGAATTTAAATTTTAATTATAAGTTAATGAGTTTTTATTTTTAATTATGAAAGACTTATAGGCGGATTTTGACTTAAAGAGCAAATGACATTTTACAAAAAAATTTTAGTTAAATTTAGCCTACATTTAATTGTTACTTAATCATTGACAGTGTTGATAAGCTTTAGTTTAAAGCTTTTCGAATTAAAGCCTGTTCCTAGTAATCGTACAATATTATTTGAGGTCTTTTTCCTGTCTGGGTACCTTTTGTTTGATCTTTAAGGCACCAAATTACTAGTAAAAAACAAAAATAGAAATTATTTGTCGAATTAATTGGCTTTTAATTAAGATTATGTCTGTGATTTACCCTTTAGTAATCAAACCAAAGACTACAATAGTAATGATGAAAAAGTTCCAATGCATACTTTTTCATTCTTTAGCATATTCGACGCTGCTGGAACCAATCTACCACGCATGAAAATAGCAAGTTCCTTAGCTAAAGGACACTGACAAATCCTGGGCATAGGAAGAATCTCTCTTCATTTCCCAAGTCACTTGCTATAAATCGAATAGGAATCGTAAACTATTTTCAAGGAGGAGAGAGTTGTTCACCTACAAATTACTTCTACAAAGGTTGTCGATCAATTGATTAAGAAGAGATTATTAGTCACTTTGTTTGCTTAGGTACGAGGAGAGAGTTGTGCACTTGCAAATGACTTCTACAAAGTTTGTCGATCAGTTCATTAAGAAGAGAGTATTGGTCCCTTTGTTTATCAGTTTCCGTCTCGTCACAGAATTCTCTACTGGCTTACCCTTTCTCGATAGTCCACCTAATTGGTTTAACTTGATATCAATTAGATCACCAGTTTCTTTAAACTTTTAAGCTGGTTTTCAGCTTGGCTGCAAGGAAGTCATGATGATTGCCATCCATGGCTAAGCAGGACTTGTCAATTATATCTGGAGCAATGCTTTATGTGATATCATAAAGGACCGCTACGTATGTATGCTCAAGTGAGCTATCACTTTAACGAAGCTGGTACTGCTATCTTACTATTACTATTCTATCATATTCGAAAAACTAAGGACAAATTCTTATAAAAATAGAATACAAAAGTACTTGTTTAACGAAACACCTTCTTTTAATCAATTATGGAAATAATATTTTGCAATCATTGAATGGAGATTCATAAAGGAGTCAGTGTTTGCTATTTTTAAAAGGTACCAGCATACATTTAGATATCAAATATTAATTCCCTTTAAGAAACTTAGTGCTAAAATACTGATTGATATGCATTTACTTGTATTTTATTTTTTTTGAGGTACAAAAATTAATTAAAAGTGTTCTAAAATAAAATTTTACGATAGCAGTACATCAAAAAGATGTTTTTAAGAAAAAGTACCAAAAAAAAAAACTAATGCAAAATATTACTCTCTAAATGCTAAATGTAAGAATTTCAAGAAAGTACCAAAAGGTCGTGTTTAATATTTTTTGGATAGAAGTGGCAAATTTAAAATAAACTTTTAATTTAAATAATTTTTAATTTAATGATTTTCCTTATTCGAATAGAACTTTAAAGCCATGAAACAAACTACTATGGCAACACTTAAATGATTAACATAAGTTTAATTGGAAATCTTTAAGTCAAAAACTGCCTCTCATTATTAATGTTTATGTGACTATAACAGGATATATATAGGTATAGCACGGCTATACTCTCAATACATAAATATGGTATGTGTAGCAAGAAATAAAGGGAAAAAAACTTACTTGCATAATCGATGTATGGTTGTTTCACGGAATAATTGATAACAGTCTTCACATATACGATCCAGGCGGAAGAACATGGTTTTATTGAAAATACCCTTGCACTCTAAATCGAAGAAATTACTTCTTTTGGATAAATTATGATTATGGGGCAAAGCTGTGAATAGTGGTATCAAAACAAGAAACAGCACTACCGAGATCTTAATGTTGCGGGAACACATCTAAAAATATACAAAAAAAAAAAAACCAAAAATATTGATTATAAAAATATACATACATATGTACGCATATATGCATATGTTTTGTATGCATTTTATGTTAAAGTAAATTAATAAAAGGTCTATAAATTTAAAGCTGCTTAAATAAAAAAAAACAGTTTTTTTTGACATTTTTAGTGGATTTTAAAGTAGCTTTTTAAATAACGAAATATGCATGGTTTTAATTTTTTATGTTAAAATAATTTAAATCATCATTAACAAGTTTCTCTTATAATGTGTAAGTTTCATTTAAAATACGTAAGTTGCTGTCAGTTTTATAGAGGCATTAAGGTTAAAGTCCATTTCAATGTAGGCAAATGTACTGCGGCTTTGCCTTTGTAGAAACTTTTGTTTTTATGAACCTATGCTCTGCGTCATACTTTTGGAAACATTAAATTGATATCTGCATACGTCCATATGTATATGTACATATACAACATACATATGTATGCATATAAGGTAGATGTAGTAAAAAGAAATCCATTTTTTGCCATCCGAGAAGCAAACAAACAAGTTGAAAGTGCTGTACTACAAATGACGTGAAACTATATGCGGCTAACAGTCTAGTGGAATAATAAAAGGAAACAAAAGTCTAATCCACTGAACACAAAATGAGGAGAAATTTTGCTTCACTGCTGGACCAATCTGGCCTAAATTAAATAGGAAGTATACCAATCAACTGAAGTCGCCGTAGTCTAGTAGGTAGTGTGTTGGCTTATTAGACGTAAAGCCAGGGTTCGAGCACCAGGCCAGACATCAAAACAAAATACAAAAAGTATTTCTTCGGCGACTTTCTCTCAGCAGATTTTCCAATTATGTATGTATACCAATCAACTATTAAACTACATCGTAGGGATATCCAGATGTTGTAAATTCGTTCCAGGGAGAATAATAGTGGATGGTTCACTTAATTTGCTAATTGCCAAGGCAGATTAATTCAAGGCATTGTCGCCGTAGTCTAGTAGATAGTGTGTTGGTTAACTACACGTCAGGCCACGTTTCAAACCCCAGGTCAGACATCACGACAACTTTCTTTTAGCAGATTTCTGACAAAACTCTGAGAGGAAATAAAATTGGCATGAAAAGTTTCTCAAAAATCTATCGTTCGGAGTCGGTTCCCTGGCACTCATGGATAAAATTAACATATACAGCATAATTGGCGTGAGAAGCTAGGCCGTAATCCTGCCTGAAGGTTTGTATGTATGTATTGCTTGCAACGAAGCTATTATTCCCCTCTATTCTATCTTATCCTATATATGCTGGATATACGGAATAATTCTCTACCCTACAATAATATATTTAATATGAGGATCAGCTGTATTTAGTGCATCTATTATGAATAGCTGCCGAACTTCTATTATGTATGTTGCCAACCTAGCAATTCAATACATGTAGTTAACGAAAATTTTATTTACAAGTTAAATTTTTAAATGTTGGTTGTCAGCTGCAGAAAAGTTTATTTTTTAAGGTAAAGTTATTCACAAGAAAATTATTCATGATTGCAACTTTAGGAAATGGGGGAAATATTTCGAGTGGAAAAAAATATTTACAATAAATTTAAAACTATTCTACCAAATAATTTGGAAATTCTTAATTTACGTACCGTCTTAAGACTCAGGGGATTTTTTATTTATTCCAATTCAAAATTAAACTTTAAAATCTCATTTTTCGGTTTTACTTTGTTTTAAAAGATTTTAAGCTGATGAAATTTAACAGAAGAATTACCAAATTAAGTTGAATTTTTTACTAAGAATGGCATTATTTGTGGTGGTTGGCCTTCTTCAAGTGGCAACACTTAAACAATATTGACAATAACTGACGTCATGCCAAACTTTGCCTTTAGCAAAGAGACAGAGAGAGAGAGGAAGCAAGAGATCGCATAGCGGTTTGGCCATAAAATCATTTTATGATTAAATCATTTTGATTTAAAGTTAAACCCAAATTCTAAGAATATATAAAAAAAAGTATATTTTTAAATAAAAATAAGACAAAAAAAGTAAAAAATAAAATCAAATAAAAATATAAATTGGAATTGAAATTGGCACTTCTTTGATTATCATTATGATGATCATCATCATGATGATTATTATCATTCTTCATCTCAATAACATTATTATGCTTGAGTGTGTGTATGTGAAAGCCTTTTCATTTATGTAATTGTATGTGTTGAATATTTGGAATTTATTGCCTTTGATTAGTTGCCAATTTATGTGATTGTCGGCAAATGTCTTCTTTTGTACAATTAAACAACCAAGCACAGGCAGTCAACATGAATGAATGATCGATTTTTTAATTGTTTTTTTATTTTATTATTTCATAAAAACTTTTTTTTATTTTTAATATCTGTCTCCGCCATACAATATATGTATACATATTGAGTCAGTTTTTCTCATTTTATTAACTGGTGTTGATGATATTTTTTTTCCTTTTTTGATTTAGTTTCAATTTATCATTTTATACACGAGTCAATTGTGAATTATTGTGAATTATTATTATTATTAATAATAGATTTTATTTTATTTTTATATATCATATCTTTGTATATACGAATTTAAATAAAAGAACGAAATAATTTCGTTGGTATTTTTTGAATAATATTGTGTCCATTTCTTTCTCTATATATTTATATGCCTACATACAAACATATGCAATATACGTATACATGTACACGGTATATTATAATAAAATATGAATGAAAATGTAACAGTACGTATACAATTTTTTAAAACGCAATAAAATTTTAATTATTCAATGAGAAATTGTACCAAAAAATACCTTCTTTTTAAACCTATTAGACACAAAATACGATACAATATTAAGGTAAAGTCAAGTCTGTTCTCAAAAGAAATGCAATATACAGTGCACGATTAAAGTTTACATACTTATAACACTACATTGGAAAATTATAATGCCAATAATAATGCCAATATTATTTATAATCTCAGTAAGATTTCACTTTTTGAAGATCGTATACTTTTTTTATGAAGTCGCCGCCGTAGTCAAGTTGGTAGTGTATTGGCTTAATAGACATGAGGCTACGGTTTAAACCTTAGATCAGACGTTCCCAACAATACAAAATCTGAAACAAATATTTCTTCAGCGACTTACTCCCAACAGATTTATGGCAAAAACTCTGAGAGTAAATTAAAATTGCCATGAAAAGTTTCTCAGGAAAATCTGTCGGTCGGAGTCCACTCACGTATAAAATTAACACAAACATGAGTGGTGTGAGTAGCTAGATTGTAATCCTGACTAAAGGAGTGTCATGATCAATAAAAATTGCCACTCTAAAAAATTTGACAGCTGTCACATGCTTATTGTGAAAACTTTGTAATAAAATTTGTAAAATTACGCTGAGATCTCTCGTTTACTTAAAAGGATTTTCACTCAAGAAAGTGTATCTAATGTGTCAACCATTCGAAGAATGTTATTGAAAGAATTTGAAGAATCATATCTCAACGTATTGGCAGATTTGTTGAATACATTGCTGCCTTAGACGAAAATGTAGTGACTGAGAGCGGCATTCATTACAAGATACCATGATAACACAGTACATGTCGCTGCCTGCCATACCGAGCGTATGATAATTGATTTTTTTGCAGCAACGGTTTACTGAACAAACTATCTCAAGAAATTCTGATGTCAACTGGAAAATGTTATGGGATTTAACGTCATGCTAAGGAATATATACTGCAATAGAGAGCACTCAACCACTATAAAGAAACGAAAGGCGGTGTAATTACAAAAAATTACGTGAATTTCGAATCCTAATAAAAAAAAGAATAAAATATTCTGGGATATTCTGAGGTTTGGATATGAAATTATTTCATTCATTTTCCTTGCTCGTCGCCTATCGAGTATGAGCCGTTTTAAAACTGGCCATAGCTTATCAAAAAGGTATCGTCATCGTTCTCGTTCTAATGATGCCTGTTTCATAGTTCCCTTGTTCTCGAATTTACTTCTTGGAGTGTAAAACAATGGTGAATGCTATGCCCGTGGGTTAGAAAATAATTTTTTCCTGTATCGAAGCTGATATTACCCTGTTTGAGATTCTTTCAAAAAATTTGTTCGTCAAATACTTTCATAACCACGCACAGAGCAAAGTAATACCGCATTAGTGGTTAAGGTCTGTGAGGTCGCTCTCAATACAATTTCCTTGCAACCTTGTAATATGTATTAAAATTATATTGTTTGAGATTCTTTTAAAAAATTTGTTCGTCAAATACTTTCATAACCTCACACAGAGCAAAGCAAAAATACCGCATTAGTGGTTAAGGTCTGTGAGGTCGCCCTCAATACAATTTCCTTGCAACCTTGTAATATTTAAAATTATATTGTATTTCGTTCCCTTTTAAGACCCATTTAAATCTAAATTTTTTAGACATACATTTTCTTTAAAATAAATAGGGACACGAGATAAAAAGAAATGTAACTAAAAAAAACGTAAACATCTGCAACAAACACTGGCGTAGAAAAACTACTAAAATATCAGTCTAGTTTTGGATTGTTTTTACAACCAAACACGACACAGAGTCAAAAAGCGGAAAAATATACACTAAACGTGTTACATGCTTACAAAGAGACACACATGCATGTATTTTATTTTTTTTGTGTATTTATATATAGAATATATAGAAGTATTTATAGAATATAATGTGTTGATGTTGATAACATCGTCTGGCGGTTGGATCAATGACAAGGTGTGCAAGAACACGCAAAATTAACTTTGGCGGTCGTTCTGTGTCTACAGCAACGGCCACTATACAGGCCAGACGATAATAAAAAAAAGGAAAATGGAAAATAAACAAACAGCGGTTAAAGAAAAAAAAGTTATAGAGATCCCTTTTACATTAAAATAAATCATCCTCTTGTTACTACAACTGCTCTGCAACAACTACTAAACAATTAACTATTTTTAGCCGTTTTATGAAAATAAATGTAATATTTTTAGAATAACAAAAACAAACAAAAAAACATACACAGAATTCGTTTAAAGTAGAGATTATAAAAATAGGTACACATGGAAGTGTTAATTTGAAAGACTGAGGAGTGAACGAAGATTTTATATTTTAAGATAAGGGTTCCACGTTGTATAAGTGTGGCTCCAAAAGAGAAAATGTGTTCTATTTTACGCCATAAACGATGCTTGATCCTAATACTGTAGCTTAAGTTGAATTCAGTTACAAATTTTATAAAAATGAAACATATTTTTCACACGTCTGAAATACATGCATACATATATACATACATAATTGGTCATTACAACACTTTAGACAGGATTACGACCTAGCTTCTCACATCGCTTTTGTTGTGTGTGTTAAATTTATACATGAGTGGCGGGACTTACAGATTCCGAACGACAGAGTTTTTGTCAGAAATAAATTTTTCATATTGAACCAAGGCCTTATGTCTGATAAGCCAACATACTTCCTAGTAGATTATGGCAACTTCGCTTCTTTCTGAAATGTACGACAGATTTTTTGAGTAACTTTTCATGGCAATTTTATTTACTCTCAGAGTTTTTACCATAAATCTGCTGACCGGAAGTCGCCGAAGAAATATTTTTTTCATATTGCACCGTGGCCTCATGTCTAATAAGCCAACACACTACCTACTCGGAGATTTCTTTTATTTTTTAAATGAGTTTTTTTTTTGATTTTATTTGATAACAAAAATTTTCTATGACATCCTAAAAAAAAAGAAAATATCACTGTTCTTACGTTTGCGAATAATAAAAACAAATTTTAATTAAAATTCATTAAGAAAATATTTGTAACAATAAATTTCTTTTACGTATGTTGATACGAGACGGCAATCAATATTTTTTTATTATGATTGCATACAAATAAACTTTATAAATGTATTTATGTATGTATGTATGTCCGTACTATATCTATACATATAATTAAAATATAACGTAAAGCGCAATTGTATTTTAGAGAAAATAATTATTTTTTGTTGCATGCCATGTGTGCCCGAAAACCATTAACGAATATAAAATATTATATATGTATATATATATATGTATATTAAGTATATGTATATATATATGTATTTGGTATTCGTTACGATATCTGTGTATGGGACAAGCCCCCTAAGAAAGTTTGTTTACAAGCGATTAACATAGTATTTAAATTTTAATGTTTTTTTTCTCAAATTAATTTGCGCATTTTTTCTTTTACTTGAATATTGAAATGAATTTTTGTTATTCTGTTTTTCAATTGTATTTTATAAAAAAAAATTAGAACAAATCACATGCAAACTTGTTGAATAGAAATATACGTGCAAATACATGTAATCTGCATAATCTGCCGTATGACGTACAAAACTGTGTGAATCATCAAATACATATATATTGGGCTTGTACAAATTTTCTAAAGGGCGTGGCTTGTTTTATTCATTCAATAGCAAAAAAAAACAGTGTTTTTGTTATGCATTAAACAAACTCTGTATCATCAAAAGGTAGTCCATATTTCAATTCAAATTTTAAATTGAGTTGGTAATGGGATTTAGGAGAGACTTTTTGACAAAAGTATACCTATCTATCTATTGATCTCTTAAAAAAAACGGATGTGTAACGGATATTGCACCGCATCTGTGGAAGCAGTTGTAGCAGGAATTATCGCTAAGAAAATGACAGAATTATATCATCTTGTAAAAAACAACCGGAAATATATGAAATAAGTATACGTACAACCATAGCTGCCAGATAAATGAGGCACCAAATCGTCAAATATTTAAGAAAAAATCGTCAAAATCGTCAAAGACGTTTATTAAAATCGTCAAAAAATCGTCAGAACAAATAAATAAATAAATTAAAAGATTTTAAAAAGCAAAATTATTTCTATTGTAGTAAAACATATAAAGTCAATATATGTACATATCTGAGTTTAAAAATAAAACATTCTGAGCATGAAAATTCGGTGTAATGTTGGCTTCAACCGACGCATTTGTCAGTTTCTTCAGTTCTTTCTTAAGATCTTATGATCTTAATATTGACACCATTTGTAACCGACCGAGACTGGAATACAACTCTCATGTATGGGTCGGTGCCTCAACGTCTATTTTGACGTTTCACGATCGCGTACAGAAGAGGCCGTAGTACGTAGTTGCAATGTGGTTTGTGTCTCACTGTTCTATCGCTTCGACAAAAGGATTTTGCTCGAACGAAATAAGGGGACTTGTTCCCGAAAATCATATATTCCTACGTAACGCTGGTCTTTCTCGGCCAGAACATCCGTATGTGGTCGATTGGCCAGTGGATCGCACACTGCATTACAGAAAAAGTACGTTTTTTAGTCGGACTATTTGTAAGTGGAACTCAATTCTTGCAGAGGTCTTTCCTGTTAGTTATGGTACAAAAATGTACAAGCCTAGTGTCCATAAACGTGGTTCGCTCTTTCCTACTTCCCATAACATATTTTCATAGTTCCCAACAGAATGCCATCCATACCCTGAGTGCTGATTGTACAAACAAAAATGACGGCATTAAATACAGAAAAATCATCACAGGTATTCGAAAGTAACGTAAAAATGTAATACTTAAGATGGCTTTTAATGTACTAAAGTTAGGAATATGATGTAAATTTTTAATTTCTAAAAATCGTCAAAATAAAGGCATAAATCGTCAAATCGTCAATATGATATTTTTGGAGCTCAAAATCGTCAAATCTGGCAGCTATGCGTACAACCAAAAGAAGATTTTTGCGAAAAGGGTAAAAGAATACTTACAGTCGTGGGATCTACATACTAACATTCAGTTTTTGGAAGAATGCGCCATTGCCACCAATACATCTCTAATGCCCAAATGAAAGCGAAGATGAGGAATGTGTAGTCTTGCAATGCACAAGTTTTGCACACAGTTTGACGGCGGATAATGTAATGAATAAACTGCTGTGCGAGAAGACTGGTTCGGGGTTAAGAAGTTTATTAAATTGACTACTTTAAGCACTGAGAATAATAAAGGAAATCGTTGCAGAACTACAGTCTGGTTAGGAAAGAATAATTAATTAAAGAACAGGAAGGTGGCTGAATACATCTACGAATAATAGCCCGGAGTACGAAGGTTTCCACTCCAAATTAAAAAAAAAAAAGAATGATACACAATTAACACAATATAACACTATTGATTCTGTAACACAAAGATAATCCTATAAAACTCCGCTAAAACCAGAACTCCTGATAACAAGTAATATGTTGTATATGCAGTATCGATAACAAACCTACAAGTGTTACCTTATTCCAACAATTCACAAAAAAGGGTTTACTTTTTTGCTTTAGTAAAATTCTATTGTTTTTTTTTTTAATAAAATTTAGTGTATAACTCTATTGTTATTGTTTTTATTTTATTTTTTTATTTCTTTATTTTTGTTTGTTTTGTTTTTTTTCTATTTTCTTTGTTCATGGCAGACATTATGTCGCTAGATGAAATGTGCGATTATTATAGTGTTTCTCGATTAATACTACTACATATTAACAACATCACTAATACATTTATAATGTACATACATACATACATACATACTTATTTGTGTAGATAGATTGGTATGGCATTTTTTTTTTACAATTTTTCTTTTGTAAATTATCTATCTCGTGACTTTAATAGATTAAAATAAATGAAAAAGTGTATAATGGCGCAAACGAAACGTTTATCTAATATTTATAAATGTATGTATGTACAAATGCAATTCCTGGCTGCAGCTGCTACTACTGATGATGATGTTGTTGTTGATGATGATCACATGTGTCCATAAGTGCATTTCACTTATTAATTACCATGGAAATATTACTAAAGATCAACAACACAACACAACAACAATAAATATATAGAGAGGAGATGTTTTGTATAAATATATGTACATATGTAGTTGTTTTATATAATTATAAATATGTATCGTTATAATAATAATAAATGGAATTTTTTTCTATTTTATATATGTCCATATATTCAACAAAATAAACCGCAGTATAATGTTTAAAACATTGTTTAGCTGAAATAAAATTAAAAAAAAAACAAGTCTAATTAAAGTGCCTGGTTAGTTAACCACAAATGGCTGATGATACATGCTTGTTCAAATCAATGTATACATAAATAAACGAAATATCATTTGAAATCAATAAATCAAAACATTGAACTAAATTGTTATGTCCAATGCTTTAGTTTTTGTTAAATATTAACATACCGTTTAAAGTTTGTTTACATTTTACTGATTTACGAAGAAATTTGGCAGCACTTTTGTGGTTATTAATAAGGGTATAAAACAAATTAAAACCTAACCCTATTTATTTACTTATTAATTATAATACAATTACAAATTATATTTTCATTATTAGCGAGCTAAGTAACTTAGACCTTATGCAGGCCAAAATCTTTAGCAGGAATCAAACCCTCACAATACCCTTTAGTCTACCAGGCCGCCCGTCCCCGTCTTTAAATAATTTAATTGTAATAAACTAAACAAACTAACTAAAGATAACGACCATTTGCAATAGAGACAAAAGGTCACATATCTCGGATCGTATATCATACATGCATACACCTAATTGGTCACTACAGCCCTTCAGATTAAAATTTACACAAACGAATTTGAATCAGAAGCTGGCAATATACCAGTATAATAGTATAATAGTCTGGGGTCAAAATCAGTGGCTTTCAATTTGAAAAATTCACTATTTATAAGACTATTTTTAAAAGCAGCATATACGATGCTGACATTGAAGCAGCTTGTAGAGGCCAGTAGAGAGTCTTTACGACAATCTTTCGCAGTATATGTTTGAAGTGCACAGGTGCAGGGTATTTCTTGCCAAAGGTATTTGAAGGGCTATGAACTAACTGATCGATATATTATAAAATACACGTAGCATAAGTGCTAGCATTGCCTTGAAGTAAATCTTTGTTCCAACCTTCCAGTTTAATGATTGCCGAAGATCATCTTTTTCAGGTATGGATACCATAGTTTCGGTTTCTATTGTATAGCGTAACTTGACAACAAATGGTCTGCATGTGCCGTGATATGATAGACCTGTGGCTTAGGAAACGGCGACGACAGATTTCTATAATTGCGGCTCCAGTAAAACTCTTATTGTAGAGTGTGACTTAACTGTGTGCTGTGGATTTTAGTGCGGCCAAAGCGAATCTACCTTTTCTGCGATCGAAAAAGATTTTCTGTATTCACTATCATTACTAGGATGATAATAGCGGCAATTACAAGTCATTGTCAAAAGAGACCTGTGCATGGAGATTGGATCTTCAATAGAAGTGAAGTTAGGTACGCTTGGAAGTCGGTATATACATACATACAATGGCCGGTTATGGTCTAATAGGCACTAATAGCGTTTTGAATTAATACAAAAATTTCACTAAAGAGAATTTTGCTAATTTTCTCTAGTATATAAGAAAGGCAACCTACACATATTGATTGCAACAATTACAAGTCATTGTCTAATAGGGCTTGACAATCTAAAGAATGATGACATGACATACTTTCTTTGCTTTTGCCCTGCATTGGACAGGAATTAGTTCTAGACTAGAACCAGCTTCAACAGACATTAGATGTGTGTTTCTAGATTCTTGAGCACTACAATATGGTTTTGGAAATTATGGATTATTTGATGAAAAAAGATTCCATTGTATCGAAACGGATACATACTAAATTATTTAAAAGAAAAAATTTGGTATTGTTTTCTGTTTTTTTTTTATTTTTAAATTTCCATTCTTTTGTTTAATGGAGGGCGTTTTCTTTCTTTTCTGTATTTAAGTGACTTTAATTCATGGTAACATTGAAATAAGAAGGTTACCCACCAACCAACGTCAAACAGTGATGCATTTCATTTCATTCATGGATTTATTTTTAAATGAGAAAATTTCCAATTGAATTAACCAATATTTACCACAAGTGTAATATAAGTATGCCTTTTACAAACATACATACATATATACTTACATACATATGTATATCTATAACTATAGATATCTATGCCACTGTGGTCGGTATTGTATGGGGTTTATATTTTCAATTGGAATATCAATTTTAAGTTGAGGCGGCAAAAATCAACATGAACATGAAATTGTGTTGCTAATTGGTATCGAATTGCTGTATTTATTACAATTTTTTTCTTCCATTTTCATAGATTTACGCACTAAAACTCACATTGCTGCCTGGGCTGGCTATAAATATAGTGAATATATTTCTTTTATAAATACTTTACACTTGGATGGATAAATAAATAATCATACATCTATGAATATACGTGTTATAGTTAATATGGGCACATGTATGATATTTTTAACGCGCTCGAAATACACTCTGTCTCTTGCCGCATCTCCAGATGACTATGTACATATAAACGATGAGAGTTTAAATAACATGCCTGCGTTGACTGCCAGCCGGCCGGCTTTGGTATTGAATGTAAAATTCTAAATGAAGTATTTATTTATTGTTTTTATTATGAAATATTGCCTTAAATTGTTGATTTTAAATAGAAAAACAAAAACAAACAAAAAAAAAATTAAAATTTTGAAATTATCCAAAGAATATGTTAAAGTGAAAGAAGATTTTATTAAAGAGAAGCTATGACCCAAGATTCTTTTAGTACCAAATTTTATTTGATCAGAATCAGAAAAAAATCCAGATCCATTAATACGTTGCACGTGAAAACCAGATGATCACTTATACTGACATCTGTTGATTCTCGTTTTGAAAAATACCGCTTAGCGGCTTAATTTGGGCAAATTTATCACGTGAAATTCATTCTGAAAGCCCCTGTGGGAGTTAAAAAAAAATTAAAAGCTATAAAGACTAAACACGATACACAGGTATGTATGTACATATGTTTGTGAAAACACTAGGTTCAGCACCCTTAGACTCGTAACCAGCGAAAATAGAATAGAAACAAAATTTTCCGTAACCAGCTGAGAAACGTATCTGTTTAGTGTGCATTATGATCTGAAGGTATCATGAGCCACATTATTTCGAAGAAGAACCGTTCCTGTCATTTCAAAGCGCAATGGCCTTAAGACAACCGACTTTTTTTAAGCCCGCAATTGAAGATTATGAACTGTATGGCAATGAGCTTTAACAAGTCATTGCCACTAGTCAATTGGCTCTTGAGATCATTTAACGTCGTAAGTAATTTTTATGTGACTACGTTAAAAAGCGTGTAATCAAAAGGATTGACTGCAGTCACCAGAGTCACAAGAGGTGGTTAACACAATTAAAGTTTAATTAAAATCACAACTTTTATGTATGTTTTCTTGAACCTTACTTTTGCAATTTGAAAACTGGACAACCAGTTGTTATTTGTGTAACTACAGTTACAAGTATGGCTACAAACCAAATATACCGCCCTGTAATGCTGGTAATAGCTTATAAAAATTCAAAAAATTGCTGCAAAATAAGATAAGAAAACATTTCTCAAGTGGTGAAAAGGGGTAGGGAGGGGGTAATGTATATGAAAAAAGAGAGAAATGTTAGTGAATATTTAATTAAAAGTAATTTATTAACATTTAATCGTTTTCTTTTACACACTTGTGTTGTTTCTTGTGTATACATACCTAAATACATATATGTATACATACATATGTATACAGTGATAGTGATCACATGCGGAAAGTGCTATTTCATCAACGTCATGATGCAATTAAAACCCCAATTAATTTTATGCAAACGATGACGACGATCATGCCACATACAAAGTATGTAATTGGTTTGGATTGGATAGTTAAAAACTAAACATTTCACGGTATACATACGATATGTATATACACTATCCAACAACAAACAGCCTATATTTTGCACAAATATATACTACAACGGTTGCATATATATTTAATTTATTTACTTTTTTTTTCTATGTATGGATGTTGTATGTAAAAAAACAAAAACAGAAAAAAAGAATTAAAACATCAGTAAGTGAGTGAGTGAGTGAATGCAATCATTGTTGGCCGGTGAATTAACAACATTACTCAGCAAGTATCCTCCATACAGTAATAACACGGCAACAAATAATAACAACAACAACATCTAAATCACCCAAGAAGGAAGTGATGTTTGTAGTGTAAACTAAAGTGTTTACCACCTGGCTGCATATGATTATAGCAACAGCAGCAACAACAACAACAACATTTATTGTATTTTCTTTAAACAATTCTTTTTTTTTTTTTATTCATTTTATTTAATGTTAATGGCTAAATGATTATAATGATGACGATGACGACGATCATTATTATGATGAACAGGCGCAAAAAAAGAAGAATATGTATACCGCGAGTTTTAAGCCTGTTTCACTTGTATGACCAATTAATTATTTTGTTGTTATTGTAATATTATACGCTACAGAATTGCTATTGCATGTGCCGTATAATTATTCGCACGTTTTAATTCATAATTCATTTGCAGCAGACAATGTAAATCAGAGTTGCCATTGTGTAACGTTGTAACGAAGTTTTAAAATGATAACAGGCTTGCACTTTAATTTGAAGAAACAATTTTACGATGCCATGAGGAGTTGCTTGGCAATCCAGAACTCTAGAGAAGACAAAACAATTTCTAGATGGCTTTCGAGTTATAAGAATTAACAATTTTAATTCACCCTCTAACATTTGCCTCAAAGATAGCACAAAATCGATAACAAACATCATAGGATTATTAGCATTAGCAGAAAAACCCTACCATTACAACCCAACTAATTTACATGTGCACAGAGGACTTTATTGCACGACAACAAAACTATCATCCTGCGGCCTGCTACAGCAGTATAATCATCCGCTAAACTCCAAAAACTTTTTAACGCACGAAGTACCTATGCACCTTCATTTTGTCGCAAAAATATGAAAACACTCTAATGCCAAGAATGACAAACTCTTTCAGAGTGTGTTGTCTCATAGTAAACGTTGTGGGTTCACATGCGTTCATAAATACTGGAGCAGTATAGCAAATGCTATCCAAACTACTGTTTGCTTGTATCAATTAGATTTCTTTAGATCATAGATATGTAGTATGTATGTAGCTAGGAGTAGAGATCTTAACTTGTTTTGAGAGTCTTGTTTATGAAAATCAGAATTTTTTAAGAGCATGCGTCAAACCATGCCGTGTCATATAGCAGCCAGACTTGGTTTTTTACTAACCTGTTTACATAAAAAAATGCAAATCTTTATGAACTAGGTATCTGAAAAGTATTCTTGGGATATGACTGCCACAGAGAACTATTAACGAGAGACGACAAAGGCCAAGACTTAAGAGGTAACGGTTGAAATAAGACAATGAAAATACGAATAGCTTTCAATGTGGAACAGCATCGAAATGAAGTCCGTAGGAAAAGCAAAAGAAAGAACGCCAAAGAACTATGTGGGAGTCAGAAGAATATCTGAGGTAAAATCCACCAAATCCTTTAGAGAACTGAAATGTATCGCAGTGAGAAGGTAACAGGGGGAGCGCAATATATGACAAATTGTTTGGAATTCGATGAAGTTGATTAGGAATTTGCATTCACCATGCATCTTTGAAAAAATAGACCAAAATATTCCAAATCAAAAAGTGAAATAACAATTGCATTCAGTACCACAATAACAAAGTGAAGTGTTCGAAAGTTTCTATTCGTGGATCGAAACAGAGGTTATTAATTTAATCCCAATCGAATTCTTTTGTGGATTGTAGGCTATAGTGGCTTGTCAGAAATTAAACGGAAATGCCATCTGTGAGGGTTTTTTCAATCTTCAGTTAAAGAATAACTAGGTGGTGGTGTGTGTTGAGAAATTCAAGTATCTGATTGCTAGTAAAATCGTCGTTAACAGCTCTTTAATAAAATATCAAATTTTCTTTTAAGAATATTTTCTACAACATTTACGTTTTATTATTGAAAAATAGTATCCGTTATCCAAAATCAAGTATTACTGTACTCAAAACCCCACAGTATAATGAAATTAGCATAACACACACCTCTTTATCTATAAACATGTATAGTTTTTTCTTTTTTTTTTTCGTAGTTGGTTTGTTTGTTGTTACATGTTTGTATGTTTAAAAAAAATGCAGATTTAACTGAACAACAGACTGCATGGTTCCAGCAAATAACCAGACAATAAACAACAGCTACAAATAACTACGAAACAAATACAGTCTAAATTATTAAATAAAGACCATCATGGCAAATTGAAGAGCAATAAATACTAAGAGCAGAAGAGATTCTATTTCAAGAGATTTTACTGTAAATTTCTTCTTTAACTGCTGTTGCTTGCTACAAACAAAAAACTGCTTCTTTGGCGTACAGAGTTGTTGTTAGCAGTAAAGGCATACGTACACATGAGTTGCCAACCTGCATGAGAATGCCAAAGCACATGAGCGTATTATCACATGTTGCTGATAATCATAATAATTGCTGTTGGCTACGGGTGTCTTTGTTGTGCACACAATATAACACAGTAACAATAAGACAAAATAATGCATTGGCTGAATGCAACAACAGCAACAACAAAGCTACATGAAGTTAGTTGGCTAAACTAAAATCAGTGGCCTTATATGCATACACACCGTATATACATATGTGAGTGCACATTAAAATAAATGGCAAGTAATATACATATTAATTGAGTTTTTGTGTGGCATAAAACTAATGAAAATCATTTATACACACACCGTCTAATATAAACAAACTACTCTTACTGGGGGAAACGTGATTTTAAACTAAACGTTTCTGTTGCTGCTGCTGCTGCCGCTGCTGTTGTTGCTGGACATAGTTTAACGTATTCGCCACACTAAATATATGAAAGTACCAACCAACATTATTTGCCAACTGCATACTGACATTCTTTAAATGGGTTTTTTCTTCTAATATTGTGGGATTTTCCAAGAACGTGTATGAGTGTGTATGGCATAGGAAATTTACTTCATTTGGTAATCAATAATTGTTGTGGTAGAAAAAATTTGTACAAAAAAAAAAGAACGATTTGCAGAAAAATCTATTGAAATCATTTAAATAAATAACAGTTAAGTCTAAATTAAGAGATAACTTAGGTTAAAAAAATAGTTTTACACATGGTTTGCGACTTTACTAAGCACATTTTGAAGGATAAACATCTGTCATTTATAATCATTGAGACAAGCAGCAAAGTATTATTATTACCGTTATCATTTACTCACCAAAGTGGTAAGAATGACTTAACCGTGCATGAGATGATATGATTTTGACTAAAAAAGCTAACAAATATCACCCAGGTCAGTAAAAAGAAAAAAAATCAAATATCAAAAGAAAAAAAAATAAGTTGCAAAATCATTGAGTAATTGGACACTGGAATGCACTTCACTTTAAAAATTCTGTGACTTTTAAATTAAAAATTAAAATCCATTGCTAAGGATATTTATTCCCAATAAAGCTTGGACATACTCCATATACATATGTATGTACTTATGAGCCTATTTTACATACAACATACGATTTTACCGTTTTTTTTTGCTTGAGAAATTACTTAAGTTCTCCCTTTTTGATCGTCATTCGATTAATATTTGTCAACTGTACTAAGTAATTTTTTTTTTGAAATTTGTTTTTATAAGACACTTTATTGTTTTAAAAAGGAAATTAACAAGATAAACTTGTTATTTATTTATTTACATTTTTTTTGTTTGGTTTGATGTCATTAATCTCTGTTATTCTAAATCATTTTAATTATCTTTTCAAGACCACAGATAAAATAATGACTTGATTTAATTTGAAATAAAATTTAATTGCTGCTTTAAGTTTTCTTGGAATATTAATGTACAATGCTAAACCGAACGTTTAAAAGTTCCTTATTTATAAATATAAATTTTAAATGAATGAAAAAGAATTTGATTGCTTTTAAAATGTGTATATTTAAATGAAATTCACTTTCAGTAAATGAATTTCTTTCTTGTTACCTTTTCGATTTGTAATTTTTCTTTTTATTTTTTTTTTCAAATAAGTTTTATAATATGTATATACAGCACTATAGTATGTGTAGATATATTTCTATTTTATATAGAAATAAAACTTTATTTTTATTTTATTTTAGAAAAAAAAAAAAAGAAAAAAGTGGGCGTGTGTTTATAGAAAAATTATTTTAATATTGCAACAGAGAGATAAAGAAAAAACGCCACAACAAATATCACACAGAAACAAAATAAAACCAATCAAAATACGCCGTTTATTTTTAAACTCGTTCGTTTGAAATTAAAATTAGAACTAAATTTATATATGAAAATATTTTTCACATGAACTATTTCAAATAAGATATAAAACAAAAGCAACAACAGCAGCAGCAGTAATCGTAACAATAAATAAAAAAATAAAAACAAATTGTTGATCAATACGATAGATTGATTAGAGATCTTCGTTCTCTCTCTCTCTCTCTCTCTACTTAATACCACGTTGTATTTATTTAATTGGTTTCGTTTCTTGTTGTTGTTGTTTATAATTGCAATATTTGTAATAATGACTAACAATAAATTTTAATTTAATTGTACAACACAATAAATAGCTTGTTTTTTCCTTTATTCAATAGCAAAGTGCAAAAGTATAGGTTTATTTTAGATTTTACTAGGGCAACTTTGTTTCCGCTATCCTCTGGTAAAAGAATATTTGAAGGGGATAGTAAATATTTAATCATATAAGAAGTGAAAGCAGATTTTTCCTTGCATTAAGGAATGTATGAAATATTTGTGCGAAAAATTTTATAAAATATACTACCGCGAGAATGCTATGAATACCGTTAGACATAATAGGGGTTTTCTAGTTCCCGCTTCTCGCTTTGGTCGATAAATTTCTATAAAATTGAATGAAATTGTGTAAATTATGGAACAATGTAGTCGTCGTAGTCTAGTAGGTACTGTGTTGGGTTATTAGACGTGAGGCCACGCTTCAAACCCCAGGTCAGATATAGCCTTAAAAACGAAATATGAATAAATATTTTTTCGGCAACTTTCTCTCAGCAGATTTCTGGCAAAAACTCTAAGTGTAAGAAAAATTGCCATGAAAAAGTTTCTCAAAAAATCTGTCGTTCGGAATCGACTTTAAGCTGTAGGTTCCGCCACTCATGTATGAATTAACACACACTACATACGTGATGTGAGAAACTAGGACGTAATCCTGACTGAAGGTACTATCATTAACTACATGTTGGTTTGGAATCGTTTAAAAAAGAATGAGTATTGAGAGTAGCTCGAAGATTTAGTGCGGCATTCCATAGGGCGAATTATCATCAACGCTGCGAAAACGGACTATTTCTGCAAAAGGACTACGAAATATGCGATAATATTTACCAAAAAAATCAGACACAAAGGGTGTATAGCCTACTTCAAGGGCATGTAACGTCCGAGTGTTGGGTAGAATTGCAATTATCCATTATAGGCTGCTGCAGCATTCACAACTAGACCGTATAAACACAGTGTTCGTCAGACATTGTCAAACATTTTTAAATCCTAAAATATGTCAGTTTTATCGCTTCAGCCTTTATGCCTTTGCATCATATTATGCATGCATGGACTTTACATTTCCGTTTATTTTTGTTGTTTTTAAAGAGTTTTTTTTTGTTTTTTCTCTACAAAAACAAAAAACCAAAAGAGCTGACCGTTACTTTTCTTTTATTTTTAAAGAATTCCCACCGATTACAGATAAAGAGAATAGCTAGCAAACAAACAAATCAATGTCACAATATTACAACTATACGCGGCAACAAACAAACACAGACACACTTACATACCGCATACATGTTCTTTTGGTTTTGTCTTTTCTTTTGATTGCGTTTTCTTTCTTTTTTTTTGTATTCTACGAAAACGCATTGATTATAAAAGTATTGCTGCTCTCTGTCTGTATCTATTATCGCCAGCCGCGCTTCTATGTTTATAAAGTATTTTTGTTGTCGTGTTGTCGTCTTATTTTTCCTCTTATTTGAGACGAACAAAACATGCTAGACTATCTGTCGTCGTTAAGCATTGTGTTTTTTTTTTTATTATTATTTTATTTTAGACAACAGCAACAACAACAAAAATATCAAATAGCAGCAGCAGCAACAGTAACAGCACTAATACAGTGACAACATAGACAATATCATCAGTTTTATAGAAGAAAAAAAAAAACCGTAAGTACGTACATATCCGTCGTATGTAGAAAATTTTGAAAATTTTACAAAATGATGTTGTTGTAAAAAAGAAGAAGGCGACTTATTATTGTTAAACTGATGGTATAAGAAACTACTATTAGAAGCAAATATCCCAAGTAGTTACGCATACATATGCATTAAGCAGTAAAGCAGGTGTTGTTGGATCTATTCCAGCTGTTGTGTTATGAGTTGGTATAAAAATAAAATAATTTTCGGCAAGATGCCGGTCACCTAGAGGAGACTAAATTATTATCATCAAAGAAAATGTTGTTTGTGATGGTTGAAAGATAATTATGGGAACAGGCACTTGTATTTCCATTGAAAATCAGTGGATTTCTTAGCCAATTGGGCTGTGTATGTACTGTTCTGTTCTTAGAAAGCAAGGTTCTTGCAGTGATTTGGATTTTTTTGCTATGAAACGTGGTAGGAGTTGCCGTAGCCTAGTAGTTAGTGTGTTGGCTCATTAAACCTGAGAGTAAATAAAATTGTAATGAAAAAGTTTCAATCTGTTGTTCGCAGTCGACTTTAAACTGTGGGTCCCTCCACTCATGTGAGAAGTTAGGTCGTAATCCTGACTGAAGGGTTGTAATGACCAATTATGTATGTATTTACGTGGTTGCAATTGCTACAGAGCCATACAATATATTCTGAGCGACTGTCTGTTCCTGAGACAACCTGTTGACAATTTCTTTCTAAATCTTCTGAATGACTTCTTAACTCCTGAAGCAATAGCGAACGCATAGAGCTTTGTTTAATACCAGTAGTTTTATCACAGTAATCTACCTACTCGGATTATTGACTTGTTAAACGGAAAATATGAAACAAATATTTCTTTCGGCGATTTCCACTCAGCAGCAATATTCTGACAAAAACTCTTAGAAAAATCAATGAGGGAAATCAAGAGGGAAACAAGGTCGTAATATTGCGTAAAGTTTTCTAATGACCAATTTAGTAAGTAAATTTCTTCAACAATAACTAGTTAACCTTGCCTGCACTTGAGGAAGCTGATTATATTGAAATTTCAAACATTTCTATCTTCGAATGAATTTGAAAACAAAAAATTCAAACAATTTAGGTTAGAATTTAGGGTTCATGTGTAAATGCTACACCCTAAACGTATACGTAATGAGAATATTAATTTGATAAGACGGTTTTAAAAAAGTGTACTTAACAAGTGCTGTATTTTGTATTCATTAAGGAATAATAAAAGAAATATTTATGATAAATTAATAAAAACGTGATGTCTATATAATTGTATAATTATCTATAAAAACGAGTTTGTATAGAAGAAAGAGAATCACAAGAAGAAATAAATGTAAGGTTAGTTTTTATTAAAGAAAACTAAAAAAACAACAAATTCAACTGATATAGCCAGTTAAAGTAATTTTTAAATTGTTGGTCAATTGAACGGGTGGTTGAATAACATAAAATTTAAGTTTCTTTTTTAAATTTTTGTATAAAAATATATTTTTATAAATACAATATAGACGTTGCAAGAATTCATAATGAATTTATTTCATTAAACAGATCATATTGAGCATTAAACTTTATAAAAAATAAAAAAAAAACAATTTTAAAAATTTTCTTGCCTTTTTATTTATATTGTCATCAGTAACATAAGATTTAATTTTTATTTTTATTTAATTTTTTTTTGCCGCCAAAGCTTAAACTTTTAGTCACAATATTGTATAAAAAAATATTTTTTTTGGTTTATTTTTCCTTTTTCATAAAAAGTTGGGTGTGTTTTGAAAAATTAAAAAAAAAAATTTTTTTTTTCTTAAAACAGTTTTTCAACGAAAAAAAAGTATTGCGTTGATATTTGCTCATACATCAACATATTTATATGCAGTCAGTTAAAGCTGAACAAAATGTGCGTTTTTTTTTGCGTTTGTTTCTTCTGTTGCCGGCCACATATGGTGGGACGTCAGTGAGTTGTTTGGCATTTTTGTTAATACCTGCATTGCTGTATATGCATGCATAAGTACGCATGTACATACTTACATACATATGTATATTGCAGATCATATCAACCACACCATAAGCTGCAAACGTAATGCAATTTAATTTAAACAAACGGCAAGGTGAGCTAAACTGAACACTGAGCTGAGCTCAAGCTTTAAAACTTGATTTTTATTTAAAATCTGTGTGGCGTGTTGAGTTAGCAGTATTGTGGCAACTTTATTTTATTTTTGTACTTTTTTTCCTCTCTTTTTTCTCTCTTTCTTTTTGGTTTTATTTTGTCAATTACCCACTTCATGGTGGTAAAATCGTAATAAATTAATGAAAAAAAACCAGACCAGGTTAAAAATATCTTATAGAGTGAGTGGAGTAGTGAATGACTAGTATTTGATATGAAAAAAAAAAGAAAAACACATTTACTATAAAACACAGAGCTTTAAAGGAAACATTTCTATATCAAATTTATAAAAAAAAAAAAACAGTGAATTGTTTTATTCCATTAAATGGCTTTAGTAATCTATCATGGCCTTTGTAAAAGTAAAAATGTCAACATTAGAAAGAAAGAAATCCTTGTCAAAAAAGAAAATATTTTTCACAATTTTACAATTGTCTGATACAGTATTGTTTGATCACAAATCGTTGCTACATCGCAGCAATCTTGATTCAAAAGCATTTAAGATTGGTGACGAAAGTCCTACGATGATATCAGGTCAATCTGTCATTGCATAGAAACAACGAAACAACAAAACAACATATTGGGAATAGCAATGGGAAAGTTTTTGCAAATTGAGTTGTACTTTTTATCAAATAGAGACGCTGCCACACCTTCTCCAGGAGAACATTGGTCAGCGTAGTTTATGGATAGTTTATTTGAACGGAATTGAAGAAACATTTTGAATTGTTTTTGGTTGAATTGACAGCTAATCAATTACTTTCAACTGTATACTGTCTATAATTGAAGTGGGCAGCGGTCTTAATGGAACGTAATTCAAATGAATGTTAATAAGGTTTGTAAGCCTAATCAGATTACCGCAGTATATGGTCTAGGAGGCTATCAGTTAGACTACAGTATTCTGGATCTGGATATTTTCTAAACTCAAGAATGAATTTTATTACACTTGCAATACACAACTTTTGTAATGCCGAATGTAGCAACCACCTATTAGCCCATTGTCCAGTATATCAGTGTTATTCCCTTAACCGTCCATTCTCCTTATTTCCGTTACCCTCCTCTTCATTCTATAACAAAGTGCCTATTCCGGTTGTCTTCCTCTTCATTCCATTATAAGTTAGGAGGTTCGAAGGTATTCATTATATAGTTCTCACAAATGGTGAGGATTTCGCTGTATTGGCAAACCATATAAATTTAAAATAAATGTTAAAAATTATTTCTTTCCAAAATTCAGTGCCGTTTCAGCACCTTATTTTGTATACCAAGACTAAAAAACTTAAACATGATACAATAGAATCCAAAAGAAAGATCATGGCATATAGATTTTTTACAATCTGTTTGAAAGCACTACACTTCACTTCACTTCCATTGAAGTATTTCAAATAAAAACTAAAAAACATACGAAAAACATATTCATTCTGATACATTTTCAATGAATATCGCTCTCAGTCATTCATATCTGACCATAAATGCATTAAAGCTTGTCTATTAATTTACAAAAACAAAACCCAACAAATATATTCATTCACATTTGCCTTTTCCTTCTTCTTTTTCTTCTTCTTCTTTTTGATCAAACACATTAACATTTAAACAGATGTTATCAATTATTCACTCATAAGGCTTTAGCTCTTTAGAGGGAGTACAGAGAGGAGAGTCAAATAATGAAATGAAATGAGATTCTCAAATTTGACCTTGAATTATGAATTAATAAAATGGCAGCTAAAATGCAACAATGCCAATTTTGTTGTTGCTGTTGCTGTTGTTAAACGCAACAAGAGTGAAATTGACAGACATTCGAAAAAAGAAAAGTAAAATTAAAACCAGCAACAATAGCAATGATTTTTAATTGAATTTGTTCAAATTGATCGAAAGAAGAAATGAAGATCAATGTTTTGACTGATAAAAATGAAAATTATGAATTGAATTTTCATTTTTCTGTTCAACATTTTCACATTCTCCTCATGCCACCACCTTTTAATTAATTTTATTTTATTTATATCGATTAATAATTGCATTTAAAATGAATTTATTTTTCCTTTTGATGTTAATAATGAAGAAGAAAAAAGAAAAAGAATTTTCTTTAAAGCAATTGAATGAAAGATCCTTAGGAAAGCATTCAAAAAACTTTATTAACATAAGGTTCAGTGGACTTTTTAGTTTCTTTAATCGTTTCTTGTGAATTAATTCAACAAGTCAAGGTAAACATTGAAAGCGATTTTACGCAATTGAAATCTTATGCGATCATATACACTCAGCCACAAAAGTATACATACGGTTAACAAATTTCAGAAATTTTTTAACCAATCCCTTTTCGTTGAAAATCTTTATAATTGTCTGCCAACTTGCTTCGATTTTAAGACGGTCTTTTGCATTGGTACAGAAATTTGTGAAATTTGTTAATCGGATGTATACTTTTGTGGGCCTGTGTGCAGGGCCACAATTCAGTTCCATTTAAGAAATTTTTTAACCAATGTAAAAGACCGTATTAAAATCGAGGAAACTATAAAGATTTTCAACGAAAACGGATTGATTAAAAAATTCCTGAAATTTGTTAACCGTATGTATACTTTAGTAACTGTATGTAAATGGAACCATTGGCAGAATTGTATATAACCCCCGCACCTCGTAGTATTTTTTTTTTAAACTGGAGACTGGATAGTCCCTGTTCCCTTGTTCCTAATTCAGATGTTAAAGCAGAATTTGGCACAGAGTTTACCTGCTATTGGTGAGATTATCTCAGATTTCACCATAGTTCTGGCGTTCATAATACAGATCTAAACAAGGTTATGACACAATGAGGATACCTTATACTTTTCAAGGAAGTACTTGGCTTCATCAACATCTTCGGATTGTTCCAACGTGACAACTCACCTATCTTGCATGAGAGAGAGATTTATAGAGGTATATAGAGAGATCTATATACGTATATAGAGAGAGAGCTAGATTTTCTTGTTGCTAGGGATCTAACAAATGCTATTAATACTGTATTTCAAAGTCTCTTTTGCAAGAGTTTAATCATTCTTCTTTTAACATTTCTTTTCAATGTAAGTTTTCCGCAAATATAAGTTCGCAATGACAATTAGTCACTTGGTATTCCTTTTGGAAATATTGACATCAATTGTCCTGAGTAATTTGATAAACTTTTTAGGCCATGCCAATAACATTAAACTAATTTCGTAATTCAATTTATAAAAGAAAAAATTCTTTTTTTCTTGGAAATAATTGTGCTAATTTTCTTAAATAATCTCAAAAAATAAAAGAAAATTAATTTGATTGCCTATTTGAAATAAAATTCTTAATAAAAAAAAGAACTGAAACTGAATAATGTTCACCACTGAAACAGCAGCAGAATTACGAAAAAAGAAGAAAAAGAAGAAAGAAAAAAAAAATAGAAAAAAAATATAATTTAATAAAATAAAACGGATGTGAATCACATTTTAATGAAAATTGTTGAAAACTTTACGTCCATCTATAAATATTTCAATAGTTTTTTTTCCATCGTTTTTAATAATCATGTGAATTTGTTCTTTTTATAATTTATACAACAGAATACAATACAATACATACGAGTATGTACGTACGTATACTCTAGTATCGATCGTAAAATGAAAAATGAAAGGAATTTTGTTTTTCATTAAAGAATTTATTAACCCCGAAAATAAAAATTGTGTTGTTCCACAATGTCGAATTTTGATTTATTAGGAGAAATATTTTGTTAAAAAAAATAAGAAGAACGTCTAATATTCTATGGAATTTGTGCACAATGATTTTAATTTAATGGAAATAAACTAAAGTGAATCATCTGCATTCGATTTTCACAATAAAAAATTGAGTTTTTTTTTGTTTATAAAATGATTTTATGATTTTAATTATATAGAAAGTAATTATAAACTAAAGCACCTGCATTCTAATTTTATAATAAATTATTGAATTTTTTTTGATTTTTATTTAAAAATACTTTCAATGGATTTGCCGTTTAAGTTATAAAAATTTTTTTGAATTAAAACTCCTTCAAAAGGCCTTTATTCTACGTATGAATGGTCTAAAAATGGTATTAACCCTTTCATGCCCGAATTTTTTGGGCCAGAGCTAAAAATTTTTTAAGGACATGTGTTTGTTAGTCATGGCCTAAATATGAAGTGATATTAAATTCAGAGTCCTACGTATTCTGATTTTACACGTTTTTAACCAAGCTTGTTTGCAAAAAAATAATCTTTTAAAAAATTAAAAATTACGGAATTTATGAACAAAAATGTACAATGTTGCCTATAGGCAACATCGGGCATAAAGGGTTAATGGCACTTAATTTAAATGTACAGCTGTGTGAAATATAATAGTAGCGCTGTATTAAAAATATTTTAGTTAAGCAAAAAAATTAATTTTTATTCCATTTAAAAAAAGTTTGTTATTACATTTTATTACCACCAGTCTAATCTATTGAAAAATAAAAAAAACTTCAAGACAAGTATTAATTTTCCAAAGAAAACGATGCTAAATTGTTAAAAACTCAAAATATTTGGCGTGCAAAAAAATAGTAGTAGCATTAGAAAACGTAGCTGCAAAAAAAATGTTGTCACAAGTGATTACTTTTTTATGTTATTTTGTTAGATAGACCTTAATATTTAGTTGGAAAGCCCTTATTGGCTATTACAGCTGCGCAACGCCGACGCATTGAGTCAACTAAAGATCTGTACCTCTCGATAGGAATCTTTCCCAAGCTGACCTCACTGACGCCCACAATTGCTTTACATTTCCCGGGTTATCTTTAAAAATATCTTTTTTTACATCGCTCCAAAGATGTTCAATGGGATTTAGGTCTGGGGACTGAGCCGGCCATTCTAATACCTGAATTTTCTTAGAAGAAAACCAATTTTTTGCCATTATACTGGTATGTTTGGGATCGTTGTCCTGTTGGAACGCCCATTTAAGCGGCATATTATATTCTGCATAAGGTAGCATGACAGTTTTTAAAATTTCCACATACATTGAGGAGTCCATGTTGCCTTTAATTCAAAATATGGGTCCTGTACCATTATAAGAAAAACAACAGCAAACGTTAATTTTTGCACCACCATCCTTTACGGTCCTCATGACAAATTTAGGATCGTATTCCTTGTTCTATGGTCTTCTTGCATATTTTCTGGTGCCAGGATTACCCAAAGGAACAACTTTGGATTCATCTGTCCACAGAATATTGCGCCATTTCGTCTGAGGCCAATCAACGTGAAGTCTAGCAAATTTAAGTCGGTTGCGGACATGTCTTGAATTCATCAATGGTACTTTCCTTATACTTCTACCATATAAATTGTCTTTAATTAGATGCCAGCGAATAGTTGAGGTATGAACATCAAGCTCCAAGTCCTGTTTTATCTTTGTTGAAGTAACAAATGGGTCTGATGACAGCATGCGTTTTATTCTTTCTTCTAAGAAAATTCAGGTATTAGAATGGCCGGCTCAGTCCCCAGACCTAAATCCCATTGAACATCTTTGGAGCGATGTAAAAAAAGATATTTTTAAAGATAACCCGGGAAATGTAAAGCAATTGTGGGCGTCAGTGAGGTCAGCTTGGGAAAGATTCCTATCGAGAGGTACAGATCTTTAGTTGACTCAATGCGTCGGCGTTGCGCAGCTGTAATAGCCAATAAGGGCTTTCCAACTAAATATTAAGGTCTATCTAACAAAATAACATAAAAAAGTAATCACTTGTGACAACATTTTTTTTGCAGCTACGTTTTCTAATGCTACTACTATTTTTTTGCACGCCAAATATTTTGAGTTTTTAACAATTTAGCATCGTTTTCTTTGGAAAATTAATACTTGTCTTGAAGTTTTTTTTATTTTTCAATAGATTAGACTGGTGGTAATAAAATGTAATAACAAACTTTTTTTAAATGGAATAAAAATTAATTTTTTTGCTTAACTAAAATATTTTTAATACAGCGCTACTATTATATTTCACACAACTGTAATATCGAATTCCGGCAGAATATGTTCTCAGAGACCAACAGTTACAGTTGGACTACAGTATCTTGGAATTGAGTGTTTTTCTAAACCCACATATAAGTTTTATTTCCCATATTATACTTGCAATAAACAAGGTTTATAATACAAAATAGTTGCCCTAGTCTAGTATGTAGTATTAGACGTGAGACCACGGTTCAAATCCCAGATTAGAAGCGAAATATGAAAAAAATTAAATTTTTTTTGGCGACTTCCTCTCAGCACCTTTTTGGCAAAAAAAAAACTCTGTGAGTAAATAAAAATTCCCTTGAAAAGTTTTCCAAAAAAATCTGCCCTTCAGAGTCGACTTTAAACTGTAGGTCACACACACGCAACATAAGTGGTATGGGAGGCTAGATCATAATGACTAATTACGTGCGTACATATATGCATTCGCTAAAAAGCCGCATTTAACCGGCTGTGGGTCAAATTCAATATTGCTTGTGTGTTTTGGTTTTCTTCATAGAAATCCCAACACAGAAAGAGAAGTTTCTTTTTCTTTCCATTTGAGTCAAACAAATCCAGATGAACAATAAAAAAGAAATAATTCAACCCCAATTTGTTAACACACACTAACTCCTCTTTGAGGTCTGCTATAACGCGCTTTCAAGGATTCCAACACAATGGCTGCATGAATTGGAGTCATTTCCTCACTTACATCGTGAATTAAATGGCTCCACAATAACACCCTTGACCTTTTCCTTCATGGCCTATACCTAATTTCCCCCAATTTAAACTACAGAAGTCCTTATATTTTCAAGTTTCGTTGGGCACTGTAATTATTTACAGACGTTTTATTGCAGCATTTAATTTAATTTATGAGCTGAGAATATTAAAACCATACTCATAAACTATGACTTTATATGCACATGCACATGTATCGTGTGTATTGCCATATTAAATAAATTTGCCAGCAGTATTCATATGTATATTTATTAACAAGTTGCCAGATGTATGTATCTTAAAAAGGGGGTAGCTAAAGATCACAAGAGAGTGTGTCATGACAACAATATATTGTTATTGTAGCTGTTTTGATAATTAAGACAACCAGCTGTTTTAGTGACAGGCCCCCTTTTTTCAATTTTCAACTTTTTTTCGCTGTTTTTTTTTTATTTGATATTTATTTTGCCATAAATGTTAAACCCCCCTCTGGGGTTTCATAATTTAATTTTTTTTCTGTTTTTTTTTTTACATTTTATTGTTGAGAGAATAAGTTTTTATGGCTCATAAAAGTAATAATTTTTTTTATATGTATATCATGTGTAATAAAAAATATATATAAAGTTTAGTTACGTCATAAAGTTATTACAAAATAATTAATCATTAAAAAAAAGTATTAAAAAATAAATAAAAAATATTAAAATAAATGGAAATAAACATGCTTGCCATAAATAGATTATAAACGCAAATGGTTCTAATGATGGATGACACATAAAATCTAAAGTTCATAATAATTAAACAATTAACATTTTTTTGCTGCCAACCATATGCCATTTACAAACGAAAAAAATTAAAAAAAATTATTTATTTTTATTACTTAAGAAATATGATTTGTTAGATGAAAAATTAAAAATAAATAAAAACAAGTTTTTCTTTTCATCGTAAAGCGCATAGATAATGAAAAGTTTAAAATTAATTTTTATAACAAATTTTATAAAGACTACAATTTTGGCTTTCAGGAGCTCTATCAAGCTCGAACTGTTAACATATTTTCCTTCATTTAATGCAAAATTAAAATAACTTCTTAATGCCAATTTTGGAACCCATTTCCTTGCCCAACATTTCAAATATTGGAAGTGAGAAGTTAAAAAACATTCAGTTTTATATGGGCCTGTATTGATCTAATGGCTGCAACCCCGATGCCTCTTAAGGCTTTCTACGCCTGTAGGACGTCCATTCGGATCAACATGAATATTCTTTTGCCATTAAAGCAAAGCCTACACGATTGATTTTGCCTTACGTTACATTTTCTACCCCTAATTAGACTTATGAACAACCAGAGCGCCTGGTCTGGGTTAGTCCCGTGATTCCTTAGGATACAAGAGCCCTCCAACTACAGCTCTAACCAAAAAAAGCTGAAGATTCCATACCGTTTAAGAACATTTTTCCTTCACATCAATGGACTTAATTAACTTCCCGACACTAAAAAATTACAGTAAAGCTGTCAGTTAGCCAGCATTATAGAATAAAGCCAGTTCTGGTCAAAACCGATAATATTTTACAGCAATAGTAAGGCACGCAGCTAAATCTCTATGAACTGTCTTGTAAGGGTATTTGTTTTAAAGAGGTGGGAAGAATATATTCTGTGCAACTATTAAAGAATGATATTTAAGATATCTTTACTTTTGAAATCTCATTTATGTTGTAAATGTGGACTTGGATGGCGCCAACAGTTATATCAAAATTTTCTAATGTCAATTACAAACACTGTAAGGGTGTACCCTCTGCTAAGAGCTTTCCCATCTAACATTACCTTACCTAAGATTAATTTTCGCATGACCATAATATTTCCAAGTTAAACATTCAATGAGATTAGCTTAGATATTACAGTGAATAAAAGATTCGCTGAATTCTAGAATTCAATTCAATTCGCTCTGGTAACACTACGATCCTATTAAAAAAAACCAATGAAATAAAATATTATTCAACTCTGTTCCGTCTTAGTACAACAGCAGCGAATAGTTCACCAATTTTATCAAAAGAAGCGGAGCCTTTAGAGAGGATATTGAGAACAGCATTTACAGGGATGGACAAGCCTAACTACTATTAGTAGGTAACTAATGGCACATCTTGGGGTATGTAGTAAATTGCCTAGTTTCGAGTGAATAGTAGAATACAGCTCATTGTGGTATCAGGACAATTTGCATTGTTGTCAACCCATGCCGGAAAAAAATCGAGAAGATTTCTTAGCTAATTACTAATAACAATACTCAACTCCGAGTAATTACTAAGCGGACATCAATTGAGCTCTTCGTTATATGGAGGAGGAAAAATACCCCAGTCTAATATAACCATAATTGCAACTGACTGGAACCCCCAGGACATATGTATATGCTGCTCAAGCCACATGCAGGAGACAGAAGAGAATGGAGCCCAATTATGTATTTGCTTAAATTCTTTTCCTTAAGAATCGTATTTTATTTTTGTAAATATTTGCTGCAGGTGATACATATCTTAGGTTAGGTTAGGTCGAAGTGGTAGCTTTGATTACCAAAGCTCACTTGAGCACGCATAGCAGTCCGTTACGAGTAGAGTAAGGTAAATACATATGTATGTATACATGCATACATAGCGTAATTGGTCATTACAACCCTTTAGTCAGGATTACGATATAGCTTCTCACAACACTAATTTCTTACATGAGTGGCGGTACCTACAGTTTAAAGTCGATTCCGAACGATTTTTGAGAAACTTTTCATGGCAATTTTATTTACTATCAGAGTTTTGGCCAGAAATCTGCTGAGAGGAAGTCGCCGAAGGAATATTTTTTCATGTTTTCGCTTTGATGTCTGACCTGGGGTTTGAACCGGGGCCTCACAACACTTTCTACTAGACCACGGCGACTTGTATGTAATACAACGTTGCAAAAAAAAAACCAGAACGAGTATTTTTCTTTTCTGTTTAACGCTAAAGGTGTTATTTGATTTTCTAAATGCCACAAATTCAGAATTTGTGTAAAAATTGAAAAAAACTATTAAAATAAAATACGATTCTCTTTTTCAAAATTGATTATATTTTATTTTATTATTTCCATTATTTTAAACTATTAAAACTGAAATGTTAATAGCACGGACAGAATCTATACTAAATGACTGATTGGATATAAATATTGTACAATAATTTAAAATATTGCATCAGCAAAATACTGTTAATATACATATGTATGTTTGTGTTCGTTTATAACCAACAATTTAGTTGGCAACACAAAAAAAAACAAAGAAAAAATACAAAAAATTAAACAACAACATTAACAAATATTTTAAAACACAACGAAAAGGAGGAGCAAAGCCAACATAATTGTCTTCAAGTTGAATGTAGTTTTAGTGGTCAAATCTGATGCAATATCGTATCGTTAATAGCTGGCCTATGTGTCTTGATAAAGAAAACCTCAAGGTAATTCAATATGATATGATACGATATTATTTTAATAATTACAACGATATTCAGCTGTTTAGAATTGAAGAAAGAAATCACAATTTTCGAAATTTATAAATAAAAAACGTTTAAATTCTCTTTAAATAAACTTTTCTGTGTGAGTTTTCCATGAGTAAAAGTATAAAAGAGAGTTGCAAATGCCTTATCGATAGGAAAGTTTTGAAATCATACAGAGTATGGTATTCAAAATCCAAGAGAAACTTTTGAAATTGTGGGTGTGTCAGCATTGCCAAAAATGATAGACACCTTCTTACGAAACCTTTATAAAATTAAAATTTTGCAGCCAATTAAAAGGAAAAAAAATTCTTTGAAAGTCTGCCAATACAATTCCAATCCTTATAAATTACTTTATAAGTAACAAATCAATTTATGACACAAACCATAAAAATCTCAATTCATTTAATGTTTCATTTCGATTTGGATCGACAAACAATTCATTTGAACATTTTTAAGAATGTACAAAATTGGCTTTACATTGACGACTACAGTCACAGTCTCCAATAAGACACTGTTTCCCTAACATTGTCATCAGAATTCGTATAAAAGTTAGAAAGGGTTTTGTTGCCCCACTTGGACTTTAGACCTTTGATTTGAAATAATTATTATCAGGTATGAGAATGCCTAAGAAATTAGATAAAATTCTTGTATTGAAATCGATCAAAAACTAGGGGTTTTTTTAAATGAGAATTAATTGTTGTCAGTTGGTTTTGATTAATTAAACAAATACCGCACGACCCTACTAGAGAAAACTGGTACGATCGTTTCTTTTTTTCACAAGCAAACAAAAAAAATATTAAGCGCCACAGTAATTATTTATTGCCTGGTCTGGGCTTAATGGACTTGGATGGATGCATAAGAATTTGCCAAGAAATATTTTCTCTCAACCATTTCAACCACTCAAACGCATTATTATATCTGGCTTGGTATGCGTTTATATTGGCTCTTCGCGTTACAACCACGACACTTTTCATATGACCTAGTTGTTGTGGTAAGTAACCTAACATGCCTGTGCTAGATATTGGGCGCACAACGCGCACTTTAACAGGAAACGACTTGCCAGATAAAATGTTTTTAATGCCCAAAAAAGTAAGTTTAAGAGCAACTGTTAGAGCCACGTGATAGAAAACCTCTATGACAAGATGTGGCCGCCAACTTGGAGTGGAATCTGCCAGGTCTTCGAAGGTTAGTATCAAAAAGAACAGTCTGTAGAAAAACTATTTCAAGTGAAGACAGCAAATTTTTAACTTTAAACAAACAAAAAATTGAGGATTTTATCGAAATCATTATATTGAGAGGCGATTGGGTGTATTGCAATCGGTAAAGTTGCTCTTGGGAATGCATCGGTTGTGAATAGCTTGATTGGGCTTGAAGAAATGGCTCTTAATGGTCATGTAAATAAAGAGCACTGCCATTACTGAAGTATAATGAATCCGAAACGCAAGTACTTTAAGGTCTTTCATCCATTGCAATGAATTTCCATACGGTGATGAATGAATTTGCAGAGGGTGAATTTATTTGCCCTGCCTAACTGATGCAGCATGCCCAGGACAGCCTTAATAATAATTGGAGCGACCGGAATATAATTAATTCGAAACACAAACTTCTAAAGACTCTTCCAATGAAGTGTGTAGGTTGCGTTGCAAAATGGCAGAAATCAGGGAATATTGAAATTACACCTTAAAAGTACATATACTCACACTCCCTGTGGTGCTCGTCTACATTTTCCTGTATTTTGTTAAATTGTGTTTGTAAATTGCGTTGTCATGCATACATTCGAAGGCCCTATCTTTTGTGCCTTCCCAGTGCTTTGTATGAAATATGCCACGCCCATAGCGAAAATTTAACACCAACTTAGCATGGTAGCAAAATACTCTGAAGATTATGAATTTCTTTTGGAAATGGTGTAAATAATAATACTTTTAATTGAAAAAAATGAAAAGGAGATCGTGTTAAAGAAATACCCCAGCATTTTGAAAGTGTTTTCAAAAAATTTTTTAATGGACTTTTTTTGTTTTCTTTTTTTTTACTGTTCGTTTCAATTTTCAATTGGTTTTGATCAAATTGATGTGATAATATTCAATTCTTTTTTTCTTGTGTACTTTTTTTTGTTTTATTTTTGCTTGTGAATGTATGGCCATATCTATGGATTGATATAAACGACACAAGAGGAATATTGTCTTAAGAACAGCAAACGGCAACACCAACAGCAATAACACTAAACAGCAGCTACATACAGCAGCAATCATTTGTGCAAAAAAAAAAAGAAAAAAATTCGAGTCATTTTTTTTTTTGCTTTGCTTTTTGGAGAAACACTTATAGAAGCAAATACAAAAAGGGGGCTGGTATTTTTTTTATTAATGCTTGCAACAGCAACAACAACAGCAACAACAATCAAACAAGCAAATAACCGGCCAATATTATATCTGTGTTGCTAAAGTTTTTTTTTATTGTATTTGATTAGTTTTTCTGATGTGCTGATGTTGGTGCTAATGTAGTTGTTGGATGTTGTTGCTATATTCGCTGGTTATTATTGTACATTTGCCCATGAACTCGATTTGTTCGCACATAAATTTTATGCATTTTAGTGCATGATAACTTGCACTATAAATGTCGACTATTTTAGATCATTTACACAGATGCACACACACACAAATGCATTTTGTATTTGTATGTTTTTGCTAATAATAAAAGCAATAAAAACAAAAATAAACTACAAGTTATTTTATGTTGGTATTGTGTTTGTTGTTGTTGTTGTAGCAGTAATATTTATATTGAATCTGACTAACCGTTACTTTCGCTTATATTTACTTTAAGATTAATCGATGTTAATATGCCCCTTCTATTGGGTAAGAGTAAAAATAAATTCTTATAAAAAAAATCAGTTTCTAAAGTGCTGTTAATGTTAACATTTTATGTTAATTAACATTCTATGTATTATGAGCAGATAAGTATACAAGAACGTCCTTAATTAAGTCTTTTGAGCGACTCTTTGGCGTGATTTTGAGTTTTTTTAACTAAAATGTGGCATCGCAATAAGCAATAGAGAAATATTGTCGAATTCTAGTAATATGTATATTCCGAATGGTTTTTTGTTGTGAAGAGATGATAGAGTACCACAACCATAAGTTCTGTTGTACTGCACTCAAACTATCCTAGGATCATCCTAATGTGTCCCTCCGTGCTGTTGTTATTACAGACTATTCGGTTGCACAGTCTGAATTCAGGGGATTTATTCTCCTCATCACAGAGCAAAGTATTGTGTTAAATTAGAACGTCAGATCACAGATCACAGCGGGAGCTTGGTTGGAAGCTGACTCCAATATCAGGAGTTATCGTATGCCCATGCAATGCCGCTTAATGACAGCGGGAGCTTGGTTGGAAGTTTTTTTGTTTCAAGCCACTCCTATTCATGCAGTGCCTTGTGTAAGAGAAAGATAGTTACATGAGAGATATAGTGATCTGGAGATCAAAGATATGGTTTGAGACTTCGTTCTACAATTATTATCGTATGTATATAAGTAGGTTGCCCAACGGCAGATGCTTCAACTTAAAAGATATGTTGTGTCCTACTATACTATAAAATTATCAGTGTAAGCCCTTACCACATTCGTCCACCAATTTCATCCCACTTTAATTGTTCCCTGAATAAAAAGGGACAGACTGAAATATGTTCAACTTCTCTGAATGAAGTCCAATAAATCATCGGTAAATACAGCTGCGAAGGTCGCCGTAGTCTAGCAGGTAGTGTGTTAGCTTATTAGACATGAGGGCGCGGTTCAAACCCCAGGTCAGACATCTGCAACTAAACGATTTATATGAAAAAACATTTCCTCGGCGACTTAATCTCAGCAGCAACTTTGAGAGTAAATCAAAACTGCCAAGGCAAGTTTCTGAAATACCTGTTGCCCGGATTCGACTTTAAACTGTTGGTCACACCACTCATGTATAAAATTAACACACACAACACAAGTGATGTAAGAAACTAGGTCGTAATCCTGACTAAAGGCTTGTAATGACCAATTAGGTACGTATGTATGTAAATACAGCTGCGATTTCTACTGGAAAATGTGCCCGCAGGATTAATCCTGCTATCGTTCTATAATTCAAGCCGTATTCTATATTCGATAGTATATGTGTAAGTATGTAACAGTAGAAGTCGCCGTGGTCTAGTAGGTAGTGTGTTGGCTTATTAGACGAAAAGCCAGGGTTCGAGCCCCAGGCCAGACATCAAAATAAAATACAAAAAGTGTTTCTTCGGCGACTTCCTCTCAGCAGATTTCTGGCAAAAACTCTGAGAGTAAATAAAATTGCCATGAAAAGTTTCTCAAAAATCTGTCGTTCGGAGTCGACTTTAAACTGTAGGTCCCGCCACTCATGTATAAAATTAACACACACAACATAAGTGGTGTGAGAAACTAGGTCGTAATCCTGACTGAAGGTTTGTAATGACCAATTATGTATGTGTGTGTAAGTGGTGCGAACAGTAAGGAGATACGATTTGAACAAGCATTCAATTGGCTTCTGAAGACAACCTAAAAATGTATTACTTTCAGCAAACATGACAATGGTTTCTCAACAATATTTAGCATACAGATAATTTCTCTTATTAATCTTAGGCTTATGAATCATTAAACAACACTAAGGTTTTGACATGCCTTCAAATTGATCCGATTTGCACGACACCATAAATTCCTTTTGAAAAGAAAATCAAGAAAGTTTTTTAAATTTTTTTAAAAGCACTGTCATATTTTTCTAATGTGTTAAAGACCTTGAAATTGAAATTCCATTGTTTTAAAAATAAAAAGAAATTGCAATTCATTTTCTTCGAGAAAAAGAAAGAAAAATCTAGAGAAAAACGAACGCTTGAGAAAAAAAACCAGCATTTGACTAATAATAGAATAAAATATTCATAGTGCATGATGATGGTTTGATGATTTGTTATACTTTATCTCCATGAGACTAGTAAGAACACTGGAATTTCTTCTATGATATAAACTAAAATAGATTTTTTTAAATAATTGTTTATAAATATCCAACATTCTTTTGGTAAATTTTCCGTAAGGCATATTGAAAACATTTGAAAAAAAGGAAAGAAGCCCACAAAATATGTGCTGCTTTTCATTGAAAGAGCAATAAAAAAAATATTGCCTTCAATAAAAATAATGCTTCAAAAAATATTTTTTTTTTATTTTATGCTTGAAATAAAAAGCTCAACTAGTAGTCATAATTATGTTAATGAACTTGAATACTAAGTGGAACTGAACTGGACTGAACTGAACTGACTTTGTGGCCGTAATTATTAGCTGGGCGCCCATTAAAATCAAATATTCTTCAACCAAAAAATATGAAATTGTTTCGCTTTAATTTTAAAAAAAGAAACAGAATTATTGTATAATGTTGTTTTATTTTTTTATGGCGGGAAAAATCTTCATAGCAACAACAATAATAATAATAATAACAACAACAATAAATATAATAACAAATAAAAGCATGCAAAAATGTGGCTACAACTGGAGCGTTAAAGGCAGCCGCAAAAACTTTACAGAGCTGAAATCCAACAGACATACAGGCTGTATAGGCTGTAGTATATGCAGGCTGGCTGGCATGGTAGGCAGGCATAGCAATATTTTAGCCATGCGTCGTACATACAATTCAAATGCATTTTTGCATTCAAATTGCTTCCATATGAACAAGAATTTAAGCGTGTATTCGTATTCGCATTCGCATTCGCATTCATATTCACATTCGTTATTCAATGTACTTTTAAATACAAAAAATTCAAAATTCATTCAAGAGAATTGACTGTGAAGTATGAAGTGAAATATTTTAGTTTTAATTTAAAACATACACTGCAGCTGACTGAGTGACTGTTTAAAAGTGTATGAATGGAGGCATGTCTGTCTTTTTAATTCATGTTTTTGCTTCTTTTTAAATTTTTAACAGGCATTAGGCCGGTTCCTATTTGTGTAAGTGTAAACGAATTCTACACTAAAAATATCAGAAAACCTTAAAACAATCGAGGATCACATATTCTAACAGAGGCGTTGACAACAAAGTATCAATTGGGAGTAGTTTTGGTACCATGCCCGAAGATATTGCCATTGTTACACGGAGGACAGTGGTCAGCGCAGTCAAAAGTCTGCGGAAAAATTGAAAATTGTTATCAAACAAGAACCCAAAATAGAAAAAGAATTACAGCCATAAACCATTTATAAAATAGAAAAACCCGAACGAAGTCATTGAAAGAGCCTTTATGCTTGTGAATTACATACCTTCGTACAAACTGAAGAACCATTGAGAGAACCTTCATCGTCTAGCTGCTATGCCTGGACATATACAGATCAAATTCTTTATCTAAAGAATGTTACGCACAGTTCTAAAAAACCGTGGTGGCTACCGCATTGCAAAGCATACTTTCCGCAATGCAACAAATGATTGAAGAAATGAATTCCTTGAACGTCTAGCCGTTAAACTTGAAGATACACAGAATTAGGTACAGTTTCTTCAGTATATCCTAAATCCTTTTTATTTCCTCGTCCAAAATAGAGTGGCAGAAGATCTTCAGAAGTTTTAGTGCCCTGATTACGCTCTACAAATGCCAGTGGAACGAGGAGATGAAATTCCATTTGTGTGATCACCCCTGGAAAAATCTGCTAATTTCTACCTTAACGACAGTCATCGGACAGCAAATTCCCAAATAGGAGGTAACAGATGCCATATCCATCAACACTCTGCTTGAAACTTCATTAGCTTCCAAAACAGTTTTTCTTACGGTCGAACTTTACTCTGGACCGGAGATATAGGCATCGAAGCTAATTGATTTCTTCAAATGCGCAACAAAGATAAAATCGGATCAAAAATGGACCTGGTAGGGAAATGGATCTAGTGATCTGGATAGCCATAGTATCAAGGATTCCAAAACAGTTTTCTTTACGATCAAATTTTACTTAGGACCGGAGATTTAAGCATCGAAGTTAATTGATTTCTTTAAATGCGCAACAAAGATAAAATCGGACCGAAAATGGACCTGGTAGAGAAAATGGACCTAGTGGGCTGGATAGCCATAGTATCAAGGATTCCAAAACAGTTTTCCTTACGATCAAATTTTACTTAGGACCGGAGATTTAAGCATCGAAGATAATTGATTTCTTCAAATGCGCAACAAAGGTAAAATCGAATCAAAAATGGACCTGGTAGAGAAAATGGACCTAGTGGGCTGGATAGCCATAGTCTCAAGGATTCCAAAACAGGTTTCTTTATAGTCGTGCGTTGCGGGGAACAGGAGATATGATAAAGTGCTTTATGTAAATACTGATAAAAACGAAATTTTAGTTAAATGGACTTAAAAATCGTAATAATTCTCATTGAGTTCATATGCATTAATATGTATATATACAACAAAAAATGACGTATTTTTTTTTGCTAGTTTTCTTTGGTAGATGACTTGCACTTTTTGGTCGGTCAATGGCTTGCATGTTTTTGGTTGATGACTTGAATTTTTTTGGGTCGATGACTTGCATTTTCTTGGTAAATGACTTGCATTTTTTATGTCAGTGTTAATAAAGATATTATTTTCAGAGCCTACCTATTAGCTTAGTCTTAGATATCTCCGGTCCTAAGTAATGCACGATCATAAGGAAACTCCACTGGGTTCAAAAATCGCACGTTTTGAGTATGATGTCAGTGTCATCAGCGTACGCAAGTAGCTGGACACTTTTGTGGCAAATAGCATCATTGCGATGTACTCCCACCTGTCCATGACCAAGTTGAAGTGGTCGCCTGATAAAGCATCGAATTGTATGAAACCTCGCAGGGTATCTAATGGCTTGAAGAGCAACATTCCCACCTTGACGGAGCTGCAGGAGTTGTTCAACATTTTATCAGTTTTGCCATCCACTGCAACATATTTGTATAATCAGCAGCTGAATGAAAAATATTTATTTATAACAAGTAAATTATTAAGAACACTGAATGAAAGCTGATTGTCGGTCTGCTGGCATAGTTCAGTTTAACTACACCAATTTAAAGATTGCCCTGTGTCCCGAGACCCAGAATCGAAAAATTATTATGGAGGAGCGTCATCTTCTCCTTACATATGGAAACCTAAAGTCTAGCTGCCAAAACCAAAGCAGTTCAGTTGTTCTTAAAGGAATGAAAAAGAATACAAAATTTTGTATCAAAGAAGGTGTCGCATGCAACGAATCTTTACGGGCGATAAAGAATGGTTCGCCAAAGAAGATATCGTGCAAAAAATCGTTTGTGAAGCCAGCATAACCTGCCTGATATCCATTGTGTTAAAATTATGTCGTGTAACTAAGAATTAAAAGCTTAAGTATTAAAATTTTTAATTTTTTAAGGCATACACCACGTTTTTTTCGCTCCTCATAACACAGAACCATCCTAATGGCAAATGGCAGTAAATATGTTGGCGGTTGGTCAGCCAGACATCCAGCCAGCCAGCCGACAATAATTTCGCCGCTTAAGAAAAAGATGTACGTATCTAAAGAAACATTTATTATAATTGCAATTTTCACTTGTACTTATGTACATACGTATGTATATAGAGTGGTGGCCTTATAATTAGAAACGATGTTTTTGGAACAGAGTTCTCTGGAGTGACGAATCTAAGTTTAATTTGTCCCAATCTGTTGGAAAAACGTATGTAAGACGTCCTCCAAACAAAGCCTTTGATCCCAGGTACACAGTGAAAACTGTAAAATAAATTAACAATCATACATGTTGCTAAGTCGTTTCTAATTATAAGGCCACCACTGTATGCATGTATGTATGGTATGTACATATAAATTTAAAGATGATATGCCTTTTAAAATTTGAGTTTTTTTTTGTTTTTATTTTTATTATGTGCTAAAAACAAAACAGTCGTGATGGTAGTGAATTTCATATTCATTAAATATCCTCCAACTGCAACATGTGCCCGGCAACAAACTCTATGAAATAATCTGAAACCAGACGACTGACTTATTAAACAAAATTTCTGTGATTTTTATTGCCTTTATGCGCCGTGCCAATCACAAAAAAAAAAAAGAAGAAAAATGTGCTGCTGTTGTTGTTTTATTATTGATACTTAAAACATCAATTTAAATTGAATAGTTTTTTTTGATTTTTCATTTTCAATTTCATCAATTAATTGAATGAATGAAAGAAAGAAAGAAAAAAGAAAATTGAGATGGCGCTTTATGCCCAGACAATGCAAATACTGACGAGTTGAGTGATGTTATATGCAGACGAAGCTTTTTTCTTCTTTTTTTGTATTGTAAATCGATTAATCGAAAGGAGTTTCAAATATATTTATCGTTACGAATTTTATTTCTAATAAATCGATTTCTCAGATTTAAAATATTTCTTAAGCTGTATGTGGATTTCCTCCTTATGGTTTCAAAAAATTAAATTAAAAATTAAAAAGAATTTCTTTTCTTCAAAACTATTTTGATTTTCACTCTCTTTTTGAAATTGTTTTTAAATAAAATTTTTATTTTTTGGTTAATCTTTATAGGGAAGGATAATTTCTTATGTACGTATGTATATACGATTAACGCCTGGGGGATGGCTCCTATTCATTAAACACAAATTGTTGAAGATGGATGGTAGGTAGTTTGGAGTGGTAGGTTTGATACCAAAAGCTCACGCATAGCGGCCCGTTGTGACGCCACAGGTGAACGAAGTCCCTGTACTGGAAGGTGGAAGAGTTAACAGAAAAGTCTTCAGCATACATAAGCCCTCCTACAGTAGTTTAAGTGATCCACTGATGAATTATTACGTACAAAATATGAATTTGCCTCTTTAGTTCTTTACAGTATGGTACGTGATGACAAGCGATACTATTCTATTCAATCAAAAGATTGGAACACCCTACTACATTAATTAATACATTCGCTGTCTTTTTACGCGACAAAAAACTCGGAATATACAGCTTAAAACTGTCATGAGAGCTGTGTGGTATAAATAGTACGGAGATTAGGTGAAGAAAATCTCTTACATGCTGCATTCGACACCTTAAACATGGCTACAGATGATTTAGCATATTAATGCTAATGACATTAATCACGCTTATGAGAAAAGCCAACATAACAGGGTTCAATGTCATGGTTGTGTAATAAAGTTCAATAAAAGTCAAGAGTAAATTTGTCACAAAATGCCTTAGAAAAGTCTAGAGCCATCTGCCACTAGCGTAGGAAATATGCCAGCATGGTGTGATATGCTGAAAAGTTATACTAAAGGTAAGCGAAAGCTTTTGAACCAATGGCAAAATACCATTCTTCGCAGAAAGTTGGTGTTTTTGTTGAAATATCGTGATGCAAATAGCGTGTGGTTTTCAAATTCGATCCTTTATAACGGACTACGAGAATTTAACAGGAATATCTTGGTAATAAAGCAGAAAAATTCAATTTCTAAAGGCCCTAAACCGAGAAAATTGGCATTGTGTGCATTGCAAACGCTACAGGATCTTTTGAATACGAGTTCCTTTTTCAAAAATATTGTATATGTCGGTGTTATCTTGAAAAAAATTAAGAACAGAACAACAACAGATAAGCAGCATGGATGTTGCTAGGAAACTAGAATCAATTCACTTACAGCAATAACATCGATCATGGACGAAGAAGAAAGGAGCAGCTAAGCAGAAGATAGCAAAGCCAGGATCTACACCAAAACAGCATATAAGCAACATGAATATTGGCACCAAACTAGATCTTCATAACTAAACAATTAACAACCATTTCAAGCGAGTGATTACAAAACATAACAAGTCAAATCAATTCACTTCCGGCAATATCATCGATCATGGACAAAAAAGGAGCAGCTAAGCAGAAAGTAGCAAAGCCAGGATCTGCACCAAAACAGCATATAAGCAGCATGGATATTGCCACGGAACAAGCGAGTGATTATAGAATATAACAAATGAATCAATTACGACAATAACATCGATCATGGACGAAGAAAGGATCAGCTAAACAGAAAGTAGCAAAGCCAGGATCTACACCAAAACAGCAGCATGGATATTGATTACCAAAAAAAAATTGATAACCAAACAATTATCAACTATTTCAAGCGAGTGATTATAGAATATAACAAATGAATCAATTACGACAATAACATCGATCATGGACGAAGAAAGGTGCAGGATTTACATAAAAAAAAAGGTACAACAAAAAGCAACAATGTAAATCAGGCAATCGATTAAAGCGGAAAGAGCTGAATACCAGAAAAAAACAACGCTAGATGACCCGACCGAAAATCACATTGTTTGACTGAGGAGTTATGATACATCCACCTTACAACCAGGACTTTCAAAATATCATTCATTTTGATCGCTGCAGAGCGCTCTTAATGGTATAACTTTAAATTCCATAGAAGACTGAAAAAAGTTATACGCTCCGATGGCCTAGTAGTTTAACACTGGTGGAATAATGGCTTTAGCCAAAAAAGAACAGAACACTATTGGTTTCAACGGGGTACATACATTGGTGGCCTTATAATTAGAAACGATGTTTCTGGAACAGAGTTCTCTGGAGTGACGAATCTAAGTTTAATTTGTCCCAATCTGATGGAAAAACGTATGTAAGACGTCCTCCAAACAAAGGCCACCACTGTACATATTTGGTTAAGTAAAGCTTTTTTTTCAAGTATAAGAAACAATATTTAATTTTTAAAATTAATCCAATATTAAGCGTTCAATTGGACTTTGTGCAATGCGTTGCTTATTAAGCGTGTTCTAAATATTTGTTATGAATATTGAAAATGTATAAGAGTTATATTAAAAAAAATCAATTAAATTGTTCATTAATATAATGAAATAATTACTTACATTTACAAATAATAATTTATATTCTATAATATTTGATACGGACAAAGTACAGTGGGTGTAAAAAAAAAATTAAGTAAATTTTTTTCTTGCGTATACAGCTGTGTGTGTGTATATTGTTTAAGTAGATGCGTTGGCAAATAAGGAATTAGAAAATTAAGTACTTCTGGTAAAGGTTTGTTGATGTTGTCTTTGTAAAGAAACTGCTTTTCTTAATACTCTCGCGGTGAATATAGTTTTATTTAGTAGCAATCGATTTAAATTAAAACGTTTTTTTTTTCTATTTCTATTTCACTTTTATTTTCTTTTAATTTTAATTCAATTAATATTTTTTTGTAAATGTAAACAGTCGTATTACAATTAATTTGCATATAAAACTTATTAATAATGATTTTTATTTGATTTTACTTGATTATCATTATTTTTTTATTATAATTTATAATATGATATTTACGAGTAGCACTAAAACGAATTTAATATTTATTTTTTGCTTTTTGAATTACTCGTATTTGAATATTTAATTTTTTTCTTCTTCTTCTTCTTTATTGTAGCACATACACTGAGAGAAACACTTTCAGTTTTTTCTCTACTTTTTCGGCTTTTGACAATAAAAAAATGCGTAATTGATAATTATTTCTGAGATTTTTTTGTAATATTTTTTTTAATATCTTGTAAATTGTAAAAAAATTGCTAAAAAGAAAAGAAATATTTTAAAAATAATGAAAAATTATTTGAAATGAAATTTAAATATTTCATTTCATAATTATTCTGGTATTTTGTAAATATTAATAACATCGTCTGGTTATAGATTTTGTTTATTCTTTTCCAATGATTTTCTTGGCAATTGCATTTATTTTAGCCGGTTTTTAAATTTATTTATTTGCCTTTATTTTCATGTTATTATTTTATTATTATTATTATATTATGTATTGTTGTTGTTGTTGTTTTTATTATTATTTTAATTTTGTATATACAGTATGTATATTCATATATCGGAAGTGTTTACATAAATTATATTTCCTGTTGTTATTTGTATTTGTTTATTTAGAAACAAACAATTTTTATTACAATATTAGACTTTTATTGGCTTTGTTAATATGAAAATATGCAGTTCAAATTGGTTTAGGCATCAAAAAAAAAATTTAATAATTATGACATCATCGTTTATTAACACGAAAAAGGGAACACGAAAAGAAAGAATTTTTTTTCGTGTGTTGAAAATGTAGTTAAAAAGAAAAATCAAAAAGATTTAAGGTAATAATACCTCAACGAAAAGATACAAAAAAAAAATAACGAGCAACTTGTGGCACATGTGTGACACAATAAGGCATCAGGTAGAAGCCACAGCTATTAACCAGTCAACTAACCAGCCGCCAGTCAACCAACCAAAAATTTTGAAAAAACAGAAATTTAAAAGAGTCAAATGTTAGAGAATAATTTAAGGCACATTAATGCCTTAGTATGATTTTATATATTTAAGGTTCTGTTTTTAATGTTAATTGGAATTTGAGAAAAGTGAGCTTGATAGTGATACATTTATAAAATACCTTATAGTTTCAAAGTTTTATAAGTTAGGTTAGATAACATTGTCAGATAGTCACCGTAATCTGCTAGGTAGTGCGTTGGCTTTTTAGATGTGAGGTCACATCCAACAAACGAAATATGAAAAAATATTTCTTTGGCGACTTCCTCTCAGCAGATTTCTGGCAAAACTTCGAGAGTAAATAAAAAAAAAATTGCCATGAAAAGTTTCTTAAAAATTTGTCGTTCAGTGTCGACTTTAAACTGTAGGTCCCCACCACTTATGGCTAAAATTAACACTCACACAACATAAGTGATGTAAGAAACTAGGTCATAATCCTAATCCTAACTCAAGGGTTGTAATAATGACCAATTAAGTAAGTAAGATAGGTACTCACTTGCGTCCTATCAAACATACCCCGGTAATACCATTGTGCGTACTTTACTGTATGTCTATAGTTCATAGCTAGCACAGCTTAGCCTCCCCCCACAATTTTTTAAAGTTATGTAATTAATCCATATCACTTCTGGCTAGATAAGCTACACCAAGAAATTTGGAATGTCCAAAAATCCTGTCATAAGTCGCCAAGTGTTAAACAATGGCAGAAATGATGTTAAGTGGGTTCCTTCTTATGCCAGTCATTACACTTTCTATAGGATATTTTGCTTCATTGTCAGTGTGAGATTGCACTTTTCATCTCAGTTCTCAATGCGATCGAATTTGTTGATGTACGAGTATCTGTACTGATATGACACTGCCCGATTGCAAGTCATGTCTGAAGGAAAAACCCTTTCTTTGGCACACTTTTTCTTTTAATGACACTGGAAGAACCACTGTTGATGACTCAAAGCTATATGGCCGTGTAATAACCGTAGAATATGAATTAGACGGTGTGCAGTTATAATAAGACAGTGTCACGTGCGACATAAGACTACAGATTTTGGATTTATCGCATGAGAATTTTCTGAAAGAATAATTTTACGTTCTGCATATCGATGGCTTAATATAAAAAGGCCTAACTTAACTTTTTTCGAAATAAGGTTTTTTGTATATTCTGGTCGACAAATGTCAGATGCACAAAATAAATGAAAATTTTTTAAATGAGAGATTAAATGTGTTACTGTTTCTTATTAAAAATTGTATTAAAATTTTTGTTGTATCTAAAATTTTACGAATTTTATTAAGTTTTTTCCTTCTTCTGTAAAGTAACCAAAAATCGAGTTAGGCCTTTTTTATATTAAGCCATCGATATGTACATAGATACATGCATAATTGGCCATTACAACCCTTCAGTCGGGATTAGGACCTACCTTCTCACACCACTTGGGTTAATTTTTTTATGTGAGCGGCCGGACCTGCAGTTTAAAGGCGGATTTTTGAAAAACTGCTCATGTGTCTTTGATTAATTCTCAGAGTTTTAGCCAGAAATCTGCTGAGAGGATGTTTCCGAAGAAATATTTTTTCATATTTCGTTTTGTTGAAAATATCTGACCCGGGGTTTGTACTATAGCCTCACGTCTAATAAGTCTACACAATTGCTATTAGACTACGACAACTTATTTTACGTTCTGGCGTTTTCAATTGGCCACCAAGATCATTTGCTGTGTTCAGGACTGTCCACAGGGATAATTAATATCGTGGTTGGATCATTTGAAAATCAAGATTCGTCAAGTTCTCAACGATATACCACCAGAAATGTGCGTTAAAGTGGTTCAAAATTTTAAAAACGATTGACTGTTGCACGCAATCTAGAGGAGGTCATTTAAATGGCATTGTATGACGTACTAAAAAATAAAATAAAATTTTATTTAAATTTAATTTTAAAATCGAAAAATTGATAACCTGGTTAATTATATTTTTATTTCATTTGAATTAAAAAAAAATATTTTTTTAATAAAGTTTTACAGAAATGTAGAGGAAAGGAATAAAATTCCATTATAGTAAATATGTTTGGCCTAAATATCTGGCTTGCTTTTAAACTTTTGGACTTACTCTCTAAAATATACCTTTAAGAAGAATCATAAGCGTCAATAATGCTCTCACATGAATGGAATATTTATTTGTAATATAAAATGCTGTGAATATGTCTTATTATACACTATAATTTTAACCTCCTTTTTTTCAATTACACCGTGTAACACTTATTTTATTAAGACATAACAATATTGTAGTTTCAATTAACACAATATAAATGAAAAACTTATCACTGTTTGTTGGAAATCATAACAATGGATTAATGAAAGATTATACTTGCTTTGTCTCTCGAGAGTTCATATAAAAAAAACGGAAAGAAACATTTTTCCTTTTTTTATTAACATTGCTGATGGTACGTACGACAAAACAAAAAAATAAAAATATTTTGGTAACATATTGGTGGTGACTTGCTGGCATGGCTAAGTGGCTGTTATTATAATGGAAGTGAATGTTGTTGGTTGGTTTTCTTTTAATTTTTTTAAAGCATTTTTTTTTCTGTAGTTGGTCTGGTTATAACACACATTAAGGGCCAATGTTTATGGTTTATAAAAACGTTTAAACACAAGAAAAAAATTTTTAAAAAAGGAAATATTTTTGGCTGGTTTTGTGTAAAGCAACAGCCTTATTAAACTCATGGTTGAAGGTGTTGTCTTTTTGGATTAAATTTTTTTTTTGGTAACACTAAACTAAATTGCGCATGTGCAGTCTGATTAAATTAAAATGCGGCAGAGAAAAAAATGAAAAAAAACTTTTTATAAAAAAAATTGTAATTTTCCATAATATTTTTATAAAATAAAATATTTTACAATATCATGTGGCTTATATTTTTTTCTTTTAAATAATAAAATGCTTTGGCATATTTCGTTTTTGTTTTTGTATTGTTTAGGCAAATAAATATTTTTTTATTTTTTTGATTTCTTTCCTTTTGTTTATTTTTTTATTATTTTTAAAACGTGTTTGAAATATTTGCATTTTCATTTAATTTTCACAAAATTTTCATACTTTTTCTATAATTTTTTTTCTAATAATTTATTAGGAAAAGCAAGGCTTGTTATTCAAAATTATTTTTGATATTTTTAACAGCGTTTTTTACGTTTTCCTTTCTTTTTATTTTAGATTACTTTTATATTTTTTTGTTTATTACGATGATTATTAATTAAATATTTGTATTTATTGAATTTGATTTGATTTCTTTAATAATAATTTTATTTCTTTAACTGCTTCGCGTTGTTTTCTTCTTCAGATGCTTTAAAGGACTAGTGATTTTCAGAAAAAGCAAAAGTATTTGAAGTCTTTTTCACAGTACGGCTCGTATTTCTCTTTTTTTCATTTCTTTAGTTATTCAATTCAATTTTCTCAATTCTCATATCATTTATCTGAGATACTAAACTGTGTATATATCAGAGATGAATTTTGTGTGAGTACTTTTTAGCATATCACACAAGCATAAAAAGTACCACACCAAGTTTATACACTTACACTTAGTGGTGTTAGAAAAATTAATTTATTATTATTATAAATTGTTATAATAATAAAATTATAATTTTTGGAACGTTAGAGCTCGAAATGTTATCAACTTTATACTTTATACTCATTAAAATGAGACTATAGGCGAACACTATGGGAAAACAGTGACACACCGGCCTATAAATTCATTATCAACAACAGTTTTTTGAAAAATTCTGGAGGCTAATTACGTGAAATTATTTCGATAACGATTGTAATTTCTATTCTACGAGTTTTTCATACTGTAATTGGACTCCTTATGTCTAAATTAGCACCAATGTTAAATGTGAACATGTGTCGCCGTAGTCTAGTAGGCAGTGTGTTGGCTTATTAGACGCAAGGCCACGGTTCAAATCCCCAGTCAGACATCAAAATGAAATATGAAAAAAATATTTCTTCGATGACTTCCTCTCAGCAGATATCTGTGAAAAACTCTGAGAGTAAATAAAATTGGCATGAAAAGTTTCTCAAAAATCTGTCGTTCGGTGTAGACTTTAAACTGCAGGACCCGCCATTCATGTATAAAATAAACACACACGACGTGAGTGGTGTGAGAAGCTAGGCCGTAATCCTGATTAAAGGGTTGTACATAATGGCCAATTATGTATGTATGCTAAATGTGAACAAGGGATCGCAGCATCAATTTAGCATCAGAAATAAAACCCCACAAACCCAACGAAAGTATCTGATAGATTATATTAGGATAACGGTTAACACCTACCAGAGAACGTCATCCAAGTTGAGACAGTCTTGGGTGAATTTTAGATTGTTATTTGCCCTACTCAATTTCGGTAATACTACACAGGCTTAAATAATGGCGATAAACACTGTCGCTGTGTGAATCCGATATCAGAGTGTTATGAATGAAGTTATTATTTGTTTATAGAAAAGCGGTCCATAGAACTTTAAGATTGTCTGGGACTGCCGGGTGTTGAGGATATAGCGGCGTTTATCCTTATATGAGTTCCTGAATATTGGAACATTGAAGGTAAAACTACGCTGATGCCTCATACATTGGCATTCAAATGAATCTCACACCGACTTGGATAGAGGCCAGATAAATCTGTCTCTCTATGAACACATGCAGAACAAAATTTACGTTAAATCTAATCTGAATCCATTTTAGGAATCTCATGAAGCTATTATGATGAGAGAGAAGAGGAGACTAAATAACATCTTTTAGGTTATTGGCCGGTACTTGAGAATGTGTAGCGAAGTTTGCTTGAACACCCAGAATTTATTGTCAGAACATCTCAAACCAAAGCTAATTTCGATAGAATCCAGACCTCCATAAAACTATCAGACTGACTAAGAAATTCCAGCCAGGGTGAAGGAATTACAAAATATGTACTATCGGTATTATAACGGAATTTTTACAGAACGAAAAGTGCCTAAAGAAACAAGATAATCGCGTGCAATTAAAATGAATATAAATAATAATTGTACTGCTGATAGGTTTACAGAGAGGTCTCGGTAACGGCCTCAAGACGGGAAAGGCCAATCTAAAAATATATCTTAGATTTTCAACTATGATTTTAAAGCACATAAACATACAGACCACGAAGATCATAAAACCCCAGATTTATTACAGACATACATAGGTTTACATTTATATTGCTTCCAAATTTAAATCCAATTACATACATAATTGGTCATTACAACCCCTAAGTCACAATTACGGCCTAGATTCTCACACCACTCATGTTGTGGTTGTTAATTTTATACATGAGTGGCGGGACCTACAGTTTAAAGTCGACTCCGAACGACAAATTTTTGAGAAACCTTTCATTGCAATTTTATTTACTCTCAGAGTTTTTGCTTAAAGTCACCGAAGAAATAATTTTTCATATTCCGTTTTGATGTTTGAACAGTGGCCTTACGTCTAATAAGCTAACACACTGCCTACTAGACTACGGCGACTTTTAAATCCAATTGACTTTTCTGAATGGTTCATTCTAGCGGCCACAGTATTGGTAAATATTAGTTAAAAAATCACTTAAACATTTGTGTTATAATTTCTATTTTTAAAGTGCGTATTAAAGGAATTAAAATTTTTGTAGTTCGTGCTTTGAAAAGGTTAGATATAAAAAAATTCTTTTTTTTAATAAATCATGATAAGTTTAGTATCAAAATAGTATTATTGAGTACACATTGTGTTAAAAATGCCATTCAAGAATTGGACGCGTGGGAATTAATTTAATTTTAAGGGGCTACAAAGACTGAAAATGTTTAAAATAATTGAAGAATTTAGAACAAAGATATCGATTTTGCCGTTATTTAATTGAGTATGTATATATGGTCTATATTTTTACTGGAATACTGATTTGTTCTTTTATTCAATAATAATTTATTTGTATATTCTTAAGTAAAATACTATCACACGCTAGATAACACGAGTTGTTTGGAGGGACTAGCACAATTGCGACTAATATTTGTATACCTTTCACCATAAAATAAAAAAGTTTGTAGGCATGTGCTTAAAAGAAAATCAAATTAGATTTGTTGCAAATAAACCAACTTTTCAAACACTTTTCAAAAAGGTACTATTTCTTTAGTTACAAATAAAAAAATGTACTTAAAGCAGTACATCGCTGATGTTGAGTTTATTTGAATACATTGCTCAACATGTTTTTTTAGCAACATGTTGATAAAAAAAAGTTATTTTAGTTGTAGTTGTTGCTGTTGCAAACAAAGATCAGGTTGAGTGCGATTAGAAACATTTCAAAATGTTTGAAATGTTTCTACAAAATACTTTCTATTTACACGCTCTCACTGTCTCTCTCTCGTGCATTTCTCGTGTTTTATTTCTCTAATTTTGTGTAACTGGCCACAAAAAACTGAAAAAAGTAACAAAATGATTGTGAGTCAGCAGTATTTTTCTCTTTTGTAAAATTCTATTTCGTATTTTCTGGCACTCGTATTTTATTTTCAATGTTGTTATTGGTTTTGCATTATTGTTTTGTTTGTGTTTTCATTTTTTACTTGCATTGATCAACAGACACAACACTTGTTGTTGGCAGCCACTTGTTGAATATGACTTTTATGTTGTTGTTATTGTTTCAATTTTTTTTTTTTTCATTTTTGTTTGTTTTGTTTTGTTGTCTTTACTGTGTTTATACAATTTAGCCGGCTCTTTAGGGATGCCAAAGTACTTAAATGAGGAACGAGCATGTGTTAAGTTTAATGCAGGGAAGAATATTTAAATTTGGCGGTTTAATTTGAAATTATATGAGGATTTTTAATTTGTAATAAAATATAGTCATCAACGAAAGTGTCTTTTACGATTATCTTTTATTGACAATAACAATTTACAAAATTAGAAGCAATTAAAGATTTTAAAATTGTTTCATTAGATTCCATGAAAGATAAATTTACAAGTTTTTCTATTTCGAACACTAGTAGTTAAATAGAATTTTTCGACTGTATATTTCCAAGAGATATTTTTATCTTCTTGTTAACAGTAAGCAAAATTTAAATGCGAATGATTTAAAAAAAAATCACCCAATTATATGTGAATCATTTGGGAACTTTTATTCTATTGAATGGTACCCTTTTATGGTATCAAAGATCGAAGAGATTTATTGTGAAAATTGATTTAAGATTTCATAATAATTTTGAAATGTTCATAGAATTGTTACATTTGTGCGGCATTTGTTAATAAAAAACAAGTATTCCAGTTAATAGATTAGAATCCAATTAAATAATTTTTAAACACATGACATATAGTCCATGCAACCATATGGACGATAGAATTTGTGACGTGGTGGTTGCTTAAGCTAAAATTTCAATTCCATTTAATTGTAATGCATTACATTGTAAAATAGTTTAGACTTGGATTTTACTTAAAGTGTGCAACAAAAGTAAACATACATATTACAAAAATTAAATTATATGTAACTTTTAAATTTTTCTGTTCACTTGTTATTGGTTTCCACTGTTATTGCATTAAAAAGTGACCATTAAAAATCGATTATTGGCTTATAAAAGCCATAAAAACATTTATTTAAGGTACTTAATCTAATAAGTAGTTTTAATTTACATTAATTAATGTATAAAAGAAACTATTGCATGACGTTTTTGCCATAAATTCTTTATAAAAAAATATTTCTAATGCCATATTGAATACATATTTACGAAAACAAGTTTCAAATGAAAAAAACATGACTTGGCAGTTTAAGGCGAAATTGTATACACCGATCTAATTACGTTTTTAATGGGGTATGAAAAAAAAATGAATTTATAACACGAGAATTTTATAAAAATAGCAAATGATGTAAAATTAAACGAATATTGAGAATAATTATTTAAAGCGGTCCTAAACATTCTTGATTTCAATAAAACTTATATTTCATTATAATGCTTGGACCTTACCACGATATACGAAATTATATGGATATGACCAGCTTTGGATTGGCTGCAGCAGTTGATCCTTTTACGGTAATTTTCGTTCACTTTTTCATACATTTCGACCGCTTTTTCTTATCCGCGTAAAAATGTTCTTTGGTATATGTAGGGCCTGCAAAAAAACGCTATCCAAACACGTAATCTTGGTGGCCAATTAACGTCACCAAAATGTAAAAGCAATCGCAAAGCATCGGAAAATCGTAGCATATTTAAGTGTCTAAAGTGATAGTTTTCAAAGTGATGCAATATTTCAGAAAGCAATCAACTATAATATAGAAAGTGTGGTTTGTAAACAAAGAAGCCAACTGACAACAGTTTCAGAAATTTCATTGCCCGAGAGTCGAATAAAAGTTCTTATAGGATGGCAAATGAGACTCAGGTAGTAGTGTTCAGCGAAAATGATGCAAAACTATCTGTGCAGTACGGTAAAACGTCTATATTGAGAGACAGGGTTCTTTAAAAGAATTTCCTGAAAGAATGCTGGGCATAACCGAACGACTAGGGTAGAGAAAAATACCAAAGTCTGTAAGAATTTTGTTCAAACTACAATCGGTCCACTTTTTAGTCGTGTGCTGTTGGGTATATGATTAAGTTTCAATAATTAAGAACCATATAGGAGACAATGATGTAGCATACTGACGAGAATATGGCAGGAACATGGACATCTTTACAATGTAATGATCCAAAACGTGGTGGCTCATCAAGCAAAGGTCTTTAAATAAAACAATTATTTTTCTAGACTATGCCTTCATCTAATCCTGACCTCAATCTGATTGAAAACTTATAACAAGTTGTAGAAATCAAAGCAAAGAAAGCTTAGGAAGTTATTTCAAGTAATGCATGTAAAAGTTTGGGGTTTTTCGCAGTTTGGTAGATTTTAAGCTGTTATCGCTACAAAATATTGACTCCTTTTTTACAAAATTTATAATGTGTTCTTAATAATATACAGTGATGTATGTGAAAATATGAAAGCTTAATAAAAAAATTTATTTGAGACAATAAGCTGTCATATTGTACAACTAAAAGTTAAATTAGCTAAACTAGGACACATTTTGAGAATTTTGTACAACCTTTTATATTATTATTGGCGCGGTATTCTTAATTAGTTGCAGGCAGCTGTATATAAAGATTTTTTAAACAATCTCGAGATCATATTTGTTCAATATAGTCTAATTGTAATTGACGTTACAAAACTTGTATTTCTTTAAATATTGTATTAAATTCTTGTCATTTCTTTGCTATTATTCAAGGCAGTGATAACAGTGATCTGTATTAATTAACGCTGAACAAGATATTGCATTATTAGAGATGTATATCTGTAACACTTGATCACGAAATCCATTATTCATGATAACACTTATACTCGCGATATATATTCATAAGAAGTAATAATACATAATCTGATAACTAGATTGTATTGATATTGTCATTAGTCATAGATAAGATATTTATTTAATATGCAAATCATTTGAAATAATTAGAAAACAACGAATACGAAAACGACGTTCAATTCATGCGCAACAATTTAATCAATCATTTATTAGTTTTATAGCATATCATATTATTATTTTTATTATTATAGTATTTCAACAATCTAATAAAATAAATAACGTAAAATCTAATTAAATGTGATAATTTTTGCTACTGTATATAAAGCGTATACACGATTTAACATAAAAAAATGCTATATTCATGAATAAAGTTATTACGTATATTAAAATTAAAGTTTAGTGTGTTATAATCTCATCTCTTTAATCAAAAAAAAAATAAAAACGTTGCATTAAATAATTGCCAAACGTTTTTTTCCCCCATTTGATTTTAATTTCTTCGTACTTTGTTTTAAGATAATAACATTAAATTTTAGCTTTTGCTAAAAATAACCGTGTTTTTTTTTTACACAACAATAATAATGTTTTAATTAAATAAAACTATTATTAAATATGAGTAGTAGTTAAGAAATAATCTTATTTTGAATTTCAAATTATTGCGCAGAGTTAAGTCAAGTGGCTTTGATTTGATGCCGGCCTAATACGTCATTCAGTCATTAATACTTTGTTAGAATATAATTTGTAATTTTTTTTAATGTAATTTTGTTGTGAATCTATAATTAAATAATACTTTAATTACATGCAATCTAAAATTTTTTTGTAACAATAATTATTATTTATGATTTGGGGAAATCCCTTAGAATGTAATTTTGTTGTTTTTGTTAGAATAACAGCTAAAAACATGTAGAAAAACTTTTTGTTAAAAAAAATTTTGGTGGAGATTGTAACCTCATTTATCAAGAAAAAACTTTATTTAACAGCAAATGCTTTACAACATACATATGTCTGATTAATGCTGGGATTCGCAAGGTGTTCTATCTACCATGTCACATGATCATGTGTTCTAACATTTTAGAATGGTTTAAAAAATATTGTTGTTGCTTTTCTTAGAGTAAAAGAATATTTATGTTATGTTTAGTGTGCACTATGTAATGAGTGGAGAACTGTGGTGAACGGCTAGGTAGAGCCGTAATAAATTTTTCGCCTTTGAAGCTAGAAATGCTTTAGTCTAAGCATACAGATCAATTAGCTGAACTTTGGCTGCTTGGCTGCAGAGCCTTCTTCTCTACCAGTTTCAATGTCTAAGTCAGTGATTGCCTTTTAAGACTTTTAAAATAATAAAATAATAAAAAAAATTATTGTTTTTGTATTTAAATTTAAGCGGCATCAAAACTTATTATTTCTACTTTAGAAATAAAAGTTCGAACTGTTGCCTTTTGGCATGAATCCCAATCGATTTTATTACGCGTCACTGTGGATTGAGAAGACTTATGTAAAGTATGACAATTACAAATCTTGATAGATTTAGATAGAAGCGTGTAGGTAAACGCATTGTCTCGATGGGGAGACATTTCGCAAATTAAAATGTGGAATTTGATAGGAAGTACCAGATCAGCTAAACTGACTTTAGATCAGATGGATACAATTAATTTTACAATTCATAGTGTCCTGTGACCGTGCATGATTTTATACAGTAATAATAATAAATCGTACATCGTTCTATACAGTGACTACCAAAAGTGTACACAAAAAATAATTTACTTTTTATTTATTTATTTATTAATTACAATACAATTACAAATTATATTTTAATTATATACGAGCTGAGTAACTTAGACCATATGCTAGGTGTAGTGTCACATACCAGAGTCTCTGGTGGGAATCGAACCCACGACCCTCACACCAATAGTCTAGCACACTACCCAATAGACTACCAAGGCACCCAATTTTTTTTAATTTATAGTTATTGTATTCAGAAACCACCAGAGAATAAAATATTAAGAAAAAAATAATATTAAGATGTGACAACTTCACCTCCTAAGAAAATGTAGGGCTGAATATACAAAAACCCAATACTTATTCAAAGATGGCGTTGTTTCTAGGCAATGCCAAATTCCAGGTCCTGCTACACCAGTATAAACACTGCTTTACTAGAAAAACTTGAGTAATGAAACTGAAGCATAGCAAATAAATATGATGGGAAGAAGGGGCAGGAAGGAGTAAAAAAATTGGACGAAAGTGTTAAAAGATATGGAGTTGTTTCAAAGGAAACTTTTGAGATAAATTTGTAAAATTGGGTGAATAATGAAAACAGAGCATTTTTCTTTAATTGGTAATTGAAGATTGAATTTGGTTTGTTTTAAATCTTTTAGCAGCTCTCATAAAACAAAACAGAATTTATTTAAAATATCAGTTAATAACGTAGAATTAACCAGCATTATAAATTACATTTAATTTAATTAAATTTTTAAAAAAATTTTCCCAATTAAAAGAGGTTACATAACATTATTTATTTGTATTTCAAACTTTTCTTTTTTAGCTTTGGGTTACAAATTATTTATATTAAAAGAAAAAAAGAACAATATTATTTAATGCAATAAAAAAATATGATTTACTTTCGTTTTTACCTTTTTTTTTGCCCCCAGTTTTGTGTTGTCGTCACAGAGTCTACAAAATGTCTGTGTTGTAAATTGTTTAAATAATCATTATCTATTTAGCATTATCTCTCTACATTGAATGGAATAACTAAATGACAGATTCACTGACTGATGATTGACTAACTAACTGTTTAACTGCATAAATATATGTATTGTGCGACATGATGGCTGTCAGCAAGTCATTCAGATAGATGATCATCATGTAGATGATGCCACATAAAACACTTTTTACGTTTTTTTTCTCATTCTGAAGTATATATTACAGAGTGTTTTATTATAGGTTTTTAGTACGTTGAGTGCGAGTTCTCTCTTATGTTTGTCTGTGTCGTTAATACAATAATTTCTTGTACTCATGAAAAAAAAGAGAGATTATGTATTAACGACGGCGACGACGACGATATTACGATATTATTACGCACATTTATTGTCGGGTTATTTAATAAGTTTAAAATCGGAAACGGAAATTACCGAGTACTTACAATTACCCGGATAATGGGGTATTAATTTAGGTTTTTTTTTATTTAAAGAATTCCATGACAAGTGTTGCCAAGCAATAAAAATGTGGGTTGCACTGGAATTTAGACAGACAACATTAACAAACAATAACAAAACTACAAAGAAAATACATGATGAAGGATAAACAAACATCAAATTATAATAACAACAACGTTATGTGCAGTGTGTGTTTGACATGATTGGCATTTTTGCAATGCCCTACGAAAATGGTAGTGATTCAGAAATAGTTGAAGTCCAGGAAGATTTTGCTGTAAGTTGTGACTGATTGACAATGTATTTTCTATTATGCCTTGCTAACCCACGACCAAAATCATAATTCTTGCCTATACTCTGATAAATAATACCATCAGATGAAATAAAAGGTGTAGTGATTATACTACTCGTCTACAAATCCAAGCAATAGTGGTTTGAACCCTAGAGAAAGCGAAAAAATTTCATTATGGTTTTACAATGTATAAAATTAAGAAGGTCCAGTTCGCTACAAATAACACATTCGGGAAATAACCTGTTCCCAGATACATCGCCCACCTCTAAACACTCAATACATTTGTACAGAGAGCTTTAATTCCGTGCCAGACATATTGCAATCCTATCAGCCGAGAATCTGATGCAGTAGAACAATCATCTGCTTTGCTGAAAACACTTGGTTAAGGAAACTAAAACAAAACAATAAAAAAATAGATGGGGTAGACGTTTTGTGTCAGCCTTAGGCTTATTAAAGAAGTTTAGCCTAGTCGCCGTGGCAGTAGTGTGTTGGCTTGTTAAACAAGGCCTGTGGTTCAAACCCTATCTCAGACATCTTGAACAAAACGAAAAATAAAAAGAAAAGAATATTTTTTTCGAGGATATTTCTGTCGTTCGTAGTCGACATTAAACAGTAGGTCCCGCCACTTATGGATCAAAACTAGAACATACCATATGATAGGCGTGAGAAGTTAGGTTGTATTCCTGACAAATGGATTGTAATGATCGACTACAAATATGACAACCAAGTACAAGAAGTCCTTTTATCTGGCGAAATATTTCGTTATTAAAAAATTCACTTCGATAGTTGAGTAGTCTTATGCCAATACGGAAAGAGGATTTCACTGAGAGAAGCATAATAAAATTATATTTAAATAAACCGTGCATATCTTATGCTAAATAAAACTGTCAACTTCCAAATGTAGTTAAGTACTTCTCCCTATGTCATGTACATACAATGCATGTTAAGCAGCAAACATTGTCTTGGATTCTAAATTCGATAACTTCAAAATCTTCTAACACAAGCAGTAACTTCAAGTGACTTTGTATTAATAACACGTTTGTGGGTTAACTACCAGCACAAAACGTAAACAAACGATGTTATTTTTTGTAGTTGACTGTAATCGTAGCCAATATATTTTGAGAAACTATCATTAGACAAGCAAATCATAGTGAGACCCGTAAATGTTTATTTTAGGAAGTATAATAATAATAACAATAATCAAGCCTTAGTTAATTTGTTAAATGAATAAATTGTTTGTTGTTATTTAACAACCAAAGAAAATATCTACAAATTATTTAATAAAAATTTTGTTTAAGATTTGATTTTTTCTTTTCGTTTTCGTTTTCGTTTTTAATGTAATTTTGTATTGTAATAAATAAATAACAAATAACGACCTTGTAACAATTCTCACAAGCAAATAAAAGACGAAAAAAGGCGAATGGTTTGTTAAGAACAAACATAAAAATTTTAATTTTCTGGGATTTTCTGTACTTTTTGTTCAAAATCAATAAAATCAGAAAAAGATTTGAAAAATAAAACAAAACATGTACGAGTATATTTTATATACGATAATAAAAGATAAATAAATATTAAAGCTATTAAATAAACAAATTACTTTCAATGTTAATAACCTTTATTGGGGGCAAATAAAATTCCATAAAAAACGAAAAGAAACAAAACAAAACAAAAACAAAATAAACAAACAAATGTGAAAAACTGACCAACAAAATAATATCAAATAACTGACATAAATAAATAATAAACATTCAACGTCTAGTCCAGTCAGTACCACAATATTATTTACTACTACTACTCATCTCTACTGATGGCACAGTGTTGACGAACTTTAAATGCATCCTCCATTGACAACAAGAATAAGAACAAGAAAACTACACGTAGTTTTTCAAATGACAACCATCACGACGATAACAACAACAACAACAACAACAACGGCGACCGTGGTGATGAGGCATGATGGAATGAAGGTATAAAATTAGACTGAAAATGTATGCAGCAAAGAGCAATCCACAATAATAATGACGATCTTCATCATGGAAACAAACAAAATTTTGCAAATATTTGCGAATGAATGAAAGTTAAATAAAAACAGAGCAAGCAACGAGTATGCTAAATACGATATTTACTAAAAAATGCAAAAACCTAAAAATAACACTGTGCAACTGAAATAAATAATACAATAAGTATGTACATATGTGTGCAAGTTCATTATATATATTATGCATTATAGTGTACATTTGTCAGTTGCAAATGCAAATATTTACTGCATTATCATATTGTTGTAAGTAATTCTATTTACAACTGGAAATAACAGAAGAAAACTTAGTGAATTAACAAATAAATAAACGACTATTCCAGCAAGTATATGTATCTTAAAAATTTATTATAACTGTAAGAAATAAAAAGAATATCGTTAGTATAATTCGCAAAGATGCTAAGTCCACTTTTTTCCAAAATTGAGTTTTTAATGTAAAATGATAACACTATACCAAATACATATTTTACGACAAAAAAATGTCAGTATATAGTTTAAAGTTGTTGTAATTTTGTGGTTTGCAAAAACGCTAAATCCATAAAACTACGAAAAAAATTAACAGCACGTGCTAACTCCACGAATATTAATTATTAATTATTCTTAATTTTTGATCTAGGACCTTTAAAGAGAGCTATTTTGTAAAAATAATTGCGTTTAAAAAGTTTACAAATTTTAAAAACTGAAGAAGCCGCAATGTTTTTTGTGTCTCCTGTAAAATTTGAAGAAAGGGACTTAACACATTTGCGAATGAGACTAACGATATATAGAATATGGTAAATATTGGGTGATCGAAAAAGTTCCCTAACAAATAGTAGGTAGGTAGACAGCTCTAAAACGTAATATATTTGGTAATATTTATTGCATTAGGCAAAGCAAAGACTTGCTTGAAAGATGACATATTAAGCTTAACTTTGTTAGAAGAAATGTATAAAATTTACCGAGGCATTGCTGTGACTAGGCATTGCCAGCAATGTAATAATTTACACGTTTTTTATCTAATAATTTTGATGTTAATAATGCACCTCTCACTGCTCTGTCAATCACCAAAAAATCGACGAAATCAGAACACTTTTTAGGTCACATCTGGTGTGGGAGTGTAAGAGGCCTTATGTCAGATTACAAGATTATATTACGCAGGATACTTGATCCATGTGGCGTTAGAGTAAGAGGCCTTATGTCAGATTATAAGATTATATTATGCAGGATACGTGATCTATGTTGCGTTATTGACAACAATAAATTAGCAGAATCGGGCTCAGTTTTGAAGTCGTTAGACTTTTTTGTTACTTTTCAGAAATAATTAACACGTTGACTGCCGACTACAAGATAACTCGTAGACTGCGTTCCTGCCAACTACGAATTATCTCGTACTCACTAAACCAATTTCTGCCATAAAAAAACATCATATTTGCTTTTTGATGACACCTATGATCTAAAAATAGAGGTTTTAGTAATATAATGTGAAAAAATCAAATTGTAGTTTTTGGCCAGTTTTCTGAAAATTGCCGCGGCAGTCAAAGTGGTAAAAAAGAATTTTTAGGCCACATCTGGTCTGAGAGTGTAAAAGTTCTTGTCAAATTAGAATACAAAGGTTACGTGATCATTGCGGCGTTATTGAAGTCATTAGACCACCAATTCGCTTCTTTTTTTTTGTTTTATTGATGATTCCTTTGTAAACCCTACATGGCAATGTAAAATAGAATGTAAGGCTGCGCTGGCTAAAGCTCAATTCTGTAGGAACGAAACTAATTGTAAGCTTCAGAAGGCGGAAAATCCGAGCTATTCTACGAATACTAAAGGGTCACGACCCCTCTAGACACAGGATTAGTAGTTGGAATTTGAATTCTGTAGGCTAGGGTTCATAAACGGAATGCAGTGGTTATCTTTAGAGGAGAAAATGCATCTGTGTTTGGCATGATGAGTAATTTTTTTTCGCGTTTCTATTTGGGGTAGGTGGCAACATTTTATTGATTAAAATAGCAAATATTTGCTTGAATAAAATAAATTGTTCACAGAATAATTAATAATATCTACTTACATAGTGTAACGTAAAATGTTTACCTTGCAAACAAACTATAATGTTGACTGTTACACTCAATATTGCCAGTGATATTACATTTCAGAGTCATCTACAGACAATTTGTGCAATAACTTGCCAAAGAACCCAATATTAGAAGTTTACATAAATAAAAATTTTGTTTTGAATAAATGCTAACAGTAATCTCAGCATAACTTATAAAATGATTGTTGTTGTTGTACCAAAATAAAAGTATTTATACTCCCCTTTAAGAAAAATAAAAATTTTTTTCTATAATTTATAACAAACTGCCCGAAGTTATTTAAAAATATTATCGGTTAAAATGGTAACACTGCAGAGTTGTTTATAATACGTTGCAAATTTATTCAAAACAATTTAAAGGATTGTCAAATACGAAAATACAAGTTATATTGTATAATGAAATGAATAGAAAATAAATAAACTTTCCTACCTTAAACATTCCAGCGTTCAACAAATGACGACCCCACACACTACACCACTTTCAATGATAAAATGATGTCTTTTACTCTCACACTGTAGCTTGATTTCCTTTCTTTTTTCTTTTCGTTTAAGATAACGGTTTAAAAAAACTTTTTATTTTGATATAAAAAAAAAAATTATTTATGCATATATAAAGATATTTTATATAAACTATATTTTTTTATTATTTCTTATTTTTTATTTAAAAATATTTTGCTTTCTTTTTTATTTTTACTTAAAATTTATGTTATTATCTGTTGTACTGAGCGTAAGTTTGAAATATTAATCTCCATTTTGTATGAATTTTTGTTAAATCTTTATAGACACGATAACACATCATAAAGACATGAAAGAGAAGGCACTTTATTTAAAACTTTCGCATTGATGCCGAGAAAAAAGAATGCAATATTTTAAATAGCTGGCATAGAGCATAATCATCAGCATTAGTTGTTTAAAGTGTAAAAGAATTTTTGGGGATAAGAGAGATGGCGGTGGTGGTGGTGATGAATAGGAGAAATTTTATGCGTACATTATTGTTGTTGTTGTGGTATGAACATATGTAACACTCGGTACCAGGCGGACGAAGTAAAATAAAATGAACGAATATTTCAATTTCAATGTAAATTATTATTATTAAAGTGATTTATTATGTTTTTTCTTTGGTTGTTGTTGCTTTTTTTTCTTTTTTGTTGTAAATTTTATCAAAGGGTGACACATACACCCAGAAATTGAAAATTAAATTATTATATTTTTTTCATGCTACTTCTTTATACTCTCTTTTAATTCTTTTTTCCTTATTTTTTTTTAAAGAATTGAATTGTTTTCACACGCACTTTAATATTTCATTTGATACTTTTATTAAGCCAATTGGCTATTTTGTAATTTTCTTTTTGATATTCCTTTTATTTTTATAATTACAAAAATAGCTGCTTTTATTTTATTTTATTTTATTTTCTTTCGTTTTTTTTTTTTTGTAAATTTTTGTTATGTCTGCATAATACAATCACGCGAATTCAATTAACTTTTGTGTGTGTGTTTTCTTTTTATTTGTATTTTAAACATAATGATTTCCGTAAAAAATACAGAAAGAAATAAAACACAAATACAGTTACCACAATAAAAAAAATATTAAAATGAAAATTGATCAACCAAATATTCAGCATATTGAGGTTAAATAAAATTTAAATAATTCTGTTTTAATTATTCATAAATATTTTAATTTTTAATTTCTAGTTTTTTTTTTGTATTTATTACAGACGAACGGTTTTATAAAGCCACTAAAATGCAACTGAAGTTTGAACAAAAGAAATTGTGCACTCTCTTTGTAACGTGTGCTCTTTCACTCGCTGTGTAATAATTACTGTTATCGTTCTCTATGCATAACGTAAACACACTTATGACAATATGATCGAGCAAAAGACCGAAATGAAAAGCAAGAAAATAAGCAAACAACACACAAATGTTTTGTAAATTGTTTTTTTTTTTTGTTTTTTTCTATCAGTCTAGTATTTATGACACCGCCGTTTGTGTTCTATCTGCTGTGACAGTTCAAAATGGAAAAAAAGAATTACAAATAAAAAATAGTTGTATGTACATGCATACTATATACTACTTACTACGTACATACATACATATGTACACATAACATAACTGACCGCCTTACTAGGCTTCATCCATCTGATGAACAATGTGTGCGTGTATTTAGTAAGAGTGTGCGTTTGTTTAAGAGAGAGCATTAATACAAATGTGTCAAGCTGAACTAATAATGTTAAAGATCTCCTCACATATATACATATGTATGTATAACCCCCAAAAGCAAAATTCTCGTAACAACCATAAAACCTATTTCAAAATTATACAGTTATTCTCTAAACAAATAGGAAAAAAATAACAACTACAAAATCATATACAACAAGAGAGCACCATAATGCAATTACAATAAAAAACAGAAAGAAAGAGAGAGAGAGGGAGAGAAAAAGTACTGTAATTATGTACAAATATTAGGCATACATTTGCTTACTCATTACTCACATGTAATTTACATATGATGAGTATAAAATAGCAGAAAAATATTTAAAAGAGATGCAAAAGAAGAAAAATAACTACAAATTACAACACAGTCAATTCGTAGTAATAAACAATAAAGTTTGTTTAACTTTATTTTTAACCAAAATGCTGTATTAATTGTGTAATTAAATTTGTAATGAGTATACATATGTGTACTACACACTATTATTTATCCTATTACTTATACTCGCATAGTACACTTGTACAGTTCTTTTATTTTTTTTCTACAGTTCTAAACCGAAACACACACTTCACAGCATATTGTGTAAGAATAACAATGTAAATACAGCGAATGTTAACAATTTATGCGTAATTTGAGTTACTCATACGAGGGCAGTTGTTAAGTAAACTCGATGATTAATTTAATTTTATGTCACAACAATGTGGTTAAAAGGGATATTCATAATTTAAGGAATTTTTTTTAGAAATTGAATATTTAATTTTATTTTATTCTAAAATCAGTTATACAATGTAAATAAAGTGGAAAAATAATGGGAGAAAATATGTATTAAAACATTAAAAATTTTCAATAGAACGCGTTGCATTACATACATTACAACCCTTCAGTCAGGATTATGACCTAGCTTCCCATACGTATGATGCGTGTGTTAATTTTATACATGAGTGGCGGGACTTACAGTTTAAAGTCAACTCAGAACGACAGCTATTTGAGAAACTTTGTCATGGCAATTTTATTTACTCTCAGAGTTTTTGCCAGAAATCTGCTGAGAGGAAGTGGCAGAAGAAATATTTTGTCGTATTTCGTTTTAGCTGGAGATGCCTGACTTGGGGTTTGAGGGGCCTCATGTCTAATAAGCCAACAAACTACCTACTAGACTACGGCGACTTCGACCGCGTTGCATTATTGCTATTAAATCATTCTAGGTGTAGCACTAAAATAAACTGACAGTTTTGTAACTGGTTAGCTGAGTATTGCTAGAGCTACCGTTAAAAATATATAACAGGCAACCCTTGCAACTGAAAATGTCTATGGTAGTTAGAGACTAACTATAGAATTCAAAGTCTAATGCCTTTCGACATACAGCTAAGCAAATTGACTTACTGCAATATCACCATGAATAGATACAAACCAGAGTTTCCATAGGAAGTCTGTATATTGTACACACTTCCTCAGCTTCTACCAGGGCACTGCCTTGAGATGGATTATTTATTCCCTTAAATATTGCAATCTCAAACTTACGAAAGCTAGGCAATGACATAAAAGGTTTACCATCGTTTCGATGTCTTCACAACATGTGCTGCACTCATGATTTTTTACCACTTCAATAGGATTCAAGTGTACATGAAAGGTATAGTGTCTCGTGAGTACGTAGATTAGTGTAGTAGCTTTTAAGCAATCATGATACACTCATACCGGGATCGCTGCAGAATGCCTTTGTAATTTTAACTATCATTGTACCACAACAATCAATCCAACGTTTCTGCCCATTTTTTCAGGGTTTCAATACACTAAAAGGCATTGGCGTATCCATATGTATGTTATGTAAAGCTAGCTCTCTGTCCCCATTATACGCATTATTGGCTTTTTCTTTTCCGATTAATGTCTGATGACATAGTACTCATGTAATATGTACCATTAATCGTGTAGTTTATAATCGCTCAAGGACGGTGGCTGGTGCCATATTTCTGGATGTTACTGCCCTAATTTTCCTTTGGCTGTTTAAATTAGTTCCCAAATTAATTGTCAACAGAGATAGTATGTTAGTTGACTGCTATCAAAATTTGGAAAATCTGTATCATTTAGTTTACATTTGACCGAGTCTCAAACCGCACAATGCGAGGATTTTAAATTTTATATTGTTTTTCTTTAATATCAGATTATTATTTCCGTTAAAATTTTTCCAAGGCAAAATAAAATTCCCCTTTTACCGCCTTTCGTCTTTAATTAACGGAATAAAACTTTTTTTTATTAAATATTTCACAATAACAATCCTTACTTCCCCATTGCATGAATTCAATATTTAAATATTATTGGCACATGTAATGCCATTACCAAGTAAAAGTAACAAAGTGTAGAAGTATATCTAAATTGTATCGGGTTATCCATTTAGTGTTCTCAAAATCATTTAATCTGTTCATTTATTCATCATTTATTTAGTGAACATTTAGAAATAGATACGGATCGTTTAACAAATGAAAAACGTGTAAAACTATGTAAAAATGATTACAAAAGTGGTGATTTAAATGTGGTCAATTTTCGAGAAATTTAAAGAGATTGTTATATCGTAATGCCGAAAATATAGTGAAAGTGTGGCGAATATTTCAAAATTTTCAATTCCACTTGATACTCGACAATCAGGCTATCCTGGCAACTATTACAGCCAGCTGGCCATTAAAACAGCGCAACTGATTGTTCTAATAAACCGTTCTTTAGCAAGGAAGCGTATATCTCAATCGGTTGTAACCACAACAAGCAAAATTGGCGGACAACCCAGTATAGAAAAACCACTTTATATGGAAACATTGACTGCTTGGTCTGCATATGTCAATTCAAAGCGTTAAGGCCATATGATAATTTAATTTGTTGACCTGCAATTGAAGATTATTATCAAATCGTTTGTATGGGTTACAACAAGAGGTTGCCAAGAGTCACACAACACAACTGATATTGGTTTTTTTATTGCATAAGAAGTATCCAGAAAGTTTTCTACAAAATCATGGGAAATAAGGCCGTAGACTTGTTTGTGTAGCCATGTCTACGCGAACAGTCCCCAAATTTAGGGCATTTTTAAACCAATGTTCGGTAAGTCATTGATGTGAACCACTCGAAATGTGGAAAAGTAACCCAGAGGCGTTCTGACTGCAGCATGACATTATATATTTCGCATATGATAGCTGCCAAGGGTAAGTATTAAAACGAAATAAAACTCTCAACGGAATTGTAGCCCCTAAACATGTTTTCTTTAACTTTACCGTTGAAATCAAAAAATGGATAACCCTTTACTGTTATTGTTAAAACAACATGAAGCTGTTGTTACTGTTGTTATTACATTATCCATTACAATTCATTTTTTTTATTTAACAATAAAATATTTTTTAATTGAGATATTATTGCTTGAAAGAAGAAAAATAAGCACAACAAATTACAAGACAAAAAAAAACAATAAAATATTCAAATTATTTCTAATGCTTGTTAATGTAAATAAATACGAAAACAATTGCAATAATAACAATAACAACAACATTAACGATATTAGTCACATTATTTTTCTTTTTTTTTTTTTGTTTTATTTGTAATTAATATAATTAACAAGTTTAGAAACAAGAAAAAAAATAAAATAAAATAAAACAAATCTAATATTGTATTACAAGTATTAACATTTGTTTTCAGCATGTTATCCCATGTATTCAATATGTAGTAGCATTCCTACTCCCCTTATTCCCCACCCAAATTGCTGTAATAATTCTTAGACAATGGAAATGTAAAATTAAAAAAAAAATTATTTCAATTGAATTCAAATTCAATTCAATAATATTGCACTCAAATACGAGTACACTCGATTGTATGAATATTTCAAATTCTCTTGATATTTCAAACACATTTTACATCGTTTTTTTTGCTTTTTTCAATAAATTTCCAGTATTTATTTGAGAAAATAATAAAATCCATACAATATGTATGAGAAAATAGAAAAAATATTCCATTGTTTGTTTAAATAAGTATTTAACGTTGCAATTTTTATAGAAACAGAAACATTATTTATCTGGTGCCTCTATAAGGCCTGTTAATTTTTTTTTTTTTTTCAAATTGCAATAACTGTCGATTTGAAGCAATAAATGTCAAATTGTGACATTTAATTGGACGTCTAAGACATTGTGCAAAGACAGATTCTTATTTATTATTTTATTTTTAATAATATGACATATTGTTGAGCCCAACCCTGGGGAATTTAATTTGTGTTACAGCTTGGATGCTTTACGACGAGTCAAGCGAAAAGGCTGCATATGAATGAGTCTTGCAATAGGCAATGCCACCACGTGAACAAAGACGATTTTAATAAGCGTAAAATTATATTGTGCACTACCTGTAGAGCTAAAGGATAGGAAGGAGTGGCAACTTTGTTAAATCAAAGCTTACTTAAGCACACAGAGCGGCCCATTATGAAACAATGTTTCAGAGCGAACGGATTTGAAGGAAGACTCTCTTAGAATCCAGCTGAAAACTGATCTAAAATTGTACCTCCGTTAAACTATTGAGAAAGGTTGAACCAAATAATTGAGATCTGCGTAAGCAAGACTTTAGAATAATTTTTATCTATTTTTAAAACCCTCTGTTAATCAATACAATTCTTTACATTCATGCAAAATAATAATGACTGAAAAACGAAATTATTTTATTTTCGTAAATATTTCAAGCCATCTGTTTATCTGTTTAACACCTCCCAATTTAATATTGATTTAATAATAAAAAAAAAGTGAGATTTTTAACAAGATCATATCGTCGTTGTATTTAAAAATATATTATTTATAGAGATATTAATCCAATATTATAATAATTGTCATAATGATAGAAATAAATTTAGACAAAATTAAAAAAAAAAACGAATACAAAGTGTGAAATACTACAGCATTAAGCGATCAGGGTAGGGCAACGTGGTATGAAATTTTATTTACGGAATCGAATTATTTTTTTTTAGCAGACATTTAGACGCTTTTTAATTTGCATGAATACAACGCCTGGTATTTTTTATGTAAATAAAGAAAAAAAATAAATAAAATAATTTAAATAAATAAACACAATCAAATAATAGCAACAACAATAAGCAAGAAGGAATGTTATTATTGCTTTTTTTCTAACATTTATAATGTGTTGTTGTTTTATTTTTTTTTATATATCTCTAGCTAGGGCGCGACAATGAGGAAAGGAAAAATAGTAGAAAAACGATAACATTTGGAAATGTAATTCAAAATTAGAAATTCATCGTTTTGTACAGCTAGGATTGGTGTTTTTTTGAAACATTTTTAGTTTGCGTTTAATCGTGTTGATTATACGAATATTTGGTCCATAGTTGCCAACACTGATGGAAGCTTATAAGTCAAAAGTTTGTAAGCTGTTGTCCATTCTGAATCAGAACCAATGTGGGTTGTCATTACAGCTGTAATCAATTGTGATAACGATAGCTGTAGACCGTGATAAACGGAAAACCTCCTTAGTGTAAGGCAGAGGGGGAATATATTAAGTAAAATGATCATTTTTTTTACTAAAACAGAAAGAAAAATACTGAGAAGACAACCCAAAATTTTTTTAAAGTTGTCTTCTATTATGCAGATAATCCTACTGATCCCATAAGGAAGTCTAAATGGCTTCACCATAAGCTCCGGAGAGTTCATCAATTTTTTTTTTAAGTTTTTGATAAAAACCGTCTGAGTAAACGTCGGCCTTGGAAATTATTTCTTAATTTCTCTTTCAGAAATTTTGTGAAATATGATCTCTCTTTGGCCAGCCAGTTAGTGAAAAAGGGGAATAAAATTGCGCAACTGGAGAGACAAGACTTACAAGCAAACCTACAAGGAATAACAAAGACACTAAACGTCAAACATATGACAGTTTTGGTATACTAAGTTAAATAAGACTGGCTGCTCGAAGAAGCTCAATGTTTAGGAATCACATGAATTAATATCAAAAAAATCGCATTTCGCCACAGAAATGTTGGTGAATTGCAATGAAATAGAAACAACAAAGGAAGGGTGAGTAGGATGTCAACAAAAAATTTAATTTAATTACAATTAACTGGGAAAGTTTGAAAAACAAACCGTTTAGAACAGACTTCGTATCAACTGACTACAATTTGTTGTATGTCGGTGTTTGAAAAACACTGTTAATAATCGAAAATAAGACATCCGAGTAGACCGCTGTAAATTATTTGGCCTAAATTATTGCCGACATACATATACTTTGTGCTACTTTTTGTTATTGTAACGGTAAGAAATTAAGTATTGTATTTGCATATGACCTTCATGTTACTGGCCTCAGTCTAGATAGGTAGCTAGGTAGGTTGGAGTGGTAGCTTTGGTAACAAAGCTCACTAGAATACGCATAGCGGTTCACGACATTGTGAAGTCACAGGTAAATGCCACAATATTTTTTACATGCCAAGTCATCCCGCCTTTTTTAATAAAATCCATTCTGTTTTAATTTTTTTTTCATAAATGTGCTATATTTATGAACTTAACTGCATGAAAAGGAAACAATTTTTAACGCCGTTTACATGACGTTTTTTTCTGTAACAATCCTAACATGTTTCTTTTTTTGTGTGTCTCTTATGGATTTATTTTGGTTGCTGCTATTTTTGTCTTGACTTGACTTGATTTTTCCTTTTTTTTTTGCCACAATTCAAATTTAAACAGTTTTTCTGTATGCCAATTCATAAATTGTAATTTAAATACATTGATTCGTAGCGAAACTGAGCAAAAAAAACACAACTGAACAATAGTAGAGAAAAAAGATACAATTACAAAATGCACTTCCCCCTCACCGCCGCCCTGTCATTTACAGAGCAATCAAAACATTCAAACATTAAGAAAACAAAACAAAAATAAATAAAAACTAAAGCACTTATAAATAACCGCACAAATGAAATGAAAGTTTGTAGCTAAAAATAGTATCAAAATAAATAGAAATAGAAAAAAAAACAAACAATCTGTGCAACATTTTTTGAACACCTCATGGCAACATTTATTATTAGGATTGACTGACTATATGACTGACTCGTACATGTGTACCAAACAATCAACCAACAAACCAAATGCAACGAAACAAAAAAAAAACAAAACAAACTACTCTAACAGCTCCTTCAAGTCGTAGCTTAATTCAAATCGTCACCAGTCACCAAACCAATTATTGTTAGACATGGTAGTACGAGTACTACTACTACTATCACAACTACCACTAAAACTCTGTAAGTACTCGTATTTGAATTGACTTTTAAGTATTACATTAGCGCTGCTTTACTGTTGTATTGCTTTACTTTGCTGCAATGCTCTGCGCTCTACTCCGTCTGCTCTGTTCTGCTCTCTAATGGCAATAATCTTGTTGAATTGTTGTAACCACAATTTTCGTATTTAATTGCTTTAAAAATGTGGTTTACATTGAACACATATGTATGTATGTATGTATGTATGTATGTACATGCATTTGTAATTGTATACACAATATACATATGGATGTATGCATATCTGTCTGTCTATTAAATGATCTGTTTTAAAAACACATACGTGTACCGATGTAAAATCAAAATGTGATCTGTTAGTTTAACATTAATTTAGCTGCATAGGTTTACTGTAGCTGACATTAGAAATGTATTTTAATACAGTACTTAAGGATATTTTTAGATTTTAGACATGATGTTTAAGTGTAAAATGTGATAGGCTTGAAAACATAAAAATCTTGGGGATGGGGCAGAGTATTTAGGTATTAAAGTGGACTCCGTCAACTCAGTAGCGAAGCATTATACAAAAACTACGTGCCTTATTTTCCTGTAAAAACATCAATGGATGATAACTAAGATTTTTGCTATAACAAGAGCGGTGAAATATACCTTATACGCTATCCTATGAAAACTGGCTTGTACGACCCTCTGTCAAATCATTACTACTGCTACTCAAAGAGGCATATTGATTAAAATTCATAATCTAGGCTCTTTCTTGCAATATCTAAATGCTATTTTACAGCCAATGACCCTGTGGAGGTCCGAGAGGCAAATGGGCAGTCGCCCAATTAATCTGTATAGGGATACATCTTACATCTCAACAATAATAGTCTTTGCAAAACAGTTTTTTTTGTCTATATGTTCTGTAGCAACAACTGAAGTGAGGGAGCCAAATGTAAAAAATCTCTCGCGGATTCAGAAACAGGCCAAAGGTGGAAGCAAATAATATCATATATTCTGATAGCCAGGCAGCTGTTACGAAACTAGGTTCACATCACAATTTTCACAAACTGAGGTACTGCAAAGCGTATGAATTGATCAGATGTTGCACAATCATAGAATTTTCTCTACACTGGGAACCACATTGAAAATCTGGCAAGAAGCCGCTGAAAATCTGCGCAAAGTTATATAAAGGACACATGGAAAATCTGCCCAAACTCCACAGCAGCACGCATTGTGGAGTTACCGAAGTCATTACTGCACATTGCTTTCTGGATTCTCATGTAAATAGCATTGGTCTTGCCCAGTAACTTCTGCAGGAGCAATAGAAGCAAGGAAAAAGGAGAAAACTGTTCTTTACCTCGTACTCAGCATTAGGTGGTAAGTCATGTAAATAGCATTGGTCTTGCCCAGTAACTTCTGCAGGAGCAATAGAAACAAGGAAAAGGAGAAAACTGTTCTTTGCCTCTTACTCAGCATTAGGTGGTGAGACAAGAAAGCACTTGGGCGTCTATTATTATGCATTTAATCATACGACTAGAATGGGTATCGGGAGTCTAAATGGCTTCGTCATAAGCTTCGGATGGTTTCGGTGTTAAGCAAAATGGAAAACTATGGTAGAATCACAATGAGCTGTACGTGAATAATTGCGCAGAGGTTAAAATTGTAATCCTTTTCCCATTACACTAAAGTGTACATAACGTGAGACTCAAATTTTCATAAAAGATGGCGATGTATATAATAAGCACCACAATATAGTGTGTAGTGTATTGACTTTCTAGAAGAGAACACAGGATTCAAACCTCAGCTCTGGGATCTTGAAAAACACACAAGATACAAGATTTGTATCTCTTGCCACTATAACTACCCAGTATATGTTCAGATTGTCTCCAATACGTCTGACTTGAGAAGAGTTTTTATAGTAAAAAAAAGTAAAAGGTATAGTAAAAAGGTTTTTAAGCTTTAGTATCAAATACTAGTGTTAAATTAGTCCATTCCTTTACTTTCAACTGCTTAAACTGGTGATTATAGAAATAAATACTGACAGTATACAAGTAAATATTCTACGAAATTGATTTCAGCATATGAATAAAAATAATATTTAAAATTGAATATTTTTAAAAGAACCCACAATGATGGGGAAACCCATAACATTTTCAAACAAATGCTTTATAGTTTTGCACTAAAAAAAATTGATTTATCACCTCAAATAAATAAAAAAGTTATTAAAATGGAACGAATTAGTTGGTATCACCAGTAAATGGAAATTCAATATTATTTTTTTTAATTATATTCACACAATAAAACTTTTACGAGTATATTAAACCTTAAACAATTATATTCCCGATTATATTAAAAATATAAATGATGCATCAAGACAAGTTCAAAAAAAGTTAATTGAAATAAGAATGAGGTTAAATAAGTGAAAGACAAAAGTCAACACAGAACTATTGTCACATGTAAGATGTACTTTACTTCATTTAACAGAAGGGAAAATTTTTTAAGTGAAATATTTCACATGGAAATTATTCATATTCGAAGAAAAAAATCGCTCTTGTTAGGGGTGCACGATTTGTCAGTTGGGATTACTATTATCACAATTATCTTTAGAGTATGAATAAGTATTGCAATGCATTGACAACAAATGACACTAACAATGATACATCTTATTTTAGACTTGACATCTCGTACTTAATAACAATTAATGAGTTTCATTTGTAATTTAGATTTCTAAACACTGTTAACTGATTTTTTTTTTAATAACTTTAACAAGTTTTGTATATGGGTTTTACTTATTGGAGTTCAACAATGAATGTTATTAATTAATTTATTTTGAATAGATTTTCACTTTTGTATTGTGTGATACTATTAAAAAGTTGCTGCTTAGTTTTTAAATACAATTTTCAAATTTGTTTATATTTTTAATTTATTTTTAATTTAATTTAATTTAATTTTAGAATTTATAGATTTTTTAATACTAAAAAAATTTTTTTTTTATTCAGCTTTATTTACAAAAAAAAAATATTTTGATATTAAAAACTCTATAAATTCTACATTTTAAATATTTAAAAATATAAACAAATTTGAAAATTATATTTGAAAACTAAACAGCAGCTTTTTAATAGCGTAACACAATACAAAAAGTCCATGTTAAGTCCATGAAAATAACAAAAAAGTTTAGTTTCGTTACTAAACTTACTTAAAAAAAATCAAACAAAAAGAATTCTTTTTCAACTGTTGCTGCTTTGCAATTGATAAAATGTTAATTCCGTAGATAAATTTAAAAAAGAGGGAAACTTACCATTTTGAAATTCAAAAGGCTGCGAGTTTTTATGCACACAAAAAGAAAACTTTTAAGAATTTTAAGTTGAGGTTTTTCCAAGTTTTGTTCTTAACGTAGCTAGAGCTGATAACGTTATGATAACTCTTCCAAATTTGCTCAAATATTTATACTGGCACAAACTGCAAAAAGAAAGGAAAAAAAATAAATAAAATTATAACAGGAAAATAATATTTTACACCCTGCCACTAACAATAGAATAACAATCGAAGAAAATATTGGAAAAAATAGAAAAAATATTACATATTTTTTAGCTTCATTTTGTCTTATTGTTATTTAGAAATTAGTCCGTAATAAAACAGCATTTCAATATGATTAAGAAAGAAAAAAAAACAATATCTTGCTAACCCATTGACATGTAGTTACAGTTAGAATATGACATTAGAAAAATAACATAGAGAGAGAGAGAGAGAGAGCTTGAAATTGATGTATACAATATAAAGGATACAATCTCTATTTAAAATTATAAAACATCTTGTACACCACTGACACTATATAATGATAATGTACATGATGATAATCATGATGATGAGTGATAATACAATATAATATTCCATATTACAATATTACTCAGTCAAAACCAATATTTATGAATTTGTTTTGAATACAATCAGCATCGCGTCTTATTTGTTGTTAAGGGTTGTCTGTTTCTTGGATAATTTCCGCGCTTGATTAGAGAGTAAAAGTATTGCTGTAGCATTTATTTGATGTCTTTGCCATATTTCTGTGGCCATATGCAATAATAATTGAAAGAATTGCGATTGTTTATCATTTTCTTCTTAATTTCTCTGCCAACTTGCTGTTTTATATCTTAATCCAATATTATGTATACGTAATGTAGTACGCAATATATTAACCCTTTGGTGTTGCATAGGTTTACAATGTTAATGATATACAGTGGTGTTCAATAATATAGAGCCATCCTAGGTCGAAAGACAACATTATAAAATCCTTATATTCTATTTAGAATCTATCGACAAATAGTTAAAAAGCTGTGTGTACAGATTTGCTATTGCCATAGCATAGTTGTGATCAAAAATAATGATTGCTTTCCTTTTGAACAACATTACATATAAAATTAAATCTACAGATCCTAAGAAATAGAGAAGGACGATGAAACCTAACTTTTACTACTCGATAGCCCACTACACTTGCAGTTTGTGGGCTTTATATTGCCTGGGATCAAAATGCAATATAATCCTAAGAACACAGTGACTAAATGCACCCAACAACCGTTAATGATATTAGCAGAGCGGCCTTTGGACGTTTGTTATAGATATTCATACTGAATTAAAAAGATTCTAGAAAAAATTACAAATTACTAGCCATATATTACATTTAAATGAGTAGAGGAAACCTGGATCCAAAGTCAGGTCGCAACACACTCTCAGTGTCACACATTAGTACGGGTGCCCCGATAGCCTACTTGGTAGTGTGCTAAATATCAAGTTCTGAGACCATGGCTTATATTCCCAACAGAGACTCTGGTTGTTTGTGATTGTTTGTCTGACATTATATGTGATTACTCGCAATAGAAAAAAGAAAGTGAGAATTATTACTAAAAAGCAATTTTCGAAAAAAAATTGACGAATTCGTATATAAACTTGATATTAAAAAATATATTTGTCGCACACTATCTCCTCCGTCATGAAGAGGGTTCATATCATGCGATTTGGATAAAAAAAATTTTTTCAATAAGTCGATTTTCTTCATTAAAATCTCTATTTTTTCCACCTCTAAAGTGATGTCCTCCAGAAACAGTACACATTTGTCAACACAAACAATAATCCTGAATTTCTGCTTTTCATTTCTACTACTTTCTGTTTAAAAGATGTTACGTTAAACGACTATGTTCGATGCGAGCAAACAAATGTAGTAAGTGTGCCCTATAAACGAGTAGTTTTGAAACTTTGGTTCGGATTAGTTTTTTATTGGCGTTTCAGTTCATTTTTCGTTTAAACAATCAACAAATATAAGTTTAAAAATAAATAATTAAAACATTTATAAACATTTAAAATTAAATTTAAACAATTTTGATAATTTCTTAAACGAATGTTCTAGCGAAATGCAAAAGTGTCCCATGAACTCCATTTGAATAAACCCATTCAGGTTTTTGATATTGTCCTTTAAGTTCAGTTGGGATGACTATTTAGTAGGAATTTAGATAAATTTTCCAATTAAAGAATCTACAAATCTAATGTTAAAAACTATCTTCCTCTGGGTATTGCACATCGATTAATATTTTTTGAAAGTGAATTTTGTCCAGCACCGATTATTTTATTTATTTATTATTTATTCTACTTGCAATATTTCACAAAAAAAATGTTTTTACTTTTAAGTGTATAACTAAGGTATTCATGTAGTATTTTGTTATTTCCATAACTTTCGAGGAATAATTATTTCTGAACACCGATTGAACAGATCGAACAAATTATATAAAGTTTGAAATTTATTTTATTATTCACTCTATTCACACTTGCATATTTGTATTTAATAGTAATAAAGAAACGTTGGATTATATAGTTGAGTTCAAATTAATGATGTTTGCCTTTGCCTTTGCCTTTACCTTTGCCCTTGCCTTTGCCGGAAGTGACAGGTTGAACAACGATTACAGGTTGTACTTGAACTGGTTGTGGATGTACCGGTCTTGGTGGTGGATGTACTGGTCTTGGTGGCGGATGTACTGGTCTTGGTGGTGGTCTAGGTGGTGGATGTACTGGTCTTGGTGGTGGTCTAGGTGGTGGATGAACTGGTTGTACTTGTATAACTATTGGTCTTGGTGGTGGCGGTGGTGGAGGAGGAGGAGGTGGTGGTGGTGGATGTGCAGGTGGAGCAGGACGCTGTACTTGAACTTGTACTACTATTGGCTTTGGTGGAGGAGGAGGAGGAGGAGGAGGAGGATGTTGAACTTCGACTGGCTGATAGACTACTTGCGTTGGTACCGGATGAATTTGTACTGGTTGCACTTGTACAGGCTGTGGTTGCACATAGACCGGTTGCACAGCATAACCACCACCACCGCCACCGCCACCGATGCTGATGCCTCCACCTCCTTTCTTTTTAAAAGACGGCGTAGCAAGGGAACTTGCAAAAAATAAAACGAAAATAATACCAAATTTTATATCCATTGCGACTGTTTTAGGTGGTGTGGCATCTTCTTAATCCCGTATAAAACTAATGGGCTTCGATCGTTGCGAAATGGCTTTTATATTTTCTCCACTCAATTGTTCCATTCACTTAATTGGTATTCGATAATTGTATAATTATTTGAATATATTGATAATTTCTTAATAAGTTGCACTTAATTCTAAAGTTATAATATATGCATGTATGTATGTATGACAATATGCATATAGGTTGTAGTAATAAGAAATCCAGTATTTTTGCTTAAAATCAAATTAATCAAATATAGTGGCATTATGAACGTTATTACATTAAGCTTCTGTCATAAAAGTCTATGTACTAAAAGGAAAAAAGACGGTGTTCATAAATTTTCAGAAATTGCTGAACAAGCAACGAACAAATTCTTCATTAACAATTTTATTAGTCATAGGCAAGAACAGATGCCAGATTTTAGCTATAATGTGTATGCATATGAATGTTCCAACTAGGTAAGCGAAGCTTCAGGCTTGTCCCAATAGAGGCCAAAGCAGAACGCTTGAGCGATATTTACTTCTTCAGACTGTACAATTTTTAACAGTATTTGAGTGTAGATAAACAGCTCTGAATAAATGATTTCCAATGTACTCTAATAGTCTAATGGACACTGCAATATACTGTGCGTGTGGGGGTTGTGGATTCTATTCCCACTGGAGCCTTAGGTCCGATAAAGTTTTTTTAAATTTGTAGAACTTAAAATTTAATTCACTTTATACCAACACAATGCACTGCATGCATAGCCACCTTGTAAGTATTGGTTTCAGTTGAAAAAAAGAATCCTTCCTGCTCTTTTAATTTAAATACTTTTTATCGCCAATTACCATCCGCTTTAGAATTTTACCACTTTCTTGTGATTAGACTGTTAATCGTAAGTAAAGATTCTATACATAAGGCTTCTAGATTTAACTCTTGGAACCTATATATCGCACTTATTTATGTTTTCAGACTTATTCAAGTAGTACCAAATGGCTGACCTTTACGATTTTTGGATTTTTACTTTCCAGGGAATGGAATTCTGGAACAATATTGGCGATAAAAGAACGATAAACGGTATTGCATCTGCGTCTTTATCTAAGACACACTACAAATACAGTCTAGTATTTCTTTGCTGATGTCCAATTTTGTATTATTTCTCTTTCTATAGCCTCCTATTTATAAAACGCCAGATTATAATAACTTCAGCTCTAAATTTCTTAAGTATTGGTTTTCTCTTTACTACACCTTATTTAATAATCAATTTTTTATACAAAATATTTATTTCAAATTATTATTATTTTTTTTTTTTGGATTGTATTTATTAAATAAGCCCACAAAATGAATATAAAACGTGAATTAAAATTTATTATTCATGAGCAAATATCCCTTTGATGCGGTAATTCCCAAATCAAAATTTTCTACTACGTCAACCAACATTAGAAGAAAATTTATTTCGTATAGAATTTTATAAAAAAAAAAGAAAAACATCAAATACTTTAGTTTGTTTCTTTCAAGACAACACATTATTTAATAATTACTAACTGATTTCATTACTTTTTTTAAAAGTCTATTTCAATATTTTCTCATATTTGTTTAATTATGTGCCTAGAATATTAAATTCATCTGTTTGCAAATAGTTTTAATTCACAAATAAATATTATTCCATTTTCTAATTTGCTTATCATAACCGCTGGGATGACATAATTCTCTATACGGGTGTGTGATACTGTTTACAACTTTCCATTTCGTAGACTAAATAAATTGGTCTAAAGGAATTAAATACAAGTTTTTTAAGCGATCAGTGTGGCATATTAATGAAGTGTCAGGCGTCTTAATTTTTAATAGTTTACAATACTATTAACAGCTGTCTAATTTGATAAATTTATTAAATATGTCAGAATTATAACAAATTAACAACATGTTCTCAAAAGCAAAATAGAAAAAAAAAACAATTTAAACTTTTTGGCGCTAAAACTAAATGCAAATACTTTTTTCATAATTGATTTGTTATTAGAAATGTGCTATGCGTGCTACTGATTTAATGATTTATTTAAACTATAAAAAAATATTTTCTTTAATCAACTTTTTTAGGTTAGGTTAGGTTGGGAGTCTTCAGATTACGCAGGTTAACCCTCTCCTTACCCACCCAAAAAAGAGAAAGAACAATGAGAAAAAATAAACAAAATAAAAAATTAAACATAGGTTCGTTACAGAATAAAGGAAAAGAGTAACAGACTGAAATAAAGTCAAAAAGATTGAATGTAAAATATGAACCAGCGTCACCTCAGCTGGCATCTGATCATACATTCTCACAAAAGCCAAGCTTTCCAAGGCCAATGAAAAAGCCCCGGCCTCAAATATTAATCATTTTTCTCTTCACACCAGACCAAAGACAAAGACTATGCTAGACAGTTTTAGAATACCTCATGTTATCAGAAGTCTAGCCTATATCGTCCCATTAACATAAACTGGTTCTTGCTCTTTAAACACTATGCCCCTTAAAGAACCTACCAGGATCCTAATAGACTTCTTCTAATCGGATTCAATACCAATTCCTTTCTAGAACCGTCAAATCTGAATGATAATTACTTTGAAATTCTACAATATCTCATATACATACTTGCTCTGATCACCAGATCGATCGGCCAAGAGAAGAGTCCCAAGAAGCTTTAACCAACCGCTTTACCTAGATCCAAACATTTCTCCTTTTTATTTATTATCAGTTCGTCTGAGATCTCGTTGTCCAATACGTCACAATGCCACGAAATCCAATACAGTACAGTCCTATACTGCCTGACTATCCACAAATGTATATAAGTAGCTACTCTATCACCCGGCGTAATCCGTTCTCAGACTTGCTCCGCTGTCTTAGTCACCGCAAACTTTTCAGCCTGGAATATACTACATTCATCTGAGAACCTATGTATGTTACGGCTTCACTACATCCCTGAAGTCGCTATCACCGCACCAATGCCAATAACTATTTTCAAGCAATTTGAAAGGATAGCATGACTATAGCAAACTATCTACTCACAAATAGCTCACTGTCCGGAAACAGCTCCAAGGGCAACTTGTCAAAATAACTATATAATCAGCAAAAAACTGACTTAGGTTTCGGTCCAAATCGACAACCATCAGCCTGACATGTCCAAACTCTTCCTCCGTAGTAAGGATTCCTCAAATTGTTTCAAAAAGTTTCTTGCCATGAGATGTAGCGCGTACATCTGCTCCAACGAACTTGAATTTGTACTTCGTTTAACTAATCAAAACTTAAAATGATAAAAAAAATATAAACGACAATTTGAAAATACTGTATTATGCCAAGATTTTTATTAAAAATATATTTTTTATATTTCAACATAACATGGACATCATTCGTGCGGCCTTCTTTTAACATAGCCAACGTAGCCTCCTTTAGAGGTTCACCAAATGTAATTTTAACTTTGGATGTTTGACCAAACGTACCTTCAATGCGACCACATTCTCCTGTAGAAAGCTGAATTTGTTTGCCAACATACAGTTGACGATTAGATTCCTTTTTGAATAGATTTTGCACAATAATCTCCTGTGCATTAGCCAAACGTTGAACTGTGCCTTCTTTTTGTTTATTTTTGTAAATTTTCCAAAACGTCAGCTGATCCTTGCGATAATTGTTCGCTGTGGTATGCCACTGTATTTTACCCCAAAAGGCTAAACGACATGTATTAGCATGAATATCTAAATCTAATTTGGAAGCAATTAAAATCGAATCTGGTGATGTTAAAATGGGCGTTTCAAATTCTAAAAGACACCAGATTATTTTATTTCCTTCAGTGTTACTTTTAGCGTCCAATTCCTCAATGTATTCATATTCCTTTTGTATATTAAAACTTCCATCAGATTCCAAATCTTTAAATAGAGTAATTTGTGCCATAACAGTTTCATGTCCTACACTTATATGTAGTTTTGTTTTAGATTTTATGGCATATTTATAATACTGTATATGTTTTAGGTTGACGACAGCAGCATAGATTGGCTGCAAATAGCCTACCTGGCAGATGACACCTCTTTCCATAAGTTTAGCATTGAATTGGGTTACACAAACTCCCACACGATCACCCATGTGAGCACTTTGTACTGGTTTACGAAACATTTGCAGGGATTTTATTTTACGCTGTTCTTTTATAAGCGGCAGTTCAATATTATCGTTAACGTTTACACTTCCTTGCACTATAGTACCAGTACAAATTGTACCTAAGCAAATAATTACATTTCTTTTTTTAGATTTAATTAGTATCAGCATATGTTATAGGAAACGATATTATGAGTTTCATGGTTATTGCGGTGGTGATATGAATTTTAATAACCTATGGAGAATTCGTAAAATATTTGAATACTATTGGCACCTAAGCGGTTTCGTTTATCTTAAATCAAATTTTGTCTAAAACAAAAACGCGAATCAATAGGTCTGCACTCATTCAGAAAATAAGTAAATTATGCCTTCATGTGATAGTTTTTATTTGATTTCAAATGTCAAAAATCTTGTACTGTAAGTTAGGTTAGGTAGCGAAGGCTGGTGTGAAAAGAACACTCCACACAGAAACACATCGCAAGAGTCAACAATTTCTCGGGTTAAATAAAAGAAGATAACAAAAAAAATAAAATAAAAAATCGAGGAGATGAATAAAAAACGGAGTTATTCAACTAATGCCATTTCCAGCCAACTAATGCCAAAGATGTAACTCTTCACAAGACCATTGAAAAATCTACTTCCAAAAATGCTAGATATTCCTCTACATTCCAGGGTAGAGACGCACAATGTTCTCGAAAGCTTCAGACTGACTACATTACACCAAAAATTACCGCAGAAAGTGGTTTGTTCAGCAAGTTGGTGCTTTTCCTCAAAGCATAAACCTCCGTTAAAAAGCCTATTAGGATCCTATCAGTTTCCCTACCTAGATTCAATACCAATTCTGTTCTTGAACGGACGAGCATGGGTAATAATAGTAGGTCTTTGCCGCATTATTACTTGCCTACTGACTCTATGCTTTTCCAATACCTTTGTGGATCCTTTCCTGCAGACAGAAACCAATCTCGAGTTAACAAAATGTTTAGTTAGTGCCTTTAAGATAGCTTAACTATCCGCATAGATAGCTACCAAAGCACACTTCGCAAACAGTTCCCAGATAGGCATCGTTGTTTTGAAAATCACAAACAAAAAAGCCTGAAAATAACTATACTTAAAAGGGAGCCTGTAGCACAGCACTACACTATAATAGACTTCTGCACCAATACCGGCATTTATTATTGAACCATCTGTAAAGATTGCTAAACTACCCACACAACTTAAATGTTCCCTTTCCGGAAATACTACTGTGGACTGCTTGTCGTAAGTACACACCCAGACCATATAATATGTAAATCTGGTCTTATTTGTTTTAGTATAGGAATTATAAGAAATAACCGATTGCGTTAATTTTAAAATTGTCTACTTTATCTAAGACAAGTTACATAGTTTTCTAAATATGAATAACGTGTGATATTATTTAGAATACGAAAGTATGAGTTCATTTTTCATGGAATGTAAGCATGTGAGATCTTTGCTTTCTGCATTACATATTATGAATGATTTATGTATATTGGAATTAGTAATGTAATGATAATAAAAAAAATAATTGACGTACCTTGGCCTTTAATGGAAAAACAATGATCGACGTACATTAGTAAAGGTTTATCCACAATACGTTGTGGAAGAAATGCATTCGATTTAATACCTTCCAATAGTTCGGCAATGCCATCACCATTTAGTGCGGACACTGGAAACAGAGGAAATTTGTCTCCAAAACTAGTGGCTGATAGTGTTTTACGCAATTTCATTTCCAACTTTTTGAGTAGCACATCTTTTTCATTGGCATTCAATAAATCTATTTTATTTACAGCTACTATCAGTTTACGTTGCAGCAGCTCTCCAATGACTATACACTCAGCGGTTTGAGTTTGTATGCCTTTTTGAGCATCTATAACCAGAATCATAAGATCTATGATTTGGGCGCCTGTAAAATTGTTGTTTAATGAATTAGTTCGTTTTACTATACATATTTTTATTTTTTATAAGTTAATACCTCCAATTATTGTTCTTATCAAGCTGGCATGTCCCGGACAATCAACAAATGTAAATTGCAACTGTTCTATGCTGGAATTTTCTGCTTTAATATGTGCCGGTGCCTGCACCTGCAATGCACTAAAACCCAAGTCAAGTGTAATGCCTCTTTCTTTTGATTGTGGATTTTTATCGAAAGCCGCTGTACTGGATATGGTACTCAAGACTTTGGCCAATGAGGTTTTTCCAGAATCAACATGCCCTAAAAGGCCAATATTAAAATTTACGATCATTTTATAAAAAAAACACGACTTTGACGCTAAAATTTTTCTTTTCTACAGTGCAATTTACCGCTAAAAGTAGAACGAGTTGCCATATTTTTTTTTTTGCTTTCAAAAGATGCCACCATTGTTTGAAGATTATAATTAAGGCAACTATTGTACAAATATGGTAACTATTGTACAAATATGGATTAAACGAACTACAATATCAAATATTAAAAAGAAAAATTAAACAAATGGTTTGAGAACATATCAAATTAAAACCTTCAAAGGAAAAATTAAACAAAATATTTGCTCGTGCTATAAAATATTCAATAAAAGAGCAACCAAAGTAAAAATCAAACAATTCTTCCCCACAAATACTGCCATATTTTATTACTTGACAGTTTTTAACATCTCTGTTTCATTTTTGGTAACAGTTTGAAATGTTTTGCTCAAATTGACATTAACTTGTGGTCAGTAAAGAATTGTCAAACAAAAAATTTCCTCATTTTCAAGGGCGGCTAATACATTTTTTTGCTTTTGGTTGTAGGAAATCCCTTAAATTTATAATTATAAATTAAATTATTTATAAAATTACATTACCTATATATTAATTTTAAAACAATAACCTAGACAAAATGACTAGGTAAGTGTGAGCAGCAACCATTTTTGTTTTGTTTGGTAAACTAACCTAGAAATTTTTCGTGTGACAGAGCCAGTATCGAATTGGGTGATGTTACTCCACACAATATAAAACAATTAAAGAAATTAAACACAGTGGTCTTTCCCGTCTCCTATAATGATAAATTCTATGTGGATGTTTTAGAAGCTGGCGAACTAGCAAAATTAGCCTATTACAATGACATAGTGGTGGGCGCTGTTTGCTGCCGGATTGATACTTCGGACAACCAGAGACGTTTGTACATTATGACATTGGGTTGTTTATCGCCCTATCGTAGATTGGGTATTGGCACAGTTATGTTCCAGCACATCTTAAACTATGTAGAAAAGGATGGTAATTTCGATAGTATTTTTTTGTAAGTTTCTCCGTGTTAAACCATAATACCCTTAAACAATAACATTTATTTCTGTTTTTGCGGTTTACAGGCATGTTCAAGTTAACAATGAAGGCGCTATAGAATTTTATAAAAAATTTGGTTTTGAAATTGTGGAAACCAAAGAGCAATACTACAAACGTATTGAACCCGCTGATGCACATGTTTTACAAAAGAATCTGCATCTGAATGCAGCCCATCAGTGTAATGGCCAAACAGAGAAGCGTGATAAAAAGGCTGCCTAATGTTATTGTTGTACAATTACTTAACTTACATGCTTGTCCCTACGTTTGCTAGCAAACGTTTCCTTCCTTTTTTATTACTTCCCTTATAATGTTTATTTTTTAACATGTTTAATTAAATTAGTTTCCCTAAAGAAACAGAAACAAAAAACGAATAACTTGTAAAACCTCATCTGTTTGCGCCTGGACTGTTTTGAAAAATTGTGTAGTTGATACTCTATATTCTTAATTTAAAAATAGACTAAAGAAAATAATAATAAAAAAAAAAACAAATTAATTTGTAGAAATGTTTTATTTACTATCAATAATAACTAAATATATATATATATATGTTACATCATTTTTATTCACAATAAATTAACACAATAATCATTATGAAGACTCAGTTTGTTTGGATACGCAATAAACGGAATGAAAATGATGCCGAAAGGAATTTAGAATATTTTAAACTTTTCTGCTCCTGAATGAAGACCGTAGTACTGTAGTTCGTTTGCTGTTCATAATAGAATGTTGATGTGTGCTTTTCAATATCATTTTTGTAACTCTATTGAAATCAGCGAACCCCCTTCATATTTGCTGCAACCAATTGTTAATTAATAATCCTTATCAGTGTAATTTTCTACTTATGAAAGAAAATTGATGTGTAATTAATAAAGTGCGTGTAAAATAAATACTAAAAGATTATCACAGGTTTCGGGTATAAAGACCCCTGTGTTATATTAAATTACTTACAGTTACACTTGAAACCCACAATTCTCTTAATGGTTGACAAACCAAATAAAACATTTTTTCCCGGAAAAAGCATACATCAATGCTTTCAATGGATATATTTGCTATTATATCAAACTGGCTTTTTGGGTTTAAAAATTAAAAACGGCACAGAGTTATATTGCGATCGTTTGTCTAAGACTTATTGCTACTTGTGTCGTCTTGCACTTGTGCTGGGTTTAGCTGGCGGTTTCTTGTTTAAACTCAGCGACAAGGAATCTTATGAGGCTGCAACCCAGCAATTAACACCCGTGGTCAAGGTCATCTTAACATTTGAATGTGTTATAAGCCCAATAATATACTTGGAAGCCGCTTTCTATTTGGATAAAGTTCGTGATAAATATATAAAACTGGCTAATACCTTTCAAGCTTTGGATGCAGAATTACAAAAGGATTTTCCTTGCATTCAGTGGAACTATTATAAAAGTGCTCTGAAGTATAATCCAATGACAGTGGTACTTTATGTCTTTTATACGGTCATAGCGTTTCTTTATATATTTCGTATAGCTCATTGTAACTGTGGTATAATGAGTTCTGCAGTTATATCCTGGTCTTATGCTTGTGTAACCAGTGGTCCTGGTTTTGCCGGCTTTCTATTTGTGGGTAATATGGATATGTTGCGTTTACGTTTTCGTCTTATACGTAAACTAATGCAACAATGCTTACTACAAACGAAAAATAATCAAAGTCCAGAAAGTGACATTAGAAAATTCAAAATTTTGGAAAATTATTTCAAAGAGTATTCCTGTTTGATCACCTCAGTAAATGAGGTATTTGGTGTTATCAGTGCCAGTGGCTTGTTTCATGATTTTGCTTTAATAACAAGTATGACTTATTTACTGTGCTCCAAGGCCATAGATGCAAATGCCAAAGTAAACGAATATATATTCGTTTTATTGTTTATGACACCAAGAATATATAAAGTTATATCGCTTTCCATTTATGGCTATGCAGCTCAAAAGGAGGTATAAAGAGAGTTAGTTTTTAAAAGAAGTACATTTTAATTGGAAATTCCTTTTTAGCGAAGAAATTGCTTCCAAGAAATTGTTAAAATGGATTACAATTTAAGGGAGTCGCTTTTTGTACGCAAATCTATGGATGCATTTCTTCATTGGCGCATGCATAATAACTACAATATAGAAGTGGGTAAATTCATTAATTGCAATTTGGGTGTCATGTTTGTGGTAAGTGAATTTTTAAATACAAAAAACTAACCAGCGTTCTTAGCTAGCTAACAACAGCTTTTTATTTTCAGACTTTAAACAGCGTTGTTAATTATGTTATGATTCTTATACAATTACAATATCAACAGAATGATATTGTAAAACGATTTTCAAACGATGCTGAATTGATAAATAAAACACCCTAAACAAGGAGCCTCTAAAGAACACACAAAAAGGCTTATGGCAATAAAATGTTCACTTCTTAAATATAATCAAAGTTCGTTGACATATGTAAATAAAGTACCTTGACTTTACAACATTATGCTGTTTATGCCATTGTAGGGTTATGCATTTTTCGGTTTAAAAAAAGCACACATAAAAAATCCTTGATTTCGACGAAACTTTTACTTCATTACAATACTTGGACCTTGTCAAGCCTTTACTTGCATACCACTCAGTTGGGTGATCGCCTCTGATTGGTTGCAACATTTGATCCTTTTGAGGTGGCCTTTCAACCACTTTGTCAAACATTTCGTCTCACTTTTCAGATATATTTTCTCAGCTTGATCTCAGATCACGTTGAAATTCGCGAAAATGAGCGTGAAAGAAGAGCTTCCACACCTTTCTGTAAACCGGAAAGAATATTTAATAAAAGAGAAAGAAAAGAAAGGCAAGGAGGACTCTCTCCTCTCAAACGAAATGGGTTTGAGACACTCAAAACTATTGTTGAGAAATTAAAATATGACGAGAATTGAGTAACGTACCGGACTATCTGTGAAAACTTAATGCTAGCAGTCGGTCTTTAGACAGGGCGCTGCAGGATCAAAGTAAACTTGTCCAAATTATATCTCTTGGAAATTAGTCTCAGGAGGAAATACCCGGGTCCATATCAGGTTCTGAACAAGGAATTGTCTTTTTTGATAGGGAGAGCCAGCATCCTTTTGTCAATTCAGTAAACTTGAGGCGTTATAGACATACCCAATAAAGTTTGATGGGAACGCAATAGATTATATCTATGTTTTTATATTTATATATTTGTATTTACCAAACAGTTTATGTTAGACAAACCCCTTAACATCTCTAAACACGAAATATCGACTCATCAAGTCGATATCAAGTTGGCGACCAATTGACATCGTCCGTTTTTGCGTCTTGTGGTAACAACAACAACGCAAAAAAAAAACTTGATTGTGGGGATTCTTATCGAAAGCAGCAGCTGTACTAAGAAACAAACTCTGAAGACTTTGTTGGTCAATAAAGTTTTGCCAGAAACAAGATGCCCTAATATTAAAATGTATGATCATTTTATAATAAAAACACGATTTTTATTTGTTAATTTTGTTTTCTGCATTGCAAAATTTCACTCTAATAAGAAAGAGTTGCCATATTTTTTGGTTTTCAAATGATTGACGTTGCTTATAGTTTGAAATACATACATACATACATACATACATAATTGGCCATTACAACCCTTCAGTCAGGATTACGGCCTAGCTTCTCACACCACTCATGTTGTGTGCGTTAATTTTATACCTGAGTGGCGGGACCTACAGTTTAACGTCGACTCCGAACGACAGAATTTTGAGAAACTTTTTCATGGCAGTTTATTTTACTCTCAGAGTTTTTGCCAGAAATCTGCTGAGAGGAAGTCGCCGAAGAAATATTTTTTTTTTTTTCATATTTCATTTTTGATGTCTGACCTGGGATACGAACCCGGGCTTTACGAATAGTAAGCCAACACACTACCTACTACACCACGGCGACTTCAATATAGTTTGAAATGCTTTGCTAAATTGGCATTATTAACGCTTCTGTGGTCAGTAAGTAATCAAAGCAAAAAATTTCCATAATTCCCATATTCTTTTTCCAATTTTTTTTCCGTTAACAAAAATTTGTAAATTGGTGGGTTGGTGTATATAAATTGTATATGTGTGTGTTTTGTGTGTTCCAGCATGTAGCAGGGTTTCTTCTGAATCAAGATGGTTGGGTGGGTTTTCTGTGTTCAATAAAGACGGACTCCTACCTCCTCCTCCTCCTCTTTCCTATTTTACTGGCCTAACATTCCGCGCTAACATTTTTTAAGTATGGTGTGTTTTAACGCGGTGAATTTTTGGGAAGTGTGGTGAATTTATCTGATGTGGTGAGTTTTGCAAAATGTGGTGAATTTGTCAGGTGTTGTGAATAAAATGGAAATTCACCAACGCGCTGTTATTCAAAAAGGTACTGTATTACCATAGTTCACTGTATTTTCAGTGATGAATTAACCGGTGTTTGTCTGGAATAAGCAGTTTTCCATTCCATTAGCGAAGCCATTGGGTTAAAAGCCCACCATAAATAAATTGAGGTGCGAAACAGGAATGTCGGGTACTGTATTTGTCTCAATTGGCAAGTACACGTCCTCTAACCTAAATCTAAAACAGAAACGGCAAATTGGGTACAATTTATACCATTTTTGGTTCAATTCAAAAGTATAAGAGCACAAAAAGTACCACTACCAATGGCCTATTAGTACAAATTGCGAAAATTTGTAGCCTAATAAATTTTACATGGTTTATTATAATTTGTATTGTATAATTTTGTATAATTTTTATTATTATATATAAATTTATTTTTATTATTAATTATACTAGCCGTTCTGCCATATTAGTTAAATATTTTACCAATACCGAGTTGATTTGAGCTGTACAAACTCAGCACAGCATAGAGTTGTATATATGTTAATTCGAACACTTCCTAAAAATTATTGTTCATTGGCTGAATGAAAAAGGTGTACTAAAATGATACTACAGCTGTCAACTCTCTTTCCGTTTCCTTTTTCGTGAACGCTGCCAAAATGAAAGCTAAGGGACAGGTAATTTTCCCGAAAAATTAATGAAAATTTATGAAAAATTTATTGCAAATTGAAGCAATTGACAACTTAAACTAAAGTGCAGTGTGTGAACAAAAAGTACAAACAAATTTGGAAAGATTTAACGCAGGAAAATGGAGAAATTCAATAAAAGAAATGAACATGTGCCAGTAGAATGTGTTTTTAGTGTGTGCTAAACTCAGACTAGAACTGTCAAAATGCCGCAGTGTCAAAATGAGTTACAAATTATTTATTTTAATTGAAATTGTTTAAGTTTTAATTAAATATGATGTAAATTGAAGTAATGAAAATTTGAAATGTATATAGTGCAAGATTTTTCTTATGTTTACATACTGCCTTTGTGTTGGTTGTGTTATTGTTTTTATTTGTATTGCTTTCTTGTGTTACCAACATGGAACTAATGTGTATTGTTTTGTGTCATTTTAGTTGAAGGAATACGAGGTTATCGGCCGTAAAGTGCCCACCGAGAAGGAACCTCAAACTCCTCTCTACAAGATGAGAATCTTTGCCCCCGACAACATTGTTGCCAAATCCCGTTTCTGGTATTTCTTGCGTCAATTGCAGAAATTCAAGAAGACCACCGGTGAAATCGTCGCCATCAAACAGGTGTACGAAACCTCACCCATCAAAATTAAGAACTTCGGTATCTGGTTGCGTTACGATTCCCGTTCCGGTACCCACAACATGTACCGTGAATACCGTGACTTGACTGTTGGTGGTGCTGTCACACAATGTTACCGTGATATGGGTGCCCGTCATCGTGCTCGTGCCCACTCTATCCAAATCATTAAGGTTGAAGCTATTCCCGCTAGCAAGACCCGTCGTACCCACGTTAAACAATTCCACGACTCCAAGATCAAGTTCCCCTTGGTACAACGTGTCCACCACAAGGGCAACAGGAAATTGTTCTCCTACAGAAAACCAAGAACCTACTTCTTGTAAATTACTTTGTTTTTGTAGTTTTATGGAAACAGATGATGTGGGTTTTACTACAATTTCTTCGTTTTTTTTAATATATTGTAAGACTTTGTAAGCTGAATTAAAAACAAAGCGTGAAACACATCCTATAGTGTTTTTGTTTTGGAGAAATAAATTGGAAAAACAAAATGAAGAACAAAGTGGTGTTAAATTAAAGGAATACCGAAGTCAACAGGTAATGTTAAAAATTGACTTGAAATCTCAGAAGTAGTAGTAGATGTTAATTGTTCAAGTTTGATTGTGGTTCTACACTATACTCCAAAAGTTGGGTGCTTATAGTTGGTCTATGGGCAAATGTTTGCAAAAGAGAAGCAAGCAATCGGGCATTTGATTCCTATGTGTTTTGTAGGTGGCAATACTTTTTCGGAAGTAAAGTACCACCATTACTATTGTAGTCATAAAACGTTGGAACGAATATTTTTATATTTAAGATAAGAATAATGTTTTGTTTTTTGTGAGCTATGAAAACTATATAATAATAAGTTAAGTTTAAAAATGTAATTCAGAAACAGCTCAGTACTCTCATCGGATCGAATTTTGGGCGCCTAATAGAGAATTCGAACTCTTAAAGAATTCCAGGATGTTAATATCTCTCCTGCCATGAAGCTGGCAGATGTAGTCTCCAACTACCCTTAATTTCCTCGTATTCTACTGTAGTTCAGATGGTATCTATTCAAGCGCTCAAATCCCAAAACGTCATGTAGGGAACCTTGATTTATTAAGCCCTAACAGTAAACTGGTAGTACCACTGTGGGTAGACGGTCAAATTCTCTTGGACACACGACATCCCGATCTACCCTCCAACTGCCTCTGCTGAGGTAGTAGCTTGAAGAATTATGACTACTAGCAGTATGTGACTGCAGTCTAGTAAGAGTATCGTGTTTTTCTTATAAGTTCGTTGACGTTATTGAGCCTGCCTTTTTTCTCAGGATACAAAAAAGCAGTGTTTCTTTAAAATCATTTGATATTTATTCAAAGAGTGCTTTTGTTTATTTTCTAAGCGTAACCTGCTATTTGCGCTTAAACCCTAAGCGAGTTCTAAAATATCCAACATTCAATGGTAAAGAAAACTCCTTAAAAATTCTTAGTATTGTGTTGATTGCACATCATTGGTCTTCTTAGCTGAAGCCTGCTGTTTGCGCTTAAACCCTAAGCGAGTTCTAAAATATCCAACATTCACCGGTAAAGAAAACTCCTTAAAAAATTCTAAGTATTGTGTTGATTGCATATCATTGGTCTTCACATTCACGCTCAAACCATTTTAAGGCTTTATTGAACTCGAGACAACAAATCGGCCAACTTATCTAGAAAATGTTTCGTATTGAGATCTTTCTCTGGTGCTGGACTATACAGCATGACGATGGTTTTATTCTTTTCTAATTCTTTGTATTTAAATTTCATTTGCAAGGAAACGATCAGCAACATATCTAAGGGCTCTCTGTCTCTAAACGAGTCTGTAACTGTAAATCTAGTCCACATTTTTGCTAGTCTGCCAATAAAAACAGGCCAGGGTCGCAATAAAGTCTCTCGTCAACTTGTTTAGATATTTTCAAATTACGGGGTTTCAACATGGATTGTATGAGACATATAGACGTCACTTAGTTTTATAAGCTTCTTCACATTATTCTTCAGCCTGAAAGGAAACACCTTTGTTGTAGAAGCCACTCTCCAGTTCTAGATGCAGATTTAGGTTCTGTCGTTTAAATCTACACTCGATCAATACTGTTTTGGGAGAAATATGTGGTATTAGAAAGGTTACAGTTTGGCAGTATCGTCTACCTTATCTTAACTTTTTCTTTGAAACATTTCTCAAGCAAAGTTGAGCTCGAAAGGTTTATTGAATACAAAAATTGTGCCCATACATGAAAAAGACAAATCATGGCCAGATGCGAAATGAGTTGGAGAAAAGTGAAGGCTTTGACACAAAGCAGAGAAACGTTCCGATAATTTATTGAGGTCCGTCCTATGCTCCTTTTAGCATCAAACGGAACTTATTAATATTTACCATTTTTATAATATATTTATAGTGGTTTAGACTCAGTGTACAATTTGGTTTTTCCGTTTTTATGGCATAGAGGCAGTATTTCCTTATCTACTTAATCAAATAGTATTTGAAACATGCAATTTAAATGTTTATATCGTACATTGTACAATATATGAATATAACAGCAATATTGTAATTTAAATTAGTTTAAACTTGTAGCCCACGTAACAGAGATTATAAAATAAAATGTATTGCTTATACTACAAGTTTTCTTTCATAGCCTACGTTTTTATAGTATTCCAGTATAATTGTATAATGGCCGATTTCATTTGCTATGAACGTCCACCCGAAGTAGTAAGTTTTTACTAATACAACATCATCACTATCATTAAGAAATTCTATTTCAAAATTCTAATTTAAAGTCCCACCACAAATGTTGTCCTTTACCACACTTTTATACTGAGGATATTAAAGACAAATGCCATTCTAATAAGGATCACTTCAAAATAGAGGCCACAAGCCAACATCATGTACGTACATACGTATTAGAGAATATTTTTTAATTAGAAATCTTTACATTAAGAATTCAATAAGAATTTACTTTCCAGTGTTTCATATCTTGTGCTGTAGATGCAATTGGTTTTCTAAACAATGACAGCCTTAATGAGAATATTTTAAATACTTATTTAGATACGGCTTTAGAGACCACACCTGATGTTGTACCAATTGTTAAAGAAGCATTCGTGCAGTGCTTAAACAAATATGAGATTATGTTTCATGTTATAACTACAAAAGGCCCCTGTGCTTTCTATCATGTTTTATTAATGGATTGTGTTGTTGTTAAAACTTTTAAGAAATGTCCAGAATCGTTGTGGCTAAATACGAATGAATGTAATGAAGCACGCAGCTATTGGAGTAATTGTTTAGGAAATAATTTATAACACAGCACAGAAAAGTATTTTATTTTTATTTTTTGGAAACAATTTTTCGAGTAAATAATTTATAATAGCAGGGAAAATTACATAGTTTTCTACAAATAAACTTATAAATTAAATTTAAACAAATTATTATTTAAATTATACTCTCATTTATGGTATTTGTGAAAAAAAAGTTTGTTTATGTGTAGATAATTGAGCCGATCGTTCGACAGTGTCTCCATTCTGGCAGACCAAATGTTTATTTGAAGAAATGTTGTCAAGACTTTACTTTTCTACTCCCTTTCAATCAATACAATGGATTATCTGTTTGAATTATCCTTCTCCGCCGGTTCTATGATGTGTTGTTTTTGAGTAAAGGGTCTTTATCCTTTATGGACAAGAAAGTTATATGGTTTACGCTGGTGATAGGATCATAGACTGAAGACGAAATATTTGCTATTTCTAGGGGAATTGATCATATCTATAGAAGGCTCTCAAAAGTTTCTCAAAAATCTGTCGTTCGGAGCCGACGTTAAACTGTAGGTCCCGCCACTCAGGTATAAAATTAACGCACACAACATGAGTGGTGTGAGAAGCTAGGCCGTAATCCTGGCTGGAGGGGTTGTAATGGCCAATTATGTATGTATATATGTATGTATAGAAGGCTCCAAAAAGGACATTTTAAGAACTGCATCACTAGTGACCGTAAGTAATCACTGACCGCTGTTCTTGCACAATTTTCAAGATTTTCTGGCCAAATACTATCCGTAACGTATACTGAGTGAAAATTTCTTCAATAGATATATGACATCAGTTGCTCTGTACGGAACTCAGCTCGCTGATACCTTAGAGCAATACAAGTAATCACTGACCGCTGTTCTTGCCCAATTTTAAAGATTTTCTGGCCAAATACTATCCGTAACGTTTAGCTCTGGGCACAACACGATCAAACAGCAATCGAAACTGAAATACGTTCACGGACGTGGAGATGAATTGATCATGCTTTATGAAGATCGCATTTCGGCATTATCAGAATCTTAATTGACTTGAACCCCCAAGCTATTCCTGGAAGGGTGTGCTTAAGACCCATTTGTCGTCGACAACATTACGAACAGGAAAATCAGTTAACAAGCTGAAGTCTTCTACGGCAGATAGACAAGAATGGAGAGCAATTGCTGAGGCTTTATGATCCTAATGGGAACAAATCTACCCGGTTGGATTAAAAAGCCTTCTGTAAATGTCGTTGTCAGAACGTAACAACCAAAGTTCCCCAGTTGAAGTATAATTTTGCCTGGTTTTCAATTCTTTTTGAGTCGCCCAGAAGTTAAATCTTAACTTTTTATTGGAGGATTCAAATGTCACTCTTTACTTTCATAAGACGATTATTTTTATTACCATTTCAGTCATCAAATTTACTTGGTTTTATGGTAAAAAATGAAAGTCCTTAATGCTGTAATGCTATTCCAGTACGATATCAATTGCATATCAGATGTGTCGCCTGATGAATCGAACAATAGTTGGCCAACCTATTCGACTTGGAGTTCTGCTTCTGCAGACCTTTGAAGGAGTAACCAATACCCATTCCTAAATACTTATATCTTCCACAAAGACTACAGTACTGTTTTCAGTAACAGCAGACTAATGTAGAGCAATACAGTAGTTTCTGCCCCTTGATGGCAAGGTTATTGGAAATAAAATATCGGTATATATTTGAATAACTGCTGGTTTATACTAAATATTCTAGATACATATGAATTTGGATAAAATTTAATATCTTATTCCTCTTCCGTATATAAAAACTTTGGACAACATTTATCTGTGTATTCTCTAGCATCATTACATATCTCGTCATTGGACCAGGACGTTTCAGCACAGAACATAAATATTCTCAGATATAAACAATCCATTATTAAAGCATTTCCAACTGGACAATTATCACCAGGTGGAATAAATTTTCGTATGGAAGCGGTGGTATGAAAACATATCCTAAAGGATTCTTCAACAATTGGCATCATGTCGGGTGTATCAGCAAAGACATCATTTACATAGGTCAACATAGCCTCCTCATTGAGTTCACCATTAGCTTCCAAAATTTTAGTCTCATTTAAAACGCAATTAACAAAACACTACAAAATAATTACGAAAATCAAATTATTTAAAATATCAAAAATAATACTCTTAATTTACATTCTCAAAGACGGTGCTGCGAAAGTCAATGTTGGTATAGCTGCCTTCGATTAAATCTCCACATTTTTCTACTAATTCTTCCGTATAAATATTTGCAATCATACAGCAATCCTGCTCTTTAGGCTGAAGGATATTATGGTTACTTGGTGTTATTTAACAGGCCTACACTTACCGTATATGTTGTACGATTGCACTCAAGATTAGCAAGTGGACTGTACTGCAAAGTAGTCCCGGCAAGGCAGAATAAAGTGGTAAAAATAATTTTTAAATCGTAAAACATTTTGTATGCCGTATGCATTCTGTATAGCCATGATGTGTTTAAATAGTTTTTGTTTTATTTGTTTATTCAAGAGTTGCATGTGCGAGTATAATTGTGATGAATTCAAAAATACATAGGTGGGTGGCATAACAGATCTTTACAAAAGGCTTCAGATAGATGGGATTTTTTTTATGGTTTTTAATTTTGTTGTTAATTATTGTTATTAATATTGTTTGTTTAATAAAGGCTTTTCAGTATACCTTTCACGGTAAACTTTTCTCTTAATACCGGTATAGGGCTTGTGTTATTGCATCCGAAATTTTTATTTCACATGGAATATCCCCTTGTAATCGAAACACAATTCTTGTTCAACCTGCTGTGACATGTAGTATCTTCGTCCATTACATCATCAAAAGCACTCATACGGAAATCCTTCTTCTTTAATGCTCCAAACTGTTTTGCTTTTCTGGCAGCCTCTTTTACAACTTTGACAATTTTCTTCAATAGATGTTGGATTGTTTTCTTTGTTCTTGGCAAATACTTATTATTTTACTTGGTTTGCTATACTTTCTTTCTTCTATTGTCTCCCAAGAAGATGGAGAAACATTTAGACCGCCTATGGCCCATTCTTATATCACAATCTTTCAATTCCACAAACATTGAAACCATCCTTCTATTCTCATAAAACCATTTACGCTCCTTTGCTTGTCACTGAGGTTATCTACATAGTAGAAGATCTGGTGATTCCCGCGAACATAACACTGGTCATGTGCCTTAGAGGTGAAGAATATTTGTTTGCTTTGTCTCTGCAGCTCCTGCAGAAGATTTAGATCAAATGGATATCATCAATGCGTCTTGCATAGGTTCCCAATAACCAGTAATGACTATTCTTTGGAGTTTGAGCATACTTTCTGTGCGCCTTTCACCACGTATTCTAAGCCTCCCACTCAGCGTTCACAGAATTCATGACCGCATTATTAATACTAAGCTTGCAGGTTCTCAATGGATGGGTTTTAGGCCGTTTAGTTCCGTTTCTCCAGGTGGTATATCTATTGGAATACGACATTAGCGTCTTAACTTTAATAAGGACTTTGAAAAAATCTTAAATTTAAATTTTTTCATCGGTTAATAAGCAGTTTAAGATTCTTTTAAAAAAGGTAACGTGTAAGCGATAAAGTTCCGCATTTTGGCGTTGAAATTTAAACAATTTTTATCGATTAAATAAATTTTATTGCTTTAAGGAATTTACATGTTTAATGAGATTAAATTAATACGTTTAAGTTTTATTCGCTCCTTCTTTTTAAACTCGTTTAAATGTCTTCTTCAGCTTGATCCTCATCAATGTATTCTTCTTCTATGTCTGCGTCATCTTCATTTGGTCCATGATGATGATGATGTGGTGGCTTACATTGTCTGAAATGTTCACGTAATTCATTGCATTCATCTGTATTGGACCAAACGGAATCGGGACATTGCTTAAAAGCGTGAATAAAAGTACAGAACGCTAACATGCCCTCATTGTTATAAGGACACTGCAGAGGGCCATGTCTATTTATGGGTTTTTTCATTGGATGATTTTGACGTTTTTCATCGCATTTGTGGACTATTTCATCAATGAAATCAATCATTTCAGCATCATCATAAACTTCATTTAAATAATCATTCAGGTTGTCTTCGTGTAATTCGCCATCGACTAAAATGCCACTCTTATTAAGAAAACAAGACATAAAGCACTGGAATTAAGAGAGATAATGGAAGATAATATAATGTATTATAGAAAAATAAAAAACAAAACAATGCCTACGTGGTGACCTCCAGGTGGTCCTCGATGATGTCCTCCAGGTCCTTGGGACATTTTAGAAAACATTTCGTCCATTTCGTTCATGCATTCCGTTCTAATATCTTCTGTTATAAATTCCGGTACTTGGCAACAATTTTCACCATTCTAAAGAAATTTATTGTTTTAGTGTTATCCGGTCTATTGAAAGTTTTTAAATTTAACTTACGTAGCGTGGCGGAGGTTTACTACAATCCACGTCTCCTTTGGATAGGGTTAACTGCTCCAAAAATTAAAAGCTTATTTCATATTTTATTTCACATTTGAATATAATTAATACTTACCCCTGCCAATATTGTTAGAATACCCAAAAAATACATTCCGACGACTTTCAGTAGGAAGGTCAATAAGCGACTAGCAGTGATCAGTGAATATTTTCCTTTTATATTTCGATGAAAGCTCGACCAAAACTTTAATTCAAATGAGTTTTTTTTCTTTTGCACAATGAAATGCAATTAAATTGCATGTTTAATTATTATATTTTTCACTTTTATTATTTATTATTATCAAATTATTATCGAGTAGAGAAATGGGGGTTTATAATTATCTAAATCCATATATATGTATATATACCTATACGAGGGTGGTTATTTAGTTTAAGCATACACATATGTATATGAAGTCGCCGTAGTCTAGTAGGTATTGTGATGGCTTATTAGACGTAAAGCCGGGGTTCGAGCCCCAGGCCAGACATCAAAACAAAATACAAAAAGTATTTTCTTCGACGACTTCCTCTCAGCAGATTTCTGGCAAAAACTCTGAGATTAAATAAAATTGCCATGAAAAGTTTCTCAAAAATCTGTCGTTCGGAGTAGACTTTAAACTGTAGGTCCCATCACTCATGTATAAAATTAACACACACAACATAAGTGGTGTGAGAAACTAGGTTGTAATCCTGAATCCAGAATCATTTCACTTTAAATGAAAGCAAGCTATCAAAGTTCTGCAAATCGGAAATAGTTTCAGAATCCCTAACGAGGCTGTTACGACAAGTCTGCTTAAACTCCAAGGAAACACGTTCATTATAGTTGTCGGGGTTATTATGGGCCTGCGAACGTGGCGCATTTGTCGTGGACACATTGCTAATGATTTCCGCTGGAGATGCAGAGATGAGGGAGACTGTTCTTCACCTATGGCGAATAAGACACCTGGGTGCCTTCTATATAGATAATCTGGAGCAACTATGACGCTTTGAGAGTTTGAATTCTATGTCGAGAGCCGACATCAAGGCTCTCCATAGATTCATTATTGGCTTAGGCTGCTTGAGAGGCGCTAGGGCTTCATCAGTGTAGTCGCGCCCTCCCCTTTTTGTTGTGTCTTATCTGTGTAATTCCTCCACTTCCCATTCTCCCCTTTCCTACATCCTCTCCTTTTTATCCCTCCATTGACCAATGGGTCAATTCGACCCATTACAAGTACACATCCTCTAACCTAACCTAACCTATGGCGCATTGACATTGACAGTCGGAGTCAGTTCATCGCAAGTTCTAAGTGGTTCCGGGTTTGGGGGATAATGGCAAAATGGTGATATCACAAACTATCTCAACCTACCTAACAAGGCTGTCATATATATTTATTAATTTACATATAATTAACAGCTGCCTCAAACGTAACTCACTTGGATTCTATCAAAGATCTCATTGTAATACCATCATGGCTATTTTATCATATGTCTACAGTTCCTGATTCTTTAAAAATTTATTTTAAAGTTAAAATTGATGCCTGAATACCAACACAAGCATTCCAGGTTCGAATGCAGCAAAAGATAACAATAGATCCAGTTGGACATATCGTGCATTATTCAAATAAATGCCATGCGGGCTCATAATCGACCGAGTAAGTAACAATGAATTGATGATTTTGAGCAATATTTAAAGGGTTCTTCCACCAAACTCCAAATTTAGGTGTAAAATGTGGCAATTGAAGCCGCCGTACATAGTGCGTTGGCTTACTAGACGAGAACCCGTGGTTCAAACTCTAACTCAGATATCTCGAAGAAATCGAAATATGAAAAAATATTTCTTGCGGTTACTTCCTGCCAGTAGTCCTCTGGCAAAAACTGTGAGAGTTTCGCAAAAAAATCTGGCATTTGCAGTCAACTTTAGACTTAGAGGCTCATCACGCAGGGCAAAAATTTTAAAACGCACCAAATGGGTGCAAGAAACTAGATTGTAATCCTGACTTAAGGGTTGTAATGACCCTTATGTCATTGTAATGACAATTAATGAAACAAGACTCCATCATTTCACATCAGAATGAAAACCATCGTCATTCGAGAGGAGCAAGCAAAGACGTAACAGTCGAACTGGCAAGATTATGGTATTCGTATTTAGGGATGCGTATATTAATCGACTATCTTGAAAAAGGAGTTTTTGAGGACTTTTGGACTAGACCGTATCCGTCTGTGCTGGGTTCCGGGTCATAGCGGAATACTGGGCAATGAGACGGCGGATGCCCTCGCTAGGTTAGGTTCGCTTTCTGGGGGCGATTTGATAGTTGGTCCTGACCCCCCGGTCTGTCACTTCTACGGCCTCATCAATGGATGGGTCAGGGAGGAAGAGCAGAGGCGTTGTTATGCCTCTAGATGTCTATGGCCTGCTGTGGACAGTAGGAGAACAGGTTGGCTGCTGGGCTTGGATAAGGCCAGCTTAAGGTTGTCGGTTTTATCACGGGGCATTGCGAGATTAGGTCGCTGACGGGGATCTGGAACAGATCCCAGCCGGACTATTGCAGGGCATGTTGCGATGAGGAGTAGTTGGAGACTATCGAACATCTCCTCTGTAACTGCCCAGCCCATGGTAGATTGAGGTTGAGGACCCTTGGCGGGGCCTTCTTTGAGAGTTTGAATTCTGTGTCGAGAGCCGACATCAAGGCTCTCCATAGATTCATTAGTGGCTTAGGCTGGTTGAGAGGCGCTAGGGCTTCATCAGTGTAGTCGCGCCCTCCCCTTTTTGTTGTGTCTTATCTGTGTAATTCCTCCACTTCCCATTCTCCCCTTTCCTACATCCTCTCCTTTTTATCCCTCTATTATCCTTCCCTCTGTAAGGACGTTGTACAATGGGTCAATTCGACCTCCGGGTACTTTACTTGTCTTTATTGACAAGTACACGTCCTCTAACCTAATCTAACCTAACCTAACCATCTTGAAAAAGGATGTTAAGCTACGAAATTAGCAGCCAAATAGTTATTAATGAGAGATCTATTAGCAATTATGATCTAAAAATCCATGGTAATAATAACATGTTTTGTTAATTTTTTTCAACTTCATGGTTTCAGTTTCATTTCGAAACTATGATGGTGGTTCCATAAACTAGTATTACGTTTGGCAATTATCATCAGTACATAGCTTTAATTAATGAGGGGTAATGAAACCCATTATTTTATGCTGTATTCGTGAATGAATTGAGAAATGAATCATAATGTTATTCCCCTTTAAACCCAATAATATATCCGTAACAACAATTTTTTAAAATTTTGTTACTTTTTTGTTTTGTTTAGTCTGTTGCTCTATTTATGCAAATTATCTGATTAAATTGATTGCTCGTATAAACAAATTCAGTATTAAATTAAATTAAATCTCTAATAACAAAAGAAAAAAAAAGAAATGTAAGTAATTTATTATATAATTACGCCATTATAATGTCAGAGCTATTGCGAGCCAAATAAATTACTGGTGCGTAGAGTTAATTTTTAATATTTTTGTTTAACCAAAAACGTTGCAAAAATGATTATAAATTAAACAAGTTTAACGCAAAATTTTGGTAGTATCTGCTGGCAACAGTATAGATTTGGTTTAAACAGTATCATCACAATGGCCAATGGATTCTTAATATTTGGCATCTTAGCCGCTATAACGGTACTAGCATTGTAATCTATTTTGCCTCTTGAATATTTAAATTGTAACAAATTTCGTTTTCTACATTTTAGCAACACAGTTTAGCAGCCGATTGTCACAAAGTGCCACCCAGAATTGTAGTTAGAAATCCTTATTTTCCATTCCATTCAATTTTTTTAATAATTTTTTCTTCTCCAGAATCCCACTACTTGTTGTCCCGTACCGGAATTGATTACCGATGAAAATACGGACAAATGTAAAGAGTTTTTAATGCAGAGTCCTCCTACACCCACCTTTGTGCCCATGAGCAATGAAAATCCTCCCACAGCAAAGGGCGTTAAACCTTCGCCCACAGCAGCCGCTGTACCAAGGCCTGGGCCACATATGCATTGGGTAAGTAAGTAAAGTTTTTAAATAGGATAGGAAGACGTGGCACTAGAGTTCCTTGAATCCGTTTTCCTCGTACTTTGGTCGTTTCATACCTTTAAACCTTTCACGGTGTGTGCTCCATATCAGCATCCGTTTCGCTTTCATATAAATTTCAAGATTATTGACAGCCTGATTAAACTTAGACAACGGATTTGCAGCGCAAAGCATTTCAGAAGGGTTTGAAACAACAATGTGCAAATTATAATAGAGGGACAGCACCTAAACCGAAGGACCATAATGAAAAATATTGAATCTTATCTTTCCTTAATGATGATATTTTGTGTGGCAGCTTTATGTGCCTTAGGTTAGGTTAGGTTAGAGCACGTGTACTTGTCAATTAAGATAAGTACCGTACCCGGAGGTCGAATAGACCCATTGTACAACGTCCTAGTGTCTCACACCACTTATGTTGTGTGTGTTAATTTTATACATGGGTGGTGGGACCTGCAGTTTAAAGTCGGCTCCGAACAACAGATTTTTTTTTTTGTTGAGAAACTTGTTCATGGCAATTTTATTTACTCTCAAAGAGTTTTTGCCAGAAATCTGCTTAGAGGAAGTCGCCGAAAAATACTTTTTGTATTTTGTCTTTGACGCCTGGCCTGGGGCTCGAACTCTAGCTTTGCGTCTAGTAAGCCAACACACTACCTACTAGACAACGGCGACTTCATGTGCCTTAAAGAAATGAAAAAGGAATACAAAACAAAATATTTTTATTATCTCTTTCCAGTGTTTCTTGGAATGTGCCCTTAATGATACGGGTATAATGGAAAATGGCAAACTGCTCGAAGCCAATCTAACCGCTCTCTTGAAGAAAGTCCTAAAAGATACGCCCGATTTCATACCAGAATTGGAAAAATCTTTCAAAACTTGCTCAGCAAAGGTTGAAAAGCATAACTTGAAAATGCAAGAAAAAATGAAAAATAGAAACACTAAAACCTTAACGCCGGGATCGAATAATCGTATGTACCAGCCGCCGCCTTGCCCACCGAAAACCAGCCATTTAATGGCTTGCGTTTTCGCGGAAACGTTTGTAAATTGTCCAGCCACGTATTGGAACAAATCGAAAGTTTGCAGCGAGTTACTTGATCACATGAAGGACTGTGGCCCAAGGTCGGACAACAGTATGGAGGATTCTTCGTCCCAAGAGGGAATATAAAATGTTTACAAAACATTTTACAAAAAATAGTGAAATCTTTCTTAACGGCGGATATATAAGGAAATAAAATACACCCACTTAATTTTTATTGGCATTTAAGTATTGAAGCTTTTTTTCTTTTCTTTACAACAACAAAAACAAACAAAAGTTAGTGGCTCAAGTGTTTGAAAAGGGAAAATAGATTGAATTTATTTCCCATTTTTTTTCATTTGCATTGAAATTATAAACAATTGAAGTGTAAAATTTGATTATATAGGAAACACAGAAATTATTATCTTTTGCCAGCCACACTCTTATTGAAGGCGCATGTCCTTTCTAAAGCCACTCACAAACACAATTTCCTTGAGAACACTTTCTAATCATTCAAAACTTAATCGCATAGCTGTTAAGTTCATTTATCCGGCAACATGTCATCTGCGCCTATAGAGCAAGATTTCGAAAATTTCTTTGCTTCGTTGAAAAAACAACAATTTTCAAATTCACAAATGCTGGAGATTTGTAAACCCTTACGGAATTACTATCGTTTACAAAAATTGAAATTGTTATCGTTAATCGGTTTAACCATAGCTATTCTATGGGCTCTGGTAATATGGTGTGACACGGTGAATTGGTTTTTAAGTGCTTTGGGTCGTTTGTTTCTGATACAATTGCTGCCCTACTGGAATTGGTCTGATTTGTATAATGCCAAGTGTTTGATTGAAAAGCCTTTAAAGGAGGACAACAATCGGATTTCGACTACAAAATTGGGCCGCTATGAAACAGAAAAAGAAAATTGTTTATTGTGCGATACAATTGGTGGGTATTAAAGATTTCTTATTAGACTTTTTTAAGTTAAAATTAGCGTTTGGCATCCCAGGTTCAAATGCTGCAGCAGACAAAAATTTTTTTGTTGTAATGATTTTGAAATTTAAAAATTAATAGGCTTCAATCGCCATATTAATAATCCATTGAGGATGCTATGACCTCTGACCCTCTAGACTGGATAATATCAAGTGTTAATATCACGGGAAAGCCACGCAAAGCCACATCTCACGAAAGAGTGGCACATACCCAAGACATTAACCTAATATTGTGATAATAAAGCCAATGAAAGTTGGCAGCTTTATTGTTCTAGCACCGAGGAAGCCAAAGAAGAGGAGGAAAATACTTTGTGGCAGCGCTATTTTTATTTAAGGAATGAAAAGTATGTAAATAAATTGATCGAAGTTCCAGTGGATTGTGGATTGTGGGTACAACCTCTATCGGGGGAAGGATCCTCTTCTCTTTCTTCTATAATCAGACTCTCCTGAGACTTATTATAGGGTGACATAAAATGTACAACCGCCATCGGGGGATTGATGCCCTTCTCTATGGGTCCCATGACTTTACCAACTATAGTCCAACATGTCATCCTGCCTGTTATTATTCCTTTTATTATTTATTTAGTTCTCCTCAACATTGTAAATCAGCTTTTCCACCTACGCAGTTGATTGTTTGTCTATTGTAGCAGATTCTATGATGACAGAGTTGCCAACTTTCATTACCTCAAAATAAAGTTCTATTCGTACATGTAATGGAATACAGCGTTGCCTCATCTTTCCATGGTGTTTTATTGTTGATGCTCTCTTCTGGAAGGGAATTGATCCCGAATAGGCTCCCATGTGTACTTTTAGAATAACTTTCTTCTTATTTTCTTTATAATTTCAGATTACATACCATCTCTAACAAATACAACTTTTACATTTGTGGAATCCAACTATTTGGAAAGATCATATCCGGTCATTATAACAGATTCCCATGAACCCATGTCCACCACTGATCTCTATGAATTGATTTTTAATAAATCTTTGGATTTTCTGAAAAGCAACCCCTGTGATGTATCCACCAATCTAATGTTGAATAAATTTTTCGATGTCGAACTGGCGTTGCGTAAGGCATGGAATTTATATAATCCAGCGGACAAATGGTTTCTACAAATACGAAACTGTCAATTTAAGGCAGTAAAATCATCGAGAAATTTTATTAAACGGCCCTACTATTATCCGGTACATTTGGAACCATTCTACTCCAGTTGGCTGCTAATGGCTCATAACTATGAGCAGAAGTTTAAGCAGGAAATATATTTACAGGGTCTTGTAATTGTACAACAGTTGTGGGGTACCATGGAACTGAGTTTAAATGCTAAAGAACCTTGCGCAAACTGTCCCCGCATTAATGTTGTGCTAAAGGAGGGAGAAGGTTTAATATTTTCAACAGACTTGTGGCGTCTTGGTTATAAGTTTGTAAGCGGTGAAGGTGAAAATATTGCCACCATAATGGAAATTGATTGGAATATTTAAAATTGTATGGGAAAATAAAAAGAGATTTATTCAATATCGTATGTTGTTAAGGTATTTATTTTCTTAATTTCTTTTATATTTAACTTCTACTAATTTTTGTAAAGTACTGGTTAAGCTATTTATGGCTTCGATTTTAATGCGTTCGATTTTCTCCTGCTGCAGCAAGGACATCTTATTGAATTGCATTAATTCGCGATGCATTTCTTTTTGCAATTCAATTTTATCACGTTCCACTTGCAGTTTACGCTCAAAATAATCTTGCCACCAAACATCATTATTGTTGCGACAGACGCCATGATGAGCTATATTTGCACCACCCGCCGCATACATGACTGATTGGTTGTCTTTGCCAAACGTTTTGGGAAAATCATTTGTTACATCCTCCACCACTTTGGCATTGGATTGAGTATAATTGTTAGAGTCCACAATTTCCAAAGGATATTCATAATTATGCCGGTGATCATCATTTAATTCCAATTTTGGTTTCTTTAAATCCGTTAAACTCGTACTATCCTCCTCATCATAATCATCGTTGGATTTTGAATCCAATTCAATTTGAGGTGTTTCCTTTTCCTCTTGCTTGGTATTTACAAACTGTACATTGAAATTATCTGTTGCGGTTTTCACTTGTATGCCACCTGATGGTGTTTTCGATTTAATTTTAGAGACCTCGAAATTGGCCCGCTTTCCTTGCAGATATTTAAACATTTCCTCAAAGAATTCCCAGTGCACATAACCTGAAGTGTATTTCTTACACAGATTCTTATTGTAGGTAATCAAAATATTGTGCCATTTCTTTTGTACTTTGGCAGCGCTATAACGAAAACCCATTTTTTGTAATTGACGCGTACAATGTAACCAGAGAGCGGTGCGTTTCTGTCTGCCCTCAGTGAAACGATGTTCCATGGGTCCGCGTATATGTATAAGAGCTCTGGTGGCTTCAGTTGTCCAAGCCCGTTCATAGGGACCACGATGACCATTGAGATTCGACAAACTGGAGGACGATGCTCCATTCGCACCATCTGCAGCATCGATTAAGCAATCATCTGGCAGATCTTCACAATCGTCTAAGTCGTCATCGCTAATTTGATAGAAATCTGTAAAGAAAGAAAATTCCGATTCAAAATTCTGAATCTGGAAAATTAAAAAAGTAATAAAAAAACCTCTTTCCCTAAATCGCATGGTCTATCTATCGTACTATGGGTATATTTGAGGGGCGTGCCCTTTTAGCATACTCTCGAATAAGTTCTGCAGAAGCTAGGAAAGCGGAACAGACTATTTTTCACCGGCTCTTGCTACGGAGAGACGGAAGGGTTTAACTAGCCTAAGTGGAATCTTACTCTTCAAGAAAGATCCGCCGCCTAAACTAACCTAAATTTAATGAATCTTTTTAAATAAATTGCAGACACGAAAAAGCTCTAAATCGTATAAATATTATAAAAACCAAAACTCTAGAAAACTCTATAAATAAGAAACAGCAAGAATAATAAGTATGTACATATATTGTTACGCAGACTAAAATAAACTAAACGAAAATGAGAAAACAAGGCAACAACAAAATACAAACATCGTACGGTAAATATAAATTACACAACAAATACATAGGAATTTACAAGAAGAAAATAAAACAAAGATTACAAATCCAACAATAATGATCGTGTTATCTGTTGAAGTGTGTTGCTATTTAAAAAATAAAGGATTTATTTAAAAAATACAGGAATAAAAAACAAAGGATTTATTTAAATAAAGGAGTAAACAAGGATCAAAATTAAAGAATTTTTTTACTTTACTTGCAATCATCGAATCCATGATAAATAAATGCTATACAAAATTTATAAACCTAACAGTATATAGTGAACTCGTAATAAAGACCAATAGAAGAAACAGGCTTAGAGTATCGTATAGAAGTTCAACAGCTTTAGAACAAACTTATTCACGGTTTTTTTAAGATGGACTACGTTTCAAATTCCAAAATTCCATGTCTCTTCAGCCTGCATAACACAAGATTCCCGTTTCAAAATGCAAGATATACTGGACATTTTTAATTTGGCAAATTAGTTTAGTTAATATTTCGTATTCAATCTTTAATAATCCGTTTTTAAAAATATTAAAGAATTCTGTGAATAATTTTAGTTTTAAATTCAAAATTAAATAACCGTTTTCTTTATATCCTTATTGTGTACTCTCCACCACATTTGTTTGTTTACATTTGCACATATTCAACACAGATCAAATTTCACCATTTTGGATAGTAAAAACAACGGTTAGTTGTTTGTAAAGTACACACGTTTTAGCAATTTCGACGTCACAAAAAGAGAAAAGCAAAAACTAAAATTTTGCAAGCACTGCTTTCAGGCGAAACATCATGTGCATGTGTGAGTATGGATGGGTAAGTGTGTGGCAAACAGGCACTAACTAAATATAAAAACATCATCTACTTACTATACAGCTTAAGCATCCATTATAAGATGTAACCCCCTACTAAATTTCTAAGGGAATTACGATTATGCACATACATACTAATGTTTTATACTTGTATTAAAATACATATTAAATAAACGTAAGCATTTACTTTTACTCACACACACTTTTACTCTCTTTGTGACTATTATAATCAATTAAATAACTGTATTATTAAAATCAAGGTATACATATAACAAGCAAAATGCACACACACTTACACTTACGCACGTATACAAGCTCTTTTATAAAATAGGTAAGAAAAAAATGTTTTATTTATTGTTAAATGAACACACTTACTATCACATTCCAAATTTGCTGTTGTATTATTATTTTCTGTCATAATTTTATTCTATTTGTTTGTATTATATTTGTTGTAGACACTGTATAAACACAATTATTATTTTATTTGTGTGTGTGTGTGAATTAAAAAAGAAAACAAACAAACAAAAAGAAAATTCAGATCTTTGTTGTAGCAATAGTTTTTTCTTACTAATCACTCAAGTTTTGTAAACAGCATCTATAACCTGTTTATTTGTTTGCCAGTTTCCTTTTAACTGCTGCTTCCAGTATTTAGCAAGAGAGTCTCGATAATAGAAAGAAATCCTTTATTTTGTGTACTCTTTTAGATCTAACAAGTATAGTGTACGGTACGTACATATAACACATACAAAGTATGAGAGAGCCTGCATAAGAGGGCTGTCAATTGGGTGACCATATACATGTGCATACATACGTACGTATACATTAGTAATGAGTGGCAGAAAAAAAGGTAAGCGTATGTGTATGTGTTGGTGTTGTGCTAAATTCTAGTTAGTTAAAGTGTGTCTGCGCGTTAGCAGCATCACTCACTAGACAACAAAACCGAAGCACGAACAGCGTCGCCAGCATCGTCAGCATCTTTTTAAGCAGCATCATTGAAACTTAAAAGGAAGGCTAAACGAATGAGCGAGAGAAAGAGCGAGTAAATTTAAAATAGGACAAAATAAGAAGAATTAAAAACAAAACAAGAAAACCACCCCATGGTTAAATATTCTATTAAATACATTTGTGTGTGTGTGTGCTGCAGCACGTGTCTAAAGGTGAGTTTCTTGCTTAAACATAATATTTTTGTATGAAAAATGGCGGAAACAAAAGAATTTTAAATTTCTGAGTGGTGAAATAATTATTTCAAGGATTATTATTCTCAAACAGCTAAAGTTAAAATGAATTAAAATTATTTTGTTTTAATAATAAAATAAATGTTTTAATTAAATTAACGAACATTACTCTTCTGGAAATTAGTTAAGTTCTAAAACTGTTTGCAATAAAAAAATATTTAAAGTTTAAAACCATTTAAATAATGCAATGCAAAAGAATAAAATTTTCAGAATTTTATATAGTTCATATGTTAAGGAAAAAGGAGTCGTTAAGAAAATAGCAACAATAGTCCTGCCCCAACTTTAACTATATATTCTGCAATACTAGGAACTTTAAGTCTATCGATCCGAAGGACCCCATTATTTTTCAAAATAATGACCCGGTTAGCCCATGCGTATGTATGTTCGTCTTTAGAATACGAAAAGCAATAAATAAGTTGCCGTTACGTTCCGTCGACTTTTACGTTGAGAATTTAGTTTTTCTATTTCATTAGTATTATTAAGTAAAAACATTTTTATAAAAGTACCATTTGATACATACACTTTCGATTATAGTTCAATACTATTTCAAAACTTCATTTTGCAACACTGGGTGTCAATACAAATTTCACCCTCAAAATAATTTCCATATTCCGGACTCTAAACCAACTAATTTTCCACCATTGGCAATGTCGTGCATAAATCGTAATAAGGAAAGGGCGGTAACGCCATGTATTTTTTTCAAATAACAGTAATTCTGGTGAAGTTCAAATTTATTCACCATATGAAATTCACCACACTGCAAATTCAAAAAAATTACGGAATAGAAAACGGGTGGATGTCGTAGCTATCATATGAACGAATAAAAATAAAACAGAGATGTTATACCACCATATCCAACAGCTGAGCACTTTGACAATTAAAACTATACGAAATGTCAAAAAGACAAAATAGTGTGGAAATCAAAACAAGCTAAAAATTAAATAAAACAGGCGGGCTGGTGATTTTATATAAAAAATTTAATAATTTTCAATTAAAAAGCTTAAAAATTAAGAACGAGGATGGCCAGCTCGGGAAATAATGTCATGTAAGTTTTTTTTATTGCTTAAAGAAGTGAACACTTTACGAATCTAATTGGCTTTAGAACGGATTGGAAGCGTTTGTGGCAGCTGGTATCGGGCATACACTATGAGACACCCGAATCTACGGTAAAGGAAGAGCTTTTAAAAGTTTCCAAAGAGTTACAAGATGGTTTGTTGCAATTTAAACCGGCAAATGCCACAAAAAACAATTTGGAAAAGTTATTGAAAGAGAAAAAGCAAGAAAAATTGTTGGCGTTTACTTTAAGACTGCAGGAGTTGTTGGTAAGGGCTTGTGAAAACAAAAATATTAAATTGTTGATTAATTGGCTTCTATTTAAGGATTTGGAAACCTTGCAATGCTGGGAGATACTATGCTATTATTTAACCAATGAGTATCGTGGTTCCGCCAGCTCTTTAACCACTTTTATATCCACGGAAAACAATATGACCCAACTGTTGGATGACATATGGGGCTATTATACTTTGGAGCGCATGATTGTTTTGAAAATTGTCAAGAATCTATTAATCTTCTACAAAGTGCCGCATCATCCATATTACAAGGAATACAAAGAAATTGTGGACAAAATTGGTTTAGACAAACTCAGGGAATCTTATCTCAAGCAACTGGAGCATTTGATTAATGAACAGCCTCCGCATAAACTAACTGCACGTGAGTTTTTCAACTATCAAGCCAAATTGGTGAATTGGTCCGAGAGAAATGCACGGGAAATCATAGAAGTTACACAAATCCTATTGATTTTGTGTGATCACAAGCATCTAAATGTTGAGGAAATAAAACGAATATTCCAGTGTTTTAGACAGCATTCTTTTGGCAGGCAACAGGCCTATTTCAGTTCCACAAATCCTTTACATGCGGAATTATCTTTGCGTTTGGCTTATGCTGAGGTCGCAATTTTCCTAAAATGTTTAGATTTTTCCGGCGGAGAGGCAGATTCTAAAACCTGCATGGAGTTATGCAAATGCTTGGATCGTGATGTGGCACGCATGTGGCATCATCCAGAAAATGGTCCAGTCCTTTTGGCCTGGATGATTATGCAAATACGTTGCTGTAATGCAGCAGAGAATGATCAACAGCTTTTACGCTGCCGCCAAATGGGCAAAAGGGCAGTGGATTTAAATTGTTTTAAATATATGCACGATTTAGTATCAAGTCCCTTGTTTCTGGTGGGTTTTGTTTTTTAATAATTTGTTTTATATTCTCTTTAATGATTGTTGTCTTAAACAGGATGATTCTTTAGTGTCTCGTATTGTACGTAAAAGCGTATATGATTTGTTGTCTTATTTATGTGACTACTTTGATGGTGATGGCTCATGTGCCAGACATCCGTTTATCTATGAACTGTTGTGTGCATTAATAAGTTGGCCAAGTTTGGCTAAAGAATTTTGTAGCAATGAAGGTAAATGATATAATTTGTTAACTTATTTTTAATTGTTACTGAAATAAATTGAATTTATTTTACAGATATTGGTGCTCGTTCTCTATATAATACGCTTTTGGAAATATTTCCCATAGATTTTCAGCATTTATCAATGCTGGCTAATGCTTTAACTAAGGCTGGCATGGGCAATTATGTAAGCATTCAGTGTGGATAGTTCTCCTAAGTTATTAAATTATAAAACAAATATTTCTTCTCAATTACAGATACGTTCCCAATTAGAATCATTGCCCATATTGTCCGATTATTATGATGAGAGTAAATACTTTCTCAAATCGGTGGGAGAAGATGAATATATCTTAACGCAGGCAGTTAAACCATTTGCTGGCATTGATTTCATTATACCCGAGGGAACCTCAGCTGCTGTTATGGCCAGACCAGAGGGTTACTGTGTACATTTTCGCTGTAGTGTAAACTATTTTAATGTTTTGCATTATGAAATCAATTGTTTGCTGACTGAAACCCAGCAATATTATGGCGAATATGAAAATATCGAACGAGTGCAACGAGTAAATGAGGGCCTGAAATATTTAAATGAGGCTTTAAAGAAAACCAAGTCTTTGGTTAATATCAGCACTGAAATGGTTCATCCCACAGAAATGTGTATTGATTTGCTAAATAAATTTAAAGCCGTACAACTGCCTCCCATTGAACTAATGGCCAGTTGTTTAAATGTCTGTACGGCCTTGTTGCCTTTGGCTGATGCTGAAATCTTTATACGTGTCATCAACTTAACCATTTTGCCGATCATAACCAATGACTCATTGAATGATTATAAGAAATATGCAAGTGGCCTGTGCTTTGATTCCAGCCTAGTGGGCTCGTATTTGGTGAATGTGGAAAAAACTAAAGAAAAATTTGATTTTCTTCAGGCCTACATAGCATTTCTGCGTTGTTATACCAAATTGCAAAGAAGAAAATATTTTCAAGTGGAAATACCTGGCCTGATATTTCTACTGAGAGATGTATTTCCCCATCTGCAGGTTTGGCGTTTTCAAACCCAAACGGTTAAGCATAAAATTTATGCCGAAATTATGGGCTTTATATGCGATATACTGGATGAGTTTACATCGCTGGAGAAGGATGTTGAAATGCCCAAAAATCATTTACTTTTACGGGATATTTGTGTTTACTCTTTGCTATCCATGGAAAATGGTCAGATACTATTAAGATTTGTGGCTTTGGGTAATGCCTATTTGCAGCATTGCATGGAAATGGAATCGAATTGGCTAACACAACACACCCATGGTTTGGGATTTCTGGTACGCTTAGCCATGCGCATATTAATGCAGGTTCTGAAGCTTAAAAGTAATATCTTTAAGATCTCTGAGCTATCGCCTCTGGAAGCCATGATTTATACTCAACCCAAGCAAAGAGATACTTTAAGAATAATACCCGTGGTAACTAGCTACATGAGCAATATATTCGATCGCTGGCTGCCTATATTGTCGTGTCGTTTGTTGAAAAGAATTGCTTTGGAATTTAATATGTCTTTGCTGGCCTGTTTGGATATGGAACCGGATCAAATTCGTTTGATGTTTCTGCAAAAATTACCCGATGAGCTGGAAAGTGATTCCATAAAAATTGCTATTTTAGAATTGATAGAAGCGTGTATTGAGAAACAGCCGGGTGTTACAGAAGCCTTTTTCAAAGTCAATTACAGCCATGAAAAGCGTATATTTGGCAAAGAACAAGATGCCCAAATTTCCGATAGCATTGTCACGTATATGGAAGATTATTTGGAAGCTTTGGCCAAAGACCCTCAAATAGTTGAGCAGATTTTACCCAGTAAAATAATGAATCTGTTTCATATGCTGTGGAAACAAAACATGCAATTATTGGTGGATTCTTTGCAGGAGAAACCCAATTTTTGGGACAATTTTTGCCAGCCTTTATTTGGCAACTTTAAAATCAACATCAAAGCTTATACACAACTTTTGAATATTCTGGCCATAGAAGTGTTTTGTACCAATTCCATAACCAATAATGGTTTGAAAAAAGTTTTAGTGAAATTCTTTGAACCGGCACATTTCGAAAAATGGCTACAATTTGTTTTCGATTTGCCCAAAACATCGGTACACAAAATGCCCGAATTCAATCCAGAAGAAATGCCTGAATGGTTGTGTCGTCTGCAGGCATTTAAAAGTTTTCTTTTAATTTTACTAAAAAAGCAGCCTGCATTTATGGATATACCACGCAAGCAATTTAAAACGTTGGCTGAGAAATGTTTAAGCATTTTAGTAGAGCGTGCTGAATACGTAGAGGACTTGAGACCTTTAATAATACTTTCGGAATTGTATCTTGTTATCATTTCAAGTTTTAAACATGTCTACACAGAATCCTCCAGTGAACATAAAGACTTGCTTAAACAATTAAATCAATTGCTTAGCCGTGTGGCTTCTTGTTATTCTGACTTACATGTAAGAGCCAAGGAGGCATGCCTTTCCATAACTATAAAACTGGCTGACTTACTAGCCGAAGAACTGTTAGATGATTCTTCTCTCTCCCTAGCATTTCTAAATTCAGTCGTTTATATTATTTGTTCTGAATTGCAAAACTTGGAAAATTGCATTAAAGTTGAAATACAAACAAAGAAATCCTCTGGGGAGGAGGAAGTTAAAAAGCAGTCCTCGACTTCCTTGGTATTGTGTTTAAATCTTTTAAAAACCGTGGCCTCTATATTCCACACAGAAGGCTTTGGTAATTGGGATTTGCCGTTTATAAGCAATAAAGTCTTTCAGCGTTTATTAAGCTGTACAGGCGCCATTTTGCAATTGAATAGCAAGCAACAGTTATCCGTGGAATTGTTAGATGTGCTTATTGTCTTTGCCAAAGGCAATTGCTCTGCTGAGTTCTTGCACTGTGATGTGGGAGATTATTTGTGGTTGAAACTATTGCCTCCAAAGGAACTCTTAGAGGCCAACTACGTTTTGCAGCAACCTACAAACGTTGAGTGGACTGTACAAAAATGGTGGCCTATTTATCATCGTGGCATAGATCTGGTATGCATACTGCTTAAAAAGCATATGCATCACTTCCTTAAAGATGCTCTGCAGTTTGTAGGCATACATGAGGAATATTTGGTAGACTCTTTGCTCTTAAGCAAACAATCTTTAGAACCTTCAGCTATGCTCTTAATCAAAAGCACTGTTTCATTACTGGCATCTCTGGTGCAATTCGATAAGCAGTGGCGTCTGGAGCATTCACAATCTTTATTTAATTTGATGGTGAGTAGCTGTAAGCAATTTAAATGTTGCAATTAAATGTCTGTGTTGCTCTTCATTTTAGCGTTCTGTACAAGTACTTTTGGGCCATTCCATTTCAATGTTCCATCAGCCGAAATGCTTAAAGCTTTTATTAGCCGGTCGTCGTTCCCAGTTGGATATTTTAAGAGACACCGATAATGTTGACATGGTGGATGAAGTGATCACAACATTTAATGAGTAAGTAAATGAATTTTGAATTGATTTTCTATTCAATAGCAATTCATTTCTTTCGTTTCAGTTTAACTGAAGTGATTATCTTGTGTGTGAAATGCCTGCAAGCCTTTTCACCCAATCTAATCGATTTAATATGTGCACCAGAATTTCTAACCAGCGAATGGGAACCCATTTTTGAAATATGTTTCGGAGCACCTAAACTAATTGAAAGTGAATTGCATTTGACATTTGGCACGGTTCTCAGCATAGTATCTGTCTATACGAAAGTCTTAAGTTTTGTAAGTATTGAAAATATTCTCTTTAAACTTAGAAAACAACTCTCCATTTTTCATGCAGCAAAATTATGGTTTCCATGAGGTGCCTTTGAATGTATTACCCGACATTGGCGGTAGCGAGGGTACTAAAGATGCTTCCATTAATACGACCAAGTCGCCCCAGGCTGGTAATACCACATTGCAGAGACCGTTTTCCAAGTCGTTATCAGTGGCTTCAGTATCCTCAGTTAATTGTCCACCCAACGAACTTTTGGCAAATCTAGATGGCGAACTGTGTCTAATGGCTTTGGAGCATATACTGACCTTGGCCGCCTCGCAATGTATGTTGGCTTTGAAAAATCCCAATCTGCCGGGCCGGGAAAAAAATTTAATTCGTAGAGAAATTTCAAGTGAATTACTATCCTACCAGGAGTTTGTACGCCGCAAAGTTCTAGTGGACTACAGAGAACACAATAAAATCTGGCACAGACGTAAACATGGTCAGGTATTAATGCAACAAATAGAGGAAAAGGAAACACCCTCTACTTCTGCTGGCACGACTGCACAACGTTCAGCCTTAGAGCTCAATAGAAAACCTTCCTCAGACTTGAGGGTCAATGTGGTAAGACGCTTGCATTTGCAACAACAGCAGCAGCAGCAAACAACCTCAGGTACAGCGGGTAATTTTGAAATGTCACGCGTTATATCTCCCATCGCGTCAAAGACACAACAACAGCAACAAGAGTCACAATCGCAACAAAGTCAACAGCCAACTGCTTCCACACCGGCATTGGCTCGGCCGGCTTTACGGCGTCCCCTTGAAACCACAAATACTGACACCACAAAACGTGTCCACATCTCCGACAATGTAACTGAAATAGAGAACGAACCTCTGGAAGAAGAATCAGAAGAAATAGTTTATTTTGCTCCCGAAGAGCCCAAGTATAGTCCTTTATCTTATATACAGTTTGTCGAGGAGGATTATCTACATTTCATGTCAAATCTTTTCTTTATTATTTGCCAACATGATTAATTTCATTTCTTTCTTTCGTTTCTTTTTATATTGCCCCCCTCATAAAAGTGAATAAAATCTCTAAAGATTAAGAAAATTTCCACGAAACAGTAGTAATTCGTTGAAATTGTTTCTTTTTTTTATAAAAATTTAAATTTAATATCTTTTGACTTTATTATTATATAGTTTGGACAACTAAAGAACTCTCTGAATGACGTCATTTACTGGCTAAGCCTTCTTTACGCACAGTCTATCGCCGAATTGCGTCTATTACGCGTTTTAATTCAATTTAATTGAAACGATTTGGCGTTTTTCGAAAGCAAGAATGATGGAGTTGAAGATTAAATTTTCTTTTCATCTTTAAGAAATGATATGAGCCTCTTTCTTAAGGTGTTTAAGGCACTGGCTGCCTTTACAATAAAGCCAGGAGGTGCAAAAGGTCGTTGGATTTGGGCTCAGATTTTTACTAATTTAATCGTAAACTTGAGGTAAGTCATTTAGAAATCGATCTTTATGTTTAAAAAGTAGTATGTGGATATCAAAATCACTTTGATTTGACCGCCGTTGTGAGCTTTAAGGAAAGGAGAGCGTTACCGGTGGTATACCATTGGAATATTTGAGATATTTGGGGTCTATATACAGACGAATGGCTGAGTATATGAGATTACTTAACTGAGGATTCCATAGCAGACGAATGTAGCTATGCGGATCCAGTGTTAGAATATACCGAGTGGAGAAATCAGCATACTAGTGACAGTAAATTAAATTACATCGCTAGAAAATGTGTACTAAACATCAAAGATTGTCTAGGCACGCTGGGTGTGTCTGGAGAAGAAATCGAGATGTTCGACAGTTATCCTCATATGGATTCCGGAACACGGGGACATTCAGGGAACATTCCTTGTATGGATGCTAAATAAATCTGACCCATTATATATCTTATGAGCCTCATAGCATGACACTGTCCTCTGGGTACACTTGCCCGGAGGCTGGGTATACCTCACAAAGATTTCCAGTTGAGAGGTAGAAGAGCAAACCCGGTACTTTGGAACAAACGCAAAGAGTACTTATACTAGATTTAATACCAGAAGGCAAAGTGATTTGTATGGAATCCCGATTTTCCTAAAACTATTAAAAAACTTGAGAAATTCCATCCAGGAGTCATTGTTGAATAGATACTATAGCCTTTGAGGTGACTACCAATTTAACCTAAATTAGGCTAACTTTGTGTTCTGATCGATTCTATAAAAAACCTCTGCGACTGGCTTTACATATCTAAATTCAATTGACAATTATTAGGAATATACATTGAAACATTTATTTTTTAATTCTTTTTATTTAAACGATTTAATTTTATATCATTGGCAGCACTGTGTATATTGTTCCATTCAAGTAGCAAAACATTGATAAAAATCTCTACCATTGAAATCTCATAACATGTGCCATTTGTTGTTGTTAAATGTTTGCTAATATTGCTAATGGATAGCGAGAGAGAGAGAGAGAGCACGTAACAAGAATGTGTGCAAAAAAGTATTTTCAAGTATTTATACAACAAGTAAACGAGCCCCCTAAGAACAACAACAAATTCTATGGTTACACACCTACCCTAATACATGCTTATTTATGTGTACTCACACAAGCATACAGTGTGGCATTTAAAAAATATATTGTATGGATTTTGAGACTCAGCAATTGAGCGTTTACTTTTGTTTACACTCAGAGAATGATTTTATGCTGATTCTAGTATACAGTTGTGTGTAAAATTATATTGTGTCATCAAATAAAATTATATTGTGATATCAATTTTTTTTCTATTGTGATGGTTAAAGAGAAAGGGAGTAAGAAGTATGGTATGGCATTTTATTTTTAAAAATAGAATAGAAAAGTAAAATAAATTGTTATGGTTCAATAATTTTCGGCGAAAACAAGTAATTGTTGTTTAAGACGTGTTGAAAATATAAATAAGAAAGACTTTTATAATTGTATTTATTGCCATTAGAAACAAATTATTTTATCAATTCATATTGCGGCTAATTCGCGTGATTACTAAAACGTGTCTTAAAAGGCTAGCTTTTTTAAAGGAAATGGTACATAAAGTGTTTTGCTAGAATATACGTTTACATACATAATTGGTCATTACAGTCCTTTAGTCAAGATTACAACCTAGCTTCTCACACCACTTATGTTATGTGTGTTGATTTAATCCATAAGTGGTAGGGGCTACAGTTTAAAGTCGACTCCGAACGACAGATTTTTTGAAAAACTTTTCATGACAATTTTATATTGTCTCTTGTAACAACTACAGTCAATATAACAAGGAACTGTTTTTATAGGCCTCCACAGATGGCAACGCTATAATCCTAGAGTCTGCTGTAGTAGACCAATCACCTGCTAAGCTAGAAAAATTTGAATAATGATACTTAAACAAAGCAAAGAATGGATTTAATGATTAAAGTTTGTAACCTCTACACCCAATATAACAACTCAATGCTTTTCTCAAAGGACTTTTTAGACGTCTACAGATGGAAATCCTATCATCCTAGAGCCTAATAGATGGGTTTATGCCTTGAGACAGCTCTATGTTCCTTTAAAGGAACGAATAATTAAGCAAAACGGTTAAAAATCAATTGCTATTTTATAAGATGACCGTCAATACTTTAATTAACGATTTTTTTTATATAAAAGCACCATTTTTAACTCAAAGCAAATTAAAAAGCTTGAGAAATTCAAATAATTGATTGTATAACGACAGTTTTTTAATACAATTAAAACTTAATTTAAAAATATACCTTCCTAGGTATTAACTTGATATTGTTTAATTAAATTCTACGCAGTCTAATGCCAGTTTTGGATTGCATTTCTCATTTAAGCGGCTTTTAAAGCAGAACTGGAATAAACCTTTCTTTATTTAGACATTCGGCATGTAGTGTGTTTCGTGGCACAAATTCTGTGAAACAAAAGTTCTAGCAAAAGTAGAAAATGAACAATAAACACTGCTAAATCACACATATGCCTGTACAAAAATACATGTATGTATGTATGTATGCATTAACCATTAAATAAACATGTTTATTGTAGTTGTTTTAGGTAAACGAAAACATTTAGTACAATTTTGTTTAATAGACTTTGAAACATTTTAAGCTCATACGCTTCATTAATTCATTATTTGTTATGCCACCCCAAGGGAAATAAAGGAGAAGAAATAATGTAAACATAGTTTTTGTGAGTGTACATAGGGTACTTATGTGGTTAGAAATAAATACTATATAGGGAGAGAAGAGAAAACAAACAGAAATACATAAGCAATTCAGATTTTTATAAGAATTTTACTTAGAAGTAGTAAAAAACATGTTAATTCCTTATACATTTGCAATAAATAATGAATTTTTTTAATTGTTTCTATTATTTAAGCCATTGCTGTTAATGCTTAGAAGTGCATTAAAGTTTAGAATGTAAACTTTACATTAATGCATTTCCTTTTCTGTGTTTTCCTGTAAAGTTATGAAAAAAAACCATACAGTTTGCCTTAACAGTCTCATGTAATTTATAAATAGCGAGAGAGAAGGAGAGTGCAAACTGTAAAAACTCCTTAAGAGTTTACACTCAGTTGATAAGCCTCTTTTATTGAGCGTAATTAACTACCCCCTGAATACGTAATACGAGCACTAGTAGAAATATATAAAAGATAAGCCATAAAATCACGTTTTTTTTGTTTTTTTTTTCTTGTGGCTCTCTTTGCTAATGAGTAATAATGAGAGTAATATTTAATTATTATGTATGTTTTTTGCTGGTTTATTTGCTTCTGATAAGTAATGCAAACGCAAAAAATCTGAAAAGAAAAAAAGACTGAACAAGAAAATTAACACTCAGTAGTAAATTATACATACAAACACATACACACAAAAAAAAACTGATGTGAAGAGATGATGGAAATATCGTTTTTTACAGTTTAAATTAAAATAGAACAACAAAAACAACGTGGTTTCTTCTATCTTAGCCATGTGTTCATAGGAAAGTGTGTGTGTATGATGGTACATACATTAAACATTTTTTGGGTGTACCAACACATGCATACATCGAAAGACATGTATGTATGGCGTACATAAAACAAGAACAAAATTTCTACTCGTTTGGTAGCAAAAATATTCAAGAAGAGACTCATGAGTTGCTTTCGTTTACCTTTAAATTTTAGTTGACTGTGAGAAATCGGCAAAAACGTTTGCAAATTGGAATCTGAAATTGAAATACGTTTGGCAGGCGGTGAAGAAAAAAAAAAACTGTGTTCTTTTATTAAAAAATTAGAAGAAGAAGCATAATATTCTTACCAATTTAAGAAGAGAAAAAAAAAGAAAAGAAGAAACAATTTCAATATAAAACAGAGAAAATAATTTCATTTTTATTGCTGTTTGTGTTAAGAAAATAATGTTTAAAAGTTCTTCTACATCGTCAATTAAACAATTGTTGTTGTTCGGCAGCTCTGGCACAAAATCATTAAAAAATTTAAAGACTTTTAATGGCTCCAGTTGCTTTGTATTGTCTCAACGTTTTAAGGCTACCGCTTTAAGTATTGCTGAAGCAAAAACGGACGATAATAATAAAACGAATAATTATGTACCCACTTTAGATCAGCGTGCCAAATATGGTCATACCGGTAGACAAGTACAAGAAAAAATTGCTTTAGAGGTAAGTATCTTGAAATTTTAACAAAAATTTTCTATTTTTTCATTTCCTTTTCATCATTACTTTAATTAATGCTGTTTACACGTGCAAAACAAAAGAGCAGCAAGAATATAAAAATGTAACAGAGCGAGAGAGAGAAAGAGAGCACACATTACATTACATTTTTTAAACTCTCCTGTTTTTTTTTTGTATGGTGCGTAGGGATTTAATTATTATTCTTATTGTTGTTGTTTTTCTGTTTATTGAGTTACTCATTTACTATATCATGTGGGAGTTTTATTGATTTTTTGTTTTCGTATGTGTTACATATACTGCTCTGCACTAAAAACCGTCAGTTTGTTTCTTTTCCGATTTAATTTCTGTTTAAAGAGCACAACATCATGCTTAAATTTGATAAGGAAGTGTTACCCAGGCAACAATTTTATTATTATTGATGGGGAAAAATATAATAAATTCAATTGTTAGATTATGTAAGTAGTATTACAGTGGCTTTAAAAATTAATGGTATGAAAATAAATATGGTTACGCGATAGAACAACAATTAATTAAAATAATAAAAACAACAATAAGATTTAAGCGAAGACAGGCAGGGAAGTGATTGTTAATATCAGAGTATAGATACACTTAGGCTATGACTCGTAGTCATCACTTCCTGTATGCATTGAACTCATTTTCAGAGATTCTGTGAGATTATCTGCACAATAGAAGATCAGGTGGTAGCCTCCTCTTACTACATAATACTAAACATGTACCCAACAGGGGTCCTCTTTCTCATTTCTGCAACTTCTGTAAAAATCATTGTACATATGAGCATAACCATATCATACGGTCATATTAAGCAAATATTTGGCGAAGGAAAAGGAAAGTTAAATGACTATTACAATTCTTGAACCTTGCCATGTATCTGGATTGGGTGTTGCAGTCGAACTTTCTGCATACAATAAAGCCAAAATCGAACCCACCATTACCACCATCTATACTACAGAGGCACTCATTGATATGAACAAGCAATTGCCACTTGAGCCCAGTTTCAGATTATAAGTTGGATGTGTATTGAATCCTATTGGCGAAATCAGTCTTCTTGTGAGCGATTGGTTTGTTTATAGTGTCGAATTGTTAATACCCGGCAAGAGGACAGCTGGTAACTCGGTTTAACTACAAATTTCCTACAACTTTTCATCAACCGCTTCAGAAATGAGTCGATTGTGGTGACATAAAACTGCGACTACGACGTCTTTGGGCGCACTTGGCCCTTTAATTGAACTTATTTTTGTATTCTGTCTTATTTAAGTGATTCCAAATGGTCTTTTATGCTCCTGGGAAATACATTTACGGCAATCCCATCTTCTTACCCCATCTTTTTAATATTTCTTTTTTTTATTTGAGTTTCAACAATTAAGTTCTTCCCGCTAAGCAATTGATTGTGGACCTACTGAGGTACGGTCTAGAATGTAAGGGTTGCCAACTGTCGTTGCAAAGAGACTATGGTATCACAGGCTCTATTCAAACTGCTCGTTCTTTACTGGCTTTTAAAAATATCCTGTCATTGATTCTCTTCTCTTAAATGCCTGTTGGGTTATTGGTCACTTAGCTGGACTACAATTAGCAACAGAATTATTTAAAGAAAAAAAAAACCCATGCTTGATGTTTTATTTAGTAATTCTATACACTTTGTAAACAAAAATACACAAATATGGACTCGTATGACATCAATATCTTCTGCAAATACAGGCGCTAATGACTAAATTCAACAAGCGTAATGGAAAATTAATTTAATTTAATCAAGAAATTAAGCTTCCACCACAATAAGCCAAAATAGTTGACATCATGACTGTGTTAACGTGTTTGTTAGTGTAAAAATGATTAAATTTAATTGTACACCTGACCATTATATGGTGATATCTTGTGATTTCATTGTAAATGAACGGAATTTTTTCCCCTTTGTCGAGTTGTTTGAGAAAAATTTAAAAAAAATAAAAAGACGATTATAGGGTCTCAACAATTGTGGATCTGTATCTTCTAACCGCTGCAAATGACTTCAGCTCATTTGCTAATCTCCAAATATAGCTGTCGGCGCCAGGTGTAGTTTGGTCCTCCTCTCCGGCACCTGAATTGTCTGCTTGTGTTACGACAGTTTTGGTAGAAAATCCCAGTGATTCGTTTCAGGCACTGGTTGACAACAATCTTAATTGTTCTGAGATCACAATGTCTTTAGTTTAGTCTGTCACGCAATGTGTTGGGGGTTCAATATCATCTCTAGAGCCACACATTCTTCGTAATAATGCTCGCCATATAGCAAAATGACCGGATGTTTTCAATCGAAAACTGTTGCGATGTGAAATTACTGGTACTCTTCCAAATGGATGGCTCTAAACTTATGCAGTGTGATTATAGTGGTAGAGGAGCAGCCTGAGGATAGTAACCGGCCTTCTAACTGAGCTTTGTAAACTCGCAGAAAATTTGTTCAGATTGGGAATCACTTCAAGCCCAATATGTAGATTCTGTGATAATGAAACCTGTGCGGAGTTAATGCATTCCAGAAGGAAATATCTCGATGCTCATAAAATACTAGACAGACGCTTGTCCTTACTGATACCGAACAGCATCCTAGCGTACATTAGGGCAACAGGATTGAAGTATATATTATAGGATAACGCTAGATAGGTCTCAGTACTTTAATATCTCTACACGACAATACATGTTTCTTGACCCCTAACCTCTAATAATATAATATCAAAAACGAACGTCATAAGAAGGCCAGGTAGACAGTTTTTGAGAAAGAGTATGACTGAATAAGCAAAGTTGCTCATCACTATATACACTATAACAACCCAATATAACGACATATGGCAACCCTATTATCCCAGAACCTGCTAAAGTAGACCAAAAATCTTGAAATTTAAATTGAAACTGAAATAGAAAAAAATAACAATAAAAATAAGACAGGCTACGTACCTTAAGGAACAAGAAGGACTAAAAAATTTAATCATCACAATACGCCAGACTGTGAACCAAGACCATCTACAACTTAAATATATTATTTATAGATTAAAATACTTACAAAAGTTATTGATGCATTAAAAAATTGCACATTTAAACTCTTGGACTTTAGCAAAGGAAAAGTTTTTTTTATTAAATCAATAAAACATTAAAGAATTTCTATTTTGGGCAAACATTTCCGATTCATTGAATAATAGGAGCCTCTGCAATTTATTTTCTGCAAAAGAAATGCCACTTAAGATTCCGGAATTTTCGGCAATTCATCATTATTTAGATTGTATCGTTAGAGTGGTATAAAATAATAAATTTTTTGTATGCGAATAATGACCAGATTGATTGATAACCACAACGTATTGACTATAAATACGTTATTGGAACTTATCAATGTTGGACGTCATTTTTTTGTGGGAATATTTTTGGAATTATTAATCAGTTTTTTCGAGATAAAATCTAGACAAAATGTTATAATTTTTAATTAAAAAACACAGAAATATATTTTGGCAATAAAATTTGTTTTTTTTCAACAATAATGGATTAATTTTTTGGTTTTTTTTTTAGCAAAATTTCAATGCGTTTTTTTTCAAATTATTTTCAAGGTTAACAATTATTAGACAGAAATAAAAATAAGATACGAAAAAAATGTCTTTTTTAAAAGATGATCTTTAAAAATAAACCACAATACAATAAGAAACGAGTACATGGTAGAAGAATTAATAGAAAAAACACTAAAATATTCGAAATTCAGTAACAAAGTTCAGTGTTTTTCTAGAAAAATATACGAAAATCAAGCAGCAACGCAAAAAACCGCAATTTTAATGGATTTTTTGTTTGGCTACAGTTCGTTTTTTCATTTTTTTCCATGTTTCTGTCGGTGTAGTAGTGATAAACGAAGTTATTTTTATTTCTCTGCATTATAGTTTCGCTCTATTACAGAGAGAGAGACAGAGAGAAAGAATGCCGAAAAATATGTCCGGCTCTTAGGCGGTAATGCCAACTAAGCCCCTTTTTAATTTAATGCACACTAAACAAACAAATTGTATAAGCAATATGTGTGATGAATCAGTTATAATAACAACAACGACAATAAATCAAACATACTTCTTCAAAATGTTTCAAACGGTACCAATCTCTCTCTTCAAAATGTGTGAGAGAGTGATACAAAAAAATGTTGCAAACAGCATCGTTTGTTTCTCTTCTAAGTGCTGCAGTGATCTTTAACCAAAAAAAAATAAATTTCACATCGTTACTATTGTATTAGTGTTAGTGTGTTATGTATGTAACATTAAAAATACGTCTCCAGTACGTTTCTTTTCTTAATTCGCATATGAATTTGCGTTTTGGGTTGTTCTAAATATAAACTCTACAAAAAAAAAGAGAGCATATGTTTATAAATGTGTTTGTGCCGGTGTATGAGTTAAAGCAAACGTGAATATTTGCCAATGTGTTTCGTTTACATATGGCTACAGATAGTTAAACAGTTGGTGGCAAAAAAAATGCTGCTTTAGTTAAAAAAAATTTAACTTCAGCAATATTTCACATTGAATTTCATAATGAATTGAAATATTTTTAATTTTCATGGAAAATTAAAGAAAGTTTATTGGTTTTTGCGATTAAATGTTTATTTAATATGAATTTTTCTCTTTGGAAAAGCATTCATGGAAAGGTATATAGAAGTAGCTATCGACCCAAGAGGTGCTACACTTAGACGACGTGCGGCCCATTGTGATACCACAGTTTTCCATGTTCCCTTAACACTGGAACAATCCGGAGAAGCCATTTATAATACTAATGTCCATCCTTCATAGATCAGTGCGGTTGTTTGATACTAGAACTACATGTACTCTCTTCTCCTACACATAACGCTGGGCATATACCTATAGAGGTGAAGAAGAATCTCCTTCTGTTCCTTGTTATAAAGATCCTGCAGAAGTTATTGGCCATATAGTCAAATACCAGTGCGCCTCGCATGAGTATCCAGAATTGACGGTAATGGTTCTTCCAGGATCATTTTTTTAAAAATATGGTCCAATAAAAATCAGTTCTAAGTTTCCTGGGCCATATATGCGATAATTTCCTTTGTTAACGTTGAAGAAAATTTTGTTCGAATGCCTATAACTGTAGTACCCAATCATTGTATCCCCGACCTCCTTAATTGTTTCAGATCTAAATGAAAAATAAGCCATAGTGCACCGTAAGTTAGGTCCAATTGCTTAGAATGTCGTAGTTAAATTCTGATTATCCACACAATAACAGAAGTGATGACGGGTCTGTCCACATGGTCGGGCTTATGGTCAAGAGCTGTGTTTCCCTCATGAGTACCCAGAAAGCAATGTCTGCTAACGATTACGACCACTACGCTAAACGTACTTCTTTGGATTATAAACAAACCTTTCGTGCTCTTATTCTAAGCCACCCAAGAGTCGTTTACTTAATATATTAGAGTATCATTACCCGAAATTTTTGCATATCTTGCCAATTCGTTTACTCTGCAGCTTCACAGTATGCCACTGTCTCACGGTTTCCATGGCATGAGAAGCCTCTGTGCTCTCGTTGAGTGTATTACAGCGACCATAGGCTGTCCTAAAGATCGTTATGTTCGAACCCAGTGTCCTGAAAGTTACCAGGTTAACAGAAAGTCTAGTAATATATATCCAAAAGATATTGTCATAATAATAATCAACACCGCAGCCCGTTAGGCCGACACTTTCGCCTGAAACACGCTGCCTTATCGAATTAGCTAAACTTGCCGAATCCGAAATATGCATCTATGTACAGTTCTAGTCAGTTTCAAACCATCAGGGAAGATTTATATGATATTTTTGAGGTGCAATTTTTATGAGACTCCATTTTTCCGTTCTCCTCCACTCGAAATGGTCGTTTTGATATCCCTCGGGAAGTCGTAATGTTGTATCATGTAATCCATATTGCTGAAGGTTCCCAATCAAGTTCTCCATCGAGTTTCGAATCATGTGAGAAGGATTTTATGAAGTCGTTCACAGCATTTGCTTTATTCCCCTCTATCCAGAATTGGCGTTATGAATTTTCTAAAGAAATACTAGAGTAGTACCACGTAAATTTTATTGCTTTAGGCTCCCAATTCCGTTTGGCTACTATTTGAGCAGGACCATTATCCAATCATCCATAAATGCGGATCATTTGCTGAGCCCTTACAGTAGAGGTGTAGCGGAAAGAGGATCACACCTAGTCTTTTTCGTTTGCCTTGAAAAATTATAGAAATTTTGAAATCATTTGCTGGATTTGAAAATTATTTTTGAAACTTTAATTATTATAATGCAAACGACACCAAGTCACCTGTGGATTGCTTTATTGTCACGAGTTGTTTTCTTACTTAATAAATACGGAGGGTGTGTATGTTAATCACCAGAAATTAAATAAAATTTTGGTGTATATTTGTTGTGTGTACAATTTAATTTTAATTTCTTTTAACGGAAAGTGTTTTCATAACGCCATGACGCATTTACAAATAACGTGACTTCTTTCCATCACGCATTCATTCATTCAGTCCGTCATTCTTTCATTTTAAATTTAAATAAAAAAACAACAATAAATACCTGTATTTGCACATATATTTTGTATTTATTTTGTAGAATTGTGTTCGTTCTACTGACATATGTTTTTTAGGCAAGTATTCTTAAAAGATTGTCTCAAAAGTTTCATGGTTTTTTTGGGTAACTTTTTTCTTCTTCTTATCTTATCTTTAAACAAAATCATGGTAATAAAAATAATTTATTAAATCAAAAAGCCTGTGTAAAAATATATTTCTTTTTATAATAATTTTATAAAACATTATAATCTTTTGATTTCATTAGAATTTTTTTGCTATTCTAACAGTAGCTAAGTTAATTTGTTTTAAAAATAGCTTCCAAATCAAAATTTTTTTCTCACCCTAAAAATATCATAAAAATTTATAAAAAAAATAAATAAATTTTGTGGACGGTTTTTTATCAGTTGTTTTGCTATTTGAAATTGAAATAAAAAAAAGAGAGAAAAATTTCCATAAAAATCGAAAATATAAACAAAAATTAAAATTTTGGGCATAGAATTTACATAAGAAATTAGTAAAAATAAATGCAAGAATGCAATTGAATTTATGGTGGCGATATTGATTAAATAATTTCATTGAAAAGTTTAATTAAAAAACAAGTTCAAAAGTTAAGTGAGGTTATGTTTTCGCTTAAACTACATGAACTACAATAACATTTAAATAATCTCTTCTGGATTGATTGCATCAGTTGATTCTTTTGACAACTACTGTTTGCATTTTGGGGCGGTATCTGTGCAATATCTTGTTGTTTTTTAGGGAAAACAGTCTACAGGCTCTAAATGAATGTGAATGAAGTTAGCTGCGAAAGTTATATTCCTTTTTCTACAGTGAATATTATGTTAACAGAGTCTTTTAAGTTGAAAAGCATGTTTACTGAATATATCCTCCATAGGTCGGGCAAAATTCGTTAAAATATGTAAAGGTCGGCTTTCGATCCTAGTGGGCTTTATAGCTATAGTGTCAAGGATTTCAAAACAGGTTTTCTTACGATCGGGCGTTACTTGGAAGCGGAGATATAGGCAACGAAGCAAACTTTCTATTTTCAAATAAATTAAAAAAGTTCTCTATATAAATCGGACCAAATAAAATAAAAAATGGACTTGTAGGAGAAATGGACCTAGTGGGCTGGATAGCTATGCTATAAAGAATTCCAAAGCAGTTTTCTTTACTATTGGGCATTAATTGGGACCAGAGTTATAGGCGACGAAGCTAACTTTTTGTCAAATTAGCAAAATAAAAAAGCGATCTATATAAATCCGTAAAAATCTTATAAAAATGGACTTGTGTTGGAATTGGACCTAGTGGGCTGGACCTAGTCATGCTATCAAGAAGTCCAAAACAGGTTTATTTACTGTTGGGCGTTAATTGGAACCAGAGATATAGGCGACGAAGCTAACTTTTTATCAAATTAGCAAAATAAAAAAGTGAACTACATAAATCAGTAAAAATCTTATAAAAATGGACTTGTGGGGGAATTGGGTCTAGTGGCCTGGATAGCCAAGGTATCAAGGAAACCAAAACAGTTTTCCTTAGGGTCGAGCTTTGCTTGGGACCGGAGATATAGGAAAAAGTACTCTATATAAATCGGTCAAAATAGGATAAAAAATGAAATTGTGGGGAAATAAACTTAAAATTTTTAATAATTCTCATTGAGTTAATATGCATTTCTATATATATATATTCAACAAAATGTCGTATTTTCCGCAAGCTGCGTTTCTTTGGTAGATGACTTGCATTTTTTTTTTTTGTAAATCACGCGTATTTTTGGTTGATGACTTGCATTTTTTGGTTGGATGACTTGTATTTTTTGGCTCGATGACTTGCCTTTTTTGCCCTCGATGACTTGCATTTATTGGGCGATGACTTGTTTTTTGGTTGTATGACTTGCATTTGTTGGACGATGACTTGCATGCTTTTGGTTGATGACTTGCAGTTTTTAGTCAATGATTTACATTTTTTTGGTTGATGACTTGCATTTTTGGTCTATGACTTGCATGTTTTGCATTTATTGGGCGATAACTTGCTTTTTGGGTTGATGACTTGCATTTTTTGGTTGGATGACTTGCATTTTATGGCTCGATGACTTGCATTTTTTTGGTCGATGACTTGCATGTTTCTGGTTGATGACTTGCATTTTTAGTCAATGACTTGCATATTTTGGTTGATGATTTGCATGGTTTTGGTTGATGACTTGCGTTTTTATCGATGACTTGCATTTGTTGGCTGCTGTCTTGCATTTTTTGGTCGATGATTTGCATTTTTTGGTTGCTGTCTTGCATTTTTTGGTTGATGACTTGCATTATTTTGATGTTGACAGATTTTTGGTCGATGACTTGGCGTTCTTGGTCGATTCAGTAGCCGTACTTAAATGGTTATGCAAACATAAAAGGCTACGTTATCTGAGGAGAAATCAGTTGTATATTTTAATCCTGGATTTTATTATTTTTGCCAGTCATTGTTTTAGCCTGAATAAGTTGAAGTAGTTTAAGAATACAGTTTAGGATTGACAATAAATTCTCAAACAGAGCATTTGAAATATTGGTAGACACTAGACTATCGCAAGGAGGAGATTACGTATTTGATTGTGGCTTTAGACGATACGTGTTCTACTTTGTATTTCTGTTTTCCGTTCGATAAAACGTATCGCTTAGCCGCCAATGGGCGGGGAGAATGAATTACAGGGTCGGAGTGAAGGTTTTAAATTAAAAACGAATTATTCGGCTATACATACGTAAAACGTATGTATTAGTATGCAATTAAGATTGTAATTGCCTGAAAATGACTGTTAAAGTCTACGTATGTCAAGGTCTTTAGTCTAGTCTGGCGTAATTAAACAAAAGCCAGACGTTAAAAAAAAATTCATAATAAACCCCAGAAGAAAATTATTTTTAAAAAAATTTTGTTGTTTTTTTTGTTTGTTTCCTAAAAATATTATAAAACAATACCCTGACTTTCGAGTTTTCGCCATACATCATGTGAATGAGTTGTTTTTGTTGATTTTTTTTCGGATATCAAATTTAAAGAAATTACGTTTTTTTTTATAAAAATATCGTCTGTATTTTGTTTTTTTTAACACAGAAAAGAAATTAATAAATATTCATGTGTTTGAAAAGGTGTCGTTAATATTTGTTTAAAAACAAGTTTAAAAAAAAAACGAAAAGTAAACAAAAAATGTTGGTCAACAACCAAATTTTATACATTTAATTTAAAACTTAAGTAAATACAACAACAAATAATAAAAATTTTTAATACTTAACGGTTTTAAACGGTTTAAATGCCATTTTTGCATAAAAATATTTTTGAAATTTGAATTTAATTTTAACAAACGGAAATGGGGTAATAACTAATGGCCAAATAATTTAAAAAGGATCATTTTAAAACCTTTAAAAGCCCAAATAGAGAAGACTGGAATTCTTTTATAAGAAGAATATACGCTGTTGGGAGGAATAATAGAGAAAAGGATTGCGAGAAACATATAGAATATGTCAAAACTGACTACAAAAATGGGGATTCAAACACGGTTACGGTCGTCGACCTACTGTGCAAGAAATTGGCGAGATTATAAAGAATTTTGGACGTTACTAAAAGTGCTGCAGATGGGGTTAAGCCTGTACATCATTATAATGTTAGGTTAGGTTAGGTCGAAGTGTGTGACAGCTTTGATTACCAAAGCTCACTTAAGCATGTATTGCGGCCCATGCAAGCGCAATTCCTGTATTGACCGAATTCCACCAAACTAGGGAAGAAGTTGGTCAGCGCTGCACATCATCATAACCTGCCCACTGCCAAAATTATCGCTACTGTTAGTGAAAGTGTGACCTGATAACTCGAAATTGCCAATTGCAATGCCTACAATCAATCTGACAGCTCATTATGACCTATTACGCTTTTGGATTTGTACCACCATACGTCTATAGAATTTAATTCACGCAAGTTTTAAACCGTTTTTACTAATAAAGTCAGAGCTAATCATTCACAACGTCGTAGATATGCGTAGCAATGCCTCTTCAATGTTGATTTTTCGAACAAAATTTCCTTCAGTCATGAAGTTCATTTCTTATTAGTTGCTTACGTCGTCTATCTATAAGATTGCGTCTTATGTCTCTCAGAAGAGACTGGAAAAGTTCAAGCTCCAGGTCAGACATCTCCAACAAAACGAAATATAAAAAAATATTTCTTCGGCGACTTACTTTCAGCAGATTTTTGGCATTCTCAAAAATTTGTCGTTCTTAGACGACTTTAAACTGTAGGACCCACCACTCATATACAATGTTTGTATTACAATTAACACACACAACATAACTGGTGTGAGAAGCTAGGTCGTAATCCTGACTGAAGGGTGGAAGGTATTTAAACCTACACAACTTGATCGATTTTGGCTTTATTGCAAGTAGATTTACAAAAAAGGAAATTTCAATTTCCAAAATAATATCATTTGATGGCGTTAGAACTTTTCGTTGGACCTACGTAAAAGCTATGGTTAGAGCCTCAGGCCAGACATCAAGACAAAATACAAAAAGTATTTCTTCGGCGACTTCCTCTCAGCAGATTTCTGGCAAAAACTCTGAGAGCAAATAAAATTGCCATGTAAAGTTTCTCAAAGAATCTGTCATTCGTAGCCGACGTTAAACTGTAACTCACGTATAAAATTAACACACACGACATAAGTGGTGTGAGAAACTAGGACGTTGTACAATGGGTCAATTTGACCTCCGGGTACTGTACTTGTCTTAATTGACAAGTACACGTCCTCTAACCTAACCTAAGCTAACCTACGTTAAAGTTCATGTCTACGCTCCCTAAAGCTGGAGCATTTGGAAACCAATATTTGTTAAGTTATCACCGAGAAATCGCCCGATAACTGCATGGTCTACTGCTACAACTAATCCAAAGGTGATTATGAAAGGGCCAAAGCGTTATAATGAAATAAAAGTCTTATGGAAATCATAGCTTTAGGTGTGTTTTATTAAACGAGACTTATGAAACCGAAAAATGGATAACCCTTTATGCCTTAAATTGGCATCAATGCTCACTACTTGATGATAAAAACAACACTTCAATGTATTTTTTCATATAAGAATTCTTTTAAATCTTAGTTTTAAGTGTTTAAAGGAAATTTAGACGATTACACAAGTCTTACGACTAAGTAAACAATTAACGTGTCGATTGGCCTTAAGCTTAATGCTTAATTCTTATTTCACTTTGCCTTACATGGTAAATATTTTTTTCGGTGTATTTTTGTTGTTGTGTTTTTTGCATTAATAAAATCACTCACACATATGCAAACGCATTTATTAAATTCTTGCTCTTTTTTTTGTTCGTGTTCCTGTTCTCTCATCACAAGACCCAATCACAATTGCAAATTGTGGGGGCTTGTTGAGGGCTCTCTCTTTTAATACTAAATACGTACACATTTCACATAATAATACAATACATATACATAAAGTGTACGCTCTACGATCATTATCGCCATTGCTAATCATATGCTTAAGGAAAATTTTCTAAAATAAATAAGAAAAAACAAAAAAAGAAAAAAACAAAATAAATAATAAATTTAATGCAAAAGAAAAACATATTTTCGTAGGTGTGTTGTATTTAGTATCACTTTCTCATTGTTGTTCTCATAGTATTTGCGTGGGTTCAGAATTTCCCTTAAAGTCTTGCCATTTTGTTATTGTTTTACTCACGCTCTTACAATGTTGTCAATCACTTTGTTTGTGCGAAAAAAATAAGAGACTTTTGCACATATTGTCATAAGCTACAGGGAATTTATGTCACAATAAATTTAAAATTGTTTGTGACGTTTAGTTACCATGGCTAAATGGCATTAAGAAATGAAAATGTTTTTATTTTTTTTCCAAATGCCATTTCTGTGATATTTAATCTGCATAGAGATTATTTTTATTTATAAAAGATATTTTTCTAAAAATCTGTGATAATGTATAGTTTTGCTTTAGTGATAAGCGTTGTTGATAAAACTGGATTTGTTTTGTGAATTGAAATATTAAAATTTGATGTTGTCATATGGAATTGTTTTTCATTAAGCATTGAAAATAGGTTAGGTTAGGTCGAAATGGTAGCTTTGACTACCAAAGTTCACTTGAGAATGTATAGCGGCCCGTTGTGATGCCACATTTAAGCGCTATTCCAGTACTGATCAAATTCCATCAAACTGGCCAGGAAGTTGGTCAGCGCAAGAGCTGCACATTAAAAGCACGAGTATCCTATGCTGGAAAAAAAATGCGTAGAGTTATTCACAGGCATTTGCAGATGAATACATGGAATCTGTAGGAATCGCAGTACAATAGATTTTACCATGGAAATGGACATTCTCACTTTGGTCTTATGCAACAGATTTGATGAAAAATATACACATTTTACTGAGCGAACGTGTTTCTTGTTCTAGTGTTCTATTGTTCCGATAACATATGTCAGCCGATTAGTCTTCCAAATTATCGATAATACCGTGGCTTGGATTATGAATTCCTACTGTACAGTGCAATGGATTCGCTGTGATTCGGTTTTGTTTAAATTTATTTTCAATTCCCTTGATTACTTAGCTTTCTGTACGGCATGTAGCTTAGCCAGCATTTTGGAAATTGTGTGACAGGCAAAAAAAGGGTCCGCCAAATAACTTTTATTTTTGAAAATGCTAAAAAAAACTACTGAATATTTTCTCAAATTTCTTTTTTTATTTGAAAGAACAATCCTTCCGATTAATAATGGAAAATAATTTCATTCAAATGGCTGCCTCGGCTGGCCATGCAGTAGCCTACATGATCGGTCCAATTTTTAAGCACATTATCGATTGTGTGCAGCTGTATTTCACCAATGGCTTCACGAATATTGTCCTTTAAAGCGACAATTGTCTCTGGCTTGTCAGCGTAACGCTTATCTTTGACGGCACCCCACAAATAATAGTTCAACGGTGTCAAATCGCAGCTCCGAGGTGGCCAAACGAGAGAAAATATTCAGTAGTTTTTTTTTAAAGCATTTTCAAAAAAAAGTTATTTGGCGGACCCTTTATTACCTGCCTAATCATGCAATCGATATTGTGGATCCTACATACTTTATCTACTGTGCGTTATGGTTTCGGATAGACCTATATTAAGAACGCAATTAAACTGTGGAGGTAACATTACACAGCTATGTCGAACTCTTTTTTTGGAATGTTGTTGCCCAGCAGGTTACCATGCTACCCACGACATGTTGCATTCCTGTATAAAGTTTTGAGCACAGTATGCAGTTGTTTACTCATTCCACTGTCTGTCTGTCTTATCTGTCTAAAATGGCATTATTCGTTATTAAATTGTAAAATTTCGCCATATTTTCAGTAGTCACATAGGCTTTAAAATTTATTTTACCAATTGAGGAGTTTTTGACCAACCTAAGACGCAAACCCAATGTTTTTAGCAAGGTCACGCGTATGCTACTATTCAGAAATGGAGGCCCAAGGATTTATTGCTCTGTTAACGCCAAAAGTGCCAACATTTTAAAGTTACACAAATTTTACAACCATATATGCAGATGAAGGTCAATTTTAGTTACGATGTATTTTTCTAAGTGTTTTCTTCCTTCTTTTCCTATATGTGTGTAAGTAAAAATCTTACGTTTGCAATACTTATGCAATAAAAACAAACGGTCGCTCCCACACCCATTTTTCTTTAAGATTTTAAGAGCGACATCAGTCAAGTGCTTAAAAAACAACGGAAAACACAATAAAAAATAAAAAAATAATGAATGAAAAAATGTTGCGCATTTGTTGGCATTGAAAAATAACAAATTTTGTTCTTTTTTTATGCTAAAAAATTATTTAAATTTTTGCATCTGCTTGACGTATATAGATAATTTTTTTTCTTTATAAAAAAGTACTTAAATTCTTATTTTTTTAATTTTATTTCTTTTTTGTTTGTTTTTTATTGAAATATTTTTATGCATCATCTTTTAACGATTTTTGATTTTTGTCCGTCCAACTAAATGTATGATAAATCGTTTTTTATATACAACAAATGATAAAGAGCAAAAACAAAAAAAAAAAAAATTAAAGAAACGTAAAAAGTAAATATCACGTGTGAGGTGTTAATGAATAACATGTTGATTCTTTATTTTTCAAGATTTTTGTTCACTGTTAATATGTACATTATACTCGTGCTGTATTTACCTTCTCAGCTGCTGCTAATGTTGCAGTTGTTATTGCTAAAAAAATTTTTACACAAATAATAAATAACACAATAAGTCTTTGACCGTTTCTATTTAAAATTTCTCCTAAGTTACCCATACCCACATGCATATGTGTCTGTATCGCATAAATGTTTACATTTATTTCTTTCTTGTTCTTCTTTACAATGTAAACTTTTATGTTCGTATTGCTTTTACTGAAAGCCCTTGTCAACAACAACAATATTGTGTAAACATTTAATTTTAATTGATCTCTCTATCATTTACATCTGTGTATGTGTGTGTTTGTATGCGATTACATTTGCTCATTTATAACTGTTGTAAATTCGTTTCTCTTCTGAGACTCTTTTTTGTTATCATTTTGATGGCGTTGTTGTTAAATAAGATTTATTGTTTGTGTAACAAATTAATTATTTATATTTAGGTATTTATTGTTTGTTATTGTTGTAATAATTTATTTATAAACAGTTTTATTTTTGTTTAAATTAATTTTCTTTTTACTTTAGAAGATCAAATGGTCAAACATTTCATAGATTATTTTTGTTTCTCCCTGAAGAATAAATACTACAAGTAAGGAGAGCGAGAAAACCGTTGTTTTATTTACATTTTGTTTACTTTAAATGATGCTATTTAATTGAATAGAAGTGGTGCCTATATTTTTGTGTTTTTAAAGTTTTTTAAAAGAAATTAAAGAAATTTAAACAGGAATTAATAAATAATTCATGAATGTGGCATTTAAAAATATAAAAAACTGTTTAGATCGTTTGCATTGGAATAGTTTTGTTAAAATTAGTAATGCGATTTTGCACAAGATTTGAGGTTATGTTTTGTTTACACAAAAGCAAGGCAAAGTAAGCATATTTAGGCTTGCTTAGAACCTTTTTTAGGGATATTGATAAAGTGATCAGGAAATAAGTAAACATTTTGTGGCGTTTTTGAACGGAATTGCAAGCAACAGGTAGTGTCGGTGTCACTGCGGGACTTTACATACATACATACATATTTGGTCATTACAACCCTTCAGTCAGGATTACGACTTAGTTTCTTACACCACTTATGGTGTGTGTTAATTTTATACATGAGTGGTGGGACATTGTAGGACTCAAATAGGCCGTGCTTATGAAGACGACTGCCAATAGAATCTAACCTAAGCGAACGGGTCGTTGTGCTGTGAGAGCAAGAACCAGTTTATGGTACATAAACCGTTTTTTCTGCAGGGTTTTTAGTAATGTTGGCCTGGTATGCAGAGGCGAATGCTTTTTCTTCAATGACCTTACAGAGTTGATCTCCAATTGGAATTTTGATGTGGAGAGCTTCATCTGTGGTGTAGTTGGGGCATGAGATGAATTTAAACTATTTTCTCTTTTCCAGTTTTTCCTTTTATCTCTTTTTCTTTGACTCTAACACTTATTTCTCCTAGGCTTTTACATTTTCATTTATTTGTGAGATTGTTTTTGTTCTTTTTGGATTGCGGTGTAATTGCAAGGCACCCATAATGCACCTTTTTTGGTTTCTAAGTACAAGCTTGGTTGTTCATATCTGTCTTTGTAGCATTACCTAACCTAGATCTACTATAAATGTAAAGCAGGCTCACAATGGAATTATTAAGCAAAATTTAAAGTTGTTTTAATTCTTTCTTTTTTTAATATAATTGTTAATAATTAAAAGCTAATATTATTGATTTCATTTATATTTTCAGAAAAAATTGAGAGCAGCTCCTTTATTAAATTTAGTCTTTGCCAATAGAAAATTATCCTTTTATGATACCAGCAGCCATGCACCCACAGTCGAGGAGAGCCTGGAGAACAAAAGGTAAGTTTTATAATTTAAGTACAACTTAACTCATAATTAATTTGTAATTATACATAAAAATAGATAAAGATTAAGGTCCTTTAAGGTTGTTTTAATTAAGTCTCCTTAAAGTATGCTATTAGGTGACAGAGTTTAATACATATTTACATACATACATAAATAAGGTGTTAATTTTTAATGTAATTTGTGAAAATTATAAAATAAAATATTTAAAAAAAATATTTACATTTAAGCACACGGCAAATTCTAGATCACGATCTGGTCTATAACTGCATTCAATTAGTGTGATTTACAATTCAGTAATGAATTGTTTTTTTAAATTTCTCGCACTAAATTAAAAACAATTTGCACAATAAGTTTGTAATATAAGGTATAGTAGAAAGACAACTATTCTTTATCTTAAGCAAGAAAATTTGTGGCTTTCTTTTCACTACACCTAATAAAAGTAATAGAAAAAATTAACAGTAATTTGATGTTAAATTTAATTTTAAAAAAAGTGTTACAGCGTAACTAACAGGGTGTGAATTAATTTAAATCTTAAGAAAAAGGAAAAATCAAATCTTTTAAATAAAAAACAAAATCAATAAATAAACATCAACAATAAAATCTAAAATTATAACTTTAAACAAAAAAAAAAAAAAAATTTGGCGACTGTATTAAATAATCTGAAAAATATTTGTTTTAACAACTTTTTAAGAAAAAATATAACAAAAAAATAAAATAAATACTTTTAAACAATAACACTGATTATTTGCCTATCTTAAAATAGTTATAATAGCCATAAAACCACATAAACCATAAAATTAACAATTTTTGGTTAAAGAAAACTTTTGCAAATATTTCTGCAAATTGATTTTCTATGAAACTGTTAAATATTATGACCGTATTTAAATTTTAAATAGTATATTTAAATATTTACTTTGTATTTGGTACACTTTAGTTATTTGTTAGCACTTAGTCACATAATTTTTGAATGACAAATGGTACTTCAGTTGAAAAGAAAACCATGAAGAATTTTAATGAATAATAATACCATAAAGTATTTATTACATTTCCGTTTAAAGTTTAATAAGTTTTTGTTTTAAACTTAATAAATTAGTACATATTGAAAAATAATTCATTAAAAGCGCCTTCTGGAACACTCATTTTCACAAACTTTTCACAGTATATGAATCCAATATCGCCAATAACTTTTCTAATGTTGATTTCCTGGTGTTTAATTATCTCTGGTTTATTGACGTAGACAAGTAACTACATAACCTAAAAATAAAAAATTGTCAAATGAAGTTAAATCAATTTATTGGACCACTAAGTAAAATTATTCTTTCATCATCTTTTCTTTGAGTTTCGTTCTATTAGAACCACCTGTCTACAAGATTAATGCGAGCTAATTGTAACACAAAAAACTCCTCATCATGTTTACCATTGGCAGTCGCATTCCGATTATCATTGTTTATGAAGGCATAAGGGCCAATAACGCCTGCGGCCTGTAAAGCGCACCAAATAGTAATTTTCTATTAGCAAGACCAAACCTGGCCTGAAAACGATTCATTGTTATTTGAGTTAGCCGCTCTGAAGAGCGATGCTATTTGCGATTAAATGGACAAAATGCATGACAAGTTTGAAAAACAGATCTAGAAAATTTTACGCTGGTCTAAACCTATCCATTGCAGTGTAGGGTAGTCGTGCTTTTGATGTGCAGTCCTTGCGCTGACCAACTTCTTCCTCTTCCCTGATTTTGGTGGAACTTGGTTAGTACAGGGACTGCGTTCACCCGTGGCATCACAACGGGCCGCTATGCGTGCTCAAGTGAACTTTGTGATATCAAAGCTACCACTCCGACCTAAACCTAAACCTATCCATAATGAAATAGCAAATGGAGCTAAATAAAACACAAGTAAATGCTGTAAATCAATTAAAGCAGTGATGCTCTAAAAAGAAAACACCCAATGGAAGAGTATTACATATTTTGAATATAAAGTTGGTAATTTTGTAAGGCTTCTGTCTTTTTTCTTGCATTAAAAATTATTTGCCATCAAGTACTCATTGGTATATTGTTGCTCTTTAGATCCATTTCTGTTCAACTTTCTGCTTAAACGGGAAGAAACTTGGGCAAGTAATACTCAGTAACTTATCGATTGTGTGCAGCTGTATGTATTTCACCAATGGCTTCACGAATATTATCCTTTAAAGCGTCAATTGTCTCTGGCTTGTCGGCGAAACACTTATCTTTGACGGCACCCCACAAATAATAGTCCAACGGTGTCAAATCGCAGCTCCGAGGTGGCCAAACAACATCAGCTCTGCGGCTGATAATGCGATCTTCAAAAACAGAACGCAAAAAATCGAGTGTAGCTTCGGCTATGTGACACATAGCGCCGTCCTGTTGAAACCAAATGTTGCCAATATCCTCCTCTTCAATTTTTGTGAACAAAAATTCGTTCAACATGGCCCGATAACGATCGCCATTGACTGTAACGGCCGCTCCTTGCTTATTTTCGAAGAAAAATGGCCCAATTAAGGACCAAAATCCGCACCAAAAAGTGACTCGTTTTGGGTCGGCGTCGGCTTTTTAATGTATGCGTGCGGGTTTTCTGTGCCCCAAATGCGACAATTTTGCTTGTTTACATACCCGCCAAGATCAAAATGAGCTTCATCTGAAATTTTTTTGAATTTTTTGCCTAAATCGGCATCTTTTGTAAGTCGATCGCAGGCTCACTTAGCGAAGCGAAAACGCATTGGACGGTCAATTGGCTTCAACTCCTGAACCAATTGGACTTTGTATGGCGTCATACCAAGGTCTTTATGCAAAATTCGTCTCAATGATGTCTCCGAAATGTTTAATTGTTGAGAACGACGGTGAATTGATGTTGATGGCGCTTCACGCACACTTTCTGCCACAGCAGCAATATTCTCGGGTGTACGCACTGTTTTTGGCTTTTCACGCTTTGGTTTATCGATGAGGATGCCAGTTTCTTTCACTTTTTTTTACAAGATAAGGAACATACGGAGCTGACGGTGCTGCTCTTCTTCCAAAATCCATACGCGATTTTCGCACACTTTCGGCAACATTACCATGATTTTCAAAGTAATGTCGTAATATTTCCCAACATTGTTCAAGTGTATACACAACCATATTCGTTCAGCGGAAGGATAAAACTAATTATCTGCCAAAGCAGACATGAGCTAAGTGTTGCCATTCACGAAATAAGCACTAGTTGAAAAAAAAAACGTTAGATGGCGGACCCGATACTATCACTGCTATTGTGGAATACAATTTTTTCTGTTGGGCATAGCTGGTTCTTATTTCTTGATCGTTTCGTTCAAGCGGACTAGTTGTAAAGCAGTACATGTCACAAGTGATCGTTACGCCAGAATGCAGCAGCTTATAATGAGTTATTCTATCGCAATATCTTTAAATTTTTACCACTACGGTTTTTACTATTTCTGACTGGCAATGTAACCTTTCAATCTATCAATACTTTATTTATTTTCAGTATGGCAACTTCTAGAAGTTTACTGTTGATTTGTTATTGTTTTTTCTTAGTTGATATTCTTAAAGTTTTCTTATCCTTCTTCGTATTCTTATTAGTATAGACCACTGGACTAAAGGGATTACGTTTGCTTGATTGTTGTTTATTTCGCTATTATTTAAAAGGAAATTTTCAATAAATTTTTCTTAAAAAATAAAATTCTTAATTAGTAGTCTAAAGAGTATTTACGAAATCTTTACATCATCTTTAATTTATTGAATTTGTGGCATTTTTATGCAAAATTAATTGTTTTTAAAAATAGCGACAACAAAAATAATTATTTTTGCAAATTTTTTGCTCTTGAGGGCAGGCATTTTGTAACTGCACAGAACAAATAGAGGGTTTTTCTGGGATCTTGATCTTGTTATTCGTCATGACGTCTATGAAAAACACGTTCCATATGGTTAAGTTTTGAAGCCAAAAAAGAAAAGAAAAATAAAATTTTGAAAATTAAACGAAAATGATAATATTTTGTTAACAAAAACTAATAAGGGAGGACAAAATGTGTAAATTAATGTAAACATTTTCTTAATATTTAATAAAAATTATTATCATTTATTTTTCTTGTCTATGTCATAAGCAGACCATACGTATGTACATTAGGGTGGCCCCAAAATAAAAGTTGCGAATGTTCCCAACTAAAATGAAAGCTTGCTTCATTCTAAGACTACGTTTCTCAAAATTTTTGTCCTGGGGTCAATATTTGGTGAGCTGGATCAAAGGATAAAAAGGTCCTTTTTTGAGGTCTTTTTGATTTTTTTCATATTTCTTCCAAAGGAACTATATATAAATTTGGTAACATATGAAAGGTCTTTAAGAGGCGCTTTCAATAGGTTATCACAAATTTTAAAAGAAATTTTAAAAAATCAAAAATTTTGAAAATTTCGGACAAAATTTTTGTTTTTTTTCATTTTGCATAGAATTTACTTAACTAAATTGTTGAAATTTTTTGATTATGAAGACCATGTAATTTAACCTAAATGGTTTTTTCCGTTTTTCAAAATTCAATCTAGTTCAATTTTTATTAAAATTTTTTTAAATCTAATTTCTTCTCTATCTGACAACCTCTGTTAACTCAATTCATATATGTAATGGGCATCAAAATAACGGGCATTAAATTAAGCTGCATTTTCTCAAAATATTATTGCACATAAACAAATGAGAACAAAAAAGTAACTGTAATTATTTCATTTATGAGTCCACATTTTTTTAACGTGGATATGGACAATATCACTTTCAAAATTAACGGTACATTTTGAAAAAAAAAACATTGACTTCTATATATAAGATTTTTTTTGTAAAAAATAAAAAAAAGATTTTTTGGCTTTAAATTTTACTAGTTATCATTGGTTTAATACTTTAATAATTTCTTCATTACTTTAAAAATAAACAACAAAAAACAACAACATTAAAAAAATTATTATTATTATTACGGAATAAAAAATTACATTATAGCGGGATGTAAATGTTTTGGTGTAAATTGAAATATTCGTTGTATAACAAAATAAAAGTATAAGAAATTATACATCAATGGAAAGCTTATAAATTTTTATTTTTATTTTGATGCCCATTACATATATGAATTGAGTTAACAGAGGTTGTCAGATAGTGAAGAAATTAGGTTTAAAAAAATTTAATAAAAATTGAACTAGATTGAATTTTGAAAAACGGAAAAAACCATTTAGGTTAAATTACATGGTCTTTATAAGCAAGAAATTTCAACAATTTATTTACGTAAATTCTATGAAAAATTTAAAAAAAATAAAAATTTTGTCCAAAATTTTCAAAATTTTTGATTTTTTAAAATTTTTTTAATATTTCTGATAACCTATTGAAAGCGCCTCATAAAGACCTTTCATATGATACTAAATTTATATATAGTTCCTTTGGAAGAAATATGAAAAAAATCCAAAAAACCTCAAAAAAGGACCTTTTTATCCTTTGATCCAAATATTGACCCCAGGACGAAAAAATTGAGAAACGTAGTTTTAGAATGAATCAAACTTTCATTTTAGTTGGGAACATCTATGCCTTATTTTTTCTTCATACAAACGGGGCTACCCTAATGTACATATGTACATATATGGTGTATATTAAAATGAAATAATTTGTATATATGTATTGAAAAAAGGTATATAATATAAAGCATTTTATCTTTATATACCACATAATATTTATGGTATATATAGAGAGAGAGAGAGGAAAAGAAAAGAACCCAACATTTCGTGTTAATTGAAAATTAGCACTTTAGTTTTCGGCCAACCCACCAAAATAAAAGCCGATATTCGTTAATCAAAATTTTTGTTAATATTTCTCTTGTTCTTGTTGCTGTTGTTGTTGTTTTGTGTTATATTTTTCTAATATTCGCTTATAAATATGGGAACTGCCAAAATATGTCTCTTAATGTTGGCCAAAAGGTCGTTGTATACACGTTAACGGTTACGGTTGTGCCAAAGTTTAATTGAATTTCATTTTCTCGCTTAACGCTTTTAAAACTGTGCCGCCTATAAATGTCTACAAATAATTTCGATTTATTGGCCTTAACTGATGATTTGGTTTTACCAAAAATCCATGCACAACATGATCCTACGATTGTGTTAAGTGCTCAAGAGAAATTGGTGCACGATTTGGAATTAATGACCACCGATGAGTTGAATGAAATTTTGAAAAGTTCACCCGAAGACAATGAAGAACAAACATCGGAACCGGATTTAACGCCCGATGAACAGGTTATCAATGAAATGGTCCAGGGTTTATGTACGAAAAAACAAAAGACAACGTTTGTGAAAATTATCGCACGATATATAAGGTAAAGTAGTATTCAAAAAGTGGTGGAATGAGGGAAATAAAAAAGTGGAAAAAAATTTAAATTATTTAATTATCATGTGGTCATATAAAGAAAGAAGAAAATGGAAGGAATATTTTAAAAGAAAAAGAAATTTTTTAATAATTTTTACAGACTTTTTAAAAAGTTTTTTTAAAAAATATTCAGAATTCAGAAATAATAAAAATTAAAAATTAAAAAAATATTAAAAATTAATTTTAAAATCATTAAAAGTACGAGATCTAAAAAGAACTGATTGTCAAAATTTAATGGTTACTAACTGATCAATATTCTCGAATAAATAAAAAAAATTTCACGATTTTGTGTTAATTTTTTGTGATCTCGTGATTTAAAAAAAATTTGAATAAAATCAAGAGAGGCATATTAAATATGTACATATTAAATACTGCAATAAAAAAATATTAAATAAATAAATTATTTAAGTTTTTAAACAATTTTAAATTAATTCATCACCCATGTTAAATTCCAATTTATTTTTTAAGTGTAAAAAATAAGAAAAAAAGAAATTAATTTAATTTGCAATTATTAATGTAATAAACTTATATTGGGCTCTGGATACAGTTTAGTTTGGAGCGTTAAGCAAGTCTGTACCGAATTTAAATTAAATTGTTGCGAGCAGAGCAGAGTTACAAATGATAATCTGAGAATGTCATTTCCAGGTGTATGCATTAAAACTAGTCAACTAAGCTTTCTAAATTTCTTCCGGCTCTTTTCTGTTAATTAATTCTGGTCATTTACATTAAATAGCTTCCTTGGCAATCCAAGGAGAAACACAGCATTGGCATTCTTAGTGTCAATCCTGGCTTTGCCTTGGATTATTTCGAAACAAATGATAATCTGAGAACGTAAGATTCAGGTTATATGGGGGATGCATTAGAACTTCTCAACTAAGATTTCTAAATTTTTGCCCGGTCACCTTTCCTGGTGATTAATTTTGGTTGTTTTTTATTGAATTACTTTCTTACCAATCCTAGGAGAAACACAGCATTATTGGCATTCTTAGTGTCAATCCTGGCTTTGTCAACGTCTGCGAAACTTCACCATACTTTGTCCATAAGCTTTTTCACTTCGTTTTTTCTGTTGATCAATTGTGGACGATTTTATTGAATTGTTTCCCTGCAAACCTCAGGAGAAACACAGCATTGGCATTCTTAGTGTCAATACTGGCTTTGCCAACGTCCGCGAAACTTCACCTTGCTTCGTCCATGAGCTTTTTTTGCATATTACTGTTGCACATTAATCACTCACGCGTTATCATATGCTTCAGAAATATCTCCATTTCCGAAAATGGAAATTCTGAATTGTTCACAGTCATTTCACTTCAAATATTGAGCTTTTGGCCTTTCAAACTTACTGTTTGATAATGAATGCTTATCTCCTTAGCATTTGATACTGGTTATGATAGTCAATATTTTTCCTTGATATCGTTAATGTTAAAGTTAACAAAACAATTCGCTGGTGTTCTCCTAATTACAGTATAGTCTTCCAGTGAACTTCTGCGCTGCATTCTTTCTTCTACAATATAAAGCAGGATATGACGGTAAATAAAACTTTGAGAGTAAATTGTCGGCGTAGTCTAGTAGGTAGTGGTGTTGGTGGCTTATTAGATGTGAGGCACCTGGTTCAAACCCCTGGTCAGCCATTTCCAACTAAACGAAATATGAAGAAATATTTCAACGGCGACTTCCTCTCAGCAGATTTCTGACAAAAACTTTGAGAGTAAATCAAATTGACATGAAAAGTTTTAAAAAATCTTTCGTTCTGATAAGATAAGATTAAAATAAAATTTTTTTCCCTGAAAGAAAAAGGGAAAGTTTTAATTACTATTTCTATGAAAATGAAAACTCATGCACTTCACTGAAATACCAGACATCATTGAGCGTTACTCATGCCCACCCAATTACCTATATTTACTCGTCCATTAATGGGTATGAGTACGAAGTTTAAAAAACAATAATTTTTTGCGAAAAATGATTGACTCTCTGATAACAAAACGGCGCTCTATTTATATAAAAAAATATAAAAAAATTATGGGGGCTCGTATATTACCAATTTTGATAATTTAGCCCCGTTTCTATATTTCCATTCTGTTTTTTTTTAGCAGGCAAATGATAAAAATAAGTTACGGTCTCGGTTCTGGTATGGTATGCTTGATTGTCATGCATGCTCTTCGCCATTTTTTTTTATCTAATCAGCTGCTGGTTGATTGGATGTTGGCGGTTAAATTATCATAATCATATTGCGTTAGCAAAAATGAGTAAGAGCAGTAGAAATTGGCAATAAATTTGGTTATGCATTATTACCAATAAATATTTTATGGCCAATTCAATAAAAAAAATTAATTGAAATTGAAATGAATTGAATTCATGGCATTAATCAATAAATTATTTTGTCTATCAAACTATACAGCCTGGTCTCAGCTGTGTGATCTAATCATTTATGGTAAAATTGTTATCGATTTCAGCCATAATCAAACCAAACCTTATACAATTTTTATCTATGTAATGATACATGTTTGCCTATGGCTGGTTTGAAGAAGCAAGTATGACCACGTTTTTTTTGTGTGACTGTCTAAATAAACGTAAATTTGCTTAAAATTATGACAGTTTTAGATAAATTGCTAGCTATCACGTGCGTTTTTCAAAGCATACGTTTTAGTTTAATAAAGTTATGAAATTAATTAATTAGGCAAGAATATCGAGAGAGAATAGAAGTTCATTAACTTTTCTTGGTTGCGTCATTTTTTTGGCATTATAATCTAAAAATAATTTACAAAAAAGGGCCGTGTGCGTTCTTCAAAAGTAAGGCAAAATGAAACAACCAAAAACGGTAGAATTTCAATGAAAATTTTATTCCTTTAGAGCGCTTGGCCAATATATATGAATATAAAGGCGTTTAAATCACTGCCTTTGGATTGGAGAAGCACAGATCGTGCGGTATTTCAGCATTAACTTCACAAATATTGGTTTTCGAACACTTCAGTGCAAGGAGATTAGCCCTGTAGACACGGTTTTTAATATTGCCACACAATAGAAGCCTAAAAGCCTAACATCGCATGGTCTTGGTGCCAAAATATGAAATGACTCCTTTTTGTAAACTTTTCATGTAATGAAGCTATAAGTAGATTGTGTTGTGTGGTTCCCGGTAGCATCTTGTTGAAACCACACGTAGTCTAGGCGCTTCAGTGTCACACTTGTCTGGGTCCCCGGACACTGTGACATTCCGGGAAACTGCAGAACCGACGAGTTAGCCAGAGCTGGCGCACTACTCCCAGAATCCTGTTCGATCGACTTAGGAATGCAACTTGCCTCGATCAAACTGATCATCACGCGGAAATTTTTCCGAGACGCCAACCTATCCTGGATCAACGAGGAGTCCTGCTCTACCGTTAGACTCACCTGGCCCCGAATGGATAGAAGGCGTACCTGATGTCGGACTTGATCACGACATCATCTCAATCACAGTGGCCAGGCTTACAGGTCACTGTGTTATGGGTAGACAAGCGGATAGAATGCGGCTCCCATTTAATGACTTCTACCGTGGGTGCAGATCCGCTGAGGAGGACGAGAATGTTATCCACTTTCTTTGTCAATGCCCATCTGTTCCGAGGTGCAGATATAGGTTATTTGGCTCTCCGACCCTTGTCAGTTCCACGGAGCTATCGTCCATTGATGTCAAGGGTATAGCCTCGTTTATCAAACTTTCTGGCTGGTTTTCCAGCGCGTGGTTGTCGTGCTTTGGATATGCAGATCTTGCGCTTATCCACCTCCCCCTCCTGGGTTCGGGGGAACTTGGTCAGTACAGGAACTGCGTTCACCTGTGGCATCAGAATGGGCCGCTATGCGTGCTCAAGTGAGCTTTTGGTATGCAGCTATCACACTAACCTTACCTAACCCAACAATTGAAGTCCAAAAAAGTCACTTGCCATAAGGCCATAAAGCTCTGAATTGATGAAAACAATTTTTCTGGGGCAATTGTGAATGACCAGTTGGCGGTAATTGCCTCGTGAGTTTAACTTAGTACACCATAACCCAATTGCTAAAAACGCCGTAGAATTCGCGCACTGATATAGAAGCCTGACCGCTCTGTAGATAATAAGCCATTCGTCTAGTAAGCCAACACCCTAGTTATTATAAACATTTACGATTATCCGTCACACTTTCCAGAACAGAAGCGATATTTTCACCAGTGAGTACATTGTGATGATTCTCAGTATCCTTCAATCAATCTACTATTACTTCTGTTTTCAATGTTAGCCAAGAAAATTACTTTGCAGCTAAGTAATAGAATACATGTAAGTTCCTATGTGGTGAACAAGCTCTCAGAAATCTATAAAGTCTAGATCGATTCGACTTTCAACAAAGGTTCTACCTGGGAAGCTCTCCTAGTTCAAAACGAATGTATTACAGTAATCCCTCGATTTACGTCGCAGCTGGTTTCAAAAAAAGACGACGTAAATCGAAACGACGTAAATCGAATTTCATATTGCTCATACTACAAAGTAGAATGATTTTAACAAGGAACTTAAAAAAGTTACAGTAATCCCTCGATTTAAGTAGCAGTTGGTTCCAAAAAAAAGCGTCGTAAATCGAATGACGACGCAAATTGAAGTTAGAGGGGAGAGAACAAAAAGTTTAACGACGTAAATCGAAACAACGTTAATCGAGGCGACGTAAATTGAAGGATTACTGTATTTTAACTTATTAAGTTAATAGAAGTCGCCGTCCATGTTTAAAACTACAACTCAGACACTTCGAATAAAAAGAAATATGAAAAAAATTTCCTTGCGACGACTTTCTCTCATTAGTCTTCTAGCAAAAAACTCTGGGAGTAAAGTAAAATTGCCATGAAAATTTTCTCAAATCTATCGTTTGAAGTCGACTTTAAACTGTAGGTTCTTCTCACATGGATAAAATTAATACGCCCAACGTAAGTGGTGTAAGTAGGATGTAAGGTTGTAAACCTGACTAACATTTTCCTTGCGACGACTTTATCTCATTTGTCTTCTGGCAAAAAACTTTGGGGGTAAAGTAAAATTGCCATGAAAATTTTCTTTAATCTGTCGTTTGGAGTCGACATATGGCTACAATTAATACGCACAATGTAAATGGTGGAAGAAGCTAAGTTGTAATCCTGACTAAAATATTCCTTGCGACGACTTTCTCTCATTAGTCTTCTGGCAAAAAACTTTGGGAGTAAAGTAAAATTGCCATGAAAAGTTTCTCATGTCTGTTGTTTGTAGCCGACATTGAACTGTGGGTTCTTCTCACATAGATAAAATTAATACGCCCAACTAAGTGGTGCAAGTAGCTAGGTTGTAAACCTGACTAAAATTTTCCTTGCGACGACTTTCTCTTAATACTCTTCTGGCAAAAAACTTTGGGGTTAAAGTAAAATTGCCATGAAAAGTCTTTCATATTTATCGTTTGGAGTCAACATTAAACTGTAGGCCCCTTCCTCTCATGAATACAATTAATACACACAATGTAGTGGTGTAAGAAGCTAGGTTGTAAACCTGACTAAAGGGTTGTTATAATGATTAATGAAAGAAATACGCTCAATGTATGTGGTGTAAGAAGCTAGGTTGTAATCCTGACTAAAGGATTTTTGTAATGGTAAAGGACGTAAAGTAAGGCAGTAGAACTAAAAATTTTAAAATAATTACCTCGTATGGCTAAAACTGCTTTAAAAGCTAACGGGGCGCAAGGTGTGAATGGGGGCGCAAGATGTGAAAGGGGGCGTAAGGTGTGAAAGAGGGCGTGGCAGTTCATCTATTTTATATAAAAATTTGAAATATAAGAGTATAATAGAGGTAAAAAACTTCATATTGGGTAATCCCAGTATTCCCAGTATTCTAGAATACAAAACAAATGCAAGGGAAAGGGGGAAGGTGCTGTTTATCGAAGAAAGTGTTGATGATTATACGAATGAACGACTGTATACACAAGGGGGGCGTGTGTATAGAAAGAAAGAAAGAAATCCTAATGAAATAAAGGAAAAAAGAGCGTTTAACAGTAACATGATCGTTAAAAATTAGCACCTTTTTTATATCGTCTGAAATACAATACAATACGATACAATACAATGGTAAATATTTAATTGTTAAAAATAAAATGAATTTAAAAAAAATCTTGTATACCATTGCAATACAAATACAAATACAAGGGGAAAGAAGGGTAATATTTAGCACAATTTTTTTAATATTAAATTAAGAAAATAAAAAAAAACAAAAAATTTTTTTGCAAAAACTTAACTCACATGCTTCAAAACAAAAAAAAAAAACCGGCTAATAAAACTGCCAAAGTATGGGTTACCAAAAATTGAAAATAAAATTTTTCTATAAATTCCTCCAACAATTTAACGATTCTTGACAGTCGTTAAACCAACGCCTCTCAGTGAAATTAATAATAAAAAAAAAGAAAAACGTTAATAAAATTAAAAAAAAAAGAAAATAAAAAAATTAAAAAAAAAATTAAACAACACTCATACGCAATATGGTTTTAAGCTCTGAAATTGAACAATTAAAACAACAACAACAATTAGAACAATTAAAAACAGTGCCTTTAGCAACACTCGATCACAATCACAACAAGTTGAATAGGTCGGAAAGTCCTAAACCGGCTGTACTATTGCATCGCCATATAGAAAATTTAAAAATAGAAGAGGGTGTTGCTGCCTCGCAACGTAACCACGAGCAGGATAAGGAAGACGCGGCCCAGAGTCGTCGTGGTTCGACAAATTCTGAAACTGCCCATATTATTGAAGAGATAATCGAGGGCATTGCTTTAAAAGGTCGTAGAGGTACTCTAGTACGTACCATATCAGCTGTTTTAAGGTAAAACTTGAATTTCTTTTTTCATTCCTATTTTTGTTTGTGTTTCGGTCTGTAAACTGATAACAGTTGCAAGATTTATGATTGGGTTTTGGAATTCTATTTGTCTTAAATTGCCTGAGGCTAAAATGTTTGTGTTAAAAAATTTGTTTCAAATTTTTCTTACTTGTCGCCATGCTCCAAGACACGTTCCATACTGGCAGCTAGGCTTATCAGTTGTTTTTGAAAATTTTAAGCTAATTTGTGCTGTTATCTGTTTGGTTTTTTTTCATTTTTTTTTTTGGCGAAAAGGTGGTCTTATTTATGTAGACTTTTGTCAAAAATTTATATTTTTTAAATTAATTTTTAATTACCGCTAATAAATGATGAAAATATTTAAAAATATAAAACAATACAAAAATAAAATTTCATCAGTGGCTAGAATTAAAGGAAAAATACCGCCTACAAATAAATAAATAAATAAGCATGAGCACAGGCTTGATCTTTTGGGGTCAACAAATTAATTTAAAAATTATTTTCATTTAATTGTTGTGCTTATTTAAAGCATGTTTTAGTTGAAATGGGAACATACCATTAGAAAATCATAAAACAATTAAATATGAAGGTTTTTTATTAGGCGGGGCTTTCGATAAACACCTGAATCCAGTTTTCTTTGTAATTTCCATAGAACTCCTTTGGGGGTCCTACTTTAAAAAATATATTTGAGAAAAGTCCAGTAAATATACAGGTTGGTTGGTATAAGAATGGTAGTTTTGTAAGGCGATTTATCTTCCCCTCGTTTAATACGAGAATATTGTATCCAATGGCACTGTGTGCTAGCCTATTAGTATCAGCATATGAGCTCTCCAAGTTCAATTCCTACAGGCGTGAAAATAATTTGAGGTTTTTTGAAGTGATGAGAAACAAACAAATTATAAAAATTATTTTAATGAAGCAATTAAAAATTATTTTTCAATTATTAAGTAGCGTTATACACCAAAGACCGTGACAGGGATCGAACCCATAACCTCCAACACAAACCGACTAGCGTACTAACCTTTGGAATACTGATGTGGTTATTACAACCCTTTAGTCGGTATTACAACCTAACTTCTCACGCCATTAATGTTGTGTGTGTGTTAATTTTATTTAGGGTTGGCGGGACATACAGTTTACAGTCGACCCCAAACAGCATATTTTTGAGAAACTTTTCAAGGCGATTTGATTTACTCTTAGAGTTTTTGCCAGCAGACTGCTGAGAGGAAGTCGCCGAAATAAATATTTTTTTCATTTTTTTTTCAAGATGTCTGAGGTTTTGTTCAAGATGTCTGAGGTGGGCTTTGAACTACAGACTCTCGTCTAATACTATAAATATTTTAAAGAATTAATTTTTCTTTTTAGAACTGTTTTAGTACTACTTGGACTGGGGTTTGAGCCACAGGCTCTAGTCTAATAGGCCAACACACTACCTACTAGACTACATTTTAAAGAATTAATTTGTTTAGTGCTTTTTAATCTAGAAAGTAACTTATAGGTCGAATGAATGAGGCAATAGTGTGCGCCAATTGTTTTACCTTCGTCACCATTTTCTTTTAGGAAAATATAAAAGACCTGAGCCTTACACCCGCAGATTAGCTCGGTGCTCACTAGACCACCTAGGCCTCTACATAATTAATTATAAAATTTTTATTTGTATAACAATAATTACAAATTAATATTTTTCTAGAATAAAATTTATTAACACTCCTTTAACGCACGTGATATTAAACAGAAATTCACTTCAAAATTTTATGGCCAAATATCGTAATTTATTTCTTATCTCAAATGTTGTATATGGTTACGGTTATCGATTAACGCCTTTATTTATTTATAATAATAAATTAAATTAAATAAATTAATATTTATTATGTATTAAGGGTAAAAATCACACACCCACTCGATTAAAAAGTTTGAAATGAGAAATATGTGCGTACTTTTTTCTTTTCTTTGAATATGTATTACAAAAATTTACTAAAAGTACTATCTTATATTTATTTATTTATTCATCAATTGAAATTGTATTTAATTATTTACTGGCTCTGTGCAACTTTGGCCATATGGTCGGTGTAGTGTAACAGACCAGAGTCTCTGATGGGAATCGAACCCACGACCCTTACGCTAATAGTCGAGCACACTACTCACTAGAATACCGGGGTACTCAAAACGTACTTTTTATTTTTCGCGTCAATTCGTATTCATGGATGAAACTTGTGTTCGCCACTTTGCATCTGAGACAAAGCACTAGTGGAAGCAGAAGGTGGAGCATAGAGCTCGGAGAGCGTGCTAATTTAGTACTGTCCTGGTACCATGCAATTAAGTAAGAAAGGAAAAATGCAATTAAGAAAGAAAGGGAAAAGACCACATTTGAGGAAAAAAACCGGACAATTTACGATTTCAGACATCGATTAATACGAAGACAAAAAAACGCCTCTTATCATTCTTTTCCAAACTTGGAAAATGATGTACGTACGTAATTGGTCATTACAACCCTTCAGTCAGGATTACGACCTAGTTTCTCACCACTACAGGTCGTTTCTCACGACTCCGACCGACAGATTTTTGAGAAACTTTTCATGGCAATTTTATTTACTCTCAGAGTTTTTGCCAGAGGAAGTCGCCGAAGAAATACTTTTTGTATTTTATTTGGATGTCTGGCCTGGGGCTCAAACCCTGGCTATTCGTCTAATAAGCCAACACACTACCTACTAGACCATGGCAACGAAACATTATGTTGTTTTGGTATAAAATTTGCTGACAATAAAGAGGTAGACTTTCCGATTGATGATATGAAACTAGACGGACATACAGACATAATTGGTCATTACAACCCTTTGGTTAGGATTACGACCTAGCTTCTCACTCCTCTTATGTTGTGTGTGTTAATTTCTTATACATGAGTGGTGGGATCTATAGTTTAAAGTCGACTCCGAACGACAGATTTTTTGGGAAACATTTCATGGCAATTTTGTTTACTCTCAGAATTTTGCTAAAAGTCTGCTGAGAAGAAGTCACCGAAGAAATATCTTTTCATATTTCGATTTGTTGGAAATATCTGACCTGTGGCTTGAACCATGGGCTCTCGTCTAAAAAGTCAGCACACTATCTACTGGACAACGGCGACAACACAATGTACCAGTTCATACATCGTTTAATCCGTTTTACTAGGTATACAATTTGTTGACAATAAGCTTTCCGCTTGATTGTGAAACTAAGTTAGTTTTTAAGGCACTGAAGGCCGTTTTGATCTTAGAGGAGTTTATTAGTTGTGTTTTCTTTGCTAGATCGGCGTATAATAGGATGTAATTGGTACTAAGGGGAGCTTACTAAATAGGATTGCAAATATTACTAAATATTACTACACTTTGATTGCGATTTAATTATAACCTAAAGCTGCCTTAAACTGCTTTAAATTATAATTTTTTTTCTTATTAATTAAGAAATCACGTACACTTATAATTATAATGCAAAGTGTGTTAATTAATAATTTATTCGTATTATTTAAATCTACCGTATTGATAAATTTACAAAAAAATAAATTTTAAAATTAAAAAAGATTTTAAATTTAAGTTTCTAATAAAACAAAAACATTTTTCGTTGTTAATTAAGAACAAAATACTCGTATTACTCCAATAATTTTTGGACCAAAAATAGCTTACAGAAGCGTTACTACTCCATAAGACCGTGAGTAATATTGGTTTGAAATTTTGTGATTTTTTTCTCCCCTCCCCCCTCTTTTAATTTATTTATAGAAAAATTATTTTTTACATTTTTATTGTCGTAAAATATTTTTTTTATAATTTTTTTTTGATATTTTTTCTTTATAAAAAAATAAAACTGGTTTTAATTAGTTTCAATTTAATCTTTTTTTTTTATTAATTGTATTAATTATTATAATTTTTTTAATGCAATATTTAATAATTAGACAAATATTTATTTTTAACACTCATTCATACACGTGCTATTTTAAGACCCTGTACGTTACCCGTATAGTATAAAAATAATATTTTTTTTAATAATTTTTTATTTTTTATATTTTATTGACACCTTTTTTTAAATTATATTTTCATATCCAAAATGAAAAAACAAAATTTATAAACACATGCCATCAAATCATTTAAGATTATTGAAAGTCTCTAGTAGAAAAGAAAAAAAATATTGATTTAATTGCGTCATGCATGTGCGGTTTAAAGTCCATTTTTTCTAAATTTAATTTTAAAAAAATCTGTTAAAAATTTTGTTTAAAAACCGTTTTCCCGTCTTCCCCCGTTTTCTGAAGGTTATGCTAGTTTAGGTTAAATTGCCAGCTAATTTAAGGATAATTTTCTTTCACCATTAATGTGGCAACCTTTGTGTGATGCCCTTTGCGATATCACTCTTGAGGTCGTAAGCTTTTGAGGTTATAAACAGGTGGTGCATGTCAGCGGGATTGAAATGAAAGATTATTCGACTCCTGAAACCACAAAACACTTCCTATATGGAAGATTGACTATTCAACTCCTGTATGTAGTGATTTCAAGCAAAATTGAAACAAAATATCTCAAGCTATTACTGAAAAGAAAACTGTCGTAGAAGACTTTTATAGAGAGCATTTTGAATAGATCCAAAAATGCCAAAGGCTTGCTAGAAAATTTGAGGGTGCAACTCAAGAATTATGCAAGGATGTGTAATTAGTAATAATTAGTCCAACTCGGCAAGCAAGATAAATTTGAAATCTAGATATGACTGACATGCGTTGACATAATAGGGCAAAGGGAACTTAACCAACAATGGCGCTAGAGGATCTATTGCATGGTAGTATAGTCCAAAACCATTGTTTGAATAAAAAGATTTATAAAATTTATTAGGAGGCATCGGGACCAAATACATAGATAAAGTGGTTGACAGCTCCCTCTTAAATTGTCCCCTCGATAGAATCAGCAGTCTTCTTAGTTTTGGAAATTTTTTCCAACGAGGCTGAGTAATTATTTCTCAATTTGGAGCAATTTGGAAGCCACATACTCCTTTAAGGCAGAATACGGATGGGTCATAGGCACACAGTAGGACGGGAGCGAAAAAGGTGTGAGATATTTCGAATTCATTTAAAATCTCTCGGATATTTTCCAAACGGAAGTTAACGCCTTCGAAATATGTGTCCAATTCCATTTGATCAGAATTTACGGGAAACAACAGTACGTAGTAATACTATTTGAAAGTTATATGAGGCTAACTCGAGGTTAGAATGTCACTGTCTGGGTGAGCTGAACATGTTAGGCAGGGGCAATAGGGTCATCATTCGCTTGATTGCACATCATGTCGGAATTCAGGGCAATAAATAAACAGATGACTTTGCCTCCACAACCGCTGATGGTGTTAAAATCTTTCCGTGCAATGGGAAAAGGGGTTCAGAAAGTTATACTTGACAAAAGGAAAGATATATGAGGTATTTTCGGGCATAGGGCTCTTGAATTGACCATGATTAACTCGAAAATAGTAACTGAGTGCCTAGACTTTCTCAACACATTATGGAACTTGAACACATATTGGACTAGGTCTTTTTATTTTTGGCACCAATCCATTCTATGGATTTTGGAAAAGTCACAGGAGCGAAATACTTGGTCAGTATGACATCAATCCTAGGAAGGAATCTCGGGCACACTGCTTTCGAAAAGCAGATCGCGCTTAAGCCATTTAACTTTAGGGACACTTTAAAGGCAGATTACGATACCACTTGAACGTTGAAATGGGGCTCCCTCAGACCAACGTCTACGATTTTGTGAAAGTGATGATTAGAGTTCCTTTTTTTGTGAGCAGTAGAGTGCTTGGCTGATAATCTTTCTTATAGGCCGTTAGATGTTAATGTAATGGGATTTGCATAATTATTTAATTCGGTTGCATTGACTAATAATCTCGTTATGACCGCTGTGCTGTTATGTCCGATGTTATAGAATGACGGTTAATGTAAATCGTAGCCACGTATCTACATATAAGGAACTAGAAGTGTTTAGTCCCTATATATGTAAGTGGGTTCTATCATCTCACGTTGAGTTGTGAAACGTTGAACTTTCTGATTTCTCTCGTTTAAGACACGATTTTTAGATTCCGTTTGGATTCCTTTCCTATGTTGTATAACAAGCTTTATCAAATATTTCATTCAAAACTTTCCAAACTGTCACGCCCTTAATTTTTAAAACACTTTCTTAACTTAATTATTACTTGTCAAATAAAAATATCTTGTTTTTAATAATTTAATTTAAACCAACCGATCTGTGTGCTATTCCTGGAAGCGTGTCAATTACGAATGACTTCATCTTGTTTTGCTGTACAGCAGTTTAATTAATTTAAGCACTTGCCTACAAGATTCTATTCCTTCAGCAAAAATTCATATTATTTTGCGTCTATTTCTAACTGGAATTCTTTAAATTTTAGGCGTCCAACTATTTTTAAATTCAGTTAAATTGATTTGAAAACGAACGAACGAAGACAATTGATTTTAATTGGCAGTGATTTTTTCACTTGGCAAACACTATACGAAAACGACGTAACGCCATTATTTATAACAGTTCTATAAGTAACGTCAAAGAAGACAGTTTAGAAAATAAAAAAGGAAATTTTAAATTCGAAAAGAAAGAAAAGAGAGATTTTAATAGTCCTTTTGGTTTTAAGAAAGGAAATTTTAATTAAAAAAAAATAAATCATCATTATGTTCGAGCATTATTGTTTACGTTGTCTACCCCTAGTGAATCGGTAGGAATTGGCTCTAAAAAAATCCTTTTAAAATTTTTATTTAATTTTTAAATAATTTTTTTTTAATATTTTATTTAAATTTATAAATTTCAAAAGCATGTAAATTCAATTTTTTTTTCTTTAAATTTCTTTTTTAAGTTAAAAAATTTATTAAAAAAATTTCTTGTGTTTTAAATTTTAGTCATCGCGAGCAGGAGCAACGCAATGCCGAGGATGTATTGTTTGACATGTTCTACAATGAGGAGACGGGTCTCATATCCATGGGCAAATTCTTGGCAGCCCTTAAGACCACTGGCATTAGACGCAGCGATCCCAGGATCAAGGAGCTTATGGATAACCTAAAGAAAGTGCACAAATTGTCCAATTATGAATCTGGTTCCTCGGCTGAGACACAAAATCTCAATAGGGAAACATTTAAAGCGTAAGTTTAAATATCAGAAATAATCTTTAGAACCAATTTTCAATTTTTTTCCTTCTCTCCTAGTGTGGTGGCCCAAAATATTGTATTGATAGCCAAGGCCTTCCGCCAGCAATTTGTTATACCCGATTTTGTTGGTTTTGTCAAGGATGTCGAGGAGATTTATTGGAAGTGTAAAAGTAATACCGACGGCAAAGTAGCCGATTATATACCTCAATTGGCCCGCTATAGTCCTGAGTCCTGGGGCGTTAGTATCTGTACTATTGATGGCCAACGTTATTCCATTGGCGATGTGGAGGTACCCTTCACTTTGCAAAGTTGCAGGTAAATATTCTGTTAATTAAAAGGGAAAAATCTTTTTCAATCATTGTATCATTAAAAACGGGGGCTGTTTTAAGAGGCCCCCCTCCACTCAGGTTTGTTTGTTATGGCATAGCGTTTTATGAATTCCTTTCACTAATTGAAATTATTACAGTGCGGTCGCTAGGCACAAGCTAGATGTGAAATAGCAAAAGTAAAATAGAAGAGTTATCTTTAAGGAAAACTAGGCCTCGGCTAGAAACTTAGATTCTCTCTCTCTCTCTCTTCTTTTGTGCCCTTGAACAAGCATTGAAACTCATTTTATAGAAAAGGTCTGTTCGTTTTACTAATTGAAAACAAATTTTATTTTTTCTTTCTTCTTCTTCTAACTTTTCTTCCCTTCCCCCAACTATACAAAACTAAAACTAATAAAACCCACAGCAAACCCTTAACCTATGCCATTGCCTTGGAGAAATTAGGTGCTAAAGTTGTGCACTCTTATGTGGGGCAGGAGCCTAGTGGCCGTAATTTCAATGAATTAGTTTTGGATTATAATAGTAAGTATATCATCCTCTCCCCCCCCACTGCTCCTGTATAATATATTAAAATGTAACGTTTTTACTTTCAGATAAACCCCATAATCCTATGATTAATGCTGGTTCCATATTGACCTGCTCTTTGATTCATGCATTAATTAAACCCGAAATGACTGCCGCCGAAAAGTTTGATTATGTTATGCAATGGTTTAAACGTTTATCGGGTGGCGATAATATTGGCTTTAATAATGCCGTCTTTTTATCGGAACGTGAGGCTGCTGATCGTAATTATGCTTTAGGCTTTTATATGCGCGAAAATAAATGCTTCCCCAAACGCACAAATTTAAAGGAATGTATGGACTTTTATTTCCAGGTGAGTTAATAAAAATCTTTAATACAAATCATACTGACCCTGACCGACTGATTCATTTCATAATTATTAAATGAGATTCAAGATGTGAAAATATGTTTTGACACACGCTCTATAGACAAGCCTTCAAAGCGTAATTCCAACAATTGTTGATAATATGCACTGGTTCAATGAAAACTTATCCATATTTGTATGAACAGCCCCTAGGTAAGTGGGGTAATAAGGAAGTGATACAGTTTTCTGACAGTTGACGTAATTATTTTGTGTTCCTCTTTATTTTTTTTTTCTATAAAATCTTAATATTTTGCACCTATTTTTAGTGCTGTTCCATGGAAACAACCTGTGAAGCAATGTCCGTTATTGCTGCCACCTTAGCAAATGGTGGCATATGTCCCACCACCGAAGAAAAAGTATTCCAACCCGAAGTTGTACGTGATGTCTTGTCAATTATGCACTCCTGCGGTACTTACGATTATTCTGGTCAATTCGCTTTCAAAGTGGGTCTGCCAGCCAAGTCCGGCGTAAGTGGTGGCATGATGTTGGTTATACCCAATGTTATGGGTATATTTACCTGGTCACCACCACTCGATCAATTGGGCAACTCGGTGAGAAGTGTACAATTCTGTGAGGAATTGGTGAATGTTTTCAATTTCCATCGTTATGATAACTTGAAGCATGCTTCGAATAAAAAGGATCCACGTAAACATCGTTATGAAACCAAGGGTTTGAGTATTGTTAACTTATTGTTCTCGGCTGCTAGTGGTGATGTTACAGCCTTGAGACGACATCGTTTATCGGGTATGGATATTACTTTGGCCGATTATGATGGTCGTACAGCTTTGCATTTGGCTGCCTCTGAAGGCCATTTGGATTGTGTGAAATTCTTGTTGGAACAGTGCCATGTGCCACATAATCCCAAGGATAGATGGGGTAATATGCCCGTCGATGAGGCTGAAAATTTTGGCCATCAAACGATTGTTGACTATTTGAAACAGTGGGCCGAAAAGGCTCAAACCACAGAGGAACCGAAAACTGAGGCTGTGCTTAAGAATACCGAAGCCGATGAGGTGAGTAACAATATGAAGATTTTCTTTTTAAAGAGGGGGTTGTTAATATAAGATTTTGTATGTTTTTTTTAGGAAATAATACCCGATGAAGTTAAATCGGAATATGATCGCAGTGCTACTGCTAGTCCTATGCCTTCCGAAGCTAGTACCAGCAGTGGTCCTGACGATACCACCCGTCCGGGCTTGTAAAGACTTAAATAGATCAGTAATAAATAATAAAAGGAATCTCTGACTAGCATACATTATAACACAAACATTTGATTTAATTTTTAATGATTTTTATGTTTTTAAGTTTAGCAATTTATAGTTTTAAAATGGATTTGTAGTTGCAAAAACTTTTTTCTTTTAGGTTGTTTGAATTATAATTCAAAGCTTTAACCTTAGCTTGTTAGAAAACAAAAGAGAAACATACTACAGAAGCATTCTTAATGCTAAAAATTAAGCAAATATAACACAAATAATCTAAAAAAAAGAAAATAAACATATTTTCTATACTCCAAAGATATTGAAACCCCAGTGTTAATAAAAAAAAGTGATGACATACCTACATACAGACATAAATACATATATTTTATGAAACAATTTAACAAAATGACAATAATAATATGTATCGTATTGTATTTATCATAAACTATAATACATTATTTATTTAAAAGATGATTATAAACGTAGTAAACCTAGTAAACGTAGTAAACATTCTTTGAATTCAAAAACTTTCCAATATTCTGCTTCCATAAACAAGTTACGAGTTTTTTTTAGAGAAATTAAACTCATTTTCTCATGATTTCTACATTTGTTTGTCTCTTAAAATTTAAAATATTAAGAAAATTAAAAAATTAAAATAAAAAAATAAAAAAAAAAATCAAAACCTCATTAATCACTTTCATTATAAATTTCGTTTCTTTTGTTTAAAAAAAAAAAAAAAATAAAAATTTTTTTAAAACACCTGTGATTATTCGAAATTTTTTTGTATTTACTTAAAATATTATTTTTATTTTTTTTTATTTACAATAAAACTTACTTTTAAATCATAAATTATTAAAAAAAATTTCAATACGATATTTTTGTAGTTTTAATTTTGTATTATTGTGTTTTAGAACTTTTTTTCGAACTGGTTTTTGATTCCTTTTCTTTTTTAATTAGTAATAGTTTATTAGTAATTAAATTTTATTTTTTAGAAATATTCTCGTTTTTTTTAATTAAATACTTTAAGTTATTATTGCTTAAGTTTTTATTTTAGCTGAATATCTTATGGAATATGTATACTTAAACTATATTGTACTTACAATATATTGTATTTAGAAAAATATTTAATATTCGTAAATAAATTTGTATTGATGTATCCTATATGTGTATGGTGAATATGTTTCAAACAAAAAATTGAATAAAAACCTTAAAATAAAACTGGATGTAAATCCACATTAAAAAGAATTTAAAATTTTTCATTAAACATGTTATTAGACGTGAGACCACGGCTCTAAACCCAGGTTGGACGTATCCAACAAAACGAAATATTAAAAAAATATTTCATCGGCGACTTCCTCTCAGCAGATTTTTGGCAAAAACTCTGAGAGTAAAATAAAATTGCCATGAAAAAGTTTCGCAAGAGTGTGTCGTTCGCAATCGACTTTAAACAGTATAAAATTGATACACGCAAGATAAGTGGAATGAAAAGCAGTGACCGTGACCTATACCTTGCTGATAATGTATGGAATAAAATTATACTTCAAAGCCGTACGTGGAATCCGTTCGTATCGGATAAGTCTTAGATCGTCCCTTAAAGTACCCAATTATTGTATGCAGGTTGAAATAGTGGAACAAATACACTATAAAGGCATATTGTTTAGGATAGGATATGATAGGAGGGAGTGGAAACTCACTGGAGTATACGTGGTGGTCCTTTGCGATACCACGTGAAGCGATGTGTCATAGATTAACTGAGTCCTGATTAACAGATTTTCACTTTTAAAACATGACTCCGTTAGAAAGCTGAAAATCAACGTGAGAGTTTAATGAATTTTGTGATCGCTTTAATATCAACAGGGTCTTCTTTTAAGGGCTTCCTAACATTAAATTTAAATAAAATAAAATAAAATTCATTTGAAAGATTGAAGCTGTCCAAATGTCCGCCGGCATGGGTTGTTGTTGTTGTTGTAACAGTTCGGCTGTTGTCTCCGGAAGCTTTTCCCTGTATATAAGATAAAGATGTATTAGTAATTTTAGTTTATATGTTCTGTTGGTTGTGAGCCGTGTAATTCGGTAGGGATGGGATGGATTGGAGATGGGATTGTTGTTGTTGGTTGTATGTGTGTGTTGTCAACGTCATGTGGTAGGTAGTCCGAGGAAGACAGCTGTTGTCGTAGGGTTCAGTCATAGGTCTACGGGTCGTAGGGCTGTCGGTTTCGCTGGACAGCTAAAAATGTGCACCGTATCGTGTGGTGTCTGGTTGCACAATGGGCAGCTATCCTGGGTTCCCGGGATGATCCTAGCCCTGTAGTTATTCAGGAAGTTCGACCATCCTGATCTGTGCTGGGCCAGAATAGTTCTCTTGACTCTTGGAAGCTGCCTTTCCGAATCGGCTATAGGTGGTGGGTGCCGATTAATGACCCAATTATGGCTGAGCTCGTCTCTGGCCGTCGCGACGATGGTATGATGAAGGGCATTTTGTGCCTCTCTGACGGACAGTGTATCAGTTATTGAGGGTATGAGGTGGACGATGTCCGAGTTGTAGGTAGTGAGGTCTTGTCTTATGCGGCAATGAGGGGGATCATTCAATACTATGTGGTGGTTTGGATGGGCATGGGTTGTAGTTTGTAGCTTATTCGCATAAACCTGCGCCTTAAGAAAACAGCACAAGAAAAAGTCTAACCGGATCAATTCGCTCGATCTTCACCTCCACGTGGCCTTGCCCTCAAAATATCCAATTTATTATGAGCTGTGCGGCACATTGCGTTGTAGTGTTAAAACCACATCAAGAGTATCCAATTCAGGCCAAAAGAATTTAGTAACGACCGACTTATAGTGCTCGCCATTCAGCTGGTGCTTGTCCATAATTTACATTCATTTGCAGCGTCAGGTGCATGTCCACATCACGGCACAAAACGCGTCAGTTGTGATCTGCGCAAGATCAAGTTCTTGTGAGCGAAGCAAAATCGAAAGCTTCGGATTCTTCTCCACACTCTCACAAACAGCGATATGTTTTTAGACGATCGTTCATTAAACCAATGGTCTTGAATTTATCCACCACATTGTGAATAGTCCTCCGGGTTAGACGATTGTGGCGATCGTAAAATGGGTAAAGTGAGCAGTATGTTGCCGAACGGATCTCCATGTAAATGTTGATTTGGAAAAACAGACTGAATAAAGGGCGACCACTTTGATAGACATAGCTTCGAATGTCAAAGGTCAAAGGTCAAAAGTCTATGCTAGAATAAGTTGAATCCTGAAATATTTATAGAATTAAAAGGTGACTTGATACGACCCAAGTAAATTATCTAACCTGACCTAAGGAAAGTTAGATAGTTCTTGAAGTTTTAGGTCAAGTTAAATATTATGCCAAATAACAAGAAATGACTTTTTCTACCACCTTCTTTCTTTTAGTTCAGTTCTTTACCATAGCTGTGTGAGGTATAAGTCTTAACTACAAAAAGCTTTTCGCGATACTGTTAATGTATTTCGTTATTTTCAATGAAACTGTAAAAGTTTTCACGAACTCTTAAACTAAACTGTAGGTACATAGCTACTCTTCGGCTCTTATCGTTTTTACAGTAATAATTGCAATCACAGCCATTTCTATGCCATGCAAACTAAAACACTAAAAAGCTACAATTACTTGGAAAACTTAATAGCGTTGTTGGGGCCATAGGAGCCGGTATAAACATGGAGTCGCAGTCAAACACAGATTTTGGACTTTTAGTTTGACTGTATCTGTATAAGATTTTGTGGTTTCTATACAAAATGAAACAGTCGTCGAACGTTGTGATTGCGATAAACAACACGGTTAAGTGATAAGAGCAGCGGGTTTTATAACGAGTTTGAGGCAGAGAGGGGAAGCAAAAAAATACGTTAGAAAAGATTGATTGAAAAAAATGGAATTAAAATTTAGAAATACGGAAATTTAATTCATTTTTTGTAATTATTTAAATAGCAAAGGGAGTTAATTTTTCATTTTTAGTTTGTGTTGTTTGGCTGTAAGGAAAGAAAAATTAAAAAGATTTTGGTGTTGGGGTAGGTTATGGTTACGTTGTTAATTTGTATGTTGCAAGTAAACGTACTACAGCGAGCAGCATCTCTTTCGGTAAGCAATTGCTGTATATGCTTTATATGGGAAACAGGATCTTTGTTCTGAAATAAAGTTCTGCCAATACATTTGACTTGTACATGCATGCATGCATATGTACGTACGTGGCTACGTAAGGGTGTCATCAACAGTATAGATACTTGCAACACGATTTTTCCTTGCATGCAACCCAAAACCGACATTAAAACAAAATACTTGCACAATACAATAGCAAATGAAAAAAAAGAGAAAAATCAGTGAGAAATTATTACAACTTTAAACGGATGTTGGGAAAGTTCTAAAGCCTTAAAAAGGAACTGTAATTGAAAGAGTGTTGTAAAGTTGACAAAAAACAGCCACAACGACAAATACAACGAAAAATAAAAATAAAAAAATAAAATTTTAAAAAAAGTATACAAAAAAATATGTTTAAATCGGAAAAGAACACAAACTATCAAGTAAAGTGGAGCTAAGTTGTGCTATAAAATTTTTTTAAAATTAAAAAAAAGTGAAAAAATAATTTTTTTAAGAAATTTTGTAATAAAAAATATCCTTTTCCTAGTGCCAAATAAAAAAATTAAAAAAAAGAAAACCAAAACAATAATAAAATACATACTAAAACTTTTATAAGAAAAAAACAAATAAAGTTGCCGCCTATTTTTTAATCAACCCACCGTTAAAAAGTAGAGAAAAACTCTTCTTAAAGGGTGAGTATTATTTTTGTTGTCTCCTCTCCCTTATACATATTCACCATCCTCTCTTTTCTAATAAATAATAAAAATTGTTTATAAATATTTTTGTTGTTATTGTTTTCTGTTTAATTACAAAAAAATTCACCTTAAAATACCGCATATGACCGTTCATTCGTGGCTGTACATCCGTTACTTTTAGCCACTATTTGTTTATTTATTTAAATATCTGTCTGTCTAGCTGTGTGTCTGTCTGTCTGTCAGCCTATCTGTTATATTCGAATTCATTTGCAATGAATTAAATGGAGAATGTCCAGCGTAAATTTCCTGGGAATGTGTCACATATCAATGTAGTGGTAGTTTTTTAATACACTTGTACTCACTCACACATACCTACTTGCTCACTCGGACTTTTTTAACGGTTTATAAGGAAATTAAGCCAAGAATTAAAAAAAATTTAAATAATTGGTCGCAATTTAAACGATTAAAAAACGGCGCTAGAAAATTCAGTTTCGGAATACTTTCGCTTCGTGTTTAAAGCTGTATCTGAGTACCCCGATTAGATTGGTGAAAAACTTTAATACATACATACATGTAGGACCGGGGATAAGACGAACAAAAAGTGGGCAACCCTACTAAGCGTAGTAGTCTTATCCCCGGTCCTACATCATACATACATACATATATAATTGGCCATTACAACCCTTTAGTCAGCATTACGACCTAGTTTCTCACACCACTGATGTTGTGTGTGTTAATTTGATACATGAGTGGCGGGGAACCTACTGTTTAAAGTCGATTCCAAACGACAGATTTTTGAGCAACTTTTCATGGCAATTTTTATTTACTCTCAGAGTTTTTGCCAGAAAGCTTCTGACAGGAAGTCGCCGAAGAAATATTTTTTCATATTTTCGTTTTGATGTCTGATCAGGGGTTTGAACCGAGGCCCCATGTCCAATAAGCCAACACACTACCTACTAGAAAAACTGTAATAAAGAATGTAATAACCGGTTTTTTTTGGCTACCTAAACCGATTTTAATTCAACAAAATGATAATCAATCTAAATAAGATTGGATTGAATATTCTGAAGGATCATTCATCACCTTTACGTGATGTCAGCTGGCCGACTTAGACTTTAGACGGAGACTTAGTGACTCCGTTAGACTTTTTCTTGTGGAGTTTTCTTAAACCGCACATAGGTCCTGGATATCTTGGGTCCGCTTCACCCAGAGAAACCGTGGCGAAAGGTACCTCAATGCTCGGGTTAGACAGTGTGTTTTCCATTTCTGCCTGTCGGAGAGTATTATAAATAAAGATAACTGGCAGAGGGGAGAGCTTACATACATAATTGGCCATTACAACCCTTCAGTCAGGATTACGACCTATGTTGTTGTGTGTTAATTTTATACATGAGTGGTGGGACCTACAGTTTAAAGTCGACTCCGAACGACAGATTTTTGAGAAACTTCTCATGGCAATTTTATTTACTCTCAGAGTCAGAGCCAGAAATCTGCTGAGAGGAAGTCGCCAAAGTAATACTTTTTGTATTTTGTTTTGATGTTTGACCTGGGACTCGAACCCTGGCCTTACGTCTAATAAGCCAACACACTACCTACTAGACTACGGCGACTTCATAGGGGGAGCTTAGATAAAGAAAACCATCTTCTCATCATTCATAGGAAACGCAGTGCTGAATTCAAAAGAATTTACGGGCCAACAAAATTTTGGGAAGATCGATTCCTGACGGCTCACTATTTTTAGACGGATGAACACTACTCGCCAGAGTAATGTTGTAGCATATTCTGATGAAAATGCTTTAATACTAAGCAGCCAGTTAATCGACATGACGGCGGACATGACTTTTGCCTGGAAGGTATTGCAGTGAACTGTATAAGTTTCTGATATCCAAGTCATCGCTATACCCGCCACACCTCATATCCAACTTCCAGCCCCCTGTATATATTTAAAAAAAAATTTTTTCTGATGATTTGCTTGATCTGAGGATCTTGCGAGTAAGGTCAACACCCATATTGTGAACAGATTTTTTCCTCATCTTTTGTGTCAATACACAATCATTTTAACTAGCCCACGAACCTTTAGTCAACGATCACACAATACGGTTTTGTTGATTTATTGAACCGTTTCTGATATATACTTACCCACTAAGATTTTTGACTTAGCAGCTCTGACGGTTACGTTCACCCCATATTATATAATTCAACGAAGAGAGAACCTCATCTGGAGTAGAATCTAATTTGACTTAAGTACTGGTACGACTAAGACCTTTCAAATGAAAGTATAGCAAACCTATATGTTTCAACAAAAGCATTGGTTCTAGAAAACAATGGATGGCAACTCTATCATGCTAGAACCTGCTACACTAGAACAATCAGCTGTTTAGCGGGCAAAGCATTATTAATGAAACTGAAACCAGGTAAAGGAATAGCAATAAAATGAGGGAGATGTTTTCTACTAAATTTTAAACTGCCCTCGTATTTGTCGAAAATATTATCGTAATGTATCATTAACTCCACTGTACATATTGTAAGTAACTTTTGCATGTTTGCCATAAATCATGGCCTTTCCTTTCGCCCTTTAAAACACCATCCCCTAGCATAAGTAATCGAATAATTAGTGTCACTAAATGTTTTAATTGCTATTTTTCGTTGTTATTGTCCTGTTCGTAATTTTATTTTTGTTGTGATACATTTTTGTTGTTGTAAATGTTGTTGCTGTTGCTATTGCTGTTTGTATATTTCGTTTATTGACCTCACCCAGGTATTTACATTGACTGAGTGAGTGACTTCTTTACTACACGTACATACATACCATAAATATGTACGTTATGAAATTACAAAAATAAATAAAAACAACAACAACAATAGCAACAACATATTCGCATAATTTTTAGTTTTGCATTAAAGTTTTTCAAAAGCAGCAGAACTTTTTTGTTCTTGTTTTAATTTTTTTTTTTGCAACAAAGTAGAAAATAATAACAACAACTGCAACAAATACACAATGTTGGCAGTGGCATCAGCCTTTGGCAAAGTGTCCCTGTCAGCAGGAAAACTGTATGAAAAATAAAAAAAATTAATAAAGGGGAAGAAAAAATACGAAAAAAAAATTGGAAATGAATTAAAATTCAAAATTTATTACCAAGAAATCTGAACATATACAGTCAAACACAAATATTCACACGTGCCACTGTGCATACATACATACATACATATATGTGGAGAAGTTAGGAATTCATAAATTCGTAAAAATATACTCCCGTAACACATTTGCACCAATGCCGCCGACTCACACATAAAATAAGTTTTTTTTGCATTCATTTCAATTGAAATTCGCAAAAAAAAAAACTCGGGAGTTTCAAATGTCGCGCAAATGGAAATCACAACAAATGCTGGATACCCTACGCCATCGACAAAATTATGGTGGGTCAGTGTGTATACTATATTCTCTTACCGAAACAAATTTAGTTGAACACACAAGATTTCCAGTTTTCATCACGTAAATACACTGTGCGTGAGTGGGAATCCATTATAGCCGTTGTTAGAGACTTTGATACGGTCTGCGACACCATTTAACACGATGTGATGTAGGTCAGGTTAGGTTAGAGGACGTGTACTTGTCAATTAAGACAAGTACAGTCCCCGGAGGTCAAATTGACCCATTGTACAACGTCCTAGTTTCTCGCACCACTTATGTTGTGTGTGTTAATTTTTATATATGAGTCGTGGGGCCTACAGTTTAAAGTCGACTCCGAACGACAGATTTTTGAGAAACTTTTTTTTCATGGCAATTTTATTTACTCTCAGAGTTTTTGCCAGAAATCTGCTGAGAGGAAGTCGCCGAAGAAAATACTTTTTGTATTTTGTCTTGATGGCCTGGCCTGGGTCTCGAACCCTGGCTTTACGTCTAATAAGCCAACACACTGCCTACAAGACTACGGCGAATGTGCTGTATGTGATCCTAGTCGTTTATACAATGACTTCACCTCAGCGAACAAATACGTGTGCGTTCATATTTTATTTGATGTCGCAGCTGTGCAAATGTGACTGAATAACCTGGGGAATACATAGCCAACTCAGTGATGTCGATTAGGCTCATCGTTCGTAAGCATTCGCACCTGTTGAGATATCTGACGCACTAGCCGGATTGTCTATGCGCATTCCTAAAGCTAAAGTTATGCACTTCAACCGACTACCTCTAAGAATCCCCTAAACCTTGCCGTATTCCCGATAGTATTCATCCGTTTAACTCTTTAATTGCTTCCTTTGCCTTTGAAGGGGCCAGTCTAAGGAGGATTTATTGTTGATTTTTTAATACTCAGCCTTAAAGCGGAATTTCATTTAAAAAAGGATCAGTTTTGAGGACTGACGAAAAACATCTTGAGCTGAGCATTTAGATTCCTTCTGCTGCTATTCTGGATGCATATATAAGCATGCATATGGAAGCGTTTGACCTAACTAACATCGCTAGCCTAACATCGTTTGCATACAGCATGGAGAGAGAAAAATGTGTACTTCTTAGTGAAGAGTATAAATTGAATTTCAGCTGAACTTGCACTATGGTAAGTTTCTCTAGGAGTATTCCACTTCCAACCATCTTCGAGGCGTGTACAGACTTCTCGGTATGCTTTCATTGCCGCTGTTTTACCGCAATGCCCTTCCAAATTTACTTTGTTAGTCGCCATGTTTTGTCAACTGCTTTAAAGTACTATACTCTGCATTCCGGTAGTGTCTCCCAGTTCTACCATATGTTGACTGTTAACAAATCTCAGACATTTGAACATGCTCTTCTGTTTTGTCATTGGGACATCTGTTTGAAAAGTCCTCCCTGAAGAATTAGATTGTAGAAAACTTTTATACTTACCCTGCCCTATCAAGAACTAAGACTGGAATTAGGACTGTTCGTTCACCTTCTTTAACATTTTCTTAGAGATCTTCTTCTCTCTACTCTGCGTTTCCCTTAACCCGATGGTATAACTCGGTTATTTCCTTTGAAGCCATATTGTGGTATTCAGTACGTATCCTTAATTTAGTTCCTTTTAAGAATATTTTTGGTTGTATTGTTCAGGATTCAGGATTGATTAGTTTCAGTCCTCCGTTCTGCCAGATTGAAGTTTATTGGCTTCATTCAGGCACTAATAATCTCATTTAGTCATTATCCAAGTGCTTGCAGCACTATTGCTATTTCGTCTGCGAATTCACCTATGAACTCCTCATCCGAAATTTTAATATGGAACACACTGCCATACATTACGTTCTACTATTGTCGTCCTACTACAGTCCCCTCAAGAAATCTTTTACGTGATGACGTAAAACTTATCGCATACGCACTCATGACATACGTAACACATACTTGGAATACGAGAAGCAGTTCTTGACTGTTCTAATCTGATAATCAGATGAAATCCTATTTGGATTTTGCATGGCATATAGTGATGTTGCTATAACGGTGAGGTACACTGTTATCTTGGCCCTTAAATTAGTACCAAATCGATAACTAAAGAAAGACGTAACGCCACGACAAATTTAAATATATTTAGGGCAACAGCGCATCAATCAAATTAAACGCCAAGTAGGAAAAGTTTTATTTCCTTGACAACCGCTTTCCCTACCCTCGTTTATTTTGACAGAAAACTCTATTTTGTTCGATATATCCAACCATTTGGGACATTAATGCGGTCAGTAGTCATTAATTTTAGTTCATATCCAAGTAATAAGCCAGCTGCCGGTCTGTCTGACTATATGTCAATCTGACAATCAATTCTTATAAGGAAATTATAGGTTTTGTACGTCAATACAATAATGCTTTGGCTAGAGTTGAGGTATTTTTTCTCTGAAGGGGATATACAGTGCGTAACAAAAGTATTGCATTGGTTAAGTAAATATACACACAATTTTTTTTCTTTGCCAAACTGGCAATTGCAATGGAATTGCAATGGGAGCAGTAGTTAATGTTGTTGTTGTTGTTACACAGTTTTCTAGTGGTAGCATACTGCATAGTGTTAGTGTTATTGGTAGTAATACTGGACTGGTGTAGTGTAGTGTTCATTGCCAAAAATTAATTAATTGTGCAGCCAGTCATTTATGAAATAATTGCCATTTTATTCAAGACGCTGTTTCGCTTTTCAATTTCAATTTCAATTCAAACGTTTTCAGTTTGAATTTCAATTTCAATTCAAACGTTTTTTTCTTCAATTTTTGTTTGTTTGCTGCTGCTCTTCATTGCTTGTCGTTTGCGTGTTAATTGCTTAAATATTTCTTGTTGCTTTTAATGTTTTTTGGTGTTGTAGTTGTAGTTGTAGTTGTATTTGTTTTACTTCATTTCATTCATATTCAAGTTTGGCATGTACAATAATAAAATCTAATTATACAACAAAAACAATAAAAACAATAAAAACAAAAAACATAAAATTACAGAAATAGTAACATCAACTCAAAATAATTGAAAGAAAAAAAATGGAAGAAAAAAGAATGAAAGAAAATCGAATTGTACTAGTATTTGGACAAAGTAAAACACAATAACCCAGTAAACATTTAACTCTATAAGAAGACTGCACTGAAAACAATAAAAAAAACATATGAAACAATTGATCATTTTAAAATGTGGGGTGTGAAACTGAACTGGTTTGAAAATTGGATAAGGTTGCCATCATAGATAGCTAGGTTGAAGGGAGGGGACCATAATCAGAATCAGCATTCACATAAGGCAACGCATAGGCTTATTGTGTGTCCAGCAATGAGAGATAAAAAGAATGAAAAATTCGTTTCTTCTAACACACACTCTTAGATGAGTAATGTCTGGTAAAGTGTTAATCATATGTGATATCATGCGTTCAAAAGTTGGACAATGAAAGTTTTCCATCGTTTCGATGTCCTCTATATTTGTGCTGCATTTGTTGTTACTGTTCCTCGTAGCTATGCGGTTCAAATGCATTTGTAAACTCGAATGCCTCATAAAGACGTCTATCAAGTTGCTCTGTTTACTCTTAATCAGATTTAGTAGGCTCATGATCTTGTTAACATATTAGTTGGGTCACAGTGTACTTGTACTTTTGCCTACAATGGCATTTTAAACCACCGGTGTAGCTCTAAGATTACCTCCTGTGAGCTATATTTTGCTAAGTAACCAAATAATATACTTAAGTACGTCATTACAACCCTTCAGTCAGGATTACGCTCTAGCTTCTCACACACCCTATTTTGTGCGTATTAATATTGTACATTAGTGGCGTGCAATACAATTTAAAGTCAATTCCGAACGACTGAATTTTTGAGGAACTTTTCATGGCAATTTTTTATTTACTCTTCGAGTTTTTGTCAGAAATCTGCTGAGAGGAAGTCGCCGTATTTCATTTTATTGGAGATGTCTGCCCGTGGGGTTTGAACCGTGGCCTTACGTCAAATAAGCCAACACACTACCTACTAGACTACGGCGACTTCAACTTCGACTCTTATCCAGACTTAATAGGCTCTTGTTGACACATCGTTCGTCACAGAGTGTACTTGTGATTTTGCCTAGAGTGTCATTATTCCATATTGCTCTCTGTGATATATTGTCTACTCCTACAGCTCTAAGCTTGCCTCCTGTGAGCTATATTTGGCTAAGAAACCGAATAATATACAGCGTATCATCGCTGGAGTAGCCCCTAATTGTCTCCTAAACCTTGTGTCCCTTGACGCTAAGGATATAATCGCCATTTGTCTGTTAATAATACATTTAAAATCCATTCAATATCTGGCCTCGTCTTCTTATGCGGCTTGCTGACTTTATTTAAGCTTCTTTTTATGTGCGACGTTAGTTTTTTAACTATTAAGCGCCTCCAGGAGTTCTCTGGTTAACCTCTTGAGCATTGAGAATCTGACCCTGACGTTCTGCTTCTGATATTATCAATCTGCCTATTGGTGACATGACATTGTCAGTTGAGATGTTAGAGTATAGAGGAGCACTGGTATTAAATGTTTGACTGTGATCTGTAATTCAAGGCGGTAAAATTCTATGCAATTCCACGGGAAATTTCGCTTTACACTCTTACTTACTTACTCACTTAATTGGCCATAACAACTCGATTAAGGGATTTCGGCCTGCCGCAACACATCTTTCCAGGCGCCTCTGCTTCTTGCGCGCCTACGCTAGTTGGTCACACCAATCGATGAGCGGGCTTCCTCGATTTGGTCCTTCCAACGGATACAAGGTCGTCCTCTTCGCCGACTTCCGCAGATCCCCGCATCAAATATCCGTCTCGCTGGAGCATCCTCCTCCATTCGAACGACATGGCCGAGCCAGCGCAGCCGCTGGATATTAATACGCTGTACAACGTCCATGTCGTTGAGGAGCTCATACAGCTCACTATTGTATCGGATGCGGAAATCATCGCCAACTCGTACTGGACCGAAGATCTCACGCAGTACTTTTCTCTCGAACACTCTCAAGGCTGCTGCATCAGTACTTATTAGGGTCCATGCCTCTGCGCCATAAAGAAGCACGGGTAGGATGAGTGTCTTGTAGGGCTTTACACTCTTTGTGATCTTTATTTCGCATAGATCGCATCGATCGTAATCAAAATGTAAACTGAGATATCCTACTTCCTTCAGCTGCAAATGATATTTGGTGTTCAGACATCGTTGAGTTCAGAAGGCGAGTTATTTTGGCCCGGGTACACAAGACACTCTTTTTCTTAAACAGTTGAAGTGGAAATTCCACTTTACATGCTTTGTGACCTTTATTTCGCGTACATCGAATCAATGGCAATCAAAATAAGAACTGAGATATCCTACTCCCTTCGGCTTCATATGATATTTGATGTTCAGATATCGTTGTGTTCAGAACGCCATTTAATTCGATCTGAGTGAACAAAAGATTCTTTGTGTTGAACAGGTAAGAGTGAAGTTATAGCAAAAGAGTAGGCCCTCGCGTTATTCTTCTAATGGTTTTGAGTGGCCGCACAGGTATTTTCTGTTAACTAGTAGAGCGATACGTTATATTTAGTTTAAGGCCTAGTTCACACCAAGCAGTTGTAATTGAAAACAGATAGCTAAGTTCTGTATATTGTTAGCCATCATAGTTAACTCACTCACAGAATTGTCATATACGTGACGTGCTGAAATTTTGTATACAAGTTTGACTTTCCCTATCACTATTTTATTGTCCCGTTATTATCCATTTGTAAAGCCAAGTAAATTGTTCGCTGGGTTACGCTGAAAAAAATTACGACAAATTGTGTCTTTTTATAGTCAAGTTATTCTCATGGTGCTTAGTTTAATTATACTTTGGAATAGGAAAAAATGAAAAAAAATGGGGGCGTGTTAACCGTGCAATATGTTACATCTCCCCCTCCCCCCCACTCATTCATAATACATTCGTCAAATAAAAACTCTACTTATTGTTATTGTTTTTGCAAGAATTTCCTTTTTTGTTGTTGTAATGGTCTCAAGGAAAACCAATAAAATGGATAATTAGAGAAGAAGAAGAAAAAAGTAGAATAGAATAGAAAAGAATAAAAAATAGGAGTTGCAAATAATTATAATGGAAGCAATTTTATTAACAAATAAATCTTTAATGGCTTGCGAAGGATGTAGGAAAGACAGGTGAATCATGTAAGTGTAGAATAAGTTTAAGTGCCTTAAAAATTAGGTCAAATGGAAATCTAAGCTAAGTAAGGTGTGGTGGTTTAATAGTTTACAGTACTCAACCATGGGAAATCGAAGATGTTGTTAAGTTTTTGCAGTTTTTCAAAAAAACGATTATTTCTTATGAATACAGGGATTGCAGTTGTTAAATAGAAAATAGGGTGTTTGGCCTTGTTTGCTTTGGCGGCAAGTATGAGCTTGAGATGGAGTTGTCGTTGTCGTAAGACACATCAAAGTCTACTTTGGCTAGGACATGTCCTGTGAATGAGTGTGAGATAGTCAGGCGAAAAGATCTGTCCGGTTTGTGCTCAAGGGAAACTCGGATTGGATCTAGTTGAAGATGAGTTTTCAAAAATTGATGTAAGAAATTCAAGAAAACCAGGATCGAAACATTTAGCATTTAAGACTGTGAATGAGTATGAGATACTATACGCCGCAGTCCGGTTTGTACTCGAGAGAAAGCGCAGTAAAGGATGATTGAAAATCGGATTGTAAGATCAGGTTTAAGATGATTTTTCAAAAATTGACGTAAGAAATTGGTTCGAGGCACTTGGCATTCTAGTTTTATTCATATTAAATCAAAAATCACTTGGGTACCCATAGAGGCCCATTATGATATCACATGAAGCGATTGTCTCGAGCTAACTGATAACTCCTGTTTAACCGGACGTGGCAATCAGTCTCAGTTCTTCTCATTTTAAGCATGACTCTCTTGGAATGAAATGGAAAATCAGCCTGATAGTTGTTCAATGAATATGGTGATGGATTCGATATCAAGTGACGGCAGCTCCATTAGACCATCGAAGAAATTTAAGTCAAATAAGAAGAGTCTGCTCGAGGCATGGTCAAACAAACTGGCAAATAAAGCCCGCAATAGTCTATTCCTTCTCAAACGATCTACAGCCTATGCAGAAGCCATTGCCTTGTCCATTACGCAATGACCCGCGAGAAAAGAGGCGGTGCGAGGGATATCCCTACTATCAAATTCAAGTACATGTTCGGTATGCTTTCTATCCAATTTAGACAAGCTGAGTCTGGCATTAAAGCAAGATTCCTTCACTTTTAGGCTCTGTTAGCGGCCGATAAATAGTTTTGCTTATTAGATGGCCTAAAAGAGACAGCCTAACAGGTTTATTATATTCATGTGTCGATTGCTTTTCGATAGCAGTGTAGCCAGTTTAGCAAGTTCGTGACTTACATAATTACATGAGATACACCTACGACCAGAAACCAATGCTGGATTTTCAAAAAAATGACACAAAAGTCTATCTAGAGAAATTCGATCAAAGCTAATAGTTTAGACCAGAAGTATTGCACTCGAAAGAAACCGGTTTGCCGCCTTGCTATCAGAAAGATTTGGGGATTACTCACTTAGCATCAGTTTTGCAACGTGATTTAAGGGCAGTGAAGAGATATTTTAAGATTTAGCTGTTTGGAGTTATCTCCGCAGTCCACCTTTTACTCGACCTTAGAATCATCTTTACAGATTTAAACATAATTTTAATCGCAGATCATGTCAGAGGATCAGTCTTTCAAGCTTGGAATTGAATATGAACATGTAGACATGGCATTGGGATATGCGATGCATATTATTTAAGAATAGTAAAGAGAGGCTTTATAAGTATAGTACAGAAAATATTCGTAATATGTATGGCAACAGATTTCCTGACTTTATCAAGGAGGTTCACATTACTTCATTGGTTATTAGAATCCTTTAGTCAGGATTGCCACCTGGTTTCTCACGCCATCCATGGTATCTGTGATATAAACTGATTCCCGAGTTTCATGTGTGGAAAAACAGAAAAAACGGCGAAGTAGACTATTACATAACCCAGATGCTGACCGGTCACGGATATTTCAGAGAGTACCTGCATCGCATGGGGAAATGCCGCTCGCCATTCTGTATCTACGAAGAGAAAGAAACGTTAGATGATTCCGAAAACACTTTCTTCAGCTGTCGTCGATGCGATTCGATGCTGAAATCGGCGTAATTAGCCCTACAAACGTCGTGCTGAAATAAACAGTAGAGAGAGCTGGAACGCAGTAAAACACTTTGTAGAGCACATCCTGCGAAGGAAGAAATTTGACCTAGACGCAGCAGAATGAGAATAGAGCGGAGTCTGGACGCAGGCTGACGATAATGGAACTGGAACATATGCCAGAAAAGGGGTCTACCTCGAAGTAATACAACCGTGGTTCCGAGGTGGACTGATTCCCCGGTGAGGAGACAAGGCGGGTTTTTAGTCGGTATACCCAGTGGGAGAGTCCGACATATCATGTCTGGCGACGACCATCATGAATGCATAAAGAATTTTCCCTCCTTCCCGCAAAAAAAAAATGGTATCAGCGATAATTTTATTCATGAGTTTATCACAGTTTTGGCCAGAAGGCTGCTGAGAGGAAGTCGCCTTAAAAAATATTTTTTCATATTTTGTATTGTTCGAGATGTCTGAGCTAGGGTTTGAACCACAAATTCTCGTTTAATAGATAGGCTAGATTTACTGCGAACTTCACACTGCAATATTTATTAAGGGCTGTTCATAAAGAATATTAGGTGCGATCAAGTGAACCATGCCAGGGCAAAATCCCTATTTGTTACCAATTTGCCTACCGCAGCAGAAAGCGGCACAGTCTGCTTTGGAACGAATACTCATAAAGGGATGAATGCTCATAATTCCATACTTAGTAAGTTAATCATTACAATTCTTCAGTCAGGATTACGACCTAGTTCCTCATACCACCTATATTGTGTGTGTTAATTTTATACCTGAGTGGCGGGAACTACAGTTTAAAGTCGACTCCGAACGACAGATTTTTATTTATTGAGAAACTTTTCATGGCAATTTTTATTTACTCTCAGAGTTTTTGCCAGAAATCTACCGAGAGGAAGTCGCCGAAGAAATACTTTTTGTATTTTGTCTTTGATGCCTGGCCTGGGGCTCGAACCCAGGCTTTTGCGTCTAATAAGCCAACACACTACCTACTAGACTACGGCGACTACACGGCTTTAAGACTTAAGGCATCTTAATTTCATAAAAAAATTTTAATGCATTACTAACTCTGCATTATCGACTTGTCAACATAAAAGTGCATTCAACTCTTGAAATCCTAAATTTAAAATTCATCAGTTTTTTCCTACTCATTTTCAATTGCAGCATCAAATGATGCAAAAGACGAATAAATCAAAACCGTCTAAAGATGAATTTATGAATTTATGAATTTATGCTAATTACATTACAATAACTACAGCATCAACAACAACAACAACTGCAACAACAATTGTAACTAAAAAGAAAAGCATAATGAGAAAATCTGGAAAATTGTAACAGATTTAAAGTGAAAGAGAGGAGGGATGAGAGAGAGAAGAAGAGGAGAGGGTCGTTAAATATTATGTAAAGCTTCAGATAAAAAATAATGACATGTTTTCCTAATAAAAAATGAAAAAAAAAATCGGATTTTTCTTCTTCTACTCTTCTCTTTTAATCTGAAAAACATTTTCCACACAGTTTTACTGGAAAAACTCGCTAAAGAGAGTTTAATGTACTCCTTGTGTTGTGTATACGTATCGATAGGCATGGGATGGGTTGGACAGACAAGTGGAAAAATGCTCATTTTGTGAGTGGCATGGTGAACTCCAGTTCTTTTTTTCTCATTTCATTTATTGGATCACACAAAATATTTTGCACAACGAACAGGAAAAAGGATGTGGGTGTATGGCATGACATGGTGTACGAATGAAGATAAGTTTGCATCAGAAAAAAGGATACAAAAAAAAAAACAACAAAAAATCAATCAATACCCACCAATACCATGTCATTCATATGGAAAAATGACAAACAATTTTGATGAACTTTTTCTACATGATTTTCAAAAGAGACAAAAAAAAAACCAACAAAAACAAGAAAATCTGGTAGTAAAACAAAAAAAGAAAAAAACAAGAGAATATTTGCAAAACATATTAAACTGTTGGTTAGACAAGCTATTAAATACTTTGTGCAGATATATACGAGGGTGGCTAAGAAAAAATAAGTTTAAACAAAATGTTAAGTTATTTGGAAGTCGTTCTAGTCTAGTAGGTACCTGCTTATTAGAAGCAGGCTTGTGGTCAAAGGTCAAAGGTTAACACAAAGCTTCATCTCTCATATTCTTCTTATTATTTCCATGCTTTGTTTCAGTTTCATTAGGCAGTTGATTGGCCTGTTATAGCAGCTTCTGGGTTGATAGGCTTGCTACCTGTCATTGTGTAGAAACAACTCCTTCTATTCGTCGAAAGAAGGTCGCTACCTGTACATTGTTGACATAATCTTTTAGTGGGAAGTTATATATACATAAGTTCCTGTTGTTCCTATAAAGAGCATAGGGCCTTAACGATTTTGTTCCATTCATGTTTATCTGCGCCTATGATCTTCAGCTCGTTCCACGTTTTGTTGACTTTGGCTGCTTCGATATCTAATTGTCGACGCCAGGTGTGACTCGGCCGACCTTTCCCGCGGCTGCCTTGTGGATTCCAGTGGGGAGTTATGGTCAGAGTTAATGGAACTTCGTATATGGATTTATTGGTGGGAATCGAAGTTGATTAATTTGTCTTAAATTCCAAAATATGATGAAAATCCCTTGCGCGGGATTTGAACATAGACTGCTTGTTTTTGTACTCAACCACTTTAAACTACGATATTACGCCTCTTCCCATCATTTTCATTTTTCATGCTGTAAGTGCTTTGAATGCAGGATAAAAAACGATTTTGGTTGGTCGATCGATCGGTTCAGTAAAGGAGTCAAGCGCTGTTTTTGTGCATTCTTCATTTCCAGTTCATCGTATTGAGAATTCTGGTTATTACTGTTGATCCAATTGGGATTCCTTATGACTATTCGAGGGATTTCGGAATGGCCATTCTAGCTAGATGGAAATAGTAAGGAGTTGTAGTTTGAAACTAGAAGGGGCTGTGGATGAAGGTATCTTTTCGGAGTTGGCGAATATTAATCCTTCGGTAAAACTTTCAGCTCATTACAGCGTCTTCCAAGGGGAATGGTGGGACATACGGGTTCATACAGATGATTATTAAGCGTGACAACATTTTTGGAGAAGACAATGTTCAAATTATATGGGTACTGGTGTAATATTTCAGGAAACAGCAGAGCGGATGAATTGTACAGATGCGGCACAAATTTCGAGATTTCGGTTGAGTTTTCTTATACAAACATACATAATTTGTCACTACAACACTTCAGTCAGGATTACGACCTAGCTTCTCACATCACTTATCTTGTGTGCGTCAATTTTATACATCAGTGGCGGGACACAGTTTAAACGAAAGATTTTTGAGAAACTTTTTACGGCAATTTCATTTTTTCTCAAAGTTTTTGCCAGAAATCTGATGAGAGGAAGTCGCCGTAGAAATACTTTTTGTATTTTGTTTTGATGTCTGGCCTGGAGCTCGAACCCTGGCTTTACGTCTAATAAGCCAACACACTACCTACTAGACTACGGCGACTTCTTATACATACATACAAACATACCTAATTGATCATTACAAGCCTTCAGTCAGGATTACGACCTAGCTTCATAAACGGCTTATGTTGCGTGTGTTAATTCTTATACGTGAGTTACGGAACCTAAAGTTTAAAATCGATTACGAATGACAGATTCTTGAGAAACCTTTTCATGGCAATTTTATTTACTCTCAGAGCTTTTGCCAGAAATCTGTGCAGGGGAAGTCGCCGAAGAAATTTTTTTTTCATATTTTTGTTTGTTGGAGATGTTTGATATGGGGTTTGAACCGAGGCCAACGCACTACCTACTAGATTACGGTGACTTCAGACAATGCAGTGATAGATATCGTAAATGTAAGATTGCATGGCAATTTTGGTTAAGGTTTCACCGGGGCCCCAAGGGAGGGCTAATCAAAGTAGACATTGCATTCTTGATCGTCATATTGACATTGGCTACAGAGACGTGAAAGAAAAGTAAACTGTTCTTCATCTATAAAGAACACCGCCAGTGTTATTTCGTAAGAGTAGGAATACGCCGTAGTCTAGTAGGTAGAACACTCTACCTTACCTTACCTTATTAGACGTAAAGCCAGGGTTCGAGTCACAGGCCAGACATCAAAACAAAATACAAAAAGTGTTTCTTCGGCGACTTCCTCTCAGCAGATTTCTTCCAAAAATTCTGAGAGTAGATAAAATTGCCATGAAAAGTTTCTCAAAAATCTGTCATTCGTACTCGATTTTAAACTGTAGGTCCTGCCACTCATGTATACAATTAACACACACAACATAAGTGGAGTGAGAAACTAGGTCGTAATCCTGACTGAAGGGTTGTAATGACCAATTATGTGTATGTATGTAGGAATACCAGGAAAATGGCAGAAACGAAAAACTGTAGCCTCACAATGGGTCATACCGTGACCTACTTACCTACTTGCATTTTACTTCCGATATAAAATCCCCATAAAAAAACAACAATCTCTTCAAATTTAAATATGAATTTAAAGAAAGAAAACAACAATATTAACAGCAAACAAAATTACTTTTGCTTTTTTGGCCATTAAAACTTACTGACGCTTTTGTTGGGCTTGAACGCTTGGCATTTGAGTTGTTTTAAAAGCCCCTTCATATCATGAGAGTGTGTTGATTTTTATTTGTTTTAAAAGTAAATCTTTTTTAATGGCGCCTTTAGATGATTTAATTAAAAATTTTCAACATTTTTAAGGTGCCTGCACAAATGTTGGCAAATTACCAGTCCAACTACTACTCTGCAGTGAATGACACAAATTATGCATTTTATTATGGGAGATCGGACAATCACTTACGACACTAACTAACACGCGTAGATTGTTTTTCTTTATTTCTGTCAGAAACACACGTTCTGTCACAAACGCATTCGATTTGCAAATAAATTTTGCAGTATGATGTGGTAGAGAGTGCATTGGCATGTAGACTCATTCGGCTCATCAGAAATTTGACAAAATGCTGATAGAAACGGAAGTTGATGTCCTGTTTATTGTACTTTTGGATACGATCCTTGAGAGAGTTTTTGTTGAAGACAGTAAGAGCATTACATGGGGGACACAAATCCAGCAAAATAACCTCGGTTGTATGGATGACATTCAGTTTCCAGCCTTTCGTAGAATGTTGCAACAATTTAGTGCAACAGATTAGTGGGAGAAGTTAGGTTAGTTAGGGGATTTCTTCCTAGACGTAATGCACGAGAATCTAGGGCCAGTACTGGTATATCAGACAAAGGAACGTCAAGTTAGTAACGCTTGAACAGGGATTTCCCGAATCTCGTAAGATGTGCAACAAGTTTACGTAACGTATCGTTGGCAGATTAGTAGGAGACGCCAAATTAGACAAGAGATGTCCTTTTAGGATACGTCTAGACATGATGCTGGAGAATCCAGGGCTAGTACTGGTATATCAGACAAGGGCACGGCAAATTATTTACGCTTGAACAGGGATTTCTCGTATCTCGTAAGATGTTGTAACAATTTTACGTAACGTATCGTTGGCAGATTAGTACGAGACGCCAATTTAGATGGGGGATGTCTTCCTAGACATGATGCAGAAGAATCCAGGACCAGTACTGATATATCAGACAAGGGTATGGCAAATTAGTAACGCTTGAATAGGGATTTTTCGGATATCGTAAGATGTTGGAGCGACTTTACGTAACGTATCGTTTTGCTGACAGATTAGTAGAAGACGCCAAATTAGACGGGGAATGTCTTTCTAGGATACGTCTAGACGTGATGCAGGAGAATCCAGAACCAGTACTGCTATATTAGACAAGGGTACGTCCAGTTAGTAACGTTTGAACAGGGATTTCTCGGGTCTCGTAAGATGTTGTAAGATGTCGTAACAACTTTACGTAACGTATCGCTGGCAGATTGTAGAAGACGCCAAATTAGACGGGAGATGTCTTTTTAGGATTCGTCTAGACATGATGCTGGAGAATCCGGGGCCAGTATTGATATATCAGACAAGGGTAAGGCAAATTAGTAACGCTTGAACCTGGATGTCGTAAGATGTAGTAGCGACTTTACGTAACTTATCGCTGGCAGATTAGTAGAAGACGCCAAATTAGATGGGGGATGTCTTCCTAGACATGATGCAGGAGAATCCAGAACCAGTACTGCTATATAAGACACGGGTATGACAAATTAGTAACGCTTGAACAGGGATTTACCGGATATCGTAAGATGTTGTAGCGACTTTACGTAACGTATCGTTATCGCTGGCAGATTAGTAGGTGACACCATATTAGACGGGAAATGTATTTTTAGGATACGTCTATACGTGATACAGGAGAAACCACGACCAGTACTGGTATATCAGACAAGGGCACGGCAAATTAGTTACGCTTGAACAGGGATTTCCCGAATCTCGTAAGATGTGCAACAACTTTACGTAACGTATCGCTGGCAGAATAGTAGGAGATGCCAAATTAGACGGGAGATGTCTTTTTAGGATACGTCTAGACGTGATTCAGAAGAATCCACGACCAGTACTGGTATATCAGACAAGGGTACAGCAAATTAGTAACGCTTGAACAAGGATTTTCCGGATGTCGTAAGATGTTGTAACAACTTTACGTAACGTATCGCGGGCACATTAGTACGAGATGCCAAATTAGATGGGGGATGTCTTCCTAGACATAATGCAGGAGAATCGACGACCAGTACTGGCATATCAGACAAATTAGTAACGCTTGAACAGGGATTCCCGGATATCGTAAAATGTTGTAGCGACTTTACGTAACGTATCGTTATCGCTGGCAGATTAGTAGAAGACGCCAAATTAGACGGGGGATGTCTTTCTAGGATACGTCTAGACGTGATACAGGAGAATCCACGACCAGTACTGCTATATCAGACAAGGGTACGGCAAATAAGTAACGCTTGAACAAGGATTTCCTGGATTTCGCAAGATGTTGTAACAATTTTACGTAACGTATCGTTGGCAGATTAGTACGAGACGCCAAATTAGATGGGGATGTCTTCCTAGACGTAATGCACGCGAATCTAGGGCCGGTATATCAGACAAGAGCACACCAAGATAGTAACGTTTATTCAGGGATTTCGTGATTTCCATTGCCATATCGAGAAAGGGAGAGATCTGGACCTGCCGATTATGATGACCATAGTCACTCTGTATTGTTCGACAAATGATCCTGTTTGATTTACTACTTTAGCAGTCAGTTTCTAGGCGTTCTTCGGATCCATATTCAAAAGTGGCAAATTTTTCCACAGATGAGACCTCAGGGTCAAGTTATTTAGCAGCAGACAGCCCTTGTTAAACTGAAATTACAGAGAATTGTGGTTATGGAAACGGAGTTGTTTACGTAAAAAATTTTCCCCATCACTGGTACTTTTTTCTTCAGCCAAAAGGAACCTCTTGTTGTAATGTACCCAGTTATTAAATGTTTATGCTTCTCAAGTAGTAATAAAAAAGAAAACCAGAAAGCTCATCAAAAACGTTGGAATTTTTTTCTTTTTCGCCATTTATTTTCCTTCAAAGGCTCTAACACAACAAAAACTTCAAACACTTTGAAGTGCAGTGGGCGAAAATTTATCATTTTTGTCCCACAATGTTTTCTTTTTTAGTGTTGTTGTTTTTGTATTCCGCTTGGAAAAAAATTGGCAACGTTTGAACTCATTTACTACAGTTCAACACCATCTAATGCTGTAAGCAGACAGATAAAAAGGGGAGGCCGACACAGAGACAGACCGACAGATAAAACTTTTATGAATTAAATTATTTCTCATACACACACACATTCACATTATACGGGCTACTGTTATTACGGCTTTATTATTATTTTTTTGAATAAGCACTACAGTAGAGTTGTAAATAAATTTGGTTAAACGGTTTGTGCAATAGTGTATGACAGTCTGATGACAGTTTCTTATGTGACCAGAACTATTAAACCCCAATAGAAATAGTGTCTTATGTGTATCCATAATTGATGGTGGAATACTCACAATAAACTGGATCTGGAGCTTATCCAGTCAAATAAAATGTAACATAAACGAAAAACCTATAAAAGGCCTGCGACAAGTCGACACCAGCAGTATAAACAACTAATCTCAATGTATCCGAGGGAATGGGCTATTTAAATGGAGTTAAAGTCTCTTTTTTCGAACCTAAGTGAACCATTTTGTGAAGGCATTTTGCGCGCTGAACACGAATCTGGTCAAGGAGTGCAAGAGAAAAAGAAACACATTACGGAGGTCCTTAAAAACTAATCAGATTTACTTGAAAATTGTTACTCAGGGGTTTTTGGGGCTGATTACAGATCTTCATTCAGATTTAAAAAATTCAAAATGCCGGATCTAATATGGCGGTCGAGGTTTATAAAAATTAATCAGATTTACTTGAACGCCATATTTTTGAACCCAGAATCGTTTTCAGCGCGGAAACACCTGGAGCCATCTTACTTGCAAAGCCCATGCAGGGCTGTGTAATTCATCATTTTCAGTGTTCATCCCCACAAATTGTCATTTTAAATCGCCCGCCTGTTGAAGATTCTACAGAGGTTAGACATCCACACGGTAGTCCTAGAAATCTAACAATAACGGTCGAGAGTATATACTTCTTAAGGATTGAAATTGTAATGACAAGATTATGTTCAATTTTATTTTATTTACGATCGACACTAGGGGGATGCCTCCTACTCATGCAGTGCATTGGAGTGTACTGGAGATAGAAAAATAGGTTATGGTAGGCAAGCAAGAGGGAGTAGGACTTGAATTCCTTAAGTGGCAGGAAAAAATCTACAGGATGAGAGTTCATAATATACATACATGCGTTCCGCGATTCATTTGTATATCTACCACGAACGGCCTTTGTTTAATACGAATTAAAGCGTTAGGAATTCCAAACACTTCACAGAGTCAATAAGAAATATTACATTGAACAGATATCGCTCGTTTACGAGAAGACGTGACACTTAAACTATGTAACATAGCTGGTCACTCATTGATGTTTTACATGGCCGATCGTAAGTACCATGTGCGTGAATTAGGGTCATGAGACATGGTTTTGTATGTTCACCTTATTATATCGACCTAAAACGAAGTGTATTACAGAAATCCTAAGAAAATTTCCAGGGTTAATATATGATATACCGGAACATGGATGAACCATGGCCAAAACTTCCAACGATAATAGGTTTTAAGGGCTGGACAGCTGCAAAGAAAGTAATTAACGCTCTTCTGTCTCTCTCACACATTTCCATTGTTATAACAATGGTTGAATTTATTGGGTATGATTGGGGCCAGTGCCTGAATAGGTACAGTCAACATTCGAGATATAGCTTCCCTCACCGTAAACTTTAATTGAACTAGAGCGCCAGATATCATATTCACGTCAGGTATGCCTTGGCATCCATTCGCAATTTGTTTTTGCCAGCGAGAAACGAGACGAAGGGTATTTAGGGTGTGTTTTTGTAAACCGAACGATTTCATAGGGAAAATAGAAACAAAATCATTCAATTCTGTTTTTCATACACAAACATACCATTGCGCGGAGGTTCTTTCGGGACGCCAACCTACCCTGGGTCAATGAGGAGTCCTGCTCCACCGCTAGACTCACCTGGCCCAGGATGGATAGAAGGCGTACCAACCGATTACTTGGTCTTGGTCGTGATGTCATCTCGACTACAGTGGCCGTGCTTACAGGTCATTGCGTCATGGGTAGACACGCGGAAAGAATGAGGCTCCCCTTCATCGACTTCTGCCGTAGATGCAGGTCCACTGAGGAAGAGGAGACTGTTGTTCACTTTCTTTGCCAGTGCCCGTCTCTTGCTAGGTGTAGATATAGGTTATTTGGCTCCCCATTCCTTGTTAGCTTAACGGAGCTATCATCAATTGACATCAAGGATATAGCTTCGTTCATCAGAATTTCTGGCTGGTTTTCCAGTGCGGGGTAGTCGTGCTTTTGTTGTACAGCCCTTGTGCTGACCAACTTCTTCCTTTTCCCTGATTTTGGTGGAACTTGGTTAGTACAGGGACTGCGTTCACCCGTGGCATCACTACGGGCCGCTATGCATGCTCAAGTGAGCTTTGTTATAACAGAGCTACCACTCCGACCTAACCTAACCTAACCCATACAAATAAACGAAAGTGTGAGTGCGAAGTGTGCGTCTTACAAAAACAGGGTATTAATTCATTATTATACACTCTTACCAACCGCTAGGTGTTAATATGCAATAGAAAAGCAACAACAGCAGACTAGCTATCAACGCAACAGGCATTTCTCGGATCTCGTAAGATGTAGTAGCGACTTTACGTAACTAATCGTTGGCAGATTAGTAGAAGACACCAAATTAGATGGGGGATGTTTTCCTAGACGTAATGCACGCTAAGATCGTAACGTTTAATCAGGGCTTTCGTGGATTTCCATAGCCATATCGAGAAAGGGGGAGATCTGGTCTGTATTGTTCGACAAATGATCCTGTTTGATTTACTACTTTAGCAGTCAGTTTTATAAGTTTCTAGGCGTTCTTCGGATTCATATTCAATGCAAATGCAAATGCATTCATATGCTTCGATCCGAGATAGTATCGAGCATGCGAACGATACTATACGATACTATTTAACGAACTAAGATTGAAAAATGGCACGAAATAGAGATGATTGGAAATCTTTAGTGGAAACCTTAGGCTATTAGCATAAAATAGGACGTTTAATAATAATTTTCCTCCAAGAAAATTGGAGAAAAATGAGCTAAGCTAGGCTTTCGTATAGCCCACTTGAGGTGAAAAGGTCTTAGCAAGCCTCTAGAATAGTATGTTCGCGTACTTTTGCTACACAGTGTTATTATCCTTATAGGGCACAAATTAGTCAGTTTAGCCATATTTTCCATGACTCTTTATGATGACTGTTTTAGGTCTCTTTGAAGAAAAATTAGAAAAACGTTTTTAAAACCTTAAAATGCTTTCAAAGTTCAACAAAACAAAAGTTTTTCTGTTTTTTTTTTTGCTTTTTGTCCTACGCTTTACTAAGCCTTAAAAAGGAGTTTTTCAAACAGCTTCCATGCATATGTGAGAAAAGCAGGAATACTGTTTGGAAGTTCATTATACTGTTCTCTCATCCTTTTTTTTTGTATATTTTTGTGCCTCTTTTTCTTTAATACTCATTTCATTCTCCTTTCCCTTTGTCTCTTTCCAGCATTATCATCATTATCACCGTTACCGTTATAATTTTTGGTCTAAAATTCTTAAGAAACAAAAATAAAAAAATTTACTGCTTTAAAATGGATACGAATTCAGTGAGTCCTTTGCCGGATGCCCCCTTGGCAATGATGGAAAATGAAAAAACACCACCGGGTACACCTTCAGCCAATGATATGATGCCGCCACCGCCCGATGAAAAGTAAGTAAAGAAAGAAAGAATCGTTTTTTTTTTGTTTTCCTATTAAATTTTTTATTCAAATTTCCTGTCTTTTGCAACTGAATACGTACGAATGCTGTGTGACGGTATTTTTACAAATTCCCTGTGGCCGCCCTAAATTAAAACAAATTGAAGAGTTATTCGCTCATTTTCAATTTCAATTCATTTCACTTCATTTCGAAATAAATTACAAAATCACTTTTAGAAAGTGTAGTAGTAGTTTACATTAACAAGTGTTTGTTTGAAAAATTACACTGTGCTACAGAATAAATAAACAGCGATTCTCATATAGAAAGTGTTAAGCTGTCTGTGCAGCCTCTTAAATCCTTTTTTTTATAGAATGGAAAGTAAATGTTTACAAATCATCTCTTTTAGCAATTTTCTTTTCCCTAAAAAAATCAATTTGAGAACCTCTGCACTTTGTTGTCTCCTGTCTCCTGTTTTCTGTTGATTTTTGTATTCCAGTGTTATTCAAGTCTGTCTGTGAATGTTTTTTTTTCTTCTTCAAAGTATAAAAAGATACAAATTTATGACAGATTTGTTGTCGTTTACTTAACTGTGTTTAAATTTTATTAAAAATGCTGATAAGAAAAAAAAAACGTAGAAACAATTTGCACCCAAATTGCAGTATTTTTCTCCAGATACAGACACTCTTATCAACACAGAGCACACAGAATTTTTATGAGCTTTAAGACAATGAGTGTGGATGGAGGATGGCTTTAATGGCAGGTTCGTTTAAAAATTAATTTAAATGATGATTAAAGATAAACAGCGATAAAATAAAATAAAATAAAAAAACAGAACAGAGACACAGTAAAAAAACAATTTATATTAAATTGTTTAAACTATTCTAAAAAAACAAATCTACAGAGATAAACAAATCTCAACTTTATCACTATGTGCCGGGTAGTAACCAAAGTGGTAAAAATATTAGGGTAGTAACTAGCCGCGGTTTTAAAAGGTAAGGTTAGACAAAAGCTCAACTTATCATGTAAAATATTTACTCACTTAAAAAATGTTTAAGAAATTCTGTCTACAAGTTTTTTATGCCTCCCATCGCAACAAGGAGTCATAGGGGATGACTGCTTCCCATGCAGTACATTGTGTTCGAATTAAGAGTAGAGGGGTGCCCTGGTAGTCTAGTGGGTAGTGTGCTAGACTATTAGCGTGAGGGTCGTGGGTTCGATTCCCACCAGAGACTCTGTGACACTACGCCAAGCATATGATCAAAGTTACTCAGCTCGTATATAATTAAAATATAATTTGTAATTGTATTGTAATTAATAAATAAATAAATAAATAAGAGTAGAGGTTGTGGTAGGACAGTAAAGGGCTGAACTGTTTAAGGACCTTAATTTTGTAACAGTTTTTGGTCATAATCCTTCTACAGGAAGAATTCTTTCTGTTGTTCTGTATGCCATCCGACTGATAGCTTATCGAAGACAGATATGCTCTGTGAAAAATACTCTAAGGGATACTCATTGCTTTTCTGTCAATAGAGCATAAGCCTTTGACATAATCATTGGAACGGTTAAACCTATGCCTTCCTTTTTGGATGTTGAAAATGTCAGTAGGTTCTAGCCCAACCCGCACTGAAAAAATAAAAATTAGTTATTTTGTCTTCTTTAGGTTAATATTCAATCAGCTTAGCGGGCGAAGGGGCCCATTTGTTCTACCCAGTAAGTGTTAGTCAAGTAGGATAGCGATGCAGTATCCGTTCTGGCCGGTACGTACACATGATGTTGCCATTGATTTAATAGAGCCACACGGAAAACCTGTACCCCATAACTTGTGAGAGACTACGAGCCATGCAATGCAATTTCTGATGATATCGCTAGGTTCTGGAATAAGTTATATGTACTTTTGAAAGATCTGAAATTTCCCTGAGAGATATTCGGCGTTTATGTTGAGGTGACATTCGAGAGATACTTCATTAATAGCCATGGATGACGTGGTCAATCTTTTCTGTGGCTACCTTAGCGTCTCTAGTTGTGTCTGAAATTAACTTTCTAATGAGGTTGGAGGCACTGGTAGGATTAATCCCATAACCGGATGTAATCTATTAAAATATAATAATTTGCGGAACTTGCATTAATATAAAACTTTGTTATCGAAAATTTTCTATAACAAATTTATCGAAAATTCTCGATAAATAATAACAGCGATAACAAATTTATCGAAAATTTTCTATATAAAAATTTATTATCGAAAATTTTCTATATAAAAATATGTTATCGTAAATTTTCTATATAAAAATTTATTATCGAAAATTTTCTATATAAAAATTTGTTATCGAAAATTTTCTATATAAAAAATTTGTTATCGATAATTTTGTAATCGAAAATTTTCTATACAAAAAATTTGTAATCGAAAATTTTCTATACACAAATTTGTTATCGAAAATGTTCTATATTAAAAATTTGTTATCGATAATTTTGTATACAAAAAATTTGTTATCGATAATTTTGTATACAAAAAATTTGTTATCGATAATTTTGTATACAAACAATTTGTTATCGAAAATTTTGTATATAAAAAATTTGTTATCGAAAATTTTCTATATAAAAAAAATTTGTTATCGAAAATTTTCTATATAAAAAATTTGTTATCGGAAGTTTTTTTTTTTGGAATATTGTTTAATAATTAATTTTCCATTTATTTTAACAAACAAAGTGTTAATTTCTATACTAAAAGACCTTTAGTCCACAGGGAAAAACACCTGCTACAAAAAACCAAATCCCCTCCTGCAACAAAACTGCCACAATTTGTAAATCGTTTTGATGTGATTTTTTCCTGTCTGTTTTTTCTTTTTTGTTTCTTTTTTCGTGTTTCATATCAACTTTGACGAGGGGCTACAAACAAATATAATTTCCTGTTTCCTTAAGACCTTGTTTATGTTACTGTTTTAGTCACTTACAATTTGTTTTTGGGGCTATGGCATACAGTAGGGGTTGGGTATCTAAAGTACAAGAAGAAAATGCTAAAGTTGTTTGCCTTTTTCACTTCATATGTGTTTTATACAATATTTGAACATTTTTCTCAACACTTCCTTTATTACCTTGCCACCTTCCGCTCCCCTTAGTTGCCATACTTGTCTGGGTTACCACGTAAATGCTATTGGCCGGATTCAACAGTTTATCGCGTGTCAGGCTGTCTATGGCTTTCACCAAAAAAAAGGAAGAAAATTATAAGGGAAGTAGGAAAAGGTTTATTTTGTGGTTCAGTTTTGGCTTTGATTTACTTTAGAATTATCCCTGCCTCCCTCCTCCGTTTTATTTTTTATTAGTCTGGTTTATTATATGGGATATCAGGTACATCCTTAACGATATAAAAAGCAGGATATGCTGCCAGGTGTATATACATATGTAGGTAACGTTCAAATTGTTAAACAAACATAAGAATTATTTGAAATCAATTTTTATTATGTACGTTGGTTGCTCATGCCCTTCTCTCTCCCTCTCTGTCTGTAGTTTTCTTTTTATTCCAAGAATTTCTTAAGGATTTAAAAGAAGGCCATTCAGTCAGTCAGTCAGTTAGTCAACCAGCCAATTGTTATTATTTGCCCTGTCCAAACATTGTTTGTATTTGGCTTAAAAGAAATCAAATGTTATCGTATAAATTGAAATTGTGTATGAGCATGGCTGGGGATAGGGGTTTGAAAATGTCTGAAGAAACATTTTGTAGTTGAAGATGTAGAAAAAATGGGAGGCAATGGGAAAAAAGTCATTAAAACTTTTAATTGAACTGGGACACAGACACATGGAGTGCGTCTATTATTGGTTTATTAGGCATTCTATTCCTATACAATTTTAATTTTCCCATAAACATTTAATGAATTTGCTTTCATTGATTGATTGAGACTTCCAATAAGGAGAGAGACAGAGAAGGACTAACATGTTTAAAGAGAGCATATGTTGTGATTCAAGGAAAGCTCTTAAAAGTAATATTACACGAATGAGAGAGAATTGATAGTGTGTTCGCTTGATAGACGTGAGGCTACAGTTCAAACCCCAGGTCAGACATCTCCAACTAAACGAAATCTGAAAAAATATTTCTTCAACGACTTCCTTTCAGCAGATTTCTGGCAAAAACTCTGAGAGTAAGTAAAATTGCCATGAAAAATTTTCTCAAAAATCTGTCGACTATAAACTATTGGTCCCGCCACTCATGTACAAAATTAAGACACACAGCATAAGTGGTGTGAGAAGCTAGGTCAGAATTCTAATTGAAGGGTTGTAATGACCAATTATGTATGAATGTATTTAAAGATTACATTATACTGGTTGCTATACATACTTATACGGATGGAGATCATTCGACATGATCAGGCTAGTCTCAAAAGTATTACAATTTCGCGTTGCAATTCTATTTCTTATAAAGGGTCCGCCAAATAACTTTTTTTTGAAAATGCAATAAAAGAAAAACTACTGAATATTTTCTCAAATTTCTTTTTTTTATTTGAAAATACAATCCTTCCGGTTAATAATGGAAAATAATTTCATTCAAATGGCTGCCTTGGCAACCACCAGAAGATGCCGATTTTGGCAAAAAAAATCATCTCTTCAGATGAAACTCATTTCGATTTTGGCGGGTATGTAAACAAGCAAAATTGTCGCATTTGGGGCACAGAAAACCCGCACGCATACATTGAAAAGCCGACGCACCCAAAACGAGTCACTGTTTGGTGCGGATTTTGGCCCAGAGGCATAATTGGGCTGTTTTTCTTCGAAAGTGCGCAAGGAGTGGCCGTTACAGTCAATGGCGATCGTTATCGGGCCATGTTTAACGAATTTTTGTTCACGAAAATTGAAGAGGAGGATATTGGCAACATTTGGTTTCAACAGGACGGCGCTCCGTGCCACACAGCCGAAGCTACACTCGATGTTTTGCGCCCTGATTTTGAAGATCGCATTATCAGACGCAGAGTTGATGTCGTTTGGCCACCTCGAAGCTGCGATTTGACACCGTTGGACTATTATTTGTGGGGTGCCGTCAAAGATAAGTGTTACGCCGCCGACAAGCCAGAGACAATTGACGCTTTAAAGGACAATATTCATGAAGCCATTGGTGAAATACAGCTGCACACAATCGATAATGTGCTTAAAAATTGCACCGATCGTGTAGGCTACTGCATGGCCAGTCGAGGCGGATCTTTTATTTTTAAGGATTTTCTTTCTCCTTTTAATGTGTTCACTGTATTCCAGGCTAGTTAATGGCTTCACAGGCAAGAATTCCGCGTTAAAATCGCAACTCAAACATCTTAGAAAAAGACATTAAACAAGAATTTATCCGATTACTCTCTTTAGCAGTCTTCTGGTCATAAAAAAGCTTCTAAGATCTGTCGTTCCAAGTCGACATAAAAAACTGTACATCCTGCCACCCATGGTTAATGTTTAAACACATAACATCATGGTTTTGTAGGAAGCTAGGCTATACTGTTGGCCAAATGGTAGTAATAACCAAACATACATACCTCTCTCTAAGTTCTAATCCTATCTACTCTTCTGAAGATGTCATTCAGCATTTGTCATTCACAAACCTGTGATTATGGAGATTGATGCAGAAAGCTTTATAATACATATGATTCAGTGATATTTTCTGAAATAGGACTTTTTTTGAACTTTAGAAAGTAGTATTTATACCATCTGATCGATTTGTAAGACCATGTCATTTACTCTTTTTTCTTTTATTCCTTAAATAGGCGTGGGGTTGTTATAAATCAATTTCATTGTTTAATTGAGGTTTTCATTTTCATTGCCTTGTTTAGATTTCAGGAATTAAGTATCGTAGCAGATCGTAACATGCCAAAGTTGTCTTCTTTCGTTGCTTAGAAATAACGGAATCATTTACATTTTACAGTATGCATAACAATATTTTATTCAAGACATCAACCATATGATCTACTTGCTGTTATTGAGGCTTTCTGTTATATTTGCTTTAGCGGTTAACATTGCCCTGTTAAGTTGCAACATTTATGATCGTGTAAAGCATGAAAAGATTTTAAATCTCTTTACTTAACAAACTAAAGCTGGAAAACTAAAGCCCGACTTCTCAAAAGAAAAACCTGTGATAGAAAAACGAAAACTGCGTTCAAATCAATTAAACCAACGAGTAATACAACGAGACACACAGTCACTGAATGCATGATCAGTCAGTCACCAGCAAACGATCACTGTTAACAAGTGCTTTAACCACCAGCAACGGCAATCTCCATCTGTTCAGTTGTTTACAGAAGTTTGTGCGGTAATGTTCGTTTAGCGGCAATTGTCAGGCGTTACGTGTTACGGATTCGTAGAAATTATAAACAAAAGTAAAAAGATCGATCGGTGCATTGCGGTGTTTCGTACAAAATTTTGTTTTTACTTTCGTTTCGTTGCGGTTTATTTTCGTTTTTTTTTTTAAATTTTTATGTGAAAATTAATCGTCTGGAAAGCAAAAATCAAAATAAAAAATTAAAAACGTAAACAAATCATTTAAAATTTAAATAAATTCTTATTATTATTGAGAAAATATATATGTATGTGAGTGCGTTGAGTGTGTGTGTGTGTGCGTTGTGTCTGGCTAAGTGCGGACCTATTTATTGTTTTTTTTTTTTTGCTAAAACATAAGTAAACCTGTGGAATCAGGTGTTTCTTTTGTTTATTTTCATTTTTATTTTTATTTTTATTTTTAATAAACTTCTCGTTTTTCTTTGATACAATAAATTACTAAGAAAATTTTGTTGTTGAAAATCGGTGGGGTTAAAAAAATTTGGGGGGTGGGGGAAGGTCAACTTCATCTGATATTTTGTTATACAAAACTTGGTAATTGAAGACAAAATTTTATTGAAACCGTTTTTGTGTATTTTTTTATTCTTTTAGACTATATGTAGTGTTAGACGTTCCCCTATAGAATATTTAATAATTTTTAGATCCGGTATACACCGTTTTGTGTGATAACAAGTTTTGCGTATATTGTAGAATAAAATAAAAATTTGTTATCGAAAATTTTCTATAAGGAAATGATTGTTATCGAAAATTTTCTATATGGGAATCTTGTTGACGAACTTTTTTGTTTTTATTGTTTTTTTTTTGCGTATATTGTCGAATAAAATAAAAATTTTTATCGAAAATTTTCTGTAAGGAAATGATTGTTATCGAAAATTTTCGATATGGGAATCATTGTTGTCGAACATTTTCTATATAGAAATGTTTGTTATCGAAAATTTTTTATACAAAAATATTTGTTATTTAAAATTTTCTACATAAAAATTTTGTTATCGGAATTTTTCTATATAAAAGATTTGTTACCGATATTTTTCTATATATAAAATAAATGTTGTCGAAAATTATCTTTATAAAAAAATCTGTTATCGAAAATTTTCTATATAAAAAATTTGTTATCGAAAATGTTCTATATAAAAAATATGTTATCTGGTCTTTTCTATATAAATATGTTTGTTATCGAAAGTTTTCTTTATAAAATTTTTTTATCCATAATTTTCTTTATAAAAAATTTGTTATCAAAAATTCTCTTTATAAGAAATTTGTTATCGAAAATTTTCTATATAAACAGGTTGTTATCGAAAATTATCTTTATGAAAAATTATCGAACATTTTCTACATAAAAAAGTTGTTATCGAACATTTCCTGTATAAGAAAATTTGTTATCGAAAATGTTCTATATACAAAATATGTTATCTGGTCTTTTCTATATAAATATGTTTGTTATCGAAAGTTTTCTTTATAAAATTCTTTATCGATTATTTTTTTATAAAACAATTTCTTATCAAAAGATTTCTATACAAAAAATTTATCAAAAATTTTCTTTATAAAAAATTTGTTATCGAAAATTGTCTATATAAACAAGTTGTTATCTAAAATTATCTTTATAGAAAATCTGTTATCGAACATTTTCTACATAAAAAAGTTGTATTTGAAAATTTCCTGTATAAGAAAATTTGTTATCGAAAAATTTCGATATAAAAACTTTGTTATCGAAAATTTTCCATACAAGAATATTGTTATCGAAAATGTTCTATGTAAAAACTTTGTTATCCAAAATTTTCTATATGTTATCGGGATTTTTCTATATAAATATGTTTGTTATCGAAAATTTTCTTTATAAAAAAATTGGTAACGAAAATTATCTTTATGAGAAATGTGTTATCGAACATTTTCTACATAAAAAGTTGTTATCGAAAATTTCCTGTATGAGAAAATTTGTTATCGAAAATTTCCTGTATAAGAAAATTTGTTATCGAAAATTTTCTATATAAAAAATATGTTATCGGAATATTTCTATATAAAAATGTTTGTTATCAAAAGTTTTCTTTATAAAAATTTGTTACCGAAAATTTTCTCTATAAAAAATTTGGTATCGAAAATTTTCTTTATAAAAAATTTGTTATCGAAAATATTTTATATAAAAATGTTTATTATCGAAAATTTTTTATATACACTGTGCTGGAAGAGGTTCCTGAAAACAAGTTTTCTTAATGAATTGATCGCTCTAGACTCTTTCGACGTTTTGCGGGTATATGAGTTCTTAAAATCTTCTATTGCTCAGTGGTCTAGTAACTAGTAGTCTTGATGCATACTATATTCTCTTGCATACGATTGTTATGTTTTATTTGCCCTGTTTAAATTACAAGTGATAATTTATTAGTTCAACTTCAGAAGCGTAAAATAAATTAAAATTTTTAATTTCTTGTTTAGACAAAGAAAAATTTAATTTTATCGTTTGTTGCAGAAATAAAAAAAACAACGAAAAGATACAAAAACAATCTGAGTTGTTTTGAAATTGTATCTGAAAGCGAAAGAAATTTACATACAGGCAAAGAAGTAATTAATGGTGTAGCGAAAAAGTGATTTCGTACACTCCGCACACAATATACATACATTTGCTATACAAGGACTTTTGCATATAGTTGTTGTTGTCTATTTTCAGTTTATTACATTCTCCGATTAGAATAGAGCTTTTGATAACGCATTAACTTATGCCCCTTACTAACTAATTTTCTAGGTTTTAATACATGTGTGTGCAGTACTGTGTACTAAAGTGTATCTGTTTGTATCATCAACGTCATCAAATCATCAACATCATGATTATCATCTTTGTTATCGATTAACATTGTCTCATTGTATTGTATTTTATGTATCAATTGTTATTGCCGTTGTTGTTGTTATTGATATATTGGCGCGCCTATAATTTATTTTCTTTTTTTTTTCAATTGAATTTGAATTTATTTTTTGCCACAATGAACCTTAAGTAACTCAATTTTTGTCTGCCCACCACTTGTCGTCTAAAAGCTCTTGGGTTCTAAACAAAAAATGTCTACAACAACTACAAATTTTCATCATCGTCATTAACAATCGTGATTATCATCATCATTATCAGTAGCTGCAACAATAAAATGAACAATTATTTGTACAACAATAATAAAAAACAGAAAAAAATTGAAAAAATAACATGAAATTGTTTATAATTGTTCTCATCTCATCCCTAATACAGATACAAATAGCAGAGCTAGAGATACGTGTACAAATACAGAAACAAGTGCAGATAAAAATGTATCTTTAATGAAACATTTTAATAATTTAACACAATTTTTTTTAATTTTTTTATTTGTTATATTAAACCGCACTTAGTGTCAGACACACACGAAATGAAATTTTATTTTTAAATGCTGGTGAAAAAAAATTATTCATAAAAAATTTTCAATCAAAAAAAAAAAAAAATTCGTTAATTAAGGTTAGAAAATATTCTAACGGAAATTAATAGTTAACAGAAGCTACGAAATTAATTTTAATAAAGTTTTACGAAAAGCAAAAGAATTTTTTTTTACAGAAGAAAAAAGTGATAAAAATTTGTGTTTAAAAGTTTGGAATTTCCTTTCGAGAAATACAAAAAAAAAGAATGTATATTTAAATACATTCAAAAAATATTATTAAACATTTAATAGCATTTAAATACGCTTGCTCCTCGGTGCTCTTTCCCTGTCATAAACATTTTAATCAACTGTCTCTTCAACAGCCTGCCAGCCCAGCCCGCATCTTTTCGAATTGATGACGTCGTCTTGAAAATATAATTTTCTGCGCTTTTGCCAAATTTTTCGCTTGTATTTTGAAAACAAACAAAGAAAGAGTGGAAATTAAATAAAAACAAATTCAAATAAAATAATTTTAAATAAATAACAAAACAACATAAATAGAATTTTTTTTCTTCGTGTAAATGCGCGATCGTCATTTAAATAAAATGCCGCGTGGTGGTTCATCAACAGCGTAAGTTTTTCAAACAACAATAAAAAAAAACATAAAATATTTTAAAATAAAATTTTAAAAATTATATCTTAGCAGTTTTATTTAAGCATTTAAGAAATAAACATTTTATTTACAAAAACTCTTATACAAATATTTAAAAATAATTTTTTCTTATCAAAGTTTATAATTGTTTCATGTTTTAAAACCGCTTTCACAGTGAGGGCTTTAAATAAACAAAAGTTTTATAAAAGTTTTATAAAAGAATTTCAAGAATAAAAGGAAAACATTAAAATTAAATAAAAAAAATTTAATTCTACATCTTAAGAAAAAACTTCTAAAGCTGGAAAATAAAATCACTTGAAACGATGATTACTTATAGAAATTCAATAATGTATGTATGTGAGCATGTGTTAATATTATATTAATATAATACTTTAAATAGTATTTTGGATATCGAAAAAATTTTAAAATAATGTTTTCTGTATATAAAATTTGTTATCAAAAATTTTCTATTAAAAAAAATTGTTACCGAAAATTTCCTTAATAAAAAACTTTTTGTTGAAAAACATTTTCTATACAAAAAACTTGTTATGGAAATTTTCTATATAAGAAATTTGTTATCGACAATTTTCTACATAAAAAAATTGTTATCGAAAATTCTCTGTATAAAAAAATTAATTATCGAAAATACTCTGTATAAAAAAATTTGCTATTGGAAATTTTCTACAAAAAAGTTGTTATCGAAAATTTTCTATATAAAAAGCTTTGTTATCGAAAATTTTCCTTATAAGAAATTTGTTATCGAAATTTTTCTATATAAAAAATTTGTTATTGTATTTTATATATACAAAACTTTGTCATCGAAATTTTTCTATATAAAAAGCTTTGTTATCGAAAATTTTCCTTATAAGAAATTTGTCATCGAAATTTTCCTATATAGAAAACATTGTTATCGAAATTTTTCTATATAGAAAACATTGTTATCGAAATTTTTCTATATAGAGAACTTTGTTATTGAAAATTTTCTATATATATAATTATATATATAAATATTCGAAAGTTATCGAAAATTTCTATATTAAAAATTGTTATCGAAAATTTCTATATTAAAATTTGTTATCGAAAATTTCTATATTAAAATTTGTTATCGAAAATTTCTATATTAAAATTTTGTTATTGAAAATTTTTTATAGAAAAACTTTGTTATCGAAAATTTCTGTATTAAAATTTTGTTACCGAAAATTTTCTATATAAAAATTGTGTTATCGGAAGTTTTCTATATAAAAAATGTTGTTATCGAAAATTTCTATATAAAAATATTTGTTATCGAAAATTTTCTTTTTAAAAATATTTGTTATCGAAATTAATACATGACTACTAATTTGATAGTTTCAAAAAGAAGACCGCTATCAACTGTCAAAGTTCGGAAAGACAATCAGTTGACTATCCCCAGGTACCCAAAACCTTTGTTATGAATCGAACACGACCCTTCTATCAACGAGACCTTCGGTTTCTACTTGTGTGGTATAGAAATTCCTTGTTTTTGGATGAATAAGTCTGTTTAAGTGGTTCCTATTGATCTTGAAAGTTCGTCTTCAAAAACGAACTTCATTGGGCAAAGCTTTACATTGAGCTCTTTGACTGGCCTAGGCTCTATTTGTCTTTGTGTCATTAAAAATCTGAATTTTATAAATGATCCTTTGCGCATTGAAATAAATGGAATATATTCAGACAAAGTTTCAATGAGCAATCGATGTGGTTCAACTGCACTTTTTTCAAATAGTAAAACAAAAATAAAATTTCTTACAAATGATGCTGATATTAAACATTTTCGAAGCAAAAAAAAATTATGATGTGGCCAGACTTGCATTCAAAATCTAAATGAGAATGTAATAAAGTGAGGCAGTGTGTCTCAGAAATCAAACGCTAGCAAAAGTTTATTGATTTCACTTTTATTACTACAGAAAGTTAAACAAATATACCGTTGTCTAGTGTAAACCCATATCGATGTTAAACACGCTGTTGCATGTTGTTCAATAGATTTTTTGCTTCCAAAGAAGCATCATTAATCAGTGTTTACATGTTTTTCTTTCAATAACGGCAATGAAAAAAGCAGTCATTAGACCGTAGGGCTACATGATGACTTTCATTTTCGTTTAAGGGTTAATTTCTTTACAAATATTTTTTCATTAATTAATAGAGGCGAGTATAATTTAAACATTATTCATCGGTGATCATGTAAAAATTAAACTGAATTTCAATACAGAGAATTAATAGCTATGATCGTGTAAAAACTTGCTATTTTTTGAGAAAACAATTCAGAGAGAGAGAGAGAAAAAAAGAAAACCTTTTCAATTTCTATCAATAAAAAGCGAAAACTTGGGAATAAAAACAAAAACAAAATAATTTGACGTGTTAAAAATTGTTAATGTAGAATATAGCGTGCTTGCTTATGATTAAATGAAATGAATTTAATTAAAAATAAGGTTCTTTCTGTAAAATAAAATTTGTTTTTTAAATTAAAGTGTACACGAGTACAATCTAACATTAACAAGTTTTAACCTCTAGGGCAGTTCAAGTATTATGTATCAACTAATGGCTTTCTAAGGTTATATCCAAGCCAACTTGTACGGATTTCGGTTGTAATGGCCCTATTTTATAATATAGAAAATGAGATCTGCCACGAAGATCTTTTAAGGAAAAATCGAGCCATAAAATGTAATTTTTTCCTCTGTGTACTAGAAATACCGAATTTACGTTAAGTTTTCTAAGGCAGAAAATAACAGCATATTTGGAGCACTAGGGAAAGCAGATACAACAAATTTGCATGAATTTTAATCGAAGATAGACATCCCTTTCCTTATGAGCAAAGAAAGTCGCACTCTTGGGTGATTTTTTAGGAGCTATAGGAAAATTTTCCAAAAAAACACATAAAATTCAGAAAAATTCATGAAATCTTTATTCGAATCGATAGTACGGTCCATATAATTTAATGTTTGAAAATTATTTCATACAAATGTTGACCGCGACTGCGCCTCATATGATCCATCCGCTTAGTCCAATTTTGGCATACTCTTTCCAACATTACGGTATCTCACGCATAAATGCTTCAATGTTGTCTTCCAATGCGTCAATTGAAGCGGGCTTGTCTGTATAGACACGATGTATCGCACGATCTAGGCCACATGTCATGCAAGTCAAGCTCTTGCATTTTGGGCAAAAAAAAAGTTGGATATCATCTTACAGTAGCGCTTACCATTCACAGTTACGTTACGATTCGCAGCATCTTTGAAGAAGTACGGTCCAATGATGCCACCAGCCCATAAACCGCACGAAACTGTGACTTTTTCTGGATGCATTGGTAGCTTTTGCAATACTTCTGGCTGATCTTCACTTCAAAATTGACAATTCTGTTTATTTACGTATCCATTGAGCCAAAAATGAGCTTCGTCGCTAAACACAATTTTTCGATAAAGAAGTGGATCTTTGGCCAACTTTCCAAGAGCCTATTCACCAAAAATTCTGCGTTGCGGTAAGTCGTTCGGCTTCAATTCACCAGCGGTATTTTGAAAGGCAAAGTCTGGCCACTATGACTTATTCAGCCTTTTATGGATATATAGAGGACACGATTTGTGTCCAAGTCACCGCAGGCTGATAGTGGCTTATTAGACCACATATCATGGTTCAAACCCTGGCTCAGACATCTAGAACAAAACGAAATAAGAAAAAAAATATTTCTTTCTACGGCTTCCTCTCAGCAGTTCTTCTGCTGTCATGAAAAGTTTCTCAAAAATTTGTTGTTCGGAGTCGAAGTTTAAATGTAATTCCCACCACTCATGCATAAAATTGACACAGACAACATGGGTGGTGTGAGAAGCTAGCTTGGTCATTACAACCCTTCAGTCAGGATTACGACCTAGTTTCTCACACCACTTATGTTGTGTGTGTTAATTTTATAAATGAGTGGTGGGACCTACAGTTTTAAAGTCGAATCCGAACGACAGATTTTTGTTAAACTTTTCATAGCAATTTTATTTACTCTCAGAGTTTTTGCCAGAGAAAATTGCCAAAGAAATACGTTCTGTATTTTGTTTTGATGTCTGGCCTGGGGCTCGAATACTGGCTTTACGTCTAATAAGCCAACACACTACCTAATAGACTATGGCGACTTCAGGCGAAGCTAGACTGTAATGCTGACTAAATAATGAAGTGACCAATTAAGTAAGTACGATTTATGTTCGATTTACCATTTTAGAAAGTTCTTAACTTGATAAGGGCCCTTAGGTAAATTTCCTAATGCTGAGAGTACCTTACAACGATATCCCGGTCTATGAAGCAAGAAGTAACCTGGTACAGCTAATAGCCTTTGCTTGCCTAATAAGTATCAAGATCTAAAGTCTCTCTAATGCCTATATAAGATATAGTTCAGGGGTGGTAAAGGAACACATCAAATCTTGAGCCAAATTAAAGATGTCTGACAATGGTTTTAGACTGGCCTGGACATTAGAATGTATTTTATACAGAAAGCCCAAGTGGGGGCATGCTCTTTTCAAAACAACTTCAAAGTTCTTTTTGGAATTATCGATAGAGGCCTGCACTCGAACCATTTTGTTATGAAATGTGTCCATTTGAGGGAGATTCCTTTGTAATTGGACACTAAACTTATTTTTAAACGAGGTAAACGGAAGCCTGATGTTGAATAGGTTCTCGGTTTGTCGTTATAAAGGTGAAGGCATATAAAAGCAAGAATTTTAGCTTCTTTTCAATAGTAAGTAAGAGACGTATTCTAGAAACATAGTGCTGCCAACTTTCATTGCCTAGAAACAATAGAAAATAGAGAAAATTTACTACTTGAGTTCTACCGTCTGTACTTCCTCGGATGTTCGCTGTTAATCGAATGATCTCTGGGAAGTAAGGCTCAGAGGTCATGGGTCAGGATTATCTGAAGAGAAACTACAGTCTGCCTTCCAAAATGTATCAATACAAAGTTTGTATGCAGTTCTACTACTGTATATAAACTATGTAGATATGCAAAGTAACCAAACAATGCATCAACTATAAACCCGATGCCTGATTGCTTTTTAACTGCTTTAAAAATACACATTGACGACGTTTTGAAATGGAATACATTGTATATATTTTGTACAGTGGCATTATGAAACACGATACTTTGTTCAAACACAAAGCAACTAACATTTTGGAAGGCAGCCACAGTCTCTTAATTTACAAAAATGTAACTTAAGAATTCGTTAGTCATTCTACTACAGTATTTTTTAAAGGAAACTGTAAAGTTAGAACCTAATAAGTGGTGACGTGTCATGAAGACTTAGTGAATTTGACATGCCATGAAGACAATTTTGGAATTGTAAAAAATCTTTTTGTAACTGAACTTTTATTTTTAGAGAAAGTATTTGTAGTAAGGTATAGTACAGCATGTGAAAACCCTTAGTAAAAACAAAATAGGCCTCTTATCCAAATTATTCCAACAGGCTGGCGATAAACGAAACTATTTCGAAAGTTATGTTTATATTAAAACTTCAAAGGAACTAAACAAGCCGATGGAAATTGTTTTATTTTTTTACGGTCTTATGAGTGAAGCACTTCCTATAGAATATGTATTGTGGTGGTCACTTACCAAAACGCTTACAGTACCGAGGTACAACATGAAGATGAAACTGATGTTTCTCAAGTGATGATGAAACATTGAGTAGAAATCCAAATAAAAAATTTTCTGTTTTTTATTTTTATTGTTTTTTTTTTCTTAAAATGCAAGTGTTACTCGTACGCCACGCATTGCCAATGGAACTGTTGTGGTGGCATGTAGTTTCACCTTATTGGGCTGAACGAAAACATAACGAGGAAAAATTTCTCCGAAGATGTCTTTTTTTTTAGTTATTAAACTACTTAAACAAAAACAACAACAACAATAATACAAAAAAAAGAAATATTAAATAAATACTTATGATTTGTTTTGTTTAAAACAAAAAAAAATACAAACAAACCAGTTACTTGAAAGTACTTCTGCTTAACAAAACTGATCATCATGATTACCAGGCCTTTAGAAAGAAAACAAACACACACAGATACCATACCACACCAGAAGACCGATAATAATTTGGACAACTCCATACTTCGACAAGATGGTCTCTTCTTTTGTTTATTTTTTTTTTCATTTCATTTCATTTCATTTTGTAATTTCTTTTTCTTTTCGAAATTTTTTGTTTTTTCTTTCACTTTATTGTTGCAAGTCGTTAGCAAATGTTTCAACAACAAATTATATTCACTCACAGTCAATATGTACTTGAATAACATACATACGAGTAACTCTTCATATTCATTTTTGTTGCAAGTATTCCTTGGCCTTTTGCAAGCAATTTGGAAAAATTTTCTTTTTTATTACATGAGAACATGTTTGTTTGTTTGCTAATCTTGGCATAATACTGTGTTGAAATATTTATTATTTACAGATCATTTTGCCATCTTTTGCAAATAAATTTTGGAATTTTATTTTCAAGATTGTAAGAGAAGTTACGTGGGTGCTTTTAAAATGCATCGCAATATAACCAAGAAAATACCTCGACCGTAACATATTCTGATGCAGAGGTTATGTTCATAACTTGATTGCTATTCTTGTTTATTCTGTGCATACACTCCGTTTAGTTCGGTACCCCTTTCCTAGTGATGTTCAATAGCTTCGATAATAATTGTTGTATAGAGGTGTTGTATAATCGCCGTGGTTTAGTAGGTAGTGTGTTGGCTTATTAGATGAAAAGCCAGGGTTCGAGCCCCAGGCCAGACATCAAAATAAAATACAAAAAGTATTTCTTCGGCGACTTCCTCTCAGCAGATTTCTGGCAAAAACTCTGAGAGTAAATATACTTGCCATGAAAAGTTACACAAAAATCTGTCGTTCAGAGTCGATGTTAAACTGTAGGTACCGCCACTCATGCATAAAATTAACACACACAATATAAGTGGTGCGAGAAACTAGGTCGTAATCCTGACTGAAGGGTTGTAATGACCAATTAAGTATGTATGTATGTATAGAGGTGATATGATACAGAGACCGTACTATCTACGGTGCTGACCTCAGTCTATATACGATGTCTCTCTCTTGTTAACTTGTTGGTCTGACAAACCCTGAGATGTTGTTCGTTGTCCTGCTTAACGTTTCCTTCTGACATGCATTAACGTTGTTTAGGTTTCAGATATGTACGGATTTCGGTTTCCAAAATTGTAATGGCCCTACCATATAATATAAGGAAATGAGATCTGCCACAAAGTTCTTCTAACTAAAAATCAAGCCCACAGAGCCACAAAATTGTATTTTTATTTTCGCTGCCTATCGAACTACAGTTAAGTTGTTTAAGGTATACATAACAGCACATTTGGAGCACTACGGAAAGTAGATCCAGTAACAAATTCGAATGAATTTTGACAATTTGTGGGCATTCCTCTCTTTAGGGGCAAACAAATTATATGGTCGCACAGGTTTCAGACATGTGTTCTGCTGTTTCATTATCCACATCACGAATTCTACATATTAGGCTAGAGGCAATTCCTATTCGGTGTATTCTTTGAGTCTATAGTGGCCGTTTACTATCCTTAGACTAGTTCTGCTGGGTAGTCTACCATCTTTCTCTTCGTCGAGTGTACTTCTTCCAAACATCTTCTCCCATTTCACGAAAAGGTTATGGTGAAAAGCTGCTTTCCCTGAAACCTCATCTGTCTGCTCAACGCCCTAAATTTGCACATAATCAGGAATTTAGTTGGGGGTGACCATATTTAATATTCTCAAGTTAACCTTACATCAGCCTGTCATCGATTGGTGTGACCAACTGGCGTAGGCGCACAAGAAGCAGAGGCGCCTGGAAGGATGTGTTGCGGCAGGCCGAAATCATTTAATCGGGTTGTTATGGCCAATTAAGTAAGTAAGTAAGTAAGTAACCTTACATCAGACAAGTGTTCAGATGGTGGCCTGACTATCAGATACTATCGCTATGTCTCGTCATTTATACATGCTATCCAAGTTGAATAAGGAACATCTTTCGATGGCATAAACCTCTGCTAGGAAGATAGTCCTGTGTTTCCTCAAAGGTATCGAATATTTTATGATGCGACTAAAAACCTTCAATGGCGTAAACTTCTGCTTGGAAGATAGTAGCGAGTTTCCTCAACAATACTGAATAGGTTACGTTGGGGGGTGAAAACCCTCGCTTCTGGCTCGTTAGCTATCTACTACGCATTTGCATACCACAGAGTAGTACCCGCTGTTGCCTTTAATCCAATTCGCTCGTATTGCTCGGTCTTGTTACGAAGTTGTTTCCAAAATCATAGAGTTTACAGGTTCCAACCAGGGAACAGTTAAGAAGGCAGACAGACATTCTATTTGGTAGGCCAAATCTCCTCCTACATACATACATACATAATTGGTGATTACAACCGTTTAGTCAGGATTACGACCTAGTTTCTCACACCACTTATGTTGTGTGTGTTAATTTTATACATGAGCAGCGGGACCTACAGTTTAAAGTCGACTCCGTAGGCGACAGATTTTTGAGAAACTTTTCATGGCAATTTTATTCACTCTCAGAGTTTTTTTTTGCCAGAAATCTGCTGAGAGGAAGTCGCCGAAGAAATATTTTTCCATATTTCCTTTAGTTTGAGATGAATGTCCTAGGATTTGAACCGAGGCCTCACGTCTAATAAGCCAACACACTACCTACTAGACCACGGCGACTTAATCTCCACCTGGTGAATCTAAGTAACAAGTATAAATCCAATACAACCTTTGACGCCACTGAAGGTTATGTTTTCTTTGCCCGGATCATGCTAACACATGCTCAATTATACCAATACATGCGCGGTTATACAAACACAGCTGGATAGCTTATGTTAAAATTCATCTCGTTTCTTAATAGTCAATCTAGAGACTGAAAAGTTTACCGTCCAAAAAGTAGGTAAAGATAGATGGCAACCCTATCATTCTAGACCTGCTGCACTAAAAAACTTGATTATTGAAACTAAAACAAAGCAAGAAGAGGGGAATATATCTTTATTCTTGAAAGGAACGTAAGGAGTAATTTAATAATCAAAATCTAATTCGGTTTAAATATTCTTTGGGTTTAGAACTTACAACGTTGGTTAATTTTTTTGAATGGTTTGGATGGACAAATACTATGTTCAGATATGCACTTTTATTGAGTCAATATTCGGTTTATTGAGTACAATATTTAAAGTGTTCAGACATAATAATATACGCAGTCCAGCTGCTTACTCAATATTCATTTGACAGCTGGTAAAGAAAACAGCTGGTTGTTTCAACAACATTGTTTTTTTTTGTCGTTGTTGGTATTTAAGTTGTCAAATATCAACAGAAAGTGTTCGGTTAATTGTAATATGCTCACTGAACATACTTATGACAGTGCTGCATTTTAAGTTTTACTCAATATTATAACAATTTGCGTATTTATTGCGCAATAATTAATTGAAACTTTATATGAAATATTGAATGGCTTTCATGGCGATTTACGCAATAAAGGTGCAAATCTGAACACCGTATAAATTAACATGTCTTCTTCCTTCAATTACTTCGTTATTTATTTTTCAAATCAAATAATTTTGCAACCGTCCTCGTGTGTATACAGATGTTCTTTTCAGAATATTTTGTTTTCCATATTGAAATCTATAGTAGTCTTATAGGGGTTTTTAAAAGTTTAAATACATATTTATAAAGCTTAGCTCATGTTTATTATTAGTTATGAAACTATCTGTTGATAACTTAATATTTCATTCATGTTTTCTGTTTTCTTTCTCATACCAAAACGATCCTCCACCCTTTTATGTAAAATAGTTAAGATTTACCCCCCCCCCCTTTTTTTTTTAGTACACTCAACAATTGCAATCGCAAGTTTTTGTACGTGTTCGCAGTCTAATGATTACAAATAAATTTGCATTCGTAAATCGCAATTTCTCTTAAAATTCTAAGGAAGGAAAGTATTTCGTTTTATTATTACTTTTGTAATGAAATAATACAATAATTTTATAAAATTTAAAAATAAATTTTTAATTACAAAAGAAAAAAAAAGAACTTTTGTTTGGGTGCCTCAATAGTCTTAAGTGTTGTGCACTAGCCTGTTAGGGGTTCGCCTTTTTTGCATCAAACGTGGAAACCTTAAATTGATTGCTAATGTTATTGAATTTTTAATGAATAAAAACATGTCTATCCGTCTACACCACAGTCTCCGAAACAGCCATAAAGAATCATTTAACTGTATAGTCAGTCCGCTGGCTGTTCCCCGATTATCTACCTTCTCCTAAATATGTTGTATTACAGCATCTCACTTCTTCTTGGTCAGGTCTGAAGTTGTCTCTTGTCTACTCTTGTAGAGTATGTCAATGCACTGCCACTAGGCTTCGTTGACTGATGACGCCATTTAAAAACTTTAAAAATAGAATAATGACCTCTTCAAAACCAAGATATATATGTGCCTGATTGGTGGTGTGAGTAGATGTCTCATTGGCTGTGCCAGTATAAATTTCTGAGGAAGAGCGTTTCACATAGGCAGAGTGCAGCTGAAAAACGAATTCTCTCTGCTAAGCATTGTGCTTCCAGGTGTTCTGCAGGAAAGGGGAATAATCGGTCATTGCAACCCTTATCAGATAGGATTACGACCTAGCTTCTTACACCACTAATGTTGAGTGTGTTAATTTTATACATGAGTAACAGGATCTAGCAGATAGTATGTTGGCTTATTAGACGTAAAGCCAGGGTTCGAGCTCCAGGACAGACATCAAGACAAAATACAAAAAATATTTTTCGGCGACTTCCTCTCAGCAGATTTCTGCCTAAAACTCTGAGAGTAACGTAAAATTGCCATGAAAAAGTTTCTCAAAAATCTGTCGTTCGGAGTCGACTTTAAACTGTAGGTCCCGCCACTCGCGTATAAAATTAACACTCGCAACATAAGTGGTGTGAGAAACTAGGACGTTGTACAATGGGTCAATTCGACCTCCGGGTACTGTACTTGTCTTAATTGACACGTCCTCTAACCTAACCTAACCTAACTTAACAGGATCTACAGTTTAAAGTCGACTGCTAACGACAGATTTTTGAGATTTTTCATAGCAGAAATCTGCTGAGAAATGGGATTTGAACGGTGGCCTCACATGTGATAAGCCAACACTCTACCTACTAGATTACGGGGTCTACAAAAGAAAGGGGAATACCGCGTAAAAATATAATTTTCAGAAACTAATCTCTTCAATTAGCTCAAGCACTGATAGAACAGTGAAACACTAGCTATATGCGACCCCACATTCATTAATTAGCGCTTTCGACCTTTCGATAATCCCCAAAATAGACTTCAGGCTTCGATCAATACTTGAGAGTTGTATTCGATTTTCGATCACATATAAGTGGTGTAAATAGTACGGAGACCAGATGAACTGAAGTCTGCCTTAAGGAAGTTACGGTTTCGATTTCCATCAAAGATTGTGCTGTACAGCGGATATGGTATAGTCTCTAGTTAATAACAATGTAGTCGCCATAGTCTAGTAGGTAGGGTGTTAACTTATTAGATGAGAGCCCACGGTTTAAGCCCTAGCTCAGATATCTCAATCTTTCTGAGAGGAAGTCGCCTTCTTAGCAGTCACCCTGCAAAAATTCTGTGAATAAATAAAATTGCCATAAAAGGTTTCTCAAATCTGTCTTTCGGAGTCGAAATTTAACTGTAGGTATCACAAAATGTCAGGAAGTCAGGAGATAGGTTGTAATCCTGCCTAATAATGTAATAACCAATTAAGTAAGTAGCAACTAATCAAAGCACCAAATTTTTTATGGTCATCTGTGATTTAATCCTGAGTGAAGTTGAGGAGAACCAAATTGATCCTACTCAACAAAATGTATTGAGCAAAAATAGGTTTGTCATGCCTCTACATGCCTTACAATGAGATCAACAGTCTGTGGTTGTGCTTTAATCATGCAGTCTACTGTAATAGAAGGGGAAACGAAGAGGGCCTATTTACCTAGATTTCAATGATTTGAGATCGTTTTTATTTTCTTAAATTTCTTAAAATTAAATATATAAGTAGATAGACTTCTTTATACCAGCAATTGCACTTAAACAAACTAGTTTTTAATTGTTAAAACCAACTAGGGGCGTGGTCATCCATTAGCTTTACCGGTTATTATGTGTTCCTCTAATTTTATGCCATAAAATTATGAAAATTTACACATTTTTTCTACGCTGATTCTTGAATTTGATTTGATTTATTTAAATTGTTGTACACAGAGTTACAAAATTTACACACACAAAAAAAAGAAAAATTTAATAAAAATTCATTTGATTTTCTAAATTATGTACTCGTTAGACAAACGCACAGACAGCCAGCCACAGGCAAAACAAAAGAACTCGTAAAGAGCCTTTTCCCTAAAGAGCTGCGTAGGAGCTGCGAGCTATTGTTACAAATGATTGCGTGCCATACAGTTTATCGGTTGGTTGGGGGGGGATTAGGATACAGGAGGAGGAGGTGTAGACTAAATCAAATAATTGTATCTTTAAGATACAAAATCAAATAAAAAAATTACATACAAAACACATTATTTGCTGTGGTTGTTGTTGTTGTTGTTGTTAATTTTTCTTTTCAATACTCTTTACATGCCATGCTTACTAGATACAATTGTTGTGGCGTTGTTTTTGTCTGTGAAAATACAACAACAACAACAAATACTCAATAACGCTCATGTTGTTGAAGTGAGCATAGCGTTTAAGTAGTCTCATATGGGTACGCAAAGATACAAAAGTTTTGTCTTTTATAGGCGAGTACGTATACGAGGGACATTTTACAATTAACCTGTTAGATCTATTAGAGGCTGTACTAGTACTTTGAATAAGAATTTTATGGTGAAACAAGGTAACCTTATTAGGTTAGGTTAGGTTAGGTTAGGTTAGAGGACGTGTACTTGTCAATTAAGACAAGTACAGTACCCGGAGGTCGAATTGACCCCCATTGTATAACGTCCTAGTTTCTCACACCACTTATGTTGTGTGTGTTAATTTTTATACATGAGTGGTGGGACCTACAGTTTAAAGTCGACTCCGAACGAGAGATTTTTGAGAAACTTTTCATGGCAATTTTATTTACTCCCGAGAGTTTTTGCCAGAAATCTGCTGAGAGGAAGTCGCCGAAAAAATACTTTTTGTATTTTGTCTTGATGTCTGGCCTGGGGCTCGAACCCTGGCTTTACGTCTAATAAGCCAACACACTACCTACTAGACTACGGCGCCTTTATTAGTCATGTGGTTTAAACTGTAAGGAGTCACGTTGTTTTGAATTTTTTAGAGGCTTTTCAAGCAAATCAAAAAGAAAAACCAATCAAAGGCCTCGTTTAAGTGATGAAATTAAAGAAAACAAGTCATGTGGAAGAGCAAGAGATAGTTCAGCACTTCCTATGTAGTTGCTCGGCTTGCCTTAGCCGTCACCATAGTATCTGTGCTACACATATCTGGATGACAGCTTTAAATACCTAAATTTAATGAACTGAACACAAAATGACATGAGATGACATGGTATTGATCAGAATGGTGTCTCCCGACATTATTTGATAGCTAGGCTAGAGCGGAGCTAACAATCTCCAGCATATAACAAGGCTTTGGTGCTCCGTTTGCCTCAGTTAAACTGAGAATTCTTCCTTGGCTTTATAGAGAGACTTACATTCGTTGGCATCATGAGGATACTTGCAAGCTCTGCTGGGCTGACATGGATTAAAAGAGGACTGGGTTGTCTTTTTTGTCGATGTCTTCCGACATTATTTGATGCTCTTGTAGCGCGACTAACTGAATCCGGTAATCAGCTCCATGTTATAATGCTCCGTTTTCGATCTCGAAAACGAACTGGTTCGACTGTCGATCGTCGCTGGAAGTGTAATCGTAATGAAGTAGTAAAGTCGCTGTAGTCTACTAGGTTGTGTGTTAGCTTATAGGACACATGTCCGTGGTTCAAATCCCAGCTCAGATATCTCAAAGAAAGCGAAATATGAAGAAATACATATTTCTTGGGCGACTTCCCCTCAGCAGACTTGTGGCAAAAACTCTCGGGAGTAAATACAATTGCCATTAAAAGTTTCTGCAATTCTAAGTCGACTTTAAACTGTAGATCCCGCCACTCATGCAGAGAAATTAACTCACGCAACATAGGCGATGTGACTGTAAGGACGTTGTACAATGGGTCAATTCGACCTCCGGGTACTGTACTTTTCTTTATTGACAAGTACACGTCCTCTAACCTAACCTAACTTAACCTAGGTGATGTGAGAAGTTAGGTTAAAACCCCGACTAAAGGGTTGTAATGACCAATTAAGTAAGTGTAGAATTTTTTTCCTGAACCACCCTCGTAATTCAGTTGTTTGAATATTATTTCTTGTTTTCTTGTCTTCTTTTATTTCGTTTTTCTTTTTTTTCCGTTGATTCCCTATTTAAATTTTGCAATTTATTCATTGAATTTAATTTTTTTCAATTTTATTTACATTCTGATGATTGTAAATTAACTCTGACGACGACAAGTTTATAAAGAAGAGAACAACGATCAGTCAGCCATTCAACCATTCAAGCAGCCCGCATATGAAAATTGAAAATCTAGACAATGTGCGAAGGAGGAGGCATCTTCAACGCTGCAAATCTTTTAGACGAACACCACTCAGAACACTTTAGTTTGCAGACTTACATACTTACTTAGCTTAGTTTAGTTATATGAACGAGTAAATTATGAAATATTTTTGAAATTAAATTTTCTTTATTATTGTTGTTATTGTTGTTGTTGATTAGTTTAAATTTAGTTGATCACTTTTTTTTTGTTTTATTGTTGTTCTTCAAATTAAACACTCGAACTTAATAAAGAATAATTACAAATGTCTGCAAATTAAGGCGTTTAAAATGTGAATTCTTTTTTTTGTATTGTTTTATTAAATAATTCATTAACAAACTTATTTACAGAGTTTATATTGTAGATGAATAAGTGCGTGAATATGTTTTTTTTTTTTCAATTCATAATTGCTAGCGGATTTTGGAAATTTTCGAACTAAGACTGGCTGTCTTCCAAAATGTACCCAAACAATGCATCAACTATAATTCCGATGCCTGATAGCTTTTTGACTGCGTTAAAAATACACATTGACGACATTTTGAAATAGAGTACATTGTATATATTTTGTACAGTGGCATTATGAACACGATACTTTGTTCGAACGCAAAGCAACTATCATTTTGGAAGGCAGCCACTATTGTATTGAAAGTTAGTTTCAGTCAAGTACGAACACACATTACAAGGCCTTGTTCCGTCCGTCTACCATGTGTTTTGATCCATGATGAATGTTTTCATTCCGCAACATAAGAATATCGTCGGAAATTACTTTGTTGATGAACTGGCCAGGCTGGTACAGAGCTCACACTGTCAAACATGTAACAAAGCATAGGTGCTCCGATTGTTTCAGTTAAACTGATTATTCTTCAGTGGTTCTGCAGTGGGAAACTTAGATTTGTTGGCATTATGAGAATACTGCTACTGGACTGACCTGGATAAGAAGAGGACTGAACTGTCTTCTTTCTTTTAATCGCACTATTTCGGTTCTCATAACCCATGCTAGACTTAAAATTTCTCGAATTATTTCCGCGAGAGCTAGGGATCTATGGCTAGGGAAGAAACTATCGTTCATCATATCTTGTTTGCGTCTGGATTTTGTTATGAAACCGTACTTGACTTTATATTTTCAATAATTTTTGGCTGAACGCTCCAAAAAAAGGATCAATGCAATCAGATATCGGATGTATTTCGGAGTCGGAGTGTTTTTTTTATGGGAAATTTGAAATTACGTACGTAATTGGTCATTACAACCCTTCAGTCAGAATTACGACCTAGTTTCTCACACCACTTATGTTGTGTGTGTTAATTTTATACATGAGTGGTGGGACCAGAGTGTTTGCCAGAAATCTGCTGAGAGGAAGTCGCCGAAGAAATACGTTTTGTATTTTGTTTTGATGTCTGGCCTGGGACTCGAACGTTGGCTTTTCGTCTAATAAGCAAACACACTACCTACTAAACCACGGCGACTTCAGGAAATTTTAAATTGCTTTTCTTTATTTACAATGGGACCTTTGCCTTCAAGAAGGGTTCTGTCAACTAATTTGACCTATCTGAGTTGAAACCTAAATATCTTTTAATATTGCCTATGACTGCCGCTTCAATTTTATTATCTGCTTCAACTTTTATAATCAATTCTACGTAAGGATCCCTTCCAGGTCGGTCACATAATCCGTGTGACCCCATACTCCTTTTCCATATTAAGAATTATAAAGTTGGATGCTAAATGAACAGTCGTATTAGAATTGTTGCTTTTTCTCTGCCGAAATTACAGCCTTCCCTCTAGCTCTACTGTGCTTTAGGCAACTCATTGCTCTTAAGATGTTCGGTGAAGTATTTTTATTTGCGACACATTACCTGCCTTAGATCAAGCACGTCGCATGGTGGCTGAAAAGAAAATATAAGAATAAATTGAACACTTTTTACTTTTTGTCTGGGATGACCCTTTCCTGGGAACCGAAAGGTCGATCGAAGAGACACTTAGTGGATCGCAACAAGTAGGCCTCACTGAATTTTTTCGGCATCCACAAAAGCTACATTTATTTCAGAAGATGTTCCGAATAGGATGCTCTTAAGCCACAGTAGAAAAGACGTACTCAGATTAGCTGATATTTCGAAAGAACATAGGTCACCATAATCGCGGCATGGAAATACAACATAATGATCGATGTCGTGGCTGTGGTATGGCGCAAGAGCAGGCTGCTATTGAATACTTCCTACGTAGTTGTAGTTTAAATAGATTGAATCACTAACTTTATAGCAGATATACTATACAGTTCAGCATCAACCAGAGAATTAAACGAATTTGCCTTGACTGGAGAGAGTGACTGAATCATGAAATTCTCTTCAAAAGCTAAAAAGATGCCACATATACAGTTTAATTTCAAGGATTTTATTTATTTAGTTTTTTTTTCGCAGAAATGCCAAGTAGTATCCAGTTTAAGCGAGGCAATTGGTATATCTATTCCGTGCAAAATATCGAAGATAAAAGCTCTGTACATGTCCTACAAGAATTATCTCTGGATGACTCCGAATATCTGTGAGAAGTTCTCAGCATTAATAGAATAGAACGGACATCGAAGTGATGTTCAAGAGCGACTTGATCGTAGCCTGGTTGTCAGAGATTTTCAGCGGAACTATCATTACCCAAACTAGCATTGCACCGCCAAGGGAATATCATGGGTATGTTAGAATTAAACGAATTTGAAAACTGACTTCGCTGGAGAGTAATTGAATCATAAAATTGTCTTCAAAGATTAAGAAGATGCCACACGAAAACAGTTTAATTTTGAGGACTTTATTTAGTTTTTTTAAAGATGTTTTGTTGCACTCTGCTTAAGCATATTTAACTTTTGTTGCTTATTATGCTTTTATAGCTTTGATAAACGTTTAAGAACCTCTGTTGTAATAACATAGTTTTGTGCGAATTGAAAAAGAAAATGTATATTCAACATTATTTCATTATTTTATGTTTTACTTTGTTTTATAATTTCGTTTTATTTTATTTTGTTTGGTTGAAAATTATTTTTAATTTAAAAAGTAAAATTAATAAAAATATTGCTGCAGTTCATTGACTTTCTTTCACACAAAAAAAATTTTGTAATTTCGTTGTGATCAAAACATAAAACATCGAACAATCGACTGTCAGTCGATTAAACAATATCATCAGCATCATCATTTACATTGTCGTGATCATCATCATTACCACACGATGACTTTCCAGTTGATGACGACAATCATGCAAAATCATGATGTAAACAAAGAAATTTGTTTTCATTTTATTGGCGAAATTTATTGAAAACATTCAAGTCACTTGCTTGTGTTTTTCGAATTTCGAAGTTTAAATTTATTATTTAGGCTTGGGATACGCGAAAAAGCGAAAAAGAAATCAATTTAATAAATTGCAATAAATTGTAGAAATTAAAGTTTATGATCTCATTTCATATCACGTCGTTTTATTTTGATCACTTATGATCGATCACACAATCTTTTTTCCTATTCCTATTCCTATCCCATTTTTATTATTAATTTGTAATAGGCCTTCTTGGAAATGTCATATTCGAAAAGAAATATTCTTTGCAAAATAAATTTTAAAATAAAATAAAATCGAAATTTTTGTATACTTTGGGCTGTACATTGTATTACCGATACTGCCGATTATTCCTAGCGGTTGCAACATATGAAATTGCTGAATAAGCATGCCTTGAATAAAAAAATCATACTTTAAGAAAATTTTCGTAAAATTCAAAGTAACACTCAGACCTATAATTCAAGGAGTGTTTGTTAGAGGGCTAACTGATTACTAGAAATTTGAAAATGCAACCGACTTGTCTAAAAAACCAAAAGAAAAAAAGCAAATGCACACAATTAGCAGTTTGTGTTTACTTAAGACTTTTTTCGTTTGTTCTATGAAAATGTGATTTTAATGCTCCTTTCAAAGGCAAAGGAACTTAACAAAAATCTTTCCTTTAAATTAAATTTAATTTCTTCCCAGAATATATCAGGTTCTACTGCTTTCAACTCGATAAATCTTTGTTATATTTTTGATGGGAGTCATCGTCTTTGGTTATCTTAAGGCATTAATTTTTTAGGATGTCATCACATTATTACCCTTTTAGGGGCATATGGCTCCTTAAAACAACTGAAGTAAAACTAATTCTGTCAAAAATCACGGCTATCCTTATGACGATTAAATAAGTGCTCAGCAAAGGAATATGTCCTGAGAGTAGACTGATTATTCGCACATCTAGGCGGCCATAAGGTTCCTTTTGAATGTTATATCGATGTTAAAGCGTGTTCATGAATGTGAAGAATTATTTTATAGGGGACATAGCCAAAAACTATGATGCGTACGTACTGGACAAAAATGAAAAACCATTATGTGGTTTGTCCATAAGGGTCCTCTTTATGCACTGTTAGGCTAAATATTAGGAAAAACTTCTAGGCCTTGGTTAATTTATCCCGGGAAAATTATGATCAATTCTAACGCTAGGTTGAGGCGGCCCAATCTTAATCCAGAAACGAATTTTTCTATTCTAACTTGGCATTTATTTTGTAGTCTCTACTATAAGGGGACATTGACTAATAGGAGGATAACATTTCAGAAAGACTGGCGTCCGCTAGCATGATTACGCAGAAGTTGCAACTTGAACGAAGAGAAATAGACCGCCTGCTACCTAATTTGTTAACGCCCATCACACGAACGTCATGCTCTGAAATCGTGGGAACCCCTTGACTGAAATGTCTGAATTTAGGCCCTAGGATATCTAGACTAGAAAAGACTGCCTAATGGTGTACATTAAAGTGCTTTAATTAAATAGAATGTGGTAACATATATTGTGGTCGAATATATTGGCCTAGTGAACCCAAATATGTTTTTTTCTTATTCTTGATGTCCTTGGAACTTTTCTTCAAATAATTTGTAGGGGTTATGACGTTTTTATTACACCCACTTTAAATTATTGCTTTACTTTACGCAGTTATTGCCTTTTCAAAGAGTGACAGAATATATTTGCTTGGAATTTATTTTTTTAATTGAGACTATAAATGATATCATGTGTGAGTTGAAGTTTAAATACCAAATGTTGTACATATGCCTGGCCTATCTGACTGCCAGCCAGCCAGCCTGCCTGCCTGCCTGTAATAACTGCAATAACATTTATTATTACTATGACCATAATAGACCATAATTTAGAAGAAGGAGGGAAAAAAGAAAAGAACCAAGAGACAAATGTTCAGAGACAATTCAGTTCAGTTCAGTTCATTTGACTGCAGGGGTTCCAATTGGGTGTTGCCATATGAATTAAAATTTCATATGTTTTTAATTGTTCCGAGTACCAAAACAGAACAAAAAAAAAACCAAAGAAATGGAGAAAAAAACCAACAAGTGTTGGGGTTTTGTTTTAATGAATTTGGCATTTTTGGTTTTTGTGGTTCAGGAAAAAGTCTTTTTGTGCTCCCCCTTTCAAGCTTGTTTTAGAATTGCACTTTTCACACACAATAAAACCAATAACACTCAACACACACATACACACATATTTTGTTTCATTTGTTTGTTCGTAGCAAATACTTCCAACAAAATGACAAAAAGTAGTCAGTTAAACAAATTTATTTAAATATTGAAATTTAGATAAAAATACCACAACAACAACAATACTATTTAACACTTTATCATTATCATTAACAATATCATTATCATTGTAATCAATGTTGTTCTGTTAATTATGATCAGCACAATGATATACCAAATAAGGGGGGGGGGGGAATAATATGTGGGGGATCATATGATCTGTTTTGAGAAAAAAATTTTATTCAAAAGCTTTGCATTCACTTTAGCGCCAATTAACAATTGAGAATGACAAACAACAACAATAACAACAACGGCAGCAATTATTTCTAATTTTAATTGAAATTGAAAAATTAAAAAAATTTAACAAACATTCCCCTATAATAACAGCAGGGAGATGGTGCTTCTCTTCAGTTTTCAAGTGGATATCGGGTTACTGACATGATTAATTTGTTTCAAAAACATATTTTGTGTTGTGAACATTTTAATTTTGAAAAATTCTTTTAAAATTTTTATTTTAAATTGGTAGCACAAATTTTGTATGTATTCTTTCAATATAACCCTTTAAGTCCAACACAAAGTAACCTCGATTTTTTTTTCATTTACTTATGGAGCACTCTCTGCAGTTGCTGTGGTTCTAATCATGTTTAAATCAGGTTAAGGTTTCATGTCCTCCACACTTGAAGTCGCCGTGGTCTAGTAGGTAGTGTGTTGGTTTATTAGACGAAAAGCCAGGGTTCGAGCCCCAGGCCAGGCATCAAGACAAAATACAAAAAGTATTTCTTCGGCGACTTCCTCTCAGCAGATTTCTGGCAAAAACTCTGAGAGTAAATAAATTTGCCATGAAAAGTTTCTCAAAAAATCTGTCGTTCGGAGTCGACTTTAAACTGTAGGTCCCGCCACTCATGTATAAAAAAATTAACACACACAACATAAGTGGTGTGAGAAACTAGGTCGTAATCCTGACTGAAGGGTTGTAATGACCAATTATGTATGTATGTATGAATGTTTCATGTTCACCACACTATAAAAATCTTCAATGTCAAGGTGAAGTCTGCCCTTCACAAAGCATGTGATTGAGAATCGTTGATTTTGTGAAATCGTTTGAGTATAGTATACCAACTAGTGACCTATAGGTCAGAACGCGACAGATAATAAAGCATCGTAAAAGGTAGCAAATTAGTGCCTCATAGAAAGGTATCTCATTACAGTATGGCTGTTCGAATAATCAGTCTACTCTCAAGACATGTTCCATTACTGAACAGCAATTTAATCCTCATGAGGATAGCCATGACTTTTGCCTGGAAAACGCTACAGTGATCCGAAGGGTTATGTGCAGAATTAGTTTTACTTCAGTTGTTTTAAGGAGCATTAGGTCTCTTAATGGGACTACATCCTATAAAATGGATGTCTAAAGATAACCAAAGATGACGACTCCCATCAAAAATATGACAATGATTTGTCGAGTTGGAAGCAGTAGAAAATGATATATTCTGGGTAGAAATTAAATTTAATTTAAAGGAAAGATTTTTGTTAAGTTCCTTTGCCTTTGAAAGGAGCATTAAAATCACATTTTCATAGAACGAACGACAAAAGACTTAAGTAAACACAAACTGCTTATCGTGGGCATTTGCTTTTTCTCTTTTGGTTTTTTCGACAAGTCGGTTTCATTTTTAAATTTCTGGCCATCAGTTAGCAACGCCCTCTAACTAACTTTCCTTTAATTATAGATCTGAGTGTTACTTTGAATTTTACGAAAATTTTCTTAAAGTATGATTTTTTTTGTTCAAGGCATACTTGTTCCATAGTTTCACAGGCTGCAAGCGATAGGAATGATCGGCAGTACCGGTAATACAATGTACAGCCTAAAGCACTTAAAAATTTTCGATATTATTTTAATTTAAAAATTATTTTGCAAAGGATAGTTCTTTTCGAATATGACATTTCCAAGAAGGCCTATTACAAATTAAAAATAAAATTATAAAACGGAATAGGAATAGGAATAGAAAAAAGAGTGTGTGATCATAAGTAATCAAACTGAAGCTAAGTGATCTGAAATGAGATCATAAACTTTAATTTTTCTACAATTTATTACAATTTATTAAATTGATTTCTTTTTCGCTTTTTCGCGTATCCCAAGCCTGAATATAATTTAAACTTCGAAATTCGAAAAAATAAATAAAATAAAAAATAAATCAATAAATTTCGCCAATAAAATGAAAAGAAATTTCTTTGTTTACATCATGATTTTGCATGATTGTCGTCATCAACTGTAAAGTCATCGTGTGGTAATGATGATGATCACGACAATGTAAATTATGATGCTGATGATATTGTTTAACCGTCCGACAGTCTATGTTTTATGTTTTGATCACAACGAAATTAAAAATTTTTTTTTATGTGAAAGAAAGTCAACGAACTGCAGTAATATTTTCATTAATTTTACTTTTTAAATTAAAAATAATTTTCAACCAAATTGTAGGATTAGATTATAAAATAAAATCAAATGAAATGAATATGAAACATAAAATAATGAAATAATGTTGGGATATACATTTTCATTTTCAATTCGCACAAAACTCTGTTATTACAGCAGGGGTTCTTAAACGTTTTTCCAAGCTATAACAGCATAATAAGCATAAAAGTTTAAATATTCTTAAGCAGAGTGCAACAAAACATCTTTAAAAAAAACTAAATAAAGTCCTTCAAATTAAACTGGTTTCGTGTGGCATGTTCTTAATCTTTGAAGAGAATTTTATGATTCAATCACTCTCCAGCCAAGTCAGTTTACAAATTCGTTTAATTCCAGCATATCCATGATATTCCCTTTGCAGTGCAATGTTTGCTTGGATAATGAGAGTTCCCTTGAAAACCAGGCTGCAATCATGTCGCTCTTGAACGTCACTTCGGTGTCCGTTCTATTCTATTAGTACTGAGGACTTCTCAGAGAAATTCGGGGTCATTCAGAGATAGCTCTTATAGGACACAGGTACAAAGTTTATTATCTTCGATATTTTTCACGGATAGGTATACCGATTGCCTCAATTAAACTGGGTATTACACGGTTGTTGTATAGCGAGGCTTATTTTCGTTGTCAGCGTGAAGGCAGATGCAGTATTACTAAGGTCTTCTGAATTGACATGAGTAAAACGCAAGGCCCTCTAGTATTATGATTTTCACACGCCGCTGTCATATTGGCATGCCTGTAGACTTGGCATTCCTGCGAACGATTCTTGGAGGAACTATGGAATTAAGGAGGTAGGGGCTATATTTTACCTCATGTGTCAGTGCCCGACTTTAGCTATAATGGGGAGGGGAGGGGGGTGTAGTGTTTTCGTAGCTTCTAATTTTCTTTCCTGCAAGGAATATTTGACTCCCGGGCTGAATATTGACTTGCGATATTACAAAGGACCTAACTTCTGCTTTAACTGGAGGTTTCAAGGAGGGTACATCACCTAACCTAATCCAATTCGCGTCCACATAAACCAGTAATTTCCTGACTACCTATATAACCTAAGTAAACAATCCGCTCCTAAATCCAATACCTGCTGGACATTCTTGCTTGATTATGCAGGCCTTATCCTTTACTAGCAGAGTTACGCTTAAAACCATTTGGGAACCACTGGATGTGTTGATGCACTTTATTATTTTCATTCCGAATTTTGATTTTTTCCGCTTCTCCTTTCGTTTTCATTTCTTTTTTGTTTGTTTTTTTGCATCAGCGAAAACAATGCCGCCTTTCTTTCACTTTTTTTTGAACAAACGAGTGGGGCTCTCTAACAACATCGTCGTCATCATCATCATCAGCAGCAGCAGCATCAGAAGCAGAATCATCGCCAGAAGCAACATTAGTATGTTGTTGCATTGTAAGCATTGTGAGCAACATCATTGAACACGATGTTTTTTGGTTAGGTTTTGTGGTGATGGCTGGTGGTTGAATGGTTTTGGATGGCTGGTGGCAGCGTTAAATACAACCAAGACTCGTGCGAAAATTAATCGCCAGTTTTCTTTACAAAAATATAACACAGGCTGTGTATTGACATGGCTGTTGGAATACGAGACTTTGGGTCTTTGTTTTCGATAGTTGGCAACAACAACAGCAACAGCAACACCAACAATTACAATAAAAGTAGACAAAAGAAAGTATTCAGCAGCATAATAATAATGGGATTGGTGGTAATGCAGCCAAGCATTGGCTGGCTATAGAGGAACAGGTTTTGATTTCGGTGTTTTTTCTTTTTTTGGCTGTTTCTTCGAAGAGGGGAACCATGCCATGGGAACTTCATATGTTAAGGTCAATACAGGTGGTTCTGTTGTTACTTTAAAGTAAAATATTTTGAACTTCTCTTCAATTCCATGAGTTTCCAATTGTTTTCACAAAAGTTCAAACGTTCAAGTGTTTACCCGCACCACAGCAAATTTCTTGGTATTCACTTCAGATTTGGTGGTTGCACTTGCAAATTATTAAAAAGTTTAAATCATTTGCGTTTTTGTTGTTGTTTTAACTGTCAATAAAAGATTTATGGCCGATAAACATTTTCTTAAAGAAAAAGAAAAAAACATTTTTTTTGTTTAAAAAGAAAGTGAAATTTTACGGAAGCTTTTGCCATTCCATTCCATCTTTTTTTTATTTTTTGGTTTTTCTTGTTTTTGTTTTTTAATATTTAAATTGTTTTAAACAAATAAAAATAAAAACAAATACTAGAGCTATGGAGTAGATAAGCAGGTGGATATTAAAAAACAAAAGAAACGAAGAATTGTAGTCAAATTAAGTGGTTAGTGAACCCAAATGGCTTTAAACCGAAATGAGTTTATTTAAGAGACTTAAGCGATAGGGGACTTCATATAAAAAGTATACACGTTTATTTATTTGTGACCTCTGAACCCCAATTTATTTAAAACATAAACAATTTAATTCTTTCAAAGAAAGCTTAGACATGCCATGCTTTAAAAGATATCTTGGATGTACACTGTACAGTACATACGTACATACGTACATAATTGGTCATTACAACCTTTTAGTCGCGATTACGACCTAGCTTCTTCCACCACCCATGTTGTGTGTGTGTTAATTTTATACATGGGTAGCGGGACCCACAGTTGAAGGCCGACTCCGAACGACACATATTTGAGAAACTTTTCATGGTAATTTTATTTACTCTCAGAGTTTTTGCCAGAAATCTGCCGAGAGGAAGGCACCCAAGAAATATTTTTCATATTTTCGTTTTTATATCTAACCTGGGGTTTGAATCGAGGCCTCAAGTCTAGTAAGCCAGCACACTACCTACTAGATTACGGCGACAGTAGCACAGTACAGTCTAAGTATTATGCACTGTATGTATGCAATGATGGTTGAGTAAGCAGACCGAATCTGAAAATAGTTCAGATGCCATTGCGGAAGATACAGAGACTAGCGTTTGTTGGTATAAACAGGGCAATGGGAACCAGTGCTACGGTCCTAGCGGCAACTTAAGATTGTTACACGTGATAAAGCTGTGGTCTAGAGCTCTGAAGACCACTTACTTATTAAATTGATCATTACAATCCTTCAATCAGGATTACAACCTAGCTTCTCACACCACCTATGTTGTGTGCGTTAATTTTATACATGAGTAGCAGAACGTACAGTTTAAAGTCAATTCTGAATGCCAGATTATTGAGAAAACTGAAAGGGAATTGTCGAAGAAATATTTGGAGATGGTGTTTGAACCGAGGCCTGAAGACCATTTACTTACTTACTTAAATTGGTCATTGCAACCCTTTAGTAAGGATTACGCCCTAGCTGTATGCGTTAATTATATCTATCATTAGCGGGACCTATAGTTTGCCAGAAATGTGCTGAGAGAAAAAAAATCATCCAAAGAAATATTTTTTCAATATTTTGTTTTTATCGAGATGTCGGAGCTGGAGTTTGAACCACGGCCTTATGCCTAATAAGCCAACATACTACCTACTAGGCTACGATGGCTGCTGGAGACTATAGCCAGGATAATGAAAGAGAAATTGATCAGAATAAATCGTGACCTAATTAAACGAGTGGCTGCCAGCTTCTTTTTTCACTGTCAAATAGATCCTACGTTATTGAGAAATGCTTCGCTATCAGACTTTATAGCAAGAATGAATAGAGTAACATGGAGGCTTTATACTCTTTTAAAAGAGGGCATCCATTCTGTATAGGGAAGTGTTATTCCCAAATATTTTGCGTTCAGTTTCTGTGATATTATCTCACTTCAGGGTCATATATTTTTCCATTTAGAAAATTTTCTCTTTCTTGTAAAGCGTACAATTACGTTTTGCTCAGGTTTATCCTTACGCCTAGTGATTTGCACCATTAACTTACAACCTCAAGACCACTTTAAATGAAGTTGCAGATAAACTTTACAAATTCTTCAAGACTATATGATCTGCAGTCGATGTACGCCAACAGCTTTGCACGATCAACTTACAATCTTAAGACATCTTTGAATAAAGTCGCAAATAATCGCTTCAAATTCTAATTCAGACATCAAGACTATGACATCTGCAGTCAATGTGCGAATCAGACGGTTTTGTCAAGAGCTTAGTTGCCACCCCCTTTATATTCCTGTTTGTGCTCGTTCCTATTCTTAGTATACCTCACGACATAAGCTAATCTGGCCATCATGTAAAATTAATTGCAATCGCTTAGTTACCACAAAAATGTGCACACGGTATAAATAAGTCGCATATGACCAGCTGTAGCTCTCAACCTTGTTTGCCATTGCAAAACAGCGAAAAGTTCAAACTGATTTAATTTAATTAACGCTCTACAAGTATGTGCATGGCTATGCTTTAATGAATGGCTAGCATAATGGATGATGGGTCGTTATTTTTATTACTGCACACTACAAATGTTCACTGTTCACTGTAAATTATGGCATTTTTTTCTCTTCTTCTGTATTATTTTAAATAATGTTGTAATTATTGTTTAAATAATTCAGTTTTATTGAACGTAAATGCATTTCTCTGTGCATAAATTTTATGTAAAATTGAAAGAAAAATTTCTCTTCACATTGAAAGTGAAATTAGCATCACTACGAATTGGTAATGAATTAATGAATGGAATGAATAATTTGCTAAATCGCCAATTTGAAAGGAAAATGTGGTTTCATTAAGAATTGAAAAATTATAATTTTTAAGTAAATTGTTATCAATGCGTGAAAGAAATGAAAAAAACATTGGAGGATAGGAGTTTCCATTTGAGAAAAACCCATGTAATTATCTCAGCTAACTGAATCCGCTGAACATGAGAAATAGGGTTACATTCTGCTGGAGCGCAAGTCATGTGGCCCGGAATTCACGGCAATAAGCAGTAAGATAAACAGGCAACTGATATGGCCTGAAATTTTCTATTTAGTGGGAAGACAAGTGCGAAAGTGTATGCTCGGTAAGTGGGAAATTCCTGGGAGGCTGCAACTCTCCTCAAATCAAATGGATTTGAAGCAATCACTGGATAAGAGATTTAAGAAATACATCCGTATATCTAGAAATAGCATGAGTATAGTAACTGGTCTTCTGAGCAGACTCTGCAGACTTAAAGATCATGTGCTGTTTTCAAACTTGTGCCTGACCAAATAATGGCTCCAATCCAATCCACAATTGCTCTGACTATCGTCTTAATTCTTGGGTTGCGTGCAAAAGAATTTTCTGCAAACCTTTTCCGCATCATTATGCTATGTTTGGTCCTCTTCGAAATACTCATGTCAGATTACATACCCTTCAGTCACGTTTACGACCTAGCTTTTCAAACCACTTATGTTGTATTTGTTATATACGTGAGTGGTGGGACCTACAGTTTAGGGTCGACTTCGAACGACAGACTTTTTTTTAGAAACTTTTCATGGCAATTTTTATTTACTCTCAGAGTTTTTGCCAGAACTCTGATGAGAGGAAGTCGCCGTCATATTTCGTTTTGTTGGAGAAGTCAGACCTGGAAGGGCCAACGCCCTACTTACTAGACTAGACTAGACGGCGACTACTGTCGTGTATGCTTAGTAAAAAACATAAAATACTCGACCACAGTTTCTTCTAAGGTCTTGAAGAGTTGAGCTCTGTAAGAATTTCTGACTTTGGCTGACGGGATAACTCTTTTTCTTATTCTTTCTCTCTTTATTTCTCTCCGTGTATTTGACTCTGAAACGATTCTATTCTTAATCGTTTCCCTTTATTCTGAAGTAAGTCGTATTCTCTTTGGGGTAAGCGTTGTAAATTAAGGGCTCCAGCAATGGATTTCTGTGTGGAGGTGTACTTCTTCGCAACTGCTTTCGTAACATAACCCAACATAGCCTAACCTTGCTTTATGTTATAATACTTCTACGGTTTTTTAATTTAATTAGTTTGCACTGTATTACCTTCGCAAAACATAACTGATCCAGATGCCTATGCTGTTGCTGAATTCATTGTGGACCGGTGTTTCATAGCCATGAGATTTTCAGCATGGCTGCATAATATTAGATGTGTCTACTGCATGCTTCGTAGCTACGCATGAAATAAGCAATTCCGCGGCTTCAAGGCAGAGCCTCGAAGGAGCCTAATATTAAGTAGATGTTATTCGAAAGAGGTTTGTTAACATACTGCCTCGATAAGCATGGGCGCATAATATTATATGCATCTGGCCTATGCTTGGTCGCTGCGCATGAAGTAAACAATTGCGTGGTTTCAAGGCAGAGCCTCGAAGGAGCCTACCATCAAATAGGCCCAGTAATTATGGTTCAGTAAGAAGTTCTCACTAAGGTTCTTTAGCTAACTTAATAACAATACTTAGTCTGTGTATTGGCCGGATTGTTCTGCTATCAAGTCAATCTAAGGTAACCAATTGCAAACTATGAAAGGTTAGCAGGCCTTCTTAGTGGCTAATATTGGGTAGTTAAGTAGTCCAGAGCCCTACTTGTTACACCTAACGCAGCCATTTGGTTTGAGAAAATTCTGGGCTTCTTTTCATCTTTGCTTTCACCGAAATATCTTTTTCCACTTCATAGGAAGATTCTGGTTTTATTAGAGGCAATCTCATCTGCCTCCTCATTTCTGTGGATTCCGACATGGGCTGGAATCTTCAGAGGGTGAAGCTTAATATAAAGATTCTGGTCCTATCAGCAGTGTACTCATTTATGTGCATTCGAATTCTGACTAGGGATCTTCAGAGGGTGACTTATTTTCCCCACCCAACAGCTTCTCGCCTGTGGCGTCCCAAACTATTCTGGAATTAAGCTTACAGGAACTCAGTATTCGGATAGCATGGACCTGGTTGCCAGATTTTATTACTAAATCCTGTTTCCAAGATAATTTGAGCACATCTTTTGAAGACCTAGACTTTTGCTTGCCCGCGAGTTTCCTTACGGACTTGAAATACATCAATCTGGTACTGAACTTCCTGTTCTATTTCACTTCCTCTCCTTGAAACATCCGTACACTATAGATTGAGACTCGTAAAAGTGTACATAGCTGAATTTCGTATCTTACTTGTGTCTTCCCATTTGCCTAATCCTAAGCATCCTATGATTCTTTTGGTCAATTTCAGCAACTTTTACTTTCATTCGGTTCTTATATAAAGGGCCCACTGTTCGTTACTAATCAACTTCAATATTGTCAAAGAAAAAATAGAAAAAAAAATAGAAAATTATTGAATCGCAAGGAAACGCCATGACTTGCCTTAAGAATTGGAAAATATTCAGCAGACCAACGGAGCAAAGGAACTACAGGCACAGCATGTCCTCGTTCAATGAAGATTTTGTTAAAGAATTGAATACCGTAATGCGTCATGGCCATAGGCGTATTAGTCCCCTGTAGGATTAATTGAAGAAATTAAAACCGAAAGAATGAAAAAATTTATTTGAAATTTATTTTCTTTTTTTTTTTCTTTCTATTTACAGACGCTATGAGGAGGATCCAGAAAATGCCTGGCATTGTGGTTCATGGTTTGAATATCTTCTCATTGTCATCTTGTCCACCATATTGCTGGTGGGTGTATTGGTTTTAACACTGTTCTGGGTGATATTCTATCGTGGCGGTTTTGCCTGGTCAGAGAATCCGGAATTGCAATTTAATCTGCATCCGGTTTTAATGGTGGCTGGTTTCATAACCTTTTCAGGATTTTGTAAGTATTTCGTTATGTTTCTATTTATTGTTGTTGTTGTTACATTTGAATACAAATGTTTTTAAAATTTTTTTTATTTCCAGCAATTCTTTTGTATCGTTTGTGTCGCTGTTTGAAGCACATTTATGTTAAGCTGGTTCACATGCTATTCCATGCCTGTGCCATACCATGTATTGCTTTGGGATTTTTGGCCGTCTTCGATTCGCACAATCTATCGGAGCCACCCAAGCCAAATTTCTATAGTCTGCATACCTGGTTGGGTTTCGTGACAATGGGCATGTTTGTAATGCAATTTATTGTTGGTTTCTTTAGGTAAGTTGCACACACAATTGTTATTGTTGTATTCTGTATTCTGTTGATGTTAATGATGACTCCATGATCTTTATTAATGATATGATCCACATTATATTGGCTGGCTTGCTGGCAAGCAGATGATAGATGATGTTGTCATCATTATCATCATCATTATTCATCTTCTATTGTTGCTGTTATTGTATTACAATTTTGATTGTTCACACATTTGATTTTGTTGTAATCATTGTAATTATTGTAATTGCTGTTGTTGTTATAATTATAGCTTTTTGATTTTATTATGCTGTGAGAATCGCACATACAATTGCCGTGCCGCTATGGTACCCATACATGCCAGTTTCGGTTTGGCAAATTTTATGATGGCTGTCGCCACCTGTGTTACCGGCCTCGTTGAGAAGGAACGTCAATTGGTGAGCGGTGATAATGGCGAAAATGCCTTAAGGTATGTATGCTGCATTGTATTGTATTGTGTTATTAAAAAATACTTCGATTTCAACATAACTAAGGCACTAGTAGAGTGTTGTATACATTAAGCCATGGCTATAGAAGAGCCAAATGTCAAAAAAAGATCAAAAAAACCCATGGAAACTAATTCCTTGACACATACTTACTAATGTCTATAACAGATTACAAAGAAAAAAAATCCGTACAGTGACAAACAAAAAGTCAGACTTGTTTATAGAAGCCAAGATAATACAGTGCAAACGAAATAAATTGTAAAACCATAGAAGTATTATAACATAAAGCAAGGTTATGTTAGGTTAGGTTATGTTGGGTGAGGTTAGGTTATGTTAGATTAGGTTAGGTTTTTTTATGTGAGGTTAGGTTACGAAGGCAGGTGCGGAGAAGTATACCCCCATACAGATATCCTTTGAGGGAGTCTTTATTGATTTATTTATTAATTACAATACAATTATATTATATTTAATTATATTAATTATATTATATTAATTATAATGGGTGATTTTTTAAGAGCTATAGGAAAATTTTTCAAAAAAAAACACATAAAATTCAGAAAAATTCATGAAATCTTTATTTGAATCAATAGTACGGTCCATATAATTTAATGTTTGAACATTATTTCATGCAAATATTGATCGCGATTGCGCCTCAAATGGTCCATCCGCTTAGTCCAATTTTAGCATACTCTTTCCAACATTTCGGCCGGTATCTCACGAATAAATGCTTCAATGTTCTCTTCCAATGCGTCAATTGAAGCGGACTTGTCTGTATAGACATGAGCTTTTACATAGCCCCACAAAAAAATAGTCTAAAGGCGTTAAATCGCACGATCTAGGCGGTCAATTGACCGGTCCCGAACGTGAAATAAAATGTTCACCGAACTCGCCTCTCAATAAGTCCATTGTTACGCGTGCTGTGTGGCATGTGGCACCGTCTTGTTGAAACCACATGTCATGCAAGTCAAGCTCTTGCATTTTGGGCAAAAAAAATGTGGATATCATCTCACGGTAGCGCTCACCATTCACAGTTACGTTACGATTCGCAGCATCTTTGAAGAAGTACGGTCCAATGATGCCACCAGCCCATAAACCGCATCAAACTGTGACTTTTTTGGATGTATTGGTAGCTTTTGCAATGCTACTGGCTGATCTTCACTCCAAAATCGACAATTCTGCTTATTTACGTATCCATTGAGCCAAAAATTAGCTTCGTCGCTGAACATAATTTTTCGATAAAGAAGTGGATCTTCGGCCAACTTTCCAAGAGCCCATTCACCAAAAATTCTGCGTTACGCTAGGTTGTTCGGCTTCAATTCTTGAACCAGCAAGTATTTTGAAAGGCTTCACACCTAAATCCTTCCGCAAAATTTTCCACGTTGTTGAGTAACAGAGACCCGACGAATCGATAATTGATGGTCATCATTAACACTGGCCGATACAGCTGCGATATTTTCTTCAGTTCGCACTCTACGTAAGCGTGTTGGTGGTTTAGAGTCCAACAATATAAATATGGTGCGTAATTTAGTCACAATAGCCCGAATAGCCGCTTCAGTGGGTCGATTAAACTGACCATAAAATGGAAGAAGCGCTAGATGAACTTTCTTAACAGAGCACGCATTTTGATAAGAAAATTCAATGATTTGCAAGCGTTGTTCGCTTGTAAGGCGATTCATGGTTAAATTATAGACCAAACTGAAGATGTTTGACAGTGAAACAAAGCACGAAGCGTGCGTGAGCTGTTTACACCAGTGTTGCCAAAAAGATAATAGCTAAAAAATCACATACATACATACATAATTGGTCATTACAACCCTCCAGTCAGGATTACGACCTAGTTTCTCACACCACTTATGTTGTGTGTGTTAATTTTATACATGAGTGGCGGGACCTAGAGTTTAAAGTCGACTCCGAACGACAGATTTTGAGAAACTTTTCATGGCAATTTTATTTACTCAGAGTTTTTGCCAGAAATCTGCTGAGAGGAAGTCGCCGAAGAAATACGTTTTGTATTTTATTTTGATGTCTGGCCTGGGGCTCGAACCCTGGCTTTTCGTCTAATAAGCCAACACACTACCTACTAGACCACGGCGACTTCAAAAAAAAAATCACCCGTTATTATATTCTAATTATATACGACCATATGCTCGGTGTAGTGTCACAGACCAGAGTCTCTGGTGGGAATCGAACGCACGACCCTCACGCTAATAGTCTAGCACACTACCCACTAGTCTACCAGGCGGGAGCCTTTAATTTACAGTGGTTACCCACTACTTCAGAATGAAGAGAAATTATTAAAAATGAAATCGTTTCAGAGTCAAATATACGTAGAGAAACAAAGGGAGAAAAAGTAAGAAACAGAGAAATCCTATCAGTAAAGATCAGAAATTCTTACAGAGGTCAACTCTCCAAGATCTTTGAAGAAACCCTGGTCTATTATCTTAAGTTTTCTTCTAAGCACACGCGACGGTAGTTGCCGTAGACTAGTAGGTACTGAGCTGGCTTATTAGGCGTGAGGCTACGGTTCAAGTCCCAGGTCAGGCATCTCGAAATATGAAAATATTTTTTTGGGTAACTTCCTCTCAGCAGATTTCTGGCAAAAACTCGTGAGAGAAAATAAAATTGCTATGAAAAGTTTCTAAAAAAAATCCGTGGTTCGGAGTCGATTTTACACTATAGGTCCCGCCACTCATGTATAAAATTAACACACACATCATAAGTGGCGTGAAAAAATAGGTCCCAATCTTGACAATTATGTATGTACACACGACGGAGACGTGTAATGTGTTTCAGGCTCTTTCAGACAGCGTCAAAAGAAGAGGTGACTATATCGTACTAGCTGGTTTTCGGCTAGGACCTTGTGTTTTCTACTATACGCACACGACAAAGACATTTAATGTGCTTCAGGCTCTTTCAGACAATGCCAAAAGAAGACAGCCTATAAGTTGATCTTTGCCCTTAAGGCACAGTGCCTATTAAAAACCTGTCGTGATTCTAATAAATTCCTTATACAGATTCATGCCGATCTAGAATAGTCAAACCTCGACCATAACCTGTAGATTATACAATCTCCCCTATACTGCCTGATTGAGCGGCACCGATATCTGTCACAAGGGAGTTCTACCTGATCGCTCAAAAAAGTTCCCGCTTTCTGTCACTCCAATGTCTTGGATTTGAAAATAAAAAAAATAAGTTCGTTAAAACGAATAGAATTAATAGGGATTTCATACTTAAATTGTAGTATTCCTACCCATTATTTTATTTCATAATTTTTTTTTCAATTTATTTCAGCACCCGAAATTCAGAAATCGAACATTATATCATGAATTCATTGGGTATTGTTTTGGTAGCGTTAGGCATTATTGTTTCGGTAGCTGTAAGACGATCAAATGCACCAGCCACTGCCAAAGTTTATGTAACCGAACGAATTTAAGTTCAACTACAAAAACGTAAACTACAATACAGATATAGAAAACCGAAATTTCCTTTATCCGCCAACCTACCAATTATACTATTTATACCGCCATCACCGCCACGACCCATTGATTTCAAAGGAAAAAATAAAGAAAAAAATGAAAAACGAAAACAAGGATTTCAACGATTAAATGAAAAAATAAAAAGGATTTGTTGATTTTGATATTATTTTTTTAAACAATAAAAGGAAGTAAAATAATAAAAAAGAAACAAAAAAAAACAACATTTAAATGATTTGTTATTAATTATTGTTTTTTTTTTTGATTAATTAATAAAATGTATTTATAAATAATAATTATACATCTTTATTTAACTGCTTTATACCCCCCTTTATTGAATAAATATTAAAAATTTCAAATAAAATTAAAAGAAAACAACACACTGCATATCTCTTAAAATAAAAAAAATAAAATAAAAAATTATGCCAAAAAAAGAAAGGAAAATTTATAAATAAATAAATAAATATTTAAAATTTTTACATTAACTTATAATCAAAATATTATTAACAAAAATACGATATTAAAAAATACAAAAAAAAAACTATAGAAAATCAAAATCAAAAATCATTATCCTTTTATTCAATTTGTTTAAAACATTCATGGTATTATTTATTAAGTTGTTTTTTGTTTCATTTTTTTTTAATATAAACAAATGTATATGTATGTGTTAATCAAAATCCTTTTAAAATATTTAAAAAAAATAAAATAAAATAAAAAATATTTACAAAAGAACCTTAAATACGCCACATATTATTCTTATTATTATTGTTTACTAAACTTTAAGATTTATTATATAATTGTAGTTAATTTTTCTATTAAAAACAATATTTTTTATTTGTTTATCCTGAACATTTTTCTCTCCTTTTTTTTTGTAAAACATGCAATATACACCAACAACAACAACAAAAACAAAAAATAGTAGCTAAGACATGGTCAAAATTATTATACAATTATTATTATTATTAATAATAAAGAATAAAATGATAATAATAATAAACAATTTATTTATTTTAAATGGATACACAAATTATTTCATTTCATAGAACAGATTAACAGGTAAAAAAAAATTTTAAATAAAAATGTTTGTATCGGGTCCTCCAACTTTGACAGTTGACAGCAGCAGCCAACTTGTTGAAGCTGGATCTGTCAAATTATTCATATATTCAATCCGTCTAGCAAAATTGTCATCAAAATTATGGTCCGTTATTCCATTCAACAATATGTACACTTGTGGACACACAATTAAGTCACCTATGCAAAATTTTTAATTTTTATAAAAATTAAAAAATTTAAGAAAAGTGGAAACGAAAACAACTTATATTTATTAATTTCATATGCTTAATAATTAATTAACAACAAAAACTTATATAGTTTTTCATTGTAAACAATGTTTTGGTACTTAGTTGATATCAGACTTAAAATTTAAGTGGACACATAATTAAGTCATTTGAAACAAAATATTGAAAATTCAATTTAATTGCTTTATTTTTCAACCAAACTATTTGGAGCCTTTAATATTTTGTGGGGAACCCTTTTTGGCGTATCATTTCAGTACATCTTTGTGGTATTGGGTTGATTAAGTTGCGTCACTGCTCAGGACTAATGTTATCCCATTCTGCCTGGAAAAGCTGCCAAAGTGCTTTTTGATGCTAGGTTGTTTGGCTGCAACTGATCGTTTTACGATCCCCCAAATATTTTCAATAGGGTTCAGATCGGGACTTTGAGTTGGCCAATCAAGAACGCTTATTTTTTCCTCTGCAAACCAAGCTTTAACTACCCAAGATGTTTGCTTCGGGTCGTTATCATGCTGAAATATCCACGCTAGTGGTAATTCGTCCTCATAATCTTTATTCAAATTGTTCCGTAGGATGTTCTTATACATTTCCCCAGTCATTTTCCCATCGATTCTTACCAGTGGACCAACGCCGGATGAGGTAAAACAACCCCAAACCATTACTGACGAACCTCCATGCTTTGAGGTTTTTTTGGTGTACTTTGGGTATAATTGTGTATTGACAGGACGTCTTACATAGGGTCTGCCATCGTTTCCAAAGATATTAAACTTGGGCTCATCACTCCATACGACTAATTTCCAAAATTTTGTTGTCTTATGGAGGTAGGTTTTGGCAAACCGTAAGCGTTGCTGAATATTTTTTTTTTTTGACCCATTAGGTTTTCTTCTCGCAAAACGTTCATGGAAATTATTTTCAGTCAAGCGTTTTCTTACGGTCCTTGCCGATATTTTAACAGCGTGTTCCAACTCAATGCACTATATAATCTAAGTAGATATGAGGAATGGGTCATCCTGGCTAAAAAAAAATAAGCGTTCTTGATTGGCCAACTCAAAGTCCCGATCTGAACCCTATTAAAAATATTTGGGGGATCGTAAAACGAGCAGTTGCAGCCAAAAAACCCAGCATCAAAAAGCACTTTGGCAGCTTTTCCAGGCAGAATGGGATAACATTAGTCCTGAGCAGTGACGCAACTTAATCAACCCAATACCACAAAGATGTACTGAAATGATACGCCAAAAAGGGTTCCCCACAAAATATTAAAGGCTCCAAATAGTTTGGGTGAAAAATAAAGCAATTAAATTGAATTTTCAATATTTTGTTTCAAATGACTTAATTATGTGTCCACTTAAATTTTAAGTCTGATATCAACTAAGTACCAAAACATTGTTTACAATGAAAAACTATTTAAGTTTTTGTTGTTAATTAATTATTAAGCATATGAAATTAATAAATATAAGTTGTTTTTGTTTCCACTTTTCTTAAATTTTTTAATTTTTATAAAAATGAAAAATTTTGCATAGGTGACTTAATTGTGTGTCCACAAGTGTACGTGCAAATAATAAAATTGTTTCATCTAAATGAGTGGTATCAGGTCTTCCAACGTTGACAGTCGACAACAGTCAATTTGTTGAAGCTGCAACTGTCAAATTATTCATCTGTTCAGTCCGTCTTGCAAAATCATCATTAAAATCATGATCAAATATTACATTGAACAATACGTGCAAATATTAAAATTGTTTCATCTAAATAGCTGTTATGTTCGGGCAACATTTAAATCGAAAAATCATCTTCAGCAATGAGGCCCGCTATTGGATGAATGAGTATGTGATCAAAAGAAATTGTCTAATTTGGTATGATGTCAATATACATGAAGAAACCGCCGTAGTCTAATAGTTAGACGTGGGGTCACGGATCAAACTCCAGGTCAGACATCTCCATCAAAACGAAATATGAAAAAACATATCTTCGGCTATTTTGTCTCAGCAGATTTCTGGCAAAAACAATGAGAGTAAATAAAATTCTCATGGAAAGTTTCTCAAAAAATCTGTGTTCGAATTCGACTTTAAAAAGGACCTTCCGCCACTTATGTGTAAAATTAACACACACAACATAAGTAGTGTGATAAGCTAGGTCGTAATCTTGCCTAAACAGTTATAATGATCAATTATGTATGTATGTATCAATCCCCATGTGGTTCCAAAAATCATGCTCGGTGTGGATTTAGTGCAGATTTTTGAGAAAAATTTTGGCCAAGACGTCAGTATCAACGGCGGGCATATAGGTCCATGATTACCAACTTCTTTTACTCTGAATTGGATGATCAGTACATCAGGGGCCTGTGTTTCAACAGGACGACGCTACGTGACACAAAACTCATGACACAGCCAATATTCTGCACTTGCAATTTGAGGGCATGGTCATCTCACGTGGTGAGGATGTGAGCTGGCCCCCGAGATGATGTTATTTAACACTGTTAGGCTTTTCTTGTGTGGTATTCTTAAGTCAAAGGTTTATGCGTATAAGCCGCAAACCACAGCGGTATTTAAAGCCAACATAACACATGCCATTGGTCAAATTCAATCTGATTTAATCGCCAGACTAATGAAATATTGGACATTTCGAATGCGCTGTACCCATAAAAGCCACATAACTTATGTAAAAAATACAATGAGGACCACCGTATCAGAGATTACACTACAATTACTTTGAGCCTATTTTTGTAATCTGGACACAATTACTTTGATCCTAAAACTGTTCATACTGCTCTCAGTAACGTAAATGTTGTGCTGAATATATTTTTATTCATCAACCTTGACTTTCCACAGGTCTAACACAGGTTCGATATTAAATTGTCAATGTATTGCGGAAAAAGTCGCCGCCGCAGGCATTCTGTTCAATCATTAAAAATTCAAATAAATCAAGTCAACTGATTTTCACCATCATCATCATCATAGTGCTCTAAACAAAAAAATGCTTTCAGGATTTTTTCCTACAAACACTTGCTAAAAACACAAACAATGTAAAGCAAGATGTACGAGTATTATACAAATACACCATCATGTAAACTATTACCCCACACATGTTAATGTATGTATACTCTACACACCAAATATTTTTGCTGTTGTTGTAATAACAATTCTGCTGATCATTGAACTTTTCACCTCAGTTTAATTGTTCTCTTTAATGGTGTAGTGCGGTGCGTGATTTAGTGGAATTTCTAATAAATTTGTTCATTGAAAAATTGATTGTAAATTAGCAAAGATTTTATAAAAACTACAGTTACAGTGTATAATTAATTAATTTTCTATTTGTTTATTAAATTAACAACGTAAAAGAACATATATTTGAGAAGAAAAATGTGTGTAAAGTTGTTGGCGTCTTCGTTTTTTTTTTGTTTCAAGTGAAGAAATGCAAATCATCGAGAAGAAAAAAGAAAAGAGGTGAGTTGGAAATTCTTACGCACAGTTGTTATTAAGGTTACCATGCCCATTGAATAATAAATGAAAGGAGTTAAATGATTAAAAATTGTAATTTAAGAAAAATTTTAAACTGAATTTATTGTAATCAAATAATTAATGTGTGGGATTAATTTAATTACTTATTATGACATTTTAAATTTCTAAAAAAATTATGGGAATGAAAATTTGAATAAAAAACTTCCATTTAAAGAATATCGTTAAGTATTATAAGTAATTTGGACTTTGCATATAGTAAGACCCTGTTTAGTGTAATATTTATTGTGTTCCTTGTCTATTGAAGAACTATTGTGTATTCCACCTTAATTTTGTATTTTATTATTTTTCTTTCCGTCTGAAGTGTTCTTGAAGTGTGACGGTAGATAATTGGGTTATTGTTCTTACAAAGTTTTTTTTAGGAAAGTATTTTATACCACGATGAGAAACTCCGTTGTAGAACTCTACAGAACCATGCGTGTATAAGAAAACTAACAGTCCTGTTTTTTGTTAAAGGATGACCCTGAAAATTTATGGAGGCCTAAAACACAAACAAGGTTAAAGAAGGGATCATCGTCAAACTGTCAAAGAAAAAATTTCAGCGCCGTAGTTTAGTAGGTAGTGGGTTGCCTTATTAAGCGTGTGGTCACGGTTCAAACCACAGGTCAGACATCTCCAACAAAACAAAATAAGATGAAAATATTTCTTTCGCGACTTCCTCTCAGCAGATTTCTAGCAAAAGCTCTGAGAGTATATAAAATTTCTATGAAGAGTTTCTAAAAAATCTGTCGTTCGGGACTTTCCTTTTGTGTATAAGAGCTTTTTCGCATAAATAAAATTAAATATGGGGTTATTAATTATTATAGTACCGTTGTTTTCAATCTTAAAAATGAGGATAATTTGTTCCTTAAATAGATTTAAATATTATATTTGCAAAATATACCGTTATTAAAACTTCCACAGAAATGTTGTAAAAAATTACCATTAAAAGAGGCACAGATGATTATAGAAAGCACTTGGAGCATTGTCCGTTAATTTTGAATAATTTTTAAACACAAGTATTCATTTCTCTGGTATAAAGGGTGTAGGTTATTAAGCCATAAGCTTAAGCTGGTAAGCGTCTCTTTTTCAAACTGGCGCTTCGAGGGACACCGCAAGGAGGTGTACTCTTGCCTTGGCTATGGGATCTCAAGTTTAACATTCTATACAAGATCCACGGAATGAATATGCTGCATCATTATCTATACAGCTTTGTAAACAACTTATTGCCATGGGACGGCGGTTTGATGGTTGACTTTGTAGAAAGGAATTATCAAACCCGATTGGAGTGTGCTATGAGAATGGTGTTGTTTACATCATATTTACAAGTGCTCTTGGAACTATATCACCAGATTGTTTACTAACTATGAAATGGCTGCGATATTTGAATCTTCGATTGTGCCTCGGTTTACTTGACTATTAACTAAAATAATGGGTATAAGGACTATCGCTGTGCAGATCCTATATACATACGAGTATGAGATTGAAGACAACGAGATATTCAACCTATTCGGTTCAACCTATCGAGAATCCATCTTGAGAACCTCATAAGCTTTATAAAGGGAAACTGAAAAAATACCCTACAGCGACTTCTGCGGATGCTGTAATCCAAAGAAAGAAGAGCGGACCACAGAACAATTCCTCTGTCATTGTTTGTAATTAGGGAAGCTGAGGCTAAGGATTTTTGAGCGCCCAGAATTTATTGATAGAACGTGTGTAACCGTCAAGCTAACCTAACCTTTTGTGGTTGTAGATTTCTAAGCCGCACTTAGTTGACTATTAGCTTGAGTGGTTTTTTATGTGATTGTTATTGTTTGTGACTTTCTCTATGGTACTGTTTCTAATATAAGGATTTTGTTTCCGAATTCGATTATAACTGTAACGGTGCCCATATTGTTTATGGCAAAAAATAATTCCTAAAACTTCTACTGCTTTAAGTTTTCTCAGAAAACGTTCATTGTTTACAAGGGAAATCCCTGCCAGGCTATCATATATTTTATACTGATTTAATCCAATCCCTTTATTATGGTCCAAGTGGAATTTGGCTTTTATTTACACCCTCTATTTAGGCAAATTTCTCTTATTATTACCCAAAAAAGGCTTTATTTCGTATTTTAAGGTGTATTTAGCTTCTGTTTAAAATGGTTCTTATTTCACTGGCCTAAAGAAAAATAAAGGGAACGGACTAGGCCATTTAATAGGTGATTGAAATGGAAAACAATATCCTGCGTGGTTCTAGGTTATGGTGAAATATAGAAACTTCCTACAAAAAGCACTATTTGCCTGTAAATAATTTGGTGTGCCAGATTTTTGTTTAACAATTTGGCGTACCACTTTACAGTCCTTTGGCCTTGATAGTATAGCTCGTGAGTTTATTCTTACAAAACTAACCTTAAAAGTGCAAGGATATGAAAAGAAACAAAATTAAGCGGCAAATAATTTTTCCGAAATGGCCGGCTAATTTGAGGTCATATTAAGGTTGTCTAACTGTTTATTGTAGACGCACATCATTGCAACTGCTAATGAGAGTCATCTAGTGAGTTTTTAGTTTAAATTGTGAATACGAGTCTGCCTGTTATTTTTGTGATGGTGGCGCCATCTAGTTATAAGTAGTCCGTGAATTTTGAAAACAGGATGATGATGATGTCTAGAAACTGCTCTTTAAGGTTTGCAGCACTGCTATCAAATAACCGGTCGATTTAAAAAACTGGAAATTTAAAAATAAAATATGTCAACTTCTCAATATTACGTGAAATTTATAAAGTTACCCCGGCATACAAGCCTAAATCCAAATAAAAAACACAACCCTTAAGTAAGCGTTTTTCTGGGAACGCAGCATAACAATTTGGCGGCATTTTTTGCAAGCCAATGCTTTAGGTTTAGGTTAGTGTGGTGGCTTCATACCAAAAGCTGACTAAATCACGCACATAGGCCCGTTGTGATGCCACAGGTGAACACAGTTCCTGTACTGACCAAGTTGCCCCGAACCCCTGACGGGGAGGTCGGCCAGCGCAAGATCTGCATATCCAAAGCATGACTACCTTGCGCTGGAAACCCAGCCAGAAAGTTTGATAAACGAGGCTATATCCTTGACATCAATGGACGATAGCTCCGTCTAGCTGACAAGGGTCGGAGAGCCAAATAATCTATATCTGCACCTCGCAAGAGATGGTTTGATCGAGGCAGGTGGCATTCCTAAGTCGATTGAACAGGATTCCGGGAGTAGTGCGCCAGCTCTGGCTAGCTCGTCGGTTCTGCAGTTTCCCGGAATGTCACAGTGTCCGGGGACCCAGACAAGTGTGACACTGAAGCGCCCGGAATGAAGGCTGAGGCAACGGCGACATTCCCTAGCGATCCTGGAATTATTCGCAATGTTCGACAGAGACTTTATGGCAGCCTGGCTATCCGAAAAGATCGCGATGCGGGTGAAAGGAACACCGTATGCGAAGATCCATTGTGCGGCCCAGTAGATGGACATTACTTCCGCCTGGAACACGCTGCAATAGTCCGGCAGCCGGAGCGAAATGTTCAAATCCAATTTCCCGGAGTAGACTCCGCTACCCACCCCGCCATCGAGTTTGGAGCCGTCGGTGTATACATCCAGGAGTTCCGGGGAGATGGTCGTGCCTAGGGTCCAATCACTTCTGCTCAGGATCAAGAAGTTGAAACAACTGTCAAAACAGTATTCTACAGGAAGATAATCGACTTCCATTGGGGCCACCGGGTCAATCTCCAGAATAGAGGAGCGACCAGATGGAACAACGCGCCAACGAGACAGGGCATTAAGTCTTGTCACAGTGAACTTAGCCACCTGCTTAGCGAGGAGCTCAGTAGGAAGCCAGTTAAGCATTGCGAACAAGGCCTTTGTGGGGATGGTGCGCAGAGCACCAGTGATACGAATAGCTGCGGACCTTCTGATTCCGTCTAGGAGTCTGACATAGTGCCGCTTGTCAATGCTTAGGTCAGACATACTTGAAGTACTTATGAAAACTGTTACAACAACTTATTTAAACAAACTAGAGATTAAGAATCCTCTATTGAGTACTGCACTTATTCGCAATTGATTTCTGTGAAACGTGAAGTTTCTCTTTCTGGATGATGGATAGGCCTGACCACTTCTGGAACAACTTCTTCAAATTTCATTATAACCTTGCCAATGCTTGAAACTAGGTCACGGCTGAACCTGTTTATATATATTTTTATAATTAGACAGTCCGTATTCCTATTTGGAGAGCCTTTCATTAAGTAAATGACATTTCAGATGAAAGATATTTAACAGCTTACAGCTCTGCCGGACCAGTTCCAGTATCATAATCTATTTTTATGATATTTTCCCCTCTTTAATTACAAAATAAAATAAAATCCTCCGGCCAATATTTTTTTTATTGTCATCCTTCATTTTTTTTATTATTATCTGAGGAGTATCACAGAAACCTATTCTTTACACATTTACATTACATGTGTATTATACATACATTCTTATATGTATATGTACTATATATATACATATGTATGTATGTATATACCTTATAAATATATACTTTTATAATATATAAAAACTTAATACAAAACATACTTAAAATTAAGCAATAAAGTTACAACGATTCCCGAATCACGATCACCTACAACGTCTTCGGACAATTTTTATTTTTGCTTAAAACCAAACGGTCCGGTTCCAAGCCCAATTTCTTGAGGGCATCATAAATTTTCGTTCTTACATCAACGGGAAAATCACGATCTCTGCCAAAGACCCATATTTGATCCGAGTAACCCAACGAACCTAAAGAGCCGCAAGACCATAAAATGGCGAAATTATCATAGTCGGTGTATAAAACCTGATATTTGCCAGAACCAGGCAATAGGCGGGCTATAACATCGGGGAAACGGGTATTGAACTAGAAAAAAATTTAAAAAATTTTCAATTATTTTCAAGGATTTCTTAAATGCATTCAAAGGTTTCTTCTAATTTTCTTACCTTAAAATCCATTATGGAAGATTTTCGACTTTCTGGTGTAGCATAACCCAAATTAACGGTAGGATTTCCGGTTCTACAAATATAGGACGGATATTATTAAAATTTCCTTCTGAGGGGAAGAGTACTTACATTCTATTTATAGTTTTTATGGCCACTTCCAGTTTGAAATTATTAAAACGTGATAATTCTTCCTGGTGTAAAGGTTGAAACTCCAAGCTGGTACACCCCGAGGCAATTTCGGGCAAATAAAAAGATCTCTCCACTTCATACCATTGGCCTAAAACCTGCAAAAGTAATACCTTCATTAGTTCTTGTTTTAAATTTAGAAAAAAAACCAGTTGTTGTGCATTGAAACCGAAAATGATGCCTACAAAATGGGGTACAGGGGTATTCTTAGGTTCAATTAAAAGTTAGGGCGGGCTCTAGGGTCAAAGATTGTGAATCACTATGATGCCTATAATTCGTATACAAATTTAGAAAATAAAAAACGATTGGGACCTCCGTTTTGTTTTGTTATTGGATGTTATTACCATTCCATTACAATCGTTAGGTTAGGTTAGGTTAGGTTAGGTCGGAGTGGTAGCTCTATTATCACAAAGCTCACTTGAGCACGCATAGCGCCCCGTTGTGATACCACGGGTGAACGCAGTCCCTGTACTAACCAAGTTCCACCAAAATCAGGGAAAAGGAAGAAGTTGGTCAGCGCAAGGGCTGCACAACAAAAGCACGACTACCCCGCACTGGAAAACCAGCCAGAAAATTTGATGAACGAAGCTATATCCTTAACGTCAATAGATGATAGCTCCGTTAAGCTAACAAGGAATGGGGAGCCAAATAACCTATATCTACACCTAGCCAGAGACGGGCACTGGCAAAGAAAGTGAACAACAGTTTTCTCTTCAACAACTTGACCGAGGCAAGTGGCATACCCAATTCAACAGAATTACAATCGTCCTAGCCAATCATTTTGTATCTCGAGAATCAGAGGCCCTTAAATAAATGAAAGAGAAAATGTGGTGTAACGATTTTTGTCAACGACCAAGTGCCAATTTCTTACCATCTATACGAGCATAGAAAGAGGAGGTGCAATGTAGTAGCTAAAACTATTGATTGTTAACCTACGCAGTCCAAGTATCCGGGTAAGACGAAAAAGTATTCAAATATCCCATTCCTCTTCAAATAGTTCGAGAGACCTTCAAGCGAACGGAAGAGTACATTGAATAATGACCGCAAAATTGACATCATATCATATTCATAACCCTAGACGCCTCTGGATCAATGAAATCATTATGGTGTGTAGTTCCACGTATCCGTTTGCTTTAGTGTGGTTATACTAATGAATTTTTTTATCATCTGGAATAGTTCAAGAGATCGAGAATATTATGCGTGGCTTCCAGAATGCCGCGCTGACATATGGCTTACGGTTCTATTCATTTACTCCAATTGCTGTATAAATTTCTTTATTAACTGTATAATCAGAACGCTTGCATGACTCATGCTGTAGAGTTCCATGTCATTATTGGCTTTTAGTCCATCATTAAATGCCTTAAAGCTGAGTCAAAGAATGCAATATAAAAAAAATTATTCAGAGCCCACAGAATGCAGACATTGCTTTCCTATCCAAGACTCCGTGCCTCCGCCTGACCACTGGGTCAATGGTTTACTGGGTTACATAATTGCATACGTCCATTTGATGATTCTAGTAATCAGATTGTGCTACAAGACATCACCACATCAGGCCGACATTGCGTTAATGGCCTTCTGTAACAGATAGACAGTATTAGCTTCTTGTAGAGCTCTTTTATTTCATTGTGTGACATGTTTGCGAACGTATGTACATATATATCAGTTGGAGAGTACTCTAATCTTATCTACAATGATAACTTCCTATCCTTGGCTACCGCTTAAAATGGGAATCGAATTGGGAACTATTGAGGCTGAGTTTAAATCTAGGACTGCAGTCAGCGACAGCATTACAAGAATCAGAGGTTAAGCTTTATTTAAGCGTATCATATTCCTATTTTTAGGGCTTTAAACTTAGCATGCCAATGTTCCACTAAATCACTCTCTAGAATAGTATGGTTGCCATGAGCGTTTGTCTTTCGTTACACTGTATTGAGTGTAGTGGAGAAAAACTTTGCTTCTAATCTTTCCCAAGAGGTTAAGTTGTCATTTTCTCTGGAGAGTCAGGGGGGCTTCCAGGATTATTACAAGGGTTTATTTTTATTATTAAAATTCCAAACGTTGATAAACATTTGTTTGACGTTCTCTCGGATTCGAACATGGACTCCTAGGGTTTGCAGTCAAACATGTTTATAACTAAAGGGTCCGCCAAATAACTTTTTTTTTTGAAAATGCTTTAAAAAAAAACTACTGAATATTTTCTCAAATTTCTCTTTTTATTTGAAAATACAATCCTTCCGGTTAATAATGGAAAATAATTTCATTCAAATGGCTGCCTCGGCTGGCCATGCAGTAGCCTACACCAGAAGATGCCGATTTTGGCACAAAAAAAATCATCTTTTCAGCTGAAGCTCATTTTGATCTTGGCGGGTATGTAAACAAGCAATATTGTCGCATTTGGGGCACAGAAAACCCGCACGCATACATTGAAAAGCCGACGCACCCAAGACGAGTCACTCTTTGGTGCGGATTTTAGTCCAGAGGCATAATTGGGCCATTTTTATTCGAAAATGAGCAAGGAGTGGCCGTTACAGTCAATGGCGATCGTTATCGGGACATGTTGAACGATTTTTTTTTACAAAAATTGAAGAGGAGGACAACATTTGGTTTCAACAGAACGGCGCTACGTGTCACACAGCCGAAGCTACACTCGATGTTTTGCGCCCTGTTTTTGAAGATCGCATTAAAAGCCGCAGAACTGATGTAGTTTGGCCACCTCGGAGCTGCGATTTGACACCGTTGGACTATTATTTATGGGGTGCCGTCAAAGATAAGTGTTGCGCCGACAAGCCAGAGACAATTTACGCTTTAAAGGACAATATTCGTGAAGCCATTGGTGAGATACAGCTGCACACAATCGCTAATGTGCTTAAAAATTGGACCGATCGTGTAGGCTACTGCATGGCCAGCCGAGGCAGCCATTTGAATGAAATTATTTTCCATTATTAACCGGAAGGATTGTACTTTCAAATAAAAAAAGAAATTTGAGAAAATATTCAGTAGTTTTTTCTTAAAGCATTTAAAAAAAAAGTTATTTGGCGGACCCTTTATATCACGTCCCTGCTATTGTTACACCCTCTTCACACTATTTTATTTGAAGTAAATTAAGGCCTTAGGTCTGGAAATTGTTAGAGAACCTGTTTGCGATATTTTTAAACGACTTTCTACAGTGTATACATACATACATATGTATATATGTAACTCGGTCAAATTTTAGTTTTTATAATTTTTATAGCTCCTTTCGATTAGAAGGTGTAGGGGCTAATAGCATTTTAAGGTCATTTACACACAAAAATGCAAAAAACTTTATAAAAACCAAATGCCGGTTATAAATAAAATATCAGCATCTAGAAACCAGTTAAAGTTTTTAAATTAATAAATAAATGACTAAACAAATTAAAAATAAAAAAATACAAAAAAAATCAATGAATAGAAAACAATACCAAATAAATAGAAAAAAAATGGAAAAAATGTGGTTCAAAGTCATTATCAGACGTAAAGGCTTGTGAAGATCTGCAACGAAAATGTCGATGAAAACAAAAAAACGAAAATATTAAAAAATAATTAAAACATTCATTAAAAAATAAAAAATAAAACAACTTTACACTCCCATCTCTGATCTTTAACTTGGCATGATCTGTCTCAATGATTTCTTCTTCTTTATCTTTAATTAGAATGACCATATCACGCAGAGCTAGACAAACAGATGGACAGACACACGGACAGACCATCATAAATTAAGTTCAATAAAAATAAATTAAATGCTCTCCTCTATTTAATGGCAGTTACACGCACATAATTTATGTAAATTGTTTACAATGAATGTTATATGAGAGGGGCAGGGGCAACCCCCTCTCTTAAGTTATTGAGACCATTATGAAAACCATTTTAAATTAAATTTGATAAATAAATTGAGAAAAATGGCGAGAAAAAATTGTAAATTCTATACGATGCAATCACAGTTCAGTTGATAATTTTAATATTCGTGGCACGTTTTCTTCTCTGTGGACCTATTATTGAATTTGTTCTCTAAATCTGTAAAACTGTTACACAAAGAATGTGATAAAAGCCCTGTATTTATTGCTAAATATTGTATATCGGGTTATACATGTAATGGTTTCAAGACCGCTGTTCTGGCAAGCCTGAGAGCTGTTAAGCATCTTTCATCTGAAGTATCATTTATTTCGGGACCGATTTGTCATTTTCTGACTACAAAAGTGGGACCACTTTTCAAGCATTGCTGGTTAGGGTGTTCCTAATCGAAGTACTGTGCAAGGAATTGCCAAGGATATGAAGAAATTTGAAAAGTCTCCAAGCTTTGTAGGTGTGGCCAAGTCTGTGCATCACCGCAATATAGGCTCTGTCGAAAATAAGGTTTCTGTTAGAGTAAGTGTGGGGGATAGTCCAATTTTGTTATTTCTTTGGCGTTTTTAGCAATTGAGACTACCTCACCTGTCATTATGGCATCTTTTGCATTCAGATTTACACTTTCGTCCATATAAAGCCAAATCGTGTAATAATTAAAGCCAGCTGACCACTTAGAAGATCGTAGATGTGCAAATTGCCGCTAGAGTATGAGACTATCAATGCAGATTTTCGGAACAGAATTCTCTACAGCGCTCAAGATCACTCCCACACACGATGACTACCTCAACAAGCAGAGGTGATTGTAGAGAAATAATTGCTTCCAGATAGGGCGAGTGCTTGGAGTGCATTACGGTTCAAAGGTCGAAAATAAGCCTGAAAAACCGTCATTTTCAAGTCAGAGTCAAGATAATGATTTCAACAACACGCACCAGTTCACAACGTGAGTGATTTCAGCTTTGTTGCATGAATTGTTTGTTTTGAAGTCGCCGTGGTCTAGTAGGTAGTGTGTTGGCTTATTAGACGAAAAGCCAGGGTTCGAGCCAGACATCAAAATAAAACACAAAAAGTATTTCTTCGGCGATTTCCTCTCAGCAGATTTCTGACAAAAACTCTGAGATTAAATAAACCTGCCATGAAAAAGTTTCTGAAAAATTTGTCGTTCGGAATCGACGTTAAACTGTAGGTCCCACCACGCATGTATAAAATTAACTCACACAACATAAGTGGTGTGAGAAGCTAGGCCGTAATTCCGAATGAAGGGTTGTAATGGCCAATTATGTATGTATGTATGTACATATGTATGAAGAAATTTGTTATAGGTGTGGTCAAGTCTGTGCATCACCGCAATACGTTGAAAATATTGCCTTTGCTAGGGCAAGTGTGACGGTTAAACAAAATTTGACGATTCCATGGCGTTCTCTGCAATTGAGAACATCTTACGGATCATTATGGTATATTTTGCATTAAGGTTTACGGTTCCCTCCATTTAAAGTCAAGTCACGAAAAAATTTAAGCCATTTTGAAGCTAGAGTATCAGGCGATCAATGCGGGAATTTTCTACAGTGTTCAAGGTCACTAATTATACTCCTCCTTATGCAAAATTGTTGCATAAGGTGGCGGAGAACACAGAAGTGATTGTGCAGAAATCATTTCTTTCGAATATAGTGACTGTATGGAGTGCATTATGGTTAAAAGATATCGTTGAGTGGTATTTTTTTTCAAAAATAAGCCTCAAAATAATCCTCATCTTCAAGTCAGAGCCATGATCGTGAATTCAACAACATGCGCCATGAGCTACACATCGCGACTGATTTTGGCTTTGTTGCATGCATTGTTTCGACAGAGAGAAGTTTCACGTTGTCAACTGATCACTAAAATTATGAGATTTGATGACGTTAGACTTTGTCTAGGCAGATAGTCTCCTAACGCTTGAGTATTTGGAAATCAATATTCAGGGCGATATCGTCGAGATGCCATTCGAAATGTGCAACGAAAGCGTTATTAGTTCCATTGAAATCGCTGTTTTATGTGGTTATAACTTAATTTTACTTTGATACCACGTTCCTTAATTGATCATGGCAATCCTTTAGCCAGGATTACAACCTAGCTTCTCACATCACTTTATGTTGTAATTTTATACATGAGTGACGGGACTTACAGTTTAAAGTCGACTCCGAGCGACAGATGTGAGAAACTTTTCATGGCAATATTATTTACTCTCATCAGAGTTTTTGCCAGAAATCTGCTGAGAGGAAGTTGCCGAAAGAAATATTTTTCTCGTCAGTTGGTAAGGTTTGAACACGGGTTCTCTTGCAATAAATCAAGACACTACTAAGCTATGGCGACTGTTTCAGAGGTGTACGTTTAGTTATTTCTATGACTCCTGAGTGGAGCAAAAGATCTGTAACAAAATACATTGTTTCCTAATATTCCTGATGCAATCTGAGTTGCAAGACACATCCCTAATCGATTAGTTTACTTGGCAGAATTTCTGCTGTAACTGATCGTGAGAATCCCACGTGGATTATAAATGCTAACGTTAAGATGAAAATAAAGAATATTTGTTGTGATTTCTTTGTTAGGACGGTCAATCTAGATTTGATTAGTTTGCAATTATTTTCCTCATCACTGTTGCAAGTTCGTTAAATGCTTCTGAAACATTTGCTTCTGTTCATATGTACGAAAGAAAAAAAAACGATAAAAACAAAATAAAAAACAACTGCAGCTGCACTTTAAAAACGCAACGCGATAAATATAGAACAAAAAGCACTGTCAGTTCAAGGACCAAAAGTCAGAGAGAAAAAAATCAACAACAGAATTGCATTCAATTTACTCTCAATGCGCTACAATACGATAATCGTATTACAAATTTTCCACTCAAATTAAAAAACTTGTTTTTCTATAAATGTTATATACAAACAGACAGAAAGACAGATTTTTTTTTATTATTTTGTTTACGTTTTTTTAAACTTTGTTCTCTGAATGGATTGAGTTTCTCAGAAAAGTCTGAAAAATGTGTGTTAAAATTTATAAAATCTGGATTTAAAAGTTTGAACAGGTGGTAGTTAGGTAGTTGGTATTGTGCAAGTAGCACTATAGTGGGTATATTAAGTACAGTTAATTGTTTATTTGTAAAACTATTGAAACACAGTAAATTGTTTAATATTTTTAAAACCATACAAACTAAGAAATTGTCGAACTGAAGCTAGAAAGTATTTTAACACCCACTTTTGAACTTTAACCGCTGATAACGGCCACTTTGTTGAAGCCAAATTTGTCAAATTAGTTGTCATTTCCTCAGTTTGTTTTGTCAAATCACCATGGACGGATAAAGCATTCAACACCATGTTTAAATAAAAAAAAATTAATTGCTGACTGCCGCAGCAATTTTCAGAAAACTTGCCAAAAAACTACAATTTGATTTTTTCACATTAGTGAGTACGAGATAACTCGTAGTTTGGTGCCCTAGAAGGGAACGCAGGACCTACCTCTCGGTAGGACGATTAAGATGATTGTAATCTGTGTGAAGCTCGCGGTATGTTTCCCAAAAGACATCCATTATGATTAACACGTTGACTGCCGACTACGAGATAACTCGTAGACTGCGTTCAATTCTAGGGCGCCGAGGCACTCAATACCGCCTTTTACATATTACAACTTGAAGAATTTTGCGTCGTTACTTGGACCTGCATCCGCACAAAATTCAACTGTTCCTGGAACTGAAGTAAAAGCACCGTAGACAACTACGTGTGTTCTCTAATTGGGGCAATCTCACTCTGCAAATAACACACTTTTTCATCGAAAAATCATCTTTAGCGTGGATGAATGGGTACACGAATAAACAAACAATATTTTCGAATTTGGCACGATATCAAAAATCCACATGAGCTCCAAGAGTTTCCGTTGAATCCCAAAAAATTCAATGTTTGGTGTCTATTTGTGGCTGGTAGCGCCATCAGTCCATATTTCTTTAAGAACAACGCTGGCTTAGAAGTCGCCGTAGTCTAGTAGGTAGTGTGTTGGCTTATTAGGCGTAAAGCCAGGGTTCGATCCCCAGGCCAGACATCAAGACAAAATACAAAAAGGATTTCTTCGGCGACTTCCTCTCAGTAGATTTCTGGCAAAAACTCTGAGAGTAAATAAAAATTGCCATGAAAAGTTTCTTAAAAATCTGTCGTACGAAGTCGCCTTTAAACTGTGGGTCCCACCACTCATGTATAAAATTAACACACACAACATAAGTGGTGTGAGGAACTAGGGCGTTGTACAATGGATCAATTCGACCTCCGGGTACTGTACTTGTCTTAATTTGACATGTACACGTCCTCTAACCTAACCTAACTTAACGCTGGCTAGACCATCAGGTCTATGGTTACAAACTTCTTTAAGTCTGTATTAAATGATTTGGTGGATGCCAACGACATTTGGTTTTAATCACTGCTCATGCCACATTGAATATTCCGCACAAGCGATTCGAGGGCATGGTCATCTCACGTGGAGGAGATGTGAACGACCCGCCGAGATCGTACGGTTTGACTTCGTTAGGCCCTTTTTTGTGGGGTTTTCTTAAGTTGAAGGTGTACGCGAATAAGCCACAAACCATAGCGGTTCTCTAAGCCAACATAAATCCATGAATTTGACATTTCGGATCCACCTTTCGGAATCGGTTGGAATAGCTCAGTCTATAAGACTACCAGACCACTGCAGTGTCTTTCGGGCGGAGGTGGTGGCCATACAGGCTGCGGCAAGTATTATTGGGGATGGAAGAGTCTCCAAGCGGAGCGTCACCATACTTTCTGATAGCCGGGCGGCTATCAAGGCTCTGAGTTCTAATGTGATGAACTCCAAGACGGTGTACGGCTGTCGCAGATATCTCGACGAGATAGCGGAACGATATGACATCCATATCGTATGGGTACCGGGGCACAGTGGTATTCCGGGTAACTGTAGGGCTGATGAACTTCCCAGGCGGGGCACGACTATCGAACTTACCGCTGAGTTCTCGAATCTGGGCATACCTATGAGGACCTGCAAGCTCATAATTGATAATGCGATCGTCGATTCCGTCAACGACAGGTGGGCCGTCTCGGAACGAACGGTTCGTAAAATCTGGCCAAGGCTGGATGAGGGGCGCACAATGAGTCTACTTAAACTCCAAAGAGGCGCGCTCAGTGTAGTTGTCGGTGTCATTACGGGGCATTGCATTATGGGTGCGATTGCGAGGCGCATTGGTCTTGGACACCTTGCTAACGGCTTCTGCAGAAGCTGCAGAGATGAGGAGGAAGAGGAGACTGTCCCTCATCTGCTTGGTACATGCCCGGCTTTATGCCAAAGGAGAAGGAAGCACTTGGGTGCTTACTACATGGATTATCTGGAGAAATTGTCAGGGATTGATATTGGCAGCCTGAATCGCTTCATCAGGAGCTCCGAATGGTTTCGAGACTAGGGGATAACGGATGACTGTGGTAGCACAATGGGCCCAAATGCGGCCTAAGTGTGTCCATCCAAAAATTTTTTCTTGGAATGGCAGCCATCTCTACCTACCTACCTACCTACCCTGAAGCAAATATCGATTTATAATAGGAAGGCATAACTGTTCTAATCTGGCGACTACCTCGAAGCAGATTTCTGGAAAAAACCGTGAGAGTTCGAAGTCGACTTTACGTAGATACCACCACTCATGAATAAAATTAACACACACGACATAAATCGTGTGAGAAGCTAGGTTGTAATCCTGACTAAAGGGTTATAATGAGCAATTACGTATGTATGTTCTAATCTGTCATGAGCCGCGTTAAAAACTATAAGCAGTCAGTTGAAAAACACTTTTACTTGTGTTTACTTCTAGATTTTACACTTTCTAGAGTTTGGATTCCACAACTTGCTTACGGGCAAGCAGAAGTGTAAATCTTTAAGAATTTTTTTTAAGAAATTTCAATATTTATTTAAGAGATTGCAAGTTTCTTCACTGTATTGCTGCTTTACTTACCTTGCTCATATTGAATTTTGGCATCGAAGGATATTTAGGACAGCGACCAAAACCCACTGCTTCAGCATGGTCCAGTAAGAATAAACAAATGGCACTGAGACATGATTTTAAAATTATTGTCGATGATTTGCAAGAAAATGCTGAAGACATTGCACTGGTGGTGGTGGTGGTGGTGTTTCTGATGTCACAAATAAAATTTATTTTCTTTGGAATTTTTTTTTCTTTAAATTCTTATTTTATTGCGGCAGTTCTGCACAAATTTAACACTTTGACGCTGAATTATTAAAGATATTTTAATCTGTTATTCGTTCCAATTATTGTTAAATGATTTCTTTTTATTTTTTATTGTAAAATTTGTTTCTTTTTTTTTTTGTTGGTTTTTGAACTTTTTTAAGTTTTTTTTTACTTTTTTTTATTGGCTGATCAAATAAAAAAAATCTCTTAAAAAATATTTTTTTTTATCGTTTAATTAATAATTCCAAGTGACAACTAAAGTTAGCAGCAGCAACAACAACAACAACAAACCTATGTAAATATTTTTTATTTTTTTTGTTGTTTCTTTTAATGTTTTTTCAATAAAAAAAAAACAGAAAAAAAACTTCAGCAAACTACGTGAGTAGCCATATAAAGAAGAGGGTTTGGAAATTAATTTCAAACTATTTCCTCATACAACCCATACTGCAGTATATATACACAGGCACACAACAAGTGCGTAGTAGTGATTGGGCCAGTTGGGTTAATTTTTTTTTAATTTTTTAATTATTATTTAATAATAATTATTTTTTATATTTCATTAAACCCGAAAAACCTATAAAAATATTCATAAGGAAGTATCTTTTCAATATTTGCTCATGGTTTTTAAATTTTCTACACCCAGTGTAAGGAAGTGAGAGCTGTGCGTGTAGCGTTATGTAAAGCCGAATTAATGAAAAACGCATAAACTTAAGTACATATTTAATGTGATAAAGAGAGGAAAAGTAAGCCCCAATAGGAAAAGAGAAGGAGCACAGACGATTACCAAAATTTGATTAGAAAACGAAGAGAAATACTTTGTACTAGAAGAGCGTAAAACAACTAATAGTTGGTTGTAAAGATGTTTCGGAATTCAGATTTATAAAGGGTTATATCCAACAATATAACTTTTTTTTTTTGAAAATGCTTTAAAAAAAACTACTGAATATTTTCTCAAATTTCTTTTTTTATTTGAAAGTACAATCCTTCCGGTTAATAATGGAAAATAATTTCATTCGAATGGCTGCCTCGGCTGGCCATGCAGTAGCCTACACGATCGGTCCAATTTTTAAGCACATTATCGATTGTGCGCAGCTGTATTTCACCAATGGCTTCACGAATATTGTCAATTATCTCTGGCTTGTCGGCGTAACACTTATCTTTGACGGCACCTCACAAATAATAGTCCAACGGTGTCAAATCGCAGCTCCGAGGTGGCCAAACGACATCAGGTCTGCGGCTGATAATGCGATCTTCAAAAACAGGGCGCAAAACATCGAGTGTAGCTTCGGCTGTGTAACATGTAGCGCCGTCCTGTTGAAACCAAATGTTGCCAATATCCTCCTCTTCAATTTTTGTGAACAAAAATTCGTTCAACATGGCCCGATAACGATCGCCATTGACTGTAACGGCCACTCCTTGCACATTTTCGAAGAAAAATGGCCCAGTTATGCCTCTGAGCCAAAATCCGCGCCAAACAGTGACTCGTTTTGGCTGCGTCGGCTTTTCAATGTATGCGTGCGGATTTTCTGTGCCCCAAATGCGACAATTTTGCTTGTTTACATATCCGCCCAGATCAAAATCAGCTTCATCTGAAAAGATGATTTTTTTTTGCCAAAATTGGCATCTTCTGGTGTAGGCTACTGCATGGCCAGCCGAGGCAGCCATTTGAATGAAATTATTTTCCATTATTAACCGGAAGGATTGTACTTTCAAATAAAAAAAAGAAATTTGAGAAAATTTTCAGTAGTTTTTTTTTAAAGCATTTTCAAAAAAAAAAAAATTATTTGGCGGACCCTTTATAACCCATGTGGAATTGTTAGGTTCACTTACAGCAAACGTACAATTCGAGTTCTGACCATCCAGCTTTTTCTCTACACAGGCAAATAACCTACGTACCATTGTGTAGTTCCGCTCAAACCCATCTCACTTATTAAGATGGGTTATTTGAAGTCGCAGTAGTTTAGTAGGAAGTGTGTTGGCTTATTAGACGTAAGACCACGGTTCGTAAGACCTCAGATCAACCATCGAAAACGAAAATATGGAAAAAATATTTCTTCGGCAACTTCCTCTCAGCAGATTTCTGGCAGAAACTCTGAGAGTAAAAAAATTGCCATGAAAAGTTTCTCAAAAATCTGCCGTTCGGAGTCGATGTTAAACTGTATGTCCCGCCACTCATGTATAAAATTAACGCACACAAGATAAGCGGTGTGAGAAGCTAGGTCGTAATCCTGACTGAAGGATTGTAATGACCAATTATGTATGTATATTATGTATATGTATGTATGTATGTATGTATGTATGTATGTATGTATGTATGTATGTATGTTAAGAGAGTTATGAAACCAACTCGCACCTAAATACCATGAACAGCAACCCGCATAGCAACCGAAAAAGGGTACACTTGGCCAATATGCAGAGAACACAAATCAATGTAGAATAAGCCGAAGTAGGTTTGTAATGTACATTTATGTGTGTATGTATCAGACTATCCAGAGGATATCCTGAGGATAGCCACCCACAGATTCAGATGCAGATTCAAAGAACGGTTGTGCAGAATATTGATCGCTTCAATCGCTTTGAAACTGTCAGGAGGACACATCTAGTTGCTTATCAGGTACTAGGTAGGGAGTTATCCTTACTAAACTGAATTATATCCCTAAAGTTTGTTAGGGTAGCAGGATTAAGGCCAATATTATAGCAGTGCCGTATGTAGATTGAGGTCAGTACAATAGCACTTCTCCTGGTCAATACACCGACAACGCAAATCAATGTAGAATGTGCCGATGTTGGAAAAACTTCAATCTATCATCACTGTGGTGACAAAAGGCCCAACAAAACTGTTCTTTTATATCCTTACCGCATTTATAAGAACTTTAAAAGGGCACCCATTAAACAATCTCATTAAAAATGTGGTTTAGACTTCTCCTCTCTTACAAGGGGCTATCAAATCTGTACACAAATATTTTTATTTCCTTTATTTAGCTCAAGTTCAACGTTGTTCATGCAATTTTTTCTTTTTTGTGTTTACACTGTTGCAAGTTGTTGCAACGTGATAATTATAAATAAACTTGCAACACTTGTAACACAAATTAATGAAGTGCAACGTCGGCATACTTTTTAACAAAAAACAAAAATTTAAAGAAAAAGCAGGAAGTACTCCGATTAATAATTCAACTTTTGCTGTCAATAATACAACTTCGAAAGAGACCAACAACAACCGCACTCAACATTAATATGATAAAAACGTAAAAAAAAGAAATGTTGCGTGAATGAGGCGACGGCAACAAGTGCCTGCATTTCTTCTTTATAGTCTGCTGTAACACTTTAGTCATACATTCGCATACTTAGTGTACACAAATGAACGATTATTCGGCTCAAGTTTATGTTCGATTGTGGGTGGTTTTCGTGAAAATGTTAAGAAGTGAATTGAAGTTCAACAAAAACAAAATTTGGAATTAAAAAATTCAATTACGGAAAGCTCTATTAACGATTTTCGAGAGTCTTCGAAAATCGGTTAAAGATATTGGTAGATAGGTAGCTAGGATCAAAGGGAGAAGATCTTAGAAATGACCGATTTCTTCGAGAAGTTATGGATCATTATGACGTATTTTACATTTGGGTTTACACTCCCTTTCATATGAAAACTTCAAATCGTGTAATAATTAAATCCGACTGATCATTTACAACGTCTCGCTATACGAGAATGGAACAATATTTGATGCATGGGTGCGATAATATCGCAGAAATGGGGACAAAGTGTCTTGGAGAGTAAAACGGGTCAGTAAACTAACAAGGAAAATGGAAAGCTCTTACAGAGAGCAATTCAGAACGACCGAGCATCTCATAATAATACATAATACAGAAGGCTTACAGAAAAATAATGCATTGGAAGTAGACCATGATCGTCTGGCCAATGGTAACCTATGTATATGCTTTGGTATATACGGGCCAAAAAAACCTGTCTTACAACGTCGCCGGACACTAGAATTAAAACCGTGGCACATATTAGCGAAGGACAGAGTTATGGCGACTATGGTTACAATAACAGAAGACAAGTCTAACACGAGGTTTATCTGGTAGAATAGTGACCTGACAAATCGAGGATCAGGACTGATCCATTAAACTCCTCTATACCATAGAAAATAGGTACACTTCCTTCTTTATCCCTGTTATGTGGAAATTTACAACAATTAGCAGGCAGATAAGCTAACTAGTCGGATGAATTCTACAGCGGTGATTGTTTCAGAACATTTCTATGAAGTGAAAAGAGAAGTTTGGAGGAGTATTTGAGGAAAAGGAAGATAGAGAGAGACGTACACTTTTCTCAAGCTAAATAGGTTTGAAATAATCTAAACTTTTGATGGGTAATGGCAATAGCTACTATCTAAAAATATTCTGAGGATAGCAACCTATATTCTGACTGAGTAATGTGGGCTCAAAGACTGGTTGTACAGGATATTGATCGCTTCACGCTGATTCTGTGATGAGAAAAGCATGCTTCGAAACTGTGCGGACTAAATACGTCTCAGGAGGAAACACCTGTGTGCTTATCATGCACCAATGTAGGGAGTTATCCTTACTGACACTGAATTATATCCCTAAAGTGTTCGTCAGGGCAACAAATATATAGATTGAAGGCAGTATAATAGACCGCATTGATGTGGTACATTAGCTCCTCTACAAGGCAGTAATGAATGAAAAATGGATTGGGTTTTGAAACAAATAAAGTGTAAAAAATGAATCAACAGGAAGCCCGACAGTACCGCAAGGATGGCGTTAGATTGGAATCCTCGGGGCTTGAAGGCTTTATTTAGCATTGTCAGGAGAATCACATTCAGAATACATGGGCATGGTTTTGTTGGGCAACTTTTTACCATTTTGACTGGCAATTCACTAGGCCTCTCTCTTATGAAATTTTTTATTTCGAGTGGCAAAAAACTCGAACGAACAATTTGGTTTTAATATGTTTCTATTACACGTCATAGTGAGGAACAGTTGCTCCTCCACTACGTACTGACACCCATGGTTATACAAATTGAATCTTTAAGTTTTTTATTTATTACGTTAAGCATTCGTCGATTTTGCTGTAACATATCTATGTAGCGCTCTGGATTTCCTCAAAATGTCGTCCATTCAACTGTGTTTTGTATTTTTCGTTGCAAATTATTTTTTGTCTGTTCATTGCTGGTAGTTTCCATCGGCTTTCAAGCTTCAGACAAATCTTTCAACTTGTGTTATCTGGTCAACTCAGTGTTGCTCCAAGAATTATGACAATGCTAAGAATGAAAATTAATGGCAGCCAAGCGTTTGAGATTGCAATTCTTTTATCGAATCCAGGCCCTGCTGCCATTTTTAATGAGGTTATGATTTAGGGATTTCTGATTTAAGGATTTCTGATTTAGTTATGTCTGGTTTCTAATAATTTTCTCAGAAATAATTTATTCGATTAACCGAATCGATTAATCGATTAATGTATTCATTTTTAATATGAAATATTTGTTGTTGGTATTTTTCTTTTACGTGAATGAATTGTATTTCCGTTTTGCAAAAGTTTTTTTTTTCATTTTGGAAATTTTTCTCTTAAGTAACCACACTAGACAGGCGAGTGTATGACTAACCAATCAATGGACCGACTGTCAGACCAACCATATATACATACATACGTTGGTCAATATTTTGAAATTATTGTTAACAATAGTATTTATTTTCGTATAATTGTTATTGTTGTTGTTGTACACTTTTTAATATAAACAATTTCTTTCTTTCACACTTAAATTTTTTTTCTTTAAACTCCATACAGTTTTTTTAAATTTTTTTATTTAAGCAAGCAATTAGTGGGTCTTACTATTTATTTCTGTCTTTAGAAACAGTATTGATTTAAGAAGAAAATCTATGGTTTCGTTAATAAACAAACACCAAAACAACTTAAACAATTTAAAGACTTGTCTTGTCTTGTTAAGTTGTTTGTCTTGTAATAGAAAAAATCAAAAAAAACCCATAAAATTTACTTCTTTTTCTTCTTTAACGATTATTTCGTTTTTACTTTAAACTGTTAAAACAATAATAAATTTGAAGGAAAAAAAATACTTGAAATTATTTTATTGCCGTTTGCGTAGTTGCCAGTTTGAACGCTTAAAGAGTACTAACCAACCCAACGAACACAAGCCATCCATTTGAAAGCGTCTCAAATAACATTTAAACTGTTATGCTCTCTCTCAGTTAAAATTTCAAAATCAAGATTTAAACACAAAAGCAAAAATCAACGCCTTTAAACTACGTACACAGCGAGCTTTAACGATCATTTTATTTGTATCACACACCATATATCATTAGTAAACAAGGCTCTGGAACTTGTTATTAAAGCGGAAATGATAAGTACTTTTAATCGGCTTAAGGGCATACATAGCCCGTATCAAATTTCTTTATGATTTTTTTTTTTGCTTTCTATAATCATAACGAAAAGTGCAAGTGACCGACCGCTAATTGTCAGCGGAAGAAAGCATAACAACTCTAACAAAACTTTTCTTTTAAACTCTTTGTGCTCTTTTTTTATAATTAAATTGAGCTGAAATCTTAAGACTTTAAGAGATTGTTTAGCACTGAAGTCAAGCTCTTAATAGTAGAGAGTTCCTCCATACTCAAAAACTAAATTGCATACCAAACTTGCTATCGCCATAAAGAAAAAACATTCATTCAGTAGGTTAAATGAAGAACCTAAGAAAATTATTGTCTGGTCATTGAACTATTCACTTATACCATATAATCAGATGTTGTTAAAAGAAAGCCATTCTTTTTACAATGAAATTGAAGGCTTTATTTAGCATTGGAAGAAGGTCTACTTTTCAGAATCCACGGGCATGGTTTTGTTGGGCAAATTTTTGCCATTTTGACTGGTATTTCCCTAGGCCTCTCTCTTATGAAATTTTTTATTTCGAGTGGCAAAAAACTCGAATGAACAATTTGGTTTTAATTTCTATTACACGTCATAGTAATTACGTATTGATACCCATGATTATAAAAATTGACCCTTTAAGTTTTTTATTTACTACGTTAAGCTTTCGTCAGTTCTGCTGTAACATCTCTATTTACCGCTCTGGATTTCCTCAAAATGTCGTCTATTGAACTGGGTTTTCTATTTTTCGTTGCAAATTATTTTTTGTCTGTTCATTGCTGGAAGTTTCCATTGACAACTATTCAAGCTTCAGACAAGTCTTTCAACTTGTGTTATCTGGTATTGTCCACCAATTTCTTTTCTGTTAGCCTTTAAAAGGTTAAACTATTGATTGTATAGGGCAATGTATAGGCCGTAGTCTACTAGGTAGTGTGGTGGCTTATTACACATGAGGCCACGGTGTAAACCCCATGTCAGACATCTGTTTTAATAACTCGAAAATGTTATAAATAGGTTATCGAGCCTTTGACTATAGCTGAACTAAGTGCAACTGTAATGAATTAGTAAAGTCGCCGAAGTTTAGACACGATCGATTTATTAGACACGAATCCCTAGTTTAATTTCCAGCCCGGACATCTCGAATAAAGCGAAATATGAAAAAATATTTCTTCTCTCTGAGAGTAAATAAAATTGCCATGAAAAGATTCTCAAAAACCTGTTGTTCGCAGTCGACTTTAAACTGTAGGTCCCACCACTCATGTATAAAATTAGCACACACTATATAAGTTTTGAGTGAAGCTACACACAGTTACTAAAGTATACATACGGTTGACAAATTTCACAAATTTCTGAACCAATGCAAAAGACCTTCATGGCTGTGCAGAGCCACAAAGGTTAGGTTAAGTTAGGTTAGGTTAGATGACGTGTACCTGTCAATCAAGACAAGTACAGTACCCGGAGGTCGGATTGACCCATTGTACAACGTCCTAAAGGAGGGACGGATGCTATAGAGGATAGGATGAAAGGATGGTATATGGGAAAGGGGGGAGTGGGAAGCGGAGGAATCACACAGACCAGACACAACAAAAGGGTGGGAGAGCGCGACTACACCGATGAAGTCCTAGCACCTCTTAACCAGCCTAAGCCACTAGTGAATTTGTGGAGAGCCTTGATGTCGGCTCTCGACACTGAATTCAAGCTCCCAAAGAAGGCCCTGCCAAGGGTCCTAAATCTCAATCTACCAAGGGCTGGGCAGTTACAGAGGAGGTGTTCGATAGTCTCCAACTCCTCCTCATTGCAACACGCCCTGCAATAGTCCGGCTGGGATCTGTTCCAGATCCCCGTCAGCGACCTAATCTCGCAGTGCCCCGTGATAAAAACGACAAACAACCTTAAGCTGGCCTTATCCAAGCCCAGCAAACCAACCTGTTCTCTTACTGTCTACAGCAGGCCATAGGCACCTAGAAACAAAACAACCCGATCCGTTCAACCAACGCCTCTGCTCTTTCTCCATGACCCATCCATTGATGAGGCCATAGAGGTGGCAGACTGCGGGGTTAGGACCAACTATCAAATCGCCCCCTGAAAGTCCCACAAAAGTTAAAGAAATTTTTTAACCAAAAACGTCTTAAAATCGAGGAAAGTTGTCAGATAGTTATAAAGATTTTCAACGAAAATGGACTGGTTAAAAAATTTCTGAAATTTGTTAACCGTATGTATACTTTTGTGGCTGAGTGTAGGTCGTAATCCTGACTTGAAGGGTTGTAATAACAAATTATGAAAATTAAACGTAGAAACTGATCTTCAATTGGCCACACTATCAGAAGGAAGCTCAATAGACTCATGGGGAATCCTTGCAAAAGCTAGGATAGTGCTAGCTAGCTTTTCATGGCAGTCAGTTACTCTCAGAGCTTTTGTCAGCAGATTACTGGGAGAGTGTCGTTTCAAGGCGACAGATCAAAGGTTTGAACTTAGAGTTCTCGTCTAGTAAAGTAATACGCTATCCACGAGACTACAGTGATTAGAACAGTGCATCACTTTACAATAATTTTTCATGAATACACGTGACGTATTGTATTGGTCAAGTTTTTTTTATCAACTCTCATGCGGTTCTTGCAAATTGAACCTTAGAAACAAGAATCTGTAGACTCCGGATTTTTGAAATTTTTTAACGGACATACCGTTAAACTGTCATTATTGACTAATCAGTTGTTAGTATTTTTTTTAATGCAGGTATATCGTTTTTTTCAACTATAGTTCTTATTTCGTGAATGGTAACACTTAGCTCATGTCTGCTTTGACAGATAATTAGTTTTATCCTTCCGCTGAACAAATATATGAATATCCATCCATATATATCGACTTACAGAAGATCATCATCTTTTCAGAAGAAGCTCATTTTGATTTTGGCGGGTATGTAGAGAAGCAACATTGTCGCATTTGGGACACAGAAAACCCGCACGCATACATTGAAAAGCGGACGCACCCAAAACGAGTCACTGTTTCGTGCAGATTTTGGTCCAGAGGCATAATTGGGCAATTTTTCTTCGAAAATGAGCAAGGAGTGGCCATGTTAAACGAATTTTTGTTCACAAAAATTGAAGAAGAGGATATTGGCAACATTTGGTTTCAATAGGACGGCGCTACATACCACACAGCCGAAGTTACACTCGATGTTTTGCGCCCTGTTTTTGAAGATCGCATTATCAGCCGCAGAGCTGATGTCGTTTGGCCACCTCGGAGTTGCGATTTCACACCGTTGGACTATTATTTGTGAGGTGGCGTCAAAGATAAGTGTTACGCCGACAAGCCAGAGACACTTGACGCTTTAAAAGACAATATTCGTGAAGACATTGTTGAAATACAGCTGCACACAATCGATAATGTGTTTAAAAATTGAACCGATCGTGTAGGTTACTGCATGGCCAGCCGAGGCAGCCATTTGAATGAAATTATTTTCCATTATTAACCGGAAGGATTGTACTTTCAAATAAAAAAAGAAATTTGAGAAAATATTCAGTAGTTATTTTTTTAAGAATTTTCAAAAAAAAGTTATTTGGCGGACCCTTTACATGACTTAGAAATATGTCTTTGAAGTCCGATTGACTTTTTAACGGACAAAATAATATTTTCAATAAAGTTATCCGAAAAAGTTTGCAACTAAACATGCGAAGGAATCTTTAAATTATAATCTAGACCTTCTTAGCAGCTACCTTATATTTTGGGAGAGTTGGAGAATTCATTTCATTTTGTATGCCAGTTAAAAAACATTTTTTATTTCATTCAAACTTTACACATTAATGGACTTTATTTTATTTGTTTTTGTTTTTAGTAGATATTATTGTGTATATATAAATACATTTATAGGGAAAAATGTCCTCTACTAAAAAAAGTGTTTATTTTTATTTGTTTGTTTGTCTGTTTGTTTAACTTACACTACAATTTTACATGCTAAAGATAAATAAGTTTTTATTTTTTTATTTTTATTTTTGATTTCTTATTTTTTAATACAGATTTCGTAAATTTTGTAAATGCATTTTAGAGTTTTTGTTTTTGTTTTCGTTTTCGTTATCTTTTTGTGTTTGTTTTCGTTTTCATTTTTTTTAAAGTTCACAACGTTAAGAGTGTGGTATTAAAAATGTTTTCCTATTTATTCAATTTTCAATTTTCACTTTTCTTTTTTCATTTTTAAAACGTTTTTTTTTTTTTTTTGTTTCATTTGATTTCAATTCTTAGAGACACGTTTATTGTTACCGAGATTTTTTTAAAATTAAAATTTCTGATTTCTGAGTTCCTCAAAAAAATTTCCAGGACCTTTTTTTTTTTTGAAAGAATAAAATGTTATTGTATCTTAAAAATGATTATGTTCTATTCAGATTTTATGTTTATATAGTTAAATTAGATTTAGATTCCTTTGTGTATATAAATATATAGTATTGTATGTATGTATTGTTGTATGTATAAATATTTCGTTGACCAAATCTATAATAGAGATTCCTTAGAAAAGTTTAATTCTATTGGAAGCTTATATCCTATATCATATATTTATATACTATATATATATATATATATTGTATACATTTATCGAAAAAAACGTAACGTAAAGTAAATAATAAGGAACCAAACCAAAAGTAGTTAAAAATTATTTTTAATTTCCCATATCTAATGCTGTCTTACACTCATACTCCGCTATACTATGCTGTATGCAATGATTGATTTCATTAAAACTAGGCCTCTCACAAGCCTTACGATTCCAACAGCGTCGCATCAAGGCATATACCGACATGGGTGTATTATCCGGACAACTTAAAACATTGCCCTCCTTAATGAATTTAATAACCTCTTCATGTGTCATGCCATAGTAGGGCTGTAAAGCAAACGAAAAGATTTCCCACAAACATATGCCATACGCCCACACATCCGATTCTATGGAAAACTTATTATACAATATACTCTCCACCGGCATCCAACGTATCGGTATAACATCGTTTTCATCTCCTTTATAATAATCCTGTAAATAGATTTTGTGTGACAAACCAAAATCAGCAATTTTTACAGTCATTTGTTCGTTAATCAAACAATTCCGGGTGGCCAAGTCGCGATGTACAAATTTACGTTCGGACAAATACACCATACCCGCGGATATTTGTGCTGCAATTTGTAATAGATGGCCTTCATGTAAGGTTTCTCTTTGTTGTAAACAATGTGTAGCATATGGTGAGCAGGATCTTAAAAATTCACTAAGGTCTCCAGGCGACATGAATTCGAACAGTAGGCACATGGGTCGTCCCAAGGCACAGACTCCCAGCAGTTTAACTATGTTCGGATGATCGAATTCGGCCAATAGACAGGCCTCACGTTCAAAATCCATTTGCATTTGATCGCTGGCATCATCTTTTAACATTTTAACCGCCACCATAAGATCATCATAGCCCGGTACCAAACCGGGTGCTTTTGCCTGTAAGACAAGATTTTTTTAGTAGTTTTTAAACATTACTTGGCAAAGCTTTATAAGCTATAAAAATGAATAAAACCGTTACTGTTATTTTCTTAAAATTAAAATGTACTTTTTTATATTTTGCAGGTACCTTTTTAGAAATTGAAAACTACAAAAAGTACTTTTTAATATAAAAGCCTCTAAAATGACATGATAAACAATTTCAAAAGATTTAAGATACGAGGAATCTAAAAAGTACTTTTTTGAGGGTAGAAGAAATCTCTTTTTAAGGGAAAAAATCTCTAAACAGGCCTACAAAGCTATCAAAGTTATGACGAATTAAAGAAGTCAGTGTTTTAAGGTACAAAAAGTACTTTTTAAAGGGAACTTAAAACAAAAACAGACATGTTTGAGTGCGCGAAAATTCCCTTTTTATACAAAAAAGCATCAAAAAGTCCTATTAAGTCATTTAAACATGTTTCAATGAAGTTTTTAAGGGCATACAAAGGATATTTTCCCTTTTTAAGTTATAATGAATTACAGAAGTACCTTTTTGAGAATTTAAAAAGTATCATTTTTAATTGAACACAATGCTACACTGTTTAAGAGCATATCAAGAACATTTTCTCATATTAAAATTAAAAAAAAAAATACTCTTTTGAGGATGATTTTAAAGCTACTTGCCGTGGAGGAGCACTTTGAGGGGTCTTGCTCTTCTTGAGGGTATAGGGAAAAACGTAGAATCCCTAGGTTATTATTGTTCAGGCTTTAATGTAATGGTTATTGAATTTGGTTAAGGAATCTATTAGGATTCCCCTGGTAGGTTTTTAATGGGGAATTGTGCTTTCTGGACAAGGACCAGTTTGTGGGGAAAAAGCAACCTTTCTGTAGGATTTGTGGTAATGTGGGGATACCTAAAACAGTCGAAAAAGTTCTGTGTCTCTACCCTGGCGAGCAGAGGCAGAAGATTCAAGATCCTCGGCCTGAGATTCAACAATGGCCTTCGACAGTTTGCCTCTGTTAGGGTCTCTAATAATAGAAATTTTATCTGCGGTGCGATGATTTTATTTCTTATTTTTCTTCACCATCTTTTTCCATTTTTTCTCTCTTCTTTGAGTCTGACACGAACCTATTTTTAATAGTTTCTCTGTTCTTTGTTTGTTGTTTTTTTTTTGGACATTTTTCATTTTGGTTAGTCTGCCGAATTTGAAGGTGGCCACAATAGACCTCTTCTGGTTTTTGGCTTCTTCATTCTTTCTTAGTAACCCAAACTACCTATAAAAACTTATTAATCCTTCTCACACTCCTCAAATCTACCACATTTAAAAAGAAAATCCAAAAATTTCTTACCTGAAACACTCTTCCAAACGCTCCCTGACCCAATGATCTAACATAGACAACATCACCACGAGGATATTCTAATTTTTCCAATTTCGAATTTAAAGCTGTTTTTGGCGGCGGCTCAATAACATTATGCACTGTAACGTTACTCTTAATAGTACCAAATTTACTAAGAGTAGCCGTCTGATGATGGGAACCCAATGTTTCACGGCTTAAAGAAAGATTTGTACAATCACCATTACCGGCATTGTTAACAGCATGAGTACCTCGAACGGATACATTGCAGTCAGAGGTGGGATTTTGAGTTGATTGCTGTTGTTGTTGTTGTTGATGGAATTCTTTATTCTTGGAAATTTTATACAAAAGCAAAATCAATAGATGTAATGCCACAATGGCTATGAAACCAAAACCGGATAGCATAAATATAACGTAGGGTGTAAAAAATGTTTCCATTTGTATGGGTTCCAAATCTTTCAAAGAGTGATCGATGTAGTCGGCTAAAAGAAAAGAATTTTGTACTCGGTATAGTACAGCTACGAGGATTTGCTAAAAGAAAAAACTTACGGCACATGGGTATCTCACAGTGCTGCCAACGCACAGACTCATCGATGGTATAACACCAAGGATAGGGTTCTTCTCCGCCCGCATTGCGACAATAGTTTTCACCATTTTGTATTTGGGGAAACACCAAAGGCGGTTGTATGTGTTTGTGGGGATGTTGGGTATCCCATCGTTGGCAAGGTATGCCAGATTTGGTATTATTCACTGTACCCAGGTAATAACGGCCATTACCATTGCGACAGTCGTCTGATAAAGCATAAGAATTAATAATTTTTTTATTGTAATAAAAAGTTTTCATTCATTTCTTCACTTACAACTAATTTCCTGTTCATTTAGTTCTGCCAGACCCACATATGAACAGTTGGGTCTTTTGGCAGTGCTGTTGTATTTCGGCAAAATGGAACAATTGGGCAAACGAAAATGTCCTCTACTCTTAATGAATATATTGCGTTCTTTCTTTTCCTCAATTAAAACCCAATCGTTGTAACAGTATTGTAAATGGATGGCAGTACAATCTTCATAGCATAACGGTAATTTAATGGTTAGGCCATTCTCCATTAGACATCTTGGAAAGGCATAAGTGCACAATAGTTTCTAAAAAACGAAATTCATAATAAGAGAAATGAAATAAAACTTCAACAGGACTACTTACCTCAGCTGCATTACGGCACAGACCGTTCAGATCTCCTATGAGTTCTTCCCACAAGGCAGTGGTAATTTGTTCATTTTTCCAACCTCCGGTGGGATCTTCACGACTATACCACACCTGATGGTTTATAAAATTCTTACAGATTTTACCATTATACGGGGCACAATAGCCCTTCTCGGCAACTGCACCACTCAAAACCGTTTCTCTCTGTTGTCTGGGCTGGCGACTTAAAAGCAACTGATGCTGCTGCTGCTGTTGTTGTTTGGTATGATAATGATGACGGACGGTATTTAAATCCTGACTTTTAAGATATGTCTTGGCTGAGTTGGCCTTTAGCGGCCATATAATAACCGCCAAGTATATAAAAATGTATAAAAGGGTCCTTTTGTTAAAAACGTTTATAAACTCTTTTATGAAAAAATTCCTAGAAGTCTTTTTACGCCTCCCGCTACATAAAACATTTGCCAACATTTTTTTTTTCTCGTTCTGGCGTTTAAAGGATTTTCTCGAATTCACTCATGTAGTATATACACAACCCTTGTTTTGTTATTTTTAATGCAAAAGCCAGAGTAAATATTTTCGATTTCCTTTAAAAACTTTACATTTTTCTTTAAAAATAAACGTGTTTGCGTGTTGTCTTGTGTTAAAACAAAACTTTTTCTACATTTCTAAAATCCTAAACTCTTTCACACTCTCTATTCCCTTTACAAAGGCAACCGTAAAAATCGTTTCAATTCAACCGACGCCTTTTGTTGTATGTTTTTAGTGTATTTGTTTTCGCAAAACTGTCATTATTTTCCATGTCAAAAAAGCGGCAGTAGCAGTAGCAGCAGCAGTAGTAGTGTTACATAGCAGTATTAGTGTAAGTAGTAGGAGCATAATATGTAGCTCCACATTATTTATACCACCTAAATAACATTCTTTGCATAAGGGTGGTTTATTCGGTCTCTAGTGCCCGCTGTCTTGTGCCTTTTGTCTATAAAAGTAACGTCGTTACTACAACTACGTAAATAATAATCATGATAAAGGATAATGCTAAACAAAATCAGGGTTGTTTTTGTTGTAACACACATTTTTAACGTAAATACAGGACTTCAAAGGATGCTCTCATTGAAAAAGTAATTGGACAAATAAAATTTCAAAATCTTGGAATCTAATGCGTATTACAATTCGGAAAAAAAACTGATTTATAAACGCCATGTAGAAGTAACGTAAATTTATAGGAAATACGCTGTAGAGTCTTGCCTATTGTATATTTCGAAAACCCATTTTCCCTACAAACCTATATTATTTAATTTTCGTATATCTTCAGTATATTTCAATTCGATTTTCGAAACGCAATATATTCGATCTATCGATCGTTTTATTTCGAATCGAAATATATACATAGCTTATCTAGAATATCGATTTTCAGAATTATTTCTGAAGCTCTACTATATATTTCGATTCGATTTTCGAAATGCTATGTATTTATACAATATTCAACGACTTTTTTTACGCTGAAATACAACGTAAGACTTTGAATATTTCATTATTGAGGTTTTACCGAAATTCTTCTGTGTTACTCGATTCGAAAAAATCTTTTTTCTTTGAAAGCCCATATAAAATTGAACGATTCTCCTTTTCCGCCTTTGTACTGCTATTCTGAAGTCTGAAGTTTTTTTGCATACTGCGATTTAGAAGAAAACTGTTTTCGAAACACAATGTTCAATCAAATGCACTCTAATTTCTTTTAGAAGCATACGAATACTTGCGTATCTTTTCTGAATTTTTTCTCTGTTTGGATTTGAAAGAAACGCTATCTGTAGGACATACAAATTCGAATGATTTTGTTTTCGAATCGATATTCACAGTAGTCCTTTAATATTCTTTTTCAAATTTGTTTTCTCAGACTTTTCTGTGTGTTTTGATTCAAAAGAAATCCGTTTACAAAGCCCTATCTTGTAGGACATACAAATTCGAATGATTTTGTTTCCACATTGATATACACAGTAGTCCCTTAATATCTCATTTCAATTTTCTGTGTGTTTTTTTTCTCGAATGAAATCAATGCCAAATGCAATGTAAAAGGCATACACAATCGATTTGCATAGTAGATCCCACTGTATTATATTCCGAAACCATCGGAACTCGTAACACCATATACAAAACACGCAAATTGAAAAGATTTTCTATTCGAATTTAATAAAAAATGTTGAGTTTTTCTGCAGCTCTATAATACCTTTCGATTTGAAAAAGACATTCAAATTCGAATTTTTTCTTTTCGATTTGATATATCCAGCATATACGCTGTGTATGTGTCTTTCCTGAATTTTTTTCTTCAGCTCTACTGTGTGCTTCTATATGAAACAACCCCATTTTCGAATCATTAGATAGACGTACATACAAACTAGAACAATGGCATGTTTAAACTCCTTTAAAGTTCTGTAATTTCATTTTGGCATGTTTTCAATGTTTGCAAACAACAAAGTCATACGTATTTCATTTTATATGTTAGTTTTCATACGTTTATTATGGAATTTCTTTTTATTATTTAATTTCTTCTTTTATTTTAATGTGACTAACATACATTTTTTTATCGTATTTCACTATTTTTATGTTAAGTTTACCAAATTGTTAATGGCCTGCAAAAGATATCCTTAATTCTCATCGGGAATTTGATCCAAACCCTAAAAAGGAAACAGAAATGGTACATTTAAATTAGTTGATAACATACATACATAAATAATAGTCTCTAGTAGTATATTGTAATAACGGAAATGTGTATTAAACTTGGAATATTAATATCTTTAATAGATTTATTATGGTTTTGCAAGTCTAGTAAGTAAAGTGTTTAATATTTTAATATATACATACATATGTACATATACTTGTATAATTGGAAAGATAAAAACTTAGCTTAAATAACGACAGAGCCATAATTGTCATATTGCAAGTGTGTCTTGATTTTACTTTCAACGTCCCTCGTCTCTACGAAACTATATTAGCTAACCAGTAAATACCTCGCAACCTTCCACTTATACATTCGTAAGCAATATATTTTGATATTAAATTTGTTTAGCGGCTGTAATTATGCTGTCGCAATCAGATAGCCTTATAGCCAAATTATCGCAGAGAACTAGTTTCAAATTCTAGGATGAGAAATATGGTAGCAGAGGTTCCCCAAAAACGATTTTCATGTTACATTGGCACTAATATGTATGCTATACTAACCAGGTATGGGTATAGCAATAGTTTATGTCGCATGGAAAATGTTACGCCCGCCTTTCACTTTTGCTTCTTCTAATCGTAATCGTATACCTAACAAAATGTCAAAAAACAAACAAGATTCGTTTTTATCGCCGTTTCTACTTATCCCTCTATGACCTCAACGAAAAGCGAGGGACTTTCAATCTGATTTGGTACACCCGTGGGACACTGGTGCTATAATTTTTTTTGGAAGCTCAGAATGTAGGTGGAGATTTATACCTTATAAAAGGTGACATGTGAGCGTGTAGCTAACTTTGGTTTTTCTAATACGGTGGTTGAGCTTCTTTGACAGTCAAGACCCCTTGAGAGCGATACAATCGATCTAATTAAGATGTGAGTAATTGTTTTGGCTGGATCAAATTAGTGTCTGTTGGGTCCTGAGGAAAGCCTGCTTCCCTTGCTACATTAGGTTTTTATTCCGATGATTGAGTATTTTATCCGATGTTTAAGCTGATCTGACCACAATAAACCTTTGGTATTCCGCTGTCTGAGAGTTAAGTGCCAATTCTTGTGCAGCTATTCGTTCGTTTTTGTATTTTTAGGATGCTATCCCGCTATCCTTCTTCTTCGTTTTCTTCCTTTTTCTATTTATTTCTTTTCTAGAACGAAACAATGAGCATGGCCTTCGGCAGTATTGTACTGTCATCAAACCTACCTTCCAACGTTGTCAAAGAATTTGTCAGAATTTGTTCTATGTTTTAACGGCTTTTTTGATTCGTATTATTCAGACAAGTGCCTATGAATTATACCTAGTCTTCATTATTTTTTGCATAACCTTTGATTGACTTACAGTCAACAAAGTTTCGATGTAATAAAATACCTTTTAAACATTTGATTTTGGATGTATTTTGAGCTTTCCTCCGGTAGAGGTTTACATCCAAACCTTTCTTTGTTCGAATAACCTAAAGTTATTACACCGGCCTACAGGTAGGGCACTGTAAAATACTCGCAGAATGGGGATTGCCTTGAGTTTAATATTAAGATTCTGTGATGATAAGAATAAATCATCAGAATTCTACTTGGAAGTCAGGGAGTTGTCCTTAGTGACAACGAACAGCATTCTAAAGTTTGCCAAGTCAATAGGTTTAGAGGACACATTATAGAGATAGAGATATAGAGTGAGGGTAGTACAATAGATCGTAGAGTGCAGCACTATTACACCTCTACACGACGACGGTATTATATAGTTGGTACAGCGCTCTGTTTGAGTTATTCTTGTATTCTGATTTAGCTTCTGTGAAATTTTGTATTTACAAGAGTGGAAAGTTAATTATGTTTATCATTACGATTTCGTACAATTATGCTTTAAACTCAAGAAATATTCATTTCAAGAAGACGGGAAATATAGTTAAAGAAACAATAATTATTGTTTATAGGAATTCGTTTTGGGTTTTAATTTTGAACCGTTAATACACAAGGTGGCATTACAGGTATAGGTATTTAGACTGCTTTTCAAATTTCAATTGCGAAGTATCGGCATATGATAAGCTATTCTAAACTTATCACTTCAAGCATTTTAAACTATTCAATGCTGCATGCTGGCTGATCGCTCAAACCTATCGTTGTTGTTTTTTGTGTATGTAAACAAAAGTTTGATTAATACTCACATTCATTATGTAGGGATTGTCGGTCAGTCTTCTATCGCGCAAATACATTACACGATCGAACCGTTCATCCAAGTTGCGGCGGTAGGCCTATAAGAGACGTAAAATACAATTATTAAAATAAACCAGTTTATTTGGCATATGATTTTCAAAATTATTTCAATTTTTGTTAAAAATCTTTGGTTTTCACTTTAAAATTATGTTAAAAAAGAGCACAAATGTTCACTATAATATTGGCAGGTTATATAAGAATTTTGGAATATGCCAGCAACAGATTTTGTTAAGGAAACTTACGTTGCCCAAAGTCAATTTGTGTATGCCATACATGGCATATGTGGGTATGGACAAGGCCACAGTGATGATGACTGCAGAGGGTAAGACTTCGAACCACATTTTCTCTTTATTTAGATTCCCTTGGACTGACGACAAAAGAAAAAAATCTAATGGCCAAAAACAATAGAGCGGCTGAAGAAAACTATACAAATTGATAGCCAATTCAACTGTCAAACACAACAGCTGTAAAAGCAATAACAAAATTACAAATACATAACCTTCAGCTTTTATATATATGACAAGAACCTACCATTTGTTAGGTTTTCATAACCAACAGCTTGTGTTTAGGTTAAATTTAAACAAAAACAATTCTTATTGACAATTGCATTAATTCCGCTTGTCATGACAGTTGTTGGACAATTTTTATTAATTCAAGTGAAATTTTAGTCCGTGGAATTTGTTTAATTAATTCGTATTAATAAAACCTGCTAACAGCTGCAACTACAATACTTTACCTGAATATTTCAGCTCTTCCTCAGCGTCTGAAAAGTACATTTTGCGCACAAATCCAACAACCAGTTCTACGTTTAGAAGAATTTACAAACAATTCACAGAAAACTAAGCAATCGAAATCTTTAACAATGACCATCAATCAATTGTCCGATGGCGGCATTGTGGAAAATAATTTCCCAGCTGGCGCCTTAGTACCTAAAGCGGAGACTGCAGTTTTGAGTTTCTTGCAAAAATATCCTGACTTTGATGGCCGCGATGTGACCATTGCAATCTTTGATTCTGGTGTAGACCCCCGAGCAACCGGTCTTGAGGTTAGAATTTTTTTTATTTCATTGCCATGTTGTTATGTTGTTGTGGTGCTTTAATTAATTGCTTTGCTAAGTTGTTTTATTTGCATAAAACGCATTTTAATTCTTTCTCTTTTTTATTTCAGACTATTTGCGATGGCAAAACTGTAAAGGTTGTGGAACGTTTTGATTGTACTGGCTGTGGCGATGTTAGTGTCACTAAAAAAGTGGTGGCCGACAATAAGGGATTCGTTACCGGTCTCTCCGGCAGGCAATTAAAGGTAAGAAATTTGCATTTTCATTGTAGTTTATCTTTTATCAGCATTGTGTTTATCTTTTATATACTATTTGTTTATAAATATTGTAATTTGGCGTGCACAAGTGATATAAAATGTTTATTTTTATTAAGGTGACCAGATATCCCTCATGAATTTGAAAATGAAAATAATTTCTATTGTAAAAATTCCGTTTATTACGACAATTTTCATAATCAGAACGGGTATAATATAGGTTAATGGGATTTGTTTTTGTTATAATTCAGCATCGGGTCGTAGTTAGAGGTATATATTTTGCAAGAAACTTTTATTGACAGGGTAAGTTAGGCTTATATTAAAATGTCAAGCGTTAAATACTATTATTCTGTCTTGTGATCCATAAGAAGCCATGCAAAGAAATGTGACGTTTTCACTGGTACTCTAATTTATGCCTTGGGGCCTTCAATTAATGCTTTTCGCTTTATCGGACGAGATTTTTTTCGGCTTACAAAGTGTTAATATTCAAAACATTTGGTATTACGTATCGTCTAATAGTACAATCGACGTAGCACATAGCACCGGTGGTATGTGTTGCCCGATGAGGCAGTCATACTTGTCAGCCAATGCTAGAGGTGAAACTTTTCATGGCAATAATCCTAACAAAAGCCAATTCCTCGAGGCTATTGACAAAACCTTGGTCAAGGATCTTACATCTTCGCTTCTCGTGCAAGAGCAGAGATACTGAAAGTTCTCGACAGTTTCAGGTTTCCCTGCTTTTTCAGAAACAGGTGCTTCCCACGTTCTATAAACTGATTTTTGCTTTGAAATCACAATGCCGAGAATCTAATAGATTCCCTACTCATATTCAGAATTTTTATCGTTCTAGTGGAGATTGATCCATTTTTCGTTTGATCGCTCGATCGATCTGTACTAAGAAGAGGCCCAAGGGATACTTAAATGCACGCATCACTACATTCTTCATAATCACTACATCACTACAAACGTCACAATGCCACACACATCATAGTACCATATAGTATCGGTGCAAGAACCTTGTGAAATCCTACCTTACAGCTGACATAATAGCCAGTTCCAGCCTTCAAGGCTGTCTGACTATCACTCGATGTAATTCATTTCAATTTTAGCTCTGCTGTTCTGAAGCTCGTAAACTTCTTAGTTTTAAACATATTACAATCACCAGAGATCCTTTAGGATAGCTTTGCATCGTCTTCCAAGTTAACTCCTGCAATAGTGCCAGCCTTCACTTTCGTGCCCTATGTATGCGATCTTATAAAGCTCGCATGATTATCTAGCAAACTTAACCCTGACCATATAGTCCGAAAAGACCATTAACACTAAAACCGTATACCAAAACTCAGGGAAATGTGTCTCCAAGAGGACCTCAAAAGACTCCCCTCAGGACCCATCCATCCTGTCGAAATTACTCACTTAGATAAAACACTCTTAGATTAAATCTTTAATTTTATTGATAATCATAATAATTTCCTAAATAAATGATTTAATATTTTCTTTACGTAATTGTATTACAGGTTACCCAAGAAATGCTCGATGGTAATACTGCCCCTAATAAGGAATTCCGTTTGGGCTTAAAGAGATTCTTCGATTTATGCCCATCCAAAGTACGTGAGAATGTAACTACTGCCCGTAAGCTTAAGGAATGGGATGGTCCCCATAAAACGGCTATAGCTGAAGCCACAAGAAAAATTATTGAATTTGAAACACAAAATCCAGGTGATTATAATTAATCAAAATCAAAGAGAAACTTGAAAAACTAATTTTCAAATTACTTTTCTATGGCAGATAATTCGAAATTAACTTGGGATAAAAAGCTTATTAAAGAGGATTTGGAGAATACCTTGGAATTACTCAATGCATATGAAAAATATTATTCCGATATTAAAACTGCTTACGATTGTCTACTTTATCCAACGGAAAACGGTTGGCAAGCTGTTATCGATATAACCGAAAAGGTAAACTATTATTATTACAAATTCAATAAATTATGGAGAAGTAAATTTTTCTATTTTTCTTTTTCTTTTTTACTTATCCAGGGTGATTTAGAGAAAGCTTTGCATATTGGCGAATATAGTAAAACTTATGAAATCAAAAATGTTGATGACTATCTGTCCATATCAATTAATGTCCATGATGAAGGCAATGTTTTGGAAATCGTTGGCATGTGTTGTAAGTATGAATTTGGTTTTAATTACAAAAGAAGTATGATTTGAATGTGAAACTAAGCAAATATATTAAATAAAGGGTATACTTGGAGACCCTATGGGCCATTAGGCTATCCTTTATCTGATAAAACCCAAACATAAGGTTGTTCAGCGAAAAAGCCTCCTTTGAGCTACAATGTTCAAAAATTAGCGATATTTTTGAAATTGTTAGGATTTATCAGTGAATAAAACATTCACTAAGATGCCAAAGCAATGTTTCCTCATTCTAACAGCTCCTACCATGTCAATGATTTGAGTAAACCATTTTTTCAACACATAAGGTTATAGCTCACCTTCTCACAACAATTTTATCAATGAGCGTCGGGATCAACAGTAGTAGTTTCTTTCAGAACCCCTGTAGAATTCTGAATTTTCGATGAATCACCGAAAATATTGTGTTTTTTTAATCTCTGAGCTGAGGTTTGAATTCGTACACCCATAGAGTGTCCAATAATTATGGTCAAAGCTTAAGACAGTTTTGGTTCTGTCCGTTGACAGAAAAGGCCTAAGTATTCTAAATGTTCTGCAGGTTGCGATATTAGTGTGTTACAACTTCCTCAACGCCAATGCATCTATCAAGATTGACATCGCAATTAAATATGTACATATGTATGTTCTCCTGTGCAAAAGTTACGTCATGTGATATCCTTATAGAAGGAAAATAGTGTTTAGGCAGCCTGATCGCCTCACAAATACTCAGGTTTTAAGATCCATTGCCACCTCTGGGTGACATATTCTTCATTGAGACATGCGTAAAGAAGAACATTTTTTTTGTTATCACACCTTGCTATCCAGTTACATCCAGAAGGAAAGTGACCAACAATCAACTCATCAAAATTTATAATCGGTAAGATGTTTAGCGAACATCGAATAGGCGATTAGCTTTCGCAGCCTTAGACGAGTTGCTATGAAAGTGTGTTGCCTGGCGTTATCCAGTTGGTTAAAAGTTCTCTCTTACTGGGTACATATTTTCACAAAACGGTTCAACTATTGGCAGTGTAGGTTCAACGTAATCAACTCAGAGGAGATTTATAAGAGAATTTTTTTAAATTCTTTCGTTATTCTTAACTGTCATAGGTTATCTTTTTCACTGATGTCATTCGAAGAGTAAGATGCTGCAACTCTCCATTAATCGATATTTTCAAGTTTTAGCAGGTGCACTAAGTGGCCATTTTATCATTTCGAATTCCTTTGAAGCTCTTATCGAGCAATCAATGCAGTTGCCCTTCGAATTGTTTACTCTATTCACCGCCAATTCCTTTGTCCTAAATCTATGTGAAGAGAAATTTGCTTTGTTGTGATCAGCAAATCAACGTTTCGTATACGATTCGAGCTCTTTTTATTCAAAATTTACCTCTGGCATTTGTTTGTAAACTATGTGCGCCTCGATTGCACTTTCCATTGCTATCATAAATTAGTCAATGGAAGTTCGGTTCATGAGGTTTTGTTTGCGTTAAGTCGTGCACGATTCGTTCATAGGACTTCTTTCTATCCACAACCTTATCGAAGTGATTGCAAACGGTGTTTTGTATGATATTTAGCTCCTAAGCAAATGAATGTAATAAAAAAAATTCCAGAAAAAGATGACGACACTGGATTATACTTTCTTCGCTGCTACCAGATAAATTGGCGAAACAAGCAGCTGCAAATTCTCCATTCAGACTCAACAAAGCGAAAGCATGGTAGTAAACGAAATGTAGTCATGCTAAAAGCTCAGGTATTGTTGATTAGGATCTCCCTACTGACTAGACGAGACATGAACTTCTTCTTTTTCTATTCTTGTTTTATAACAAACCAGAAAAAAATCCTTTTATGACAATGGCCTACAGCTCCCAGAGCACATAATTCAAGTATTCTCTGACGAATTAAGATCGGGTGTGGAATCTACTCAATTATTGTATCAAAACTTAGGTTGAAATAATGGTTATACAGACATACAGTCACACAGATAATTATACGTACCCCCCTAAAAATCATTTTTTTAAAAAGTAATGAACTTATAATCTAAAATTTCTTTACATTAGCGTCTGTAACGACACTTAAATAAAGAAAAAGATTGCTTAAAACCAATATGGCACCACAGAAAATTATACGTACGACGTATATTTCGTATAAAGTTTCTCCAAGGGTAGCCCGGTATATAAAAGGTATTGTGGATAAAAATCCTAGGACTACAGCCGTAGAAATACGAAATACCTCGGAAAGTGATCACAATGTTATTGTGCGTTCCGAAACAGTTCGAAGTGTTTTGAGAAATAACGGTTTCCGCAGCCGAGTGCTGAGAAAAAAGCCACGATTGGAATTTGCCCAATAATATATGGACAAGTCAACTGATGTTTGGGCGAATGTAATATTTAGTAATGAGAACAAATATAATTTGTTCGGCTGTGACGGAAAACAAAAATTTGGCGCAAAAATCAGTTGACTTCTACATATATTATCATTTAAAAAAAATGATTTTTAGGGGGGTACGTATAATTATCTGTGTGACTGTATATATTGCATATGAATACACATTGGAGGATAGATACACTGTATTAGTTTCTCACAACAACTACGTTGTGTGTGTTAATTTTTATTTATGAGTGGCGGTCGACTTCGAACAGCAGATTTTTGATTTTTACTCTCAGGGTTTTTGATGGAAATCTGCTGAGAGGAAATAGCCGAAGAAATATTTTTTTCATATTTCGTTTGGTTAGATATATCTGACCTGGGGTTTGAATCGTGGCCACACGTCTGATAAGCCAACACACTACCTACGTGACTACGACAATTTTAAATACTTTAAAACTAATTCTGCAAAAGAGGTAATGATAGGGAAGGACAGAAGAGCCCATTGAACACCTCTGTCAATCGACAACACTTAGGAATCAGAGACTAAATGATGTTTTGGGAACCAGATTTTATTGCGAGAACTTTTTTAGCCATAGGTGATTTGGATAAAATCCATACCTTCATAAAATTTGCAGGATAACTGAGAAATGATAGCTAGGAATTGTAAGCATGTGAGACAATTGTAGTACAATGGTACCTTATAGGACTCAGCTATATTTGGCTGTCAATTTAGCCTCACAAAATAGTTATTGCAGTGGTTAGGTTTTGTATTAATAAGGCCCTTTTGTGTCAGGTCTTCTTTTCAATCAAATCCTTGAATATAAGTTGATTTATTATTATTCTTTACTTATTTATTTATTGTTTATTTATTATTAAACTTTAATTATTAGAAGATTACAAGGAAATTATTTATATTTTTTGGTTATTTCTTTTACAGCTTCTCATGGCACTCATGTGGCTTCCATTGCTAGTGGCAATCATAATTCTAAGGATATTGATGGCGTTGCACCCAATGCCAAAATTGTCTCCATGACCATTGGTGACGGTCGTTTGGGTTCTATGGAAACGGGCACTGGCCTCGTACGGGCCATGATGAAAGTTATGGAACTTTGTCGTAATGGCCGTCAAGTTGATGTCATTAATATGAGTTATGGCGAACATTCCCATTGGTCAAATACTGGGTAAAAATAAATATTTATTTATTAGTTTCTGTTTCCTTTTTCCTTTTTGCTTTTGTTTTAATTTCAGTTGAAATAGAAAGAAACAAAGAAAAATACAAATAAGACAACAAACAATACAAATAGAAATTGTTTAAAACAATTTTGAAATTTCCTTTTCTTTGCTTTGCTTGCTTGCTTCCTTGCTTATTGTGTGTGCATTGAATGAAACTTAAATAATAACAAAAACAAAAAAAAAATTCAAAATAAATCTTCTCTTAGATTTCCTGAAATCATTGAAAAGAAACGACGTAAAAAACGAAAACCTTATCTAAGGTAAATTGTTGTGTTTAGTTTAGTGTAACAAAAAAAAAAAAAAAAAACAAACCTCAACTCCTTACCACTTTAAGATCATACACAGAACCATCCACTCACTCCCCATGCTATCGTATTGTAAGTTAAGTCGTTTTTAATTGTTGTACTTAAGCTGTCTAATTGTATGTGTTTTTGTAAATATTTTACAAACAATGTAACGGAATACACGAACAACTTTTATACACTTCCATACCAACTATAAAGGAAATTTCAAAAAAAATATTAAAAATTTTGTTTTTAAAAGAGGAAAATAAAAAATAATTCGAATAGAAAACTGAACTGAAACTGAAACTAAAACCGAAAACAAAAACAAAAACAGAAGAACAAAACTTAATGTTTTTATCCTTTAATGTTTTGTTGTAGCAGAGAGAAGGAGAAGATAATTTAATGTTTCCTTTAATTTTTATTTTCTCTTTTGTATCGTTCCATTTGGTTGCATTTGCTGCTTGCTGTTGTGTTTCCTACATCCTGCCACCACAATCCACTTTGACTTGACGTCTCTATACAACAGCCGCATTGGTGAACTAATGAGTGAAGTGGTTAACAAATACGGCGTTGTATGGGTTGCCTCCGCTGGCAATCATGGTCCTGCTTTATGTACCGTGGGTACTCCACCAGATATTGCACAGCCCAGTTGTATTGGCGTGGGTGCTTATGTCTCACCGCAAATGATGGAGGCAGAGTATGCATTGCGTGAAAAATTACCTGCTAATGTTTACACTTGGACGTCAAGAGATCCCTGCATTGATGGCGGTCAGGGTGTAACAGTGTGTGCTCCCGGTGGCGCCATAACATCAGTACCTCAGTTTACCATGTCAAAATCAGCTCTTATGAATGGCACTTCCATGGCGGCTCCTCATGTTGCTGGAGCCATAGGTAAGAAGGAAGATAAAATCTGCCTTAGCATCATCTATCTTTACGTTCATTTACTAATTTCTTTTTTTCTTTTTCCATTTTATGTTTCGCCAGCGTTACTCATCTCGGGTTTAAAACAACGTAACATCTCATATTCACCCTTTAGTATTAAACGTGCCATTTGCGCCACTGCCACTAAATTAGGTTATGTTGATCCATTTGCCCAAGGCAGTGGTCTTTTAAATGTTGAGAAAGCTTTTGAACATTTGTTAGAACATGATAAAGCTGTCGAGAATATGTTAAGGTGAGTGTGTTTAAGAGTTTAGTTCATACTTTAAACAGATTTTTTTTTCTGTATTGTTTTTCCCCAACTACTGCTACTACTTTTTGCTGTTGTTTTCCATTTTCCATCTTGTTAACGCTGCTTTTGTTAAATTCCAAGTTATGTTCGTAGTCGTAGTAGTAGTGGTAGTAGTAGCAGCAGCAGTAGTTGTTTTAAATTCAACTACATTTTGTTGCATGTAAAATTGTTGTTTTACAACATTTTTCTTGTATTTTTCTCCATTTTATTTTTCTTTTTTTTTATTATTTTTTATTATTTTTTCTGTTGTATTTAATTGTACATATATTTTTAATTACGTGTTTTTATTTTATTTTATACACCCCGGCTAAATGTTGAGAATTTCTTCTTTTTATTTCTCGTTTTCAATTTTTTTTTTATTTTTTGTTTTACATTTCACCTTATTTTTATTGTTGTATTAATTTAATACTCATTCCTTTTTATTATTCTTTTCGTATTGTTTTTTGGTGTTATTGTAGATTTTCTGTGCGTTGTGGCCCTTCAAATGCCAAAGGTATTCACATCAGAGAGGGTGTTTTAAAGAAACCATTTGAATATCATATCAATATTGAGCCCGTATTCTTTAATGATACTGAAGCCGGTAAGTAGCATTTCATTTTTAAAGAGAATTTAACTTCATTAGTTTAAGAAAAATTCTATAAAATTCCGTAACCAATATCTAAACGAAGTTGTAAATGAAGTAAGATTGTAAGATTTGAACTTTTATTTTGCTCACACGGCTTTTATATTTTGTTTTCATTTTATCCAGATAAATACAGTAATCCTTCGATTTACGTCGCCTCGATTAACGTTGTTTCGATTTACGTCGTCAAATTTTTTGTTCCCTCTAACTTCAATTCGTCATTCGATTTACGTCGCCTTTTTTGGAACCAACTGCGACTTAAATCTAGGGATTACTGTAACTTTTTTAAGTTTCTTGTTAAAAACATACTACTTTGTAGTATGAGCAATATGAAATTCGATTTACGTCGTTTCGATTTACGTCGCCTTTTTTAGGAACTAACTGCGACGTAAACCGAGGGATTACTGTTGCTTTATTTGGCATAACGCCGTTTAATATTTTTGCGTCCTATACGTAACAATTAAATGATCAGATGAGATGCTTTGGAAACAGGGAAGCATCCTTCATAGTCTATAGGATATTGCTTTTATTGGTCAAACGATCTCCTTCGTTCCATCCGAATGTTAATGCCTGACAAAGTTAACGCTTTGAAAGTTTACAGTACGGCATTTCTAATGCTTTCTTAAATACAATATACTACGTTGATATAGAATTTTCTGCTTCGAGTTAAAGCATAATTTGTAGTGTGTTTCTATATTGAGGGTGGATATAAAGGGTCCGCCAAAAAACTTTTTTTTTGAAAATGCTTAAAAAAAACTACTGAATACTTTCTCAAATTTTTTTTTTATTTAAAAGTACAATCCTTCCGGTTAATAATGGAAAATAATTTCATAAAAATGGCTGCCTCGGCTGGCCATGCAGTAGCCTACACGATCGGTCCAATTTTTAAGCACATTATCGATTGTGTGCAGCTGTATTTCACCAATGGCTTCACGAATATTGTCCTTTAAAGCCAAACGACATCAGCTCTGCGGCTGATAATGCGATCTTCAAAAACAGGGCGCAAAACATCGAGTGTAGCTTCGGCTGTGTGGCACGTAGCACCGTCCTGTTGAAACCAAATGTTGCCAATATCCTTCTCTTCAATTTTTGTGAACAAAAATTCGTTCAACATGGCCCGATAACGATCGCCATTGACTGTAACGGCCGCTCCTTGCTAATTTTCGAAGAAAAATGGCCCAATTATGCCTCTGAACCAATATCCGCACCAAACAGTGACTCGTTTTGGGTGCGTCGGCTTTTCAATGTATGCGTGCGGGTTTTCTGTGCCCCAAATGCGACAATTTTGCTTGTTTACATACCCGCCAAGATCAAAATGAGCTTCATCTGAAAAGATGATTTTTTTTTGCCAAAATCGGCATCTTCTGGTGTATGCTACTGCATGGCCAGCCGAGGCAGCCATTTGAATGAAATTATTTTCCATTATTAACCGGAAGGATTGTACTTTCAAATAAAAAAAAGAAATTTGAGAAAATATTCAGTAGTTTTTTTTTTAAAGCGTTTTCAAAAAAAGTTATTTGGCGGACCCTTTACAAAACAGGATTGTAGTCAATATATAGGGCCAAGACATTACTGAGTATACTATACGGATATTTGGAAATTTTCTAACCAATCCTACAGAAATAAAAGGAGGCCCTGGTGTTAAAATTTACTTAAGTGATCATGTGAAGCTGTACATAAGAGCTGTGGGTAGTCAGTGTGCCTTAAAAGCACTAACGTGAAGATCACATCATCTCGAGGTTGTTTTCTGTCTGCAGAAAGATACTTACAAGGCTCTTGGTAAGGTGTATATCGGCAGGTTCGGCGATATTCAGACGTGTGGCGAAGCGATATTGCAATTAAGATGGCAAGGAATGCTAGCGACTGCGTTAATCAGTTGGCGCTCACGGTTAGGCTCTCTATACAATAATATTTTGTCAGATTCAGTGGGCATTTGCGTTATACAGAAGATTGTTGAATCTCCAACTTATTATGTCTCAAGCGTAAACGTGCTAGAATGAAAATAAGTACTTGGTATTACATGCACTGAAAGGTTTTTTAACGAGGCATTTTGCTTGTAGGGCATTGAACAGTTTGTGTGACAAATGCCCTCTTTCTTTTAACAGATTTTAAGCCAATGTGTGGAAATCTGAAACCGTCGAGCAAATTCTGTGTCTCTAACCTGGTGCCTGGATTTCTAGGCCGGAGTTTTTGTCTGACGTTGGATATATAATTTCTGGCATAAAATGTCTGGTGATATGGCTTTGCTTTCCTTTCCTATTCCTCCTATCTTTTTTTTTACATTATTTTTATATTTTTCTGGGTAATCGGCATAATTTGAAGGCTCTTGCAATGATACTTATCTGGTCTCTGGGTTAAGATGTGTTTGTTAACACCTTCGTAATCTGATCTAGTCCAGCGTACTACAAGATAGGTGACCATAAAAGATTTAGAGGATATCCTATATGACATAATAGTGAATAAGTGAATAGTGTAAAATCTGAGAAGCCGGCAAAAAGGCCCCAGATTCTGGTGTGTCCATGCACATATGGTTTGATATCCCATTTGTTATTTCCCGGGAAAGCCTGTATTTGCCTTAAATTGACATCAACTCTCTATAGTTCTAAAGTTTTATACTTTGATGAACATACCGGAAATATACGCATATAAAGCAGCAACTGTCCGGAGAGTTGGGTATTTCAGATTCTGACTTCTGTTCTAGAGCAAAAACTTAACTCTCTTATAAAGATTAGGAAAAGATTTCTGAGAACTAACCGATCTGTATAAGTATTTATGTGATGTACATGGACGTTACATCTTGCTGTATGGGTTTATAAGAGTGTGAAAATTGCTGTTTGGCTTTGTCAAGCTATGTAGTCCCATAAGTCTTAAGAAGGGTGTTCAACAATTGAATTCTCATAAGAAAATAAATGCTATCAAATGGCTAAGTTTTGACAATAGAAAATGAAACGTCTATTTTAACTTGCCTTTAAGTCGCCTAACCTCGCTAACACCTGCTTATAGCCTTCCTTTTATTACACTCAGTATTTGTTTAAGAATCAATGGAGTAAAATATACTTTTCTGGTTTATTTAAGGAAATATCGGGTTATCCATTTAGCGGTTTCAAATTTGCCGTATCGGTAAGGCTGTCAGCAGTTAATATATTTTATATCAAGTGACATTTATTTAGGTTGTTAAAAGTAGGTCACATTAAAATAATTCCAACTCAAGACTAAGCCGTGATTCAAACCGAGCGACTTATCGAGCATTATAGCATTACATCCATTCGGAGCGCTATAGTCGTAAGGTAATTGACTTTTTTGACCAGAATTTGAAGATAGTGAACTGAAAAGCTGGTTAATAGAAGGCCATGAAATCGCCGTTGTCTAGTAGGTAGTTGTCTTATTAGATGTGAGACCACACGGTTCAATCCCCAGGTCAGACATTTCCAACAAAACGAAATATGAAGAAATATTTCTTTGTCGACTTCTTACTCTCAGCAGATTTCGGGCAAAAATTCTGAGAATGAAATAAAATTTCCATGAAAAGTTTCTCAAAAATCAACCATTCGGAGTCGACTTTAAACTGTAGCTCCCGCCCTCCATGTATAAAACAAACACAGCCAACGTAAGTGGTGTGAGATGCTGGGCCTTATGTATATATATGTATGTATGTCTGAAGCTAAGTTAGAGACCATGTCTAAGCGGATAATACTCTAACGATGGATCATTTGAAAACCAAGCTGGTAATATATGAAAAAGAAGACGAATACTACTTCAGAAGGATAATGGATTGCTACAGTTAATTTGCATTCAAAGTCGCCGTAGTCTAGTAGGTAGTGTATTGGCTTATTAGACGTAAAGCCAGGGTTCGAGCCCCAGGCCAGACATCAAGACAAAAATACAAAAAGTATTACTTCGGTGCCTTCCTCTCAGCTGATTTTTATCAAAATCTCTGAGAGTAAATAAAATTGCCATGAAAAAGTTTCTCAAAAATCTGTCGTTCGGAGTCGACTTTAAACTGTAGGTCCCACCACTCATGTATAAAATTAACACACACAACATAAGTGGTGTGAGTCACTAGGACGTTGTACAATGGGTCAATTCGACCTCCGGCTACTGTACTTGTCTTAATTGAATTAAATAACGGCTTGACAAGGTTAAAACGTTGTAATGAAAAAAAAAATTCTTTGAAATCGTAGCCTTATGAGGGTTCAATTTAACCTCACTTTTGAAATCGTAAAATGGATAACCCTGTACTATCTATACCCACCTACATTCCCATTCAATTGTTTTTATTTCACATTTCATTTGATTGGATTTCATATTTCCTTAAAAGTATTGCTTTTAACAGAATTAAATTTCTCATATATTTTTTTGCTATTCTAGTATGTTTTTTCTTTCTTATTTTGTTGTTGTTGTTGTGGTTGTTTTTTGCTTTTCGAACTCAAATTAATTTCTTTAATTGTGTATCGAACTTTTGTTTCATGTTACTATTGTTGCTGTTGTTGTTAAACCCAAGTATCTCTCGTCTGTTATTGACATGGACATATTGCAACAAGTAGTTTTCGGAAAATTCTTGGTAATTTTCACCATAAAAAAAAAATAAAAAAGAAAATCTACTTTCCTGCTTACTTTTTAAGGTTTTTTTTGTTTTTTGTTGCTTTCTTATTTCTACAACTTTTCACTTTTAGCCAAAAACTATTCACACTGTAAGCAAAGAAATGAAATCAGTTTCGTAAAGGAAACGAAAACAAAAAAAAATCGGAAAAAAAAACTTTCAAGTTTTTTCTATTATCCTGGCTAAAAAGTTTTAGACTTCTTTTTTTGCCTGGTATTTTATTTGTGTTGTTCTCCGTGTGAGTGTGTGTATCTATATGTGTTGATGATAATGATACACTTTGCAATTGTTGTATTTAAATAAAATAAAAGTTTCTTTTTCGTTTGTTTTCCCTCTATTGTTTATATGACTGTCTGTCTTTCTGTTTGTCTGTCTGTCCGAACATCTGTTTATTTTTTGTTTTTCCTTGTTTTCCTTTAACACTTTAACTACATACTACTACTGCTGGCTACATTTGTATTGTGCCAGCATGGGTTTGTATTACTATTTGATACCGGGAGAGGGTTTTTTTTTGTTTTCATATTGTATTCCATTCGATTGTATAGGTTTTGTTCTCTATTTTCCATTTTCTATTGTCTGTTGTTGTTGTATTTATTTATTTAATTCCTTTACAGTTTTTGTGTTTCGTGTTCCTATTGTTTTTTTTAAAATCATTTTGACTTGTTTTTGGCAAATTTGGTTTGCTTTGTGTATCGGTATTATTGTTGCTTTGCACCTGTTTTTTTTTAATTATTCACAGGTATTTATTTTAATTGTTGTTGTTGTTGTTTGTATCATTTACAAAATTTTAATTAAAATATAATGCTGCTTCCTTTCCAATTTTTTTTCTTTGAAGAAAAAAAAAAAAATAAAGGATTTGACCTAAAACTAAGAAATTAACATTGTTTTTGAGTAAGTTTTTGGGGAATTATTAATTGGGGTAATTGTTTGATTGGCCTTAATTCATCAACTCTCTTGGAAAGGCTGTAAATCAAAGAATCTTAGGGAAATATTGAATACTCGTACATTAGTTAGGTTAGTTTGGAGTGATAGCTTTGATACCAAAGCTCACTTGAGCATGTATAGCGGCGCGTTGTGACGCCATGTACAACGTTAGCTCTGAATATGTCGGTTTACTAAGCAATGCCGAACAAGGATGTCTTTTGCCTCGCCGCTTCGATCATAAATCAACCTCTAGATGACCTATGAGATGCTGATGATATTATTGATTATGGCCGCGAAAATTCAAAATAATGGGTGATTTTTTAAGAGCTATAGGAAAATGTTTCAAAAAAACACATAAAATTCTGAAAAATGCATGAAAACTTTATTTGAATCGATAGTACGGTCCATATAGTTTAATGTTTGAAGATTATTTCATGCAAATGTTGACCGCGACTGCGCCTCAAATGGTCCATCCGCTTAGTCCAATTTTTGTATACTCTTTCCAACATTACGGCCGGTATCTCACGAATAAATGCTTCAATGTTGTCTTCCAATGCGTCAATTGAAGCGGGCTTGTCTGTATAGACATGAGCTTTAACATAGCCCCACAAACCAAATCAAAAGCCAATTGACCGGTCCCGAACGTGAAATAAAATGTTCACCGAACTCGCCTCTCAATAAGTCCATTGTTACGCGTGCTGTGTGGCATGTGGCACCGTCTTGTTGAAACCACATGTCATGCATGTCAAGCACATGCATTTTGGGCAAAAAAAAGTTGGATATCATCTCACGGTAGCGCTCACCATTCACAGTTACGTTACGTTTCGTAGCATCTTTGAAGAAGTACGGTCCAATGATGCCACCAGCCCATAAACCGCACCAAACTGTGACTTTTTCTGGATGCATTGGTAGCTTTAGCAATGCTTCTGGCTGATCTTCACTCCAAAATCGACAATTCTGCTCATTTACGTATCCATTGAGCCAAAAATGAGCTTCGTCGCTGAACACAATTTTTCGATAAAGAAGTGGATCTTTGGCCAACTTTCCAAGAGCCCATTCACCAAAAATTCTGCGTTGCGGTAAGTCGTTCGGCTTCAATTCTTGCACCAGCAAGTATTTTGAAAGGCTTCACACCTAAATCCTTCCGCAAAATTTTCCACGGAGACGAATCGATAATTGATGGTCATCATTAACACTGGCCGATACAGCTGCGATATTTTCTTCAGTTCGGACTCTACGTAAGCGTGTTGGTGGTTTAATGTCCAACAATGTAAATTTGGTGCGAAATTTAGTCACAATAGCCCGAATAGCCGTTTCAGTGGGTCGATTAAACTGACCATAAAATGAAAGAAGCGCGCGATGAACTTTCTTAACAGAGCACGCATTTTGATAATAAAATTCAATGATTTGCAAGCGTCGTTCGTTTGTAAGAGGATTCATGGTTTACCAGCATGGAGAACTGGATGTAATCTGAACTTTTTCAAGTATTTCTTTTCAATCTTAATTGCAATCGAGGCTACGTTAAGTATGCATGTTCGTGCTTCCAACATACCACGTTGCTGTGTAAGAGTTCTTCTTTCAATTTTCCTCCTTCATGTTTTTGTCGCTTCCAAGTCAGACTTCTGCCCAGATATAAGCCAAGCTATTTTATATACAGTCTTCGGAGTCTAGTATGTAGTGCGTTGGCTTGTTAAACGTGAGGCCACGGTTCAAATCAAGTCAAGATATTTTATAAACAGTCTTCGAAGTCTAGTAGGTAGTGTGTTGGTTTGTTAAATGTAAGGTCACGGTTCAAATCTCAGGTCAGCAGTCTTCTGGTAAAAACTTTGAGAGAAAAATAAAATTGCATCGGAATTCAGAGGCACAAGCTGTGCATGGGATTGGGTTAATTATCTCATCAGTGAAAGGATTTTTAAGGATTGAAATGACGTGAAAAGTTTCATTCATTCATCCTTTTTCTGTTATTTTCCAGCGTTGTCTACAACCAGAAAAGCGTTTGTGATATGTACTTCCTAAATAGCTTATCTGACCTCGCTTGTGGACGCTAAGAGGTTATTCTATTTCTTTAGAATCCCAAAATCTTTGAGCATAACTACAATTCTTATAGGTTAGGTTAGGTTAGGTTAGAGGACGTCTACTTGTCAATTAATACAAGTACAGTACCCGGACGTCGAATTGACCGATTCTACGATTCTTATATCAGGTTGATTCCTTTATACATTATTTTATGGTTTGAGTTCGAATTTATCTGGAATCCTTAAGAATCAGTTCTTGGAGCAGAAGTCATAGTCAGGCAGAACATTGTTTTTCTTTAGAAAAATAAGAGTTTTGGGAGAAGTCTAGTAGTCTAGTAATTAGTATGCTGGCTTATTGGAAGTGTGGCCACAGTTCAAACTTCCGGTTCGACGTCTCCAACAAAACAAAATTTGAATATTTCTTCGGCGACTTCCTCTCGGCAGGTTTCTTGCAAAAACTCTGAGAGTAAATAAAATTGCCATGAAAAGTTTCTCAAAAATCTGTCCTTCGGAGTCGATTTTAAACTGTAGGTCCTGCCACTCATGTATGAAATTACCACAATCACAACATAAGTGATGTGAGACGATAGGTCGTAATCCTAACTGAAGGGTTGTAATGAACAATTATGTGTGTATGTATATATTTTATATGCACTTGTTGAGGAACAATTTGGTTATTTATTCGAATCGGTCATCCTAATATCTACGCACACTGAAAGTAATGCGGAAAAAAACCAATGACCTGAGTTATGTTTTCTTTGAGGACAGCTGTGATTTGTGGTTTATTCCAATACACCTGCGACTTAAGAAAACCTACAAAGCCTAACAGGGTCAAATCATATGATCTCAGTGGTTAGATGACATCACCTCCACGTGATATGACCGTGCTCTCAAGTCGCTTGTGCAGAACATCAATTATGGCTTGAGCTGTTGAAACCAAAAGTTGTTGACGCCCGCATCCAATTCAGACCAAAAGAAGTTGGTAATCATTGATAAACAGTGATCGATGTTAAGAGTGATGTCCTGAATCTTATGTGGATTGGATGTCGTCCTAAATTCGACAATTTAGTTTGCTCACGTTCATTGTATTCTTTCAGAAATGGGCCTCATCGCTGAAAATGATTTTCCAATAAACATTTGGATGAGTTTCCAACTGTTTTAAAGCCCATTCAACAACACACGTTATGTCTATTGTCCATGTCTAGTCATTCATAACGATTTGGCAAAGTAGTCTGAATAAATGACAACTCATTTGACAGATGTGGATTTCAACTGTCAAAGTTCGGAAGACCCTGTTTCCTACAATGAGTTCTAGGGGCGCTGTAACATTGTAGAGCGGGAGAAGGCTTAAAGCCTGTTAATTTTATAAATTCGAAAACTATTATGATAATATTTCGTCTTCTCTGGAGTTTGGATGTGGATTGTTTCAGCTTGAAGTAGAGCACTTGCACAATTACATCAAGGTACCGCCGTCATGTTTAAAGAGATAATTTCTGCTGCAAGCCTAGTCGCATCTATTCCTAAGAAACCTCTTTGAAATGTAGTGTGTTGTTATTAGATGTGAAGCCAGGGCTCAAACCCCGGGACAGACATCTCCAGCAAAACGAAATATAAAAAAAAAAATATTTCTTCGTCGACTACCTCTTAGCAGGTTTCTGGCAAAATCTCTGAAAAGATCCACAAAAAAGAATCTGTAGTTCGGATTCGACCTTTAACTGCAGGCCACTCATGTATGAAATTTACATACACAACATAAGTGATGTGAGAAGCTACATCGTAATCCTGCCTTAGGGGTTGTCATGACCAATTATGTATACTCTCCTTGACATGTTCTTTAACACGATTCCTTCCTATAAAATAGAAAATAGTTCCCGCGGCACTAAGACTTCCTTTTCTGGTTAGGTTCTCCCTTATTGGGGAAAATTTATTTTCAAATTTCCTTGCCCTTCTGCAAGTTTATTTTGCAGGACTCTTGAAGCCCTGATATTCTATGAACTCTGAGGAGTTTACATTGAATTGTCATCATTAAAGAATTTTAGCTCCTAAGCACTGCGAGACTAAAGTTCTTAACTGATTAAGATTCTTTTGATTAAAACAGTATCACTCTTGATGTCATAATTATCGCATAGACTGCTTTCATGTGTAACAACGTACCACCCTTTTCAGAAAGACTGACGCAAATTATTCTTTTTTTTTTCTCTTGATTAATAATAATTCATCTCCGGTACATTAAATAATTTCTGATTTGAATTCTTTTTTATTTTTCTGTTTTAATGTTTCTTTTTAATTATATTTCCTCTCGTTGCGTTGAGATGAGTTTTTCCTTTAATAAACGTGTAATTAATTAGTTCCGTTGTTTTATCACCATCTACACCATTTTCATCACAGGCTTGTTGGTGTGTCTGTCTCTCTGTTTGCTTATGGTTGTGTGTGTGTGTGTTAAATGGGGAAAAACTATAGCATTTGCATGCTTTTAATCAACACCATAAACTTACTTGTCTCCTCTTTAACGCTTTTCTCCAGCTCAGCTCTTCGGTCCTCTTAAACACTTAAAGTCCGTCTGTCTGTTTTCAGTCTGTCTGTCTGTCTGTCTGTGTTTTACCTTTTTTAATGATTATTATAGTCGTCAGTCTTTATTGCAATTGTTGCAATTGCTATTGTATTTATTTATTTTGCATAAAGAAACAGCAACAGCAGCAGCAACAGCAAACAGCAATACCAGGCAGCATTAGCAGCATATAATGTGTTGGCAACAATAATGAAAATGAAATAAAAAAAAAGAAAAAATAAAAATAGAAAGAGAGCTCAGGAAAAATATTTCATTCCATTCCATTCAATTCAATTCAATTCAACTCAACTCAATTCCATTATATTGTACACATTTTCAAGTACTTACAGCAATTTATCTTCGCATACATATTAAATCAAGTGTAATCCATTAATTTTTGTTGTTTGGCTGCACAATGGAAAAGTTTTTTTCTTCTGCCACATGCCGCCGCCCTCCACAACAACACAACATCTCTTGCTTTTGTAAACCTTTTCTCCTATCCATCATGGTTGAATTGAAAACTAAAAGTATGCATTCATTCAATCCAAGCAACCAACCGACCAACCAACTAACCAACCAGCCAGTCAGCCATCCAACCAGGCCATCCATCTATAGGTTGATGTATCAGCAGCGGAACACTCAACCATTAATGCCCATTTTTCATTCATTTCCATTCTTCTGTATGCATCAGTTAACCAACCTCACACTACCATCCTCATTCTGTCTTTTATTCATTTACTCTCTCTCTCTCTCCCCCATTTCTCCATACTTTTTGTTGTAAAATGCTTTTTAACGTTTGTTGTTTGTTGTATTTGAGTTACAACAATTTATTGCAGCTGTTTTAATGCGATTTATTCATATTAAAGTTAAAAGTAATTCACACAGATGCGGTAGGCCATGATAGCAGTGTAGCAATGTGTGTATTCATATACATAGAAATCCATAGAAAACTAGATCATCAGCTCTATCGTTATTAAGGGTCAAAAACTAACCTGTCACTTTATAACAGGAGCCTTCCGGATCTCATCGTCCCTTTTATACTCCCTACTGTCCATAGATAAAATTTATTGTGGTTCAGTTACTGTGGTAGTTGTTTTGGACTTCAAACTCTCCTGAAGAAGTATCGCTTTACGTCTCTAAAAAAGACGTGGCTGCACGGTATGAAGATGCCAATGCTACTGCATTGTGATAGACAGAATGCGCAGATAATGTGTAAATATGATCATCATTGAACTCTGTTCCATTCTAACTGAAAATAACCTTAAGATGCGGGCTTCTTGGGGACGATTGCTGTAGACTGTCTAATGGTGAAGGTATAGCACTGGCCATTATATAGTCACCTAGCACCAACTCGTTTCATTGCCGTTCGCATCTTGAGCTTAAATCAAATGTCCACAAACACTACTTCCTCTTTCCACCTTCCTATAACCTATTTTCCTAAACCTGCACAATGCACTGCATGAGTAGGGGCCATCCCCTGAGTGATGGTTAAAAAAAAAAAATAGGACTACGGACATGTTACATGGGAAGCCAATCACATGGTTCTTTACCACCATCAAGGACTGATGCTCCGGAGGTTACCAGTAAGGTCCTTGGGGTCTGTGGAAAGTAAAGGGTACGCCAAATTTCTTTTTTTATTTGAAAGTACAATCCTTCCGGTTAATAATGAAAAATAATTTCATTAAAACGGCTGCCTCGGCTGGCCATGCAGTAGCCTACACCAGAAGATGCCGATTTTCGCAAAAAAAAAAATCATCTTTTCAGATGAAGCTCATTTTGATCTTGTCGGGTATGTAAACGAGCAAAATAGTCGCATTTGGGGCACAGAAAACCCGCACGCACTCATTGAAAAGCCAACGCACCCAAAACGAGTCACTGTTTGGTGCGGATTTTGGTCCAGAGGCATAATTGGACCATTTTTCTTCGAAAATGAGCAAGGAGTGGCCGTTACAGTCAATGGCGATCGTTATCGGGCCATGTTCAACGAATTTTTGTTCACAAAAATTGAAGAGGAGGGTATTGGCAACATTTGGTTTCAACAGGACGGCGCTATGTGCCACACAGCCGATGCTACACTCGATGTTTTGCGCCCTGTTTTTGAAGATCGCATTATCCGGCGCAGAGCTGATGTCGTTTGGCCACCTCGGAGCTGCGATTTGACACCGTTGGACTATTATTTGTGGGGTGCCGTCAAAGATAAGTGTTACGCCGACAAGCCAGACACAATTGACACTTTAAAGGACAATATTCGTGAAGCCACTGGTGAAATACAGCTGCACACAATCGATAATGTGCTTAAAAATTGGACCGATCGTGTAGGCTACTGCATGGCCAGCCGATGCAGCCATTTGAATGAAATTATTTTCCATTATTAACCGGAAGGACCCTTTAGTTGTTTAGGACTCCATACTCTCCTTGAGAAATAGTGCTTTGCACCTCTAGGCTATCAGGCTCTTAGTTTACGATCTTCACGTTTGACGCACGGTATGAAGATGCCAATGCCACTGCATTGTGATAGAGAGAATACGCAGGTAGACTGTCTGATCACCATTGAACTCTGCTCCACTGTTTGTTTTACTGAATTGAATTTCCTGTAATCTTTTTATTGAAACAGGCTTAATGGAGTTATAGCTTGGATCATGGATTTGTTACATGGGAAATCATAGTCACATTGGGATCAAATACGGAGTTTTTAACCATCGCCAGAGACTGTCGATTCGTATGTTACCAGTGAGGACCTTAAGGATATACTGATAGCTCTGTGGAATATATTTTAAAGGTTTTGTGAGAGCACTTCTGTAAAAATAAGTTTTAGGGAATAGCCTCAAGGTCCGAGGAGGGTGGAAACACGTAGTAAATGTCACGTCAAGAGAGAAAGCTGAACTGTTTTGTTATCCCCAGTTTAAGATTCGGCCAGTTGAACTTAGCCCTCTTCTACCCAGAAAATGTTAGAAAAGAAATGGAATTTATCTTTAAATTCAAGCCAAATGCGTGGATCACATAGTGAGTATTCCAGTCTGGTTGTACGTTTTGGTCAGTATGTTCTCCTTATAGTTCCCTATGCTCTAATAATAGAAATCATCGCCATTTCGGCCAGTTGAACCTAGCCCTCTTCCAGCCAGAAAATGTTAGCCAAGAAGTGGAATTTATCTTTAATTTCAAGCCTAATGCATGGATCACATTGTGGGTATTCCAGTCTTTTTGTCCGTTCTAGTCAATACGTTCTCCTTATAGTTCCCTATGCTCTAATAATAGAAATCATCGCCATTTTGCGGAGAAACAGACGCCATTCTTCGATAGATTTCGATTTCAATGTGATGATTGAAGGGAACTTCATAACAGTTTGGCTGTACGAGATTGTATATTCTCTGGGATTATTCTGCAACTGCTGCCTGGTAAACATTGCAGTGAGATTCTGATATCCAAGACCTTGATACTACGGTGTATACCTGCAGAGAAATTCGAGGATGAACGCGAAGTTAGTTCCAATACACTCTATTTGGGTTACCGGTGACCAAGCACCAGTTCAGATTTTATAGGTACTGAGAAATCGGTAGTCAGAAATAGGGACCTATGACATGTCTATGGAGCTGTTTAGGCCAACAGTTCATCGGGTTTAACTTAATTACCAAAAGAGTTACCTGTTGCTTAAGCTTATGAGGAAGGCAATTTAGCATGGCATACAGTGCTTTGGTTAGTTGATTCGACTTCAGGGCACTAAGGTCTAACCTAAAGAAACTCAGTAAAGCAGATTTAAGTATTTACTTCACTATAAGCAAATATTGTATAGCATAGTCGAGGTTATGCAGAGCTCTAAGCAGGTTGTCCAGTTTTAAAAACAATGTATATAAAAATGATAGGAGAAATGACGTCACTGGTCCTAGTGGTTTTTTCTAACTGACCCTACTCAGCGTTGGAATTCCGAATTCATCACTGGTCTTAGTGGTTTCTTCTCAGTTATCCTTACACCCAAGAAATGTCCTCTACTCAGTGCTGGAATTCCGATAGTAAGTTGTAGGAGGAGAAAGAAAGGCTTGGTTTTTTATATTTCTTGTCCAATCTGTAGTGTGCTATATTTTTTTCCACAATTGTTGTTAAATATTTATTGTCACTCCACACATAGTACAATACAAAAATGAAGTATGTATTCATTTATTTATTACAGTTAATTACATTTTAATACACTTTTTATATGTTGTTATACTGCAACAACGACAACTACTTTCTCTACCTCAACTATTCTTCAATAATCGTGTACGATTTTTCTTCTTTCCTCACTTTTCCAAACCCCAATCTTAACGTTTAAATCACGCTCCACGTACTTTTTTTTTTTGTTTGTTCTGTTCAATGTGCATATAATCTCGTGAATGAATAAATAAATAAAAAAAAGGAAACAAATTCATTTGAATTGAGTTTTTAAAAAGTCGATAAAAATCAAGTTGTAAAGCCACTGCCACTGCCACTGCCACAGCCACTGTCAATATCACAGCCACTGTATGCTTTTTTAATTAATATTTTAAATTAATTAGCTCGTTATGTGCCATTCTATTCTGTTGTGTACTGTACGCCAGGGTTCTGTGAAATTCAGTTCAATTCAATTGTCAATTTCGTTTATAGATGCAAGATACTCTCTTATATATTTTATATCGTATGAAACTTTTTATGTTTTGTTTTGAATTTAACCCTTGAATGTTAACAATGATTGTTATCCAGTAATAGGTCATCTGTAATTAAGCGTGTTATAAATATTGTAGAGTCAGAAACTTTACACGCTCTGGACTAAGGAATGTGAAGCGGCTGTCACCTTAGAGAATTGACGCACTTGACTTAGATTGCAGGAATAGTGGAAGCTCAGATGTTTCTTTCGCCTTCGACATAACAATGCTCATTGAGTACAATGTCCAGTAACGTCCAGAATGCAATGTCATATAGCCTTGGCTAGATTTGTTGTGCTATCTTGTCCATATTTAAAGCCACCCACATGCGGACACGTAACCGAATACATTACATACATAACACAGCCCTGCACATTTGGACTTTTTTGTGCAAATAAGGTGGCTCCAGATGTTTCCGAAGGCATTTGGCGGTCGAGGTTTATAAAAATTAATCAGACTTACTTGACCGACATATTGGATCCGCCATTTTGAATTTTTTAAATCTGAATGAAGATCTGTAATCAGCGACCCCAAAAACCCCTGAGTAACAATTTTCAAGTAAATCTGATTAATTTTTAAGGAACTCCGTAATGTGTTTCTTTTTCTCCTGCACCCCTGGACATAAACCCACCCCCTACTTTAAGGGTGCATGCAAACAATTTGGCTTTGGGCTCATTTGAAAGAGCAAAGATCAATTGTCATCATTTGATCATTTCTGACAAAAGCGATGGTTCTAGCTCGTCAGTGTTTAGCTCTACAATGAATCAAAAATGGCCAAAAACGATATTTTTAGGGGTTTCAACCCCCCTTTTTCTCGAAAACCTGACGTGAAGGAAAGTTTTTGAAACTAAATTGGTGTTCAGCGCGCAAAATGCCTTCGGAAACACCTGGAGCAATCTTATTTGCAAATCCCATGCAGAGCTGTGTAATTGGCATTAGGATTACGACCTAGTTTCCCACACCACTTCTGTTGCGTGTGTTAATTTTATACATGACTGGCTGCAACTACAGTTAGTTTAAAATAGACTCCGAACGACACATTTTTGAGCAAATTTTAATAGAAATTTTTATTTACTCACAGAGTTTTTGCCAGAATTCTGCTGAGAGAAAGTCGCCGAAGAAATATTTTTTTTTCATATTTCGTTTTGTTAGAGAAGTCTGAGCTGGGGTTTGAACCAAGGCCTCACGTATAATAAGCCAACGCGTTTCCTACTAGACTACGGTCACTACCTAATACATTACTGTGTTATCAATTCTGAACCCGTAGGTTATCAATGAAGTTTCCAAAGGGGTTCCCAATATATGCGAAATTCATCCGCTCCGTAATTTCTCGGAATACCACAATGTACCCACGCGATATTACCGTTCTGCCATTTCTAAAAGAAAAGCCGTAGACCATCCTCGAGGTGGTTGTATTATAATCTTGTGAACCCCCCCACTCCCCTGTCTAGCTATCAGGAGATATTTACCTGCAATATGCTGCAATGATTTGGTGGTCTTGTCAAATGAACTGTACCAGCCGAATACGAAATGTTGCCTCCACACACAGTTATAATCCTTTTTTACACATCCGTGAAGATATGTTTTTGTTTGTGAGGTAAACATTGCAGTGAGATTTTGATATCCACGACCTTGATGCAACGGTGTATATCTGCAAAGAAATTCGAGGATGACCTAACTTCGCGTTCCAATACACTCTATTTGGGTTACCGGTAACCAAGCACCAGTTCAGATTTTATAGCGGACCATATAATTAATCGGTACTGAGGAATAGGGACCTATGACTTTGGCATGTCTTTGGAGCTGTTTAGGCCAACAGTTCAGTTCGGGAACTTTTCTCCCGTTCCCCTTTATTCGGAATGTATGTTATTAACATTCTCGGGAAGGCTTTCAGTGATAAGGTTGACTCATATAAAATGGGTAGTATGAGAAGCTATCGGGATATCACAACGGGTCGTAGTGAAGTAACCCTTACAACCAACCAACTAACCTGCGCTATCCTTTTTAGCTTATAATCAATATCAATTTTAAGCGAAGATTATACGATCAATATTCGAAATAGTCAGTCTGCCTGTTTTAAAATCCATACAAGCAAGTGTCAAAATAGAATATCGCCTCTTTTAATTTGGAAGTGTTTAGCTTGGATGCCATAATGGAGAGAGTAAAGACAGCAGCTATTGCTCTAGACCTATCGTCACATACTGCCTCTATTGGGCCGTGGTATAATCAACCTGGCCATGGACTACGGACAAACTGTAGTAAGGGAAAGCACAGTTGGATCAGCTACTTGGTTTCTATAATTTTTTCCATGGGAGAAAAGGGTCTGATGGCATGAAGGTGGGGCTCTTGAGGTAAAAAAACGAAGACTCCACAATACTGGACAGAATAAGCTGTGGAATATACGTTAACATTTCGTATAGGCTACCTTATCGCTGCAGTGTGTTAGAGGTGAAGTTGGTGGCCATATCGGAAGCGGCGCAATGCTTGTCGAATTTGGGGATTCTCCCCGAAAAGCGTTCAATTTACTCGGGCAGCCAGATTGTAATCAACTTGTGCGTTATTTCGATGTCTGTTCTCGTTCGTTTGTACCGTGAATTTCATTTCAAAGCATTCATTTATAATTTCCATCATGTTATGGGCATAGCTGTTTCGATGACTTCAGTTAAACTATGAAGTTCAGGGAGGTTCAGCTTTGTTGGCAACATGAGGCTACTTGCAGTAGCCTGTGCTCTGTCGAATTGATATGGTCCCGATTGTCCTCTGTCCTTTGGTCGCATAGATATCCATAGCATAGGTTTTCACAGGCCACTGGTCTAATGGATGTCATACCGATTGACTTGGCATTTCTACCGTTCACATCGTGTGTTAGTGCCCGGTTCTTGCTATGAAGAGGCTAAGGTGCTTGACTGATTTTCTGTTATACATGCATACGTACATAGTTGGTCATTACAACCCTTTTGTCAGGCTTACTACCTAAATTCTCACACCACTTGTGTTAATTTTATACATGAGTTGCGGGACCTACAGTTTAAAATCGACTCCGAACGGCAGATTTTTTTTTTGTGAAACTTTTCATAATTTTATTTACTCTGACCTGGTTCTGAGACCACGGTTCAAGGTCTCACGGCGTCTTACCACCAATTTTTTTTTAATCAAAGTGTTCTTTGCGGCTCTTAAAAGTGGTCCAAAAAATGCAAATGGAATTATTGAGCGAATGCAAGACCATCTAAACGAGCTTAATTACGTAGAGGTAATTTTTTGCTAGAAGTCTGCTGAGTTTTCTGTTATATTTCACTAAATTCTCCCAGAAAAACCACACAGCCCTGCATGGGTTTTGCAAATAAGATTGCTCCAAGTGATTGATAAGATAATATTGGCGGGTCGAATATGGCGGTCAAGTAAATCTGATTAATTTTTATAAACCTCGACCGCCATACTGGATCCGCCATTTTGAATTTTTTAAATGAATTAAGATCTGTAATCAGCGACCCCCAAAAACCCCTGAGTAACAATTTTCAAATAAATCTGATTAATTTTTAAGGACCTCCGTAATGTGTTTCTTTTTCCTTTGCACCCCTTGACATAAACCCACCTCCTACTTTAAGGGTGCATGTAAACAATTTGGCTTTGGGCTCATTTTGAAGAGCAAAGATCAATTGTCAATTTCTGACAATAGCGATGGTTCTAGCACGTCAGTGTTTAGATCTACAATGTTTCAAAAATGGCCAAAAACGCTATTTTTAGGGGCTTCAACCCCCTTTTTCTGACGCAATGGAATGTTTATGAAACCAGATTCGTGTTCAGCGCGCAAAATGCCTTCGGAAACACCTGAAGCCATCTTATTTGCACAAAAAAGTCAAAATTTGCAGGGCTGTGCTATTAATACAGCCTAACATTTAGTCTTAGTGAAACATTACCCATCAAGGAGGGCCCTCAACGGATATCATAAATTTTTGATTAAGCCTCGTACCTAAGTCGTTATCCTAAATCCTTTATAACGTTATTAATTATTTAAAACGGAAAATTACTTACCGCTTTCGCAAAAGGGTTAACGTTTTACCGTTACCGTTACATTTTCATTAACATCCGTTGCATGTCATACGCTTCAATACTTAGTTTTTTTTTTTTTTTTTCTGTTCTCCCCTATAATATTACGGGAAAAGAATGAACGAAAGTAGAAGAAAGACGGCTTATTTTTTAAGTATTATTTTAATTATTATTGTTTAATTATAATTGCATTTCTTCTTCCCTTTAATAATGGTTTTTTCCTTCCCTCATTATTTTCTTTCTTTTTTTGTTGTTGCATTATTTAATTATTTCTTTACCCCCCCCCCCCCCCTCCCCACATTTTATTTTTTATTTTTATTTTTTCTCGTAATTTTGTTTCATTTATTAAACAATTCTTTTGGAGATTTTATTTTCGGTCTTTATCCGGTTATATTTCTTACTTAACTTTATCTCTCTCTCTTTCTCTCTCTCTCTCTCTTTCTCTTGTACACTTACCATATTTAATAATAATTTTTTGTGTTGTTTTTTCTCTCTCTCTTTTTCGTTTCTTTTATCTCATTCGCAGCGCCAAAAGATAAATTCAGTTTTAATGTCCGCTTAAATTTGATTTCCTCCCAGCCATTTGTGCAGTGTGGACAATTCTTGGATCTTTGCTATGCGACACGTTCGCTTACCGTTAAAGTTGATCCAACAGGGCTTCCGCCAGGCGTCCATACAGCTGTGTAAGTATCTCTCTCTATAAAACCAATTGTAAAACACAAACAAAAATAAATTAAAACACGACAAATAATTTTAATGACTACGACAACGATAACGACAGTGACGACGGACGGTAACGGTAAGGATGATGAACAAAAATTTATGATTGACAAAAAAAGGCAAGAAGAAGAAAACCATATTGGCTTAAATAAGAAAGCGGCAGACTGTTTAACTGTCTCACTGACTGCAGCTATAAGGTGTAGTGAAAAGGAATCGATTATCATTGCCTGGCTGAGCATAGCTACTATTATGGGCATGGATTTCTTTAATATTTTCTTGCGATTTTGAAGCTAATTTAATAACGGCTCTTCCATTGAAACTTTAGCCACAAATTGACCAAAAAACTAGGGCAACAATATTACTTTCCATTCATGGTACTTTGCTTTCTTGTGTGTTCTTGTATTTCTTTCATTTTTTCACTGTTTTGACCATTCAACCCAACCGAATTCAAACCTCTAATGGATCCTGACATTTGAAACAGGTGTCCGATATAGTGTCGTTTGTCTTCGACAAATAACAGCTCAATCGAGTGGACTGTTTTAACTTGTCCGCAAAGGGACGTAGTCGAGATTACGGAACGATTCCCTATATATGAGAGCTCACTATATGTAGAACTGACTTACATGTGGTGACGTCCGAAATGAAATCCAGATATTGTTGGATGTAATCTTCAAACCTGAGAAGTTTAACATTGCATCTGAGCTGAGATTTGAACCACGTTCTCTCTTCTAATAACCCAACATATAGCCTACTGAACTACGGCGACTTCAAGATTCTGGACGGTGTCAACAATGCTAATTCTCTGCCCAGCATTTGATCAACTAAATTACGCCAGCTGGCTGTTGCGTGTTATTTTCATTAGTGATGGTGCCATTTGCCGTAACAATGTGCCCCAAATCCTTAAGTTTATTTTGAAATACTGAGCACTTCGTTATGTTCGATATTCGATTGTAGAATTTCAGTCAAGTTTTTAAAGCGTTCATCGAAAGTTCGCCTTATTACGTGCAGGTATACCAAAGTAAGGCTGCCCTTTAAGTGCGTTGCAAGATCAGACGGCATATGTGCCATAATACGCTGCTTACACTAAAAACCGATTTCTGTTTACCCTTCTCCACAATCTTTACTTGACCGCAACCACATTCGAGGTCCAACGGAGAAAACTCTTTTTTTCCTTAAATTTTCTCCTGTTAACCTTGGTTAACATGCGACCTCATTTTCTTTTTGCTAGAAATATAGCTGACGATGGCTCAATTACTCCGCTCCTTTCTATCTCAGTAACCAAATACATAATTGGTCATTACAACCCATCAGTCAGGATTACGACCTAGCTTCTCACACCACTTATTTTCCATGTGTTAATTTTATACACAAGTGGCGATACCTACAGTTCAAAATCGTTGCCGAACCACAGAATTTTGAGAAACTTTTTCATACGAATTTTTACTCTCCGAGTTTTTGCCAGAAATCTGCTGAGAGAAAGTCGCCGAAGAAATATTTTTTGATATTTCGTTTTCTTGGAGATGACTGACCTGGGCCTCATGACTAATAAGCCAGCACTCTATCTGCTAGAAAGCTACGGCGACTTCAATAACAAAATCCTGCTTTTATTTCTCTGCTCTAGTGATATACTTTCCGTGCATTGGTATTCTATTACGCCAATGCCAATGTTGTGTTTAACCCACTATGTCTTCCCCTAATTTTGACCTGGCATAGGGCAAATGCTGACGTGTTTCTTTAACAACTGTTTGGCATTATTTCGTTCTGTCATCAGGCGTCCAACTAGCTATTTTCTTATGTTATTTCTCTATCCAAGGAGGTTTTATTAGGCTCTGATTGTTCTTCCTATTTCTACTGGACTAAACCCGTACAGTAATCCCTCGATTTATGTCGCAGCTAGTTCCAAAAAAAAAACGATGTAAATCGAAACGACGTAAATCGAAACGACGTAAATCGAATTTCATATTGCTCACGCTACAAAGTAGTATGTTTTTAACAAGAAACTTAAAAAAGTTACAGTAATCCCTCGATTTAAGTCGCAGTTGCTTCCAAAAAAAGGCGACGTAAATCGAATGACGACGCAAATTGAAGTTAGAGGGAACAAAAAAATTGACGACGTAAACCGAAACAACGTTAGTCGAGGGAACGTAAATCGAAGGATTACTGTATTATTTCTTGGCTAGACTTTCGTAGGGACTACTCCGGTCTTATTTGTTTTACTATTAGTTTCCTGGACTTTTTTTCTTCTCATGAGTGTCTGACCAGATGATGGATGCCGTATAGGCTCTATTTCATAAACTCAGAACGACTTGGATCCACATCTCTCCGCCTTATATATTTTGATAATATTATGGGAAAGTCTTTTAACTACACTTTCTTGTCTCGCCTGAGAGCAGCAGTGTGAGATGGCCCCCATTGCATATTGGCAATGGGGCACGAATTGCATTTAATTAATTATAAAACTTAAATATGAATTAAAACAAGCATTTTAAGAGAGTTAAACGTATTTAACCAACAGTATTAAGCAAAAAACAAAGACCAACAGAAAAGAAAACAAAAAAAAAATGGAGAAGGAGAAGGAAAAGAAAGGAAAATACTGTGGATAAAGAAAGCCAAGGCAAAAGTACTTAATACCTCTGTTCTTTTCTCTCTCTCTGTCTCTCTTCCTAGCATCGCTTTCATACGTCCCCTTCAAAAATTTATTCTTTGATTCGACAATATTATGAATTTAAATTTTATTTTTTTGTATTGTTGTTGTCTTGACAAAAGCAATCCCAGGGTAGAGGCGAAGTAGTGGGTAAAAATACTTACAAGTGCACATTTATTGTCGCGTTTGGGTTTTGCGTTTTGTTTTTGTATAAATTTTCCTTTTGCCATACAATGCGAGTTTGTTTGTTGCCTTACAAAAGTGAATTTATATTGAAAAGTCCTTACAATTACACTCAAGGCCAAAAGTCTTTCTCCTTCTCTCTCTCTCTCTCTCTATTATCACCTTCAACAGCAAAAATTTTCCCCCGCTTAAGCTAAGGAATTTTCAATTTTGATGGAAATCACATTTTTGGTATTCATTTTCGTTTCTTTTTTTGTTTTTTTGGTGGACTTTGTTTCATTTTCTTTTATTGTGGGGCATCGTTATAACAGGAGACTTTAAAATGCATGTGTTGGATTTAAAGCGTTGCTGGAATGGTTAGGGGATAGCTGTATGGGTATGGTTGTTGACAGTAAAACGGAAATAAAAATTAATTATAATTTTCCATTTGAATTTTCATCAGATTTGTTGTTGTTAATATCTTAATTTGTTTTCTTTAACGTTTTATTGTTTTTATTTATAATCACACTGCAAAGGAAATGAAATGAATTCATTGAATTCATATTAATTTCTCTGTTTAACAGAGTATTCGTAAATGGTTTCGGTTTTTTAAGTTGCAAAACTTAATTCGCTTTCTAGGTGAGGGGATAGGGGATGTAGTTCGCGCATTGTGACAGTCTTAGCGAGCAACTTCTACTTCTATTTTTGTAATCAGCGGCTAATAATTCACCGTAGTCTAGTAGCTAGTGTGTTCAAACCCCAGAACAGACATCTCCAACAAAATTAAATATAAAAAATATTTCAACGGCGAGTTCCCCTCAGCAAAATTTCCGGCAAAAACTCTGAGAGTAAATAATAAATTGCCAAGGAAAGTTTCTCAAAAATCTGTCGTTCGGAGTCGACTTTAAGCTGTAGGTCCCGCCACTCATGTATAAAATTAACACACAACAACAGTGGTGTGATAAACTAGGTCATAATCCTGACTAGAGGGTGGTAATGACCAATTATGTATATGTACGTTGGTGAAGGGATATAAAGTGTTAAATAATAGTTCGCGCATTGTGACAGCCTTAGCGAGCAATGTCTAGTGTTGTACTACATAGTTTCCTCTTCCTCGTAATTCGGCCTTAAATACTGGCCGGGAATCATTCAAAGCACTCACAGCTCACTTGACTATGTGTGTCTGGCATTACTTAGCCATCGTGGCAACCGTATGAACTTATGAATTTAATACAAATTACCTCTGACTAGGCAAGTTCCGTCGATAAACTCTAGTTGCTCATTGCCGTTCCGGATAATAATAGAAAGGAAGACGTTCCATAGTTTTGTTCTCTTTCCCCTTGTTTTGCTGCAGCCGTTGTAAGTTTTCATTTAGCTGTTGCATGCCTGCTTTCCTAGGTTTATTGTTGTGCAGAACTGCGAGAGTACTGTGACCAGATGATCTAAAAGTGTAATTCTGTTTTCTCATCACAGAAACTAAATTTGGGTGTTAAAGCAATCCCTATCGTGAGGCTACAATACCCTGTCCAAAAGGCGATTACTCTCCTCAGGCTAGTTTTGCAAAGTCTGATAAAGTCGTACATTTCTTCGTAATATAACTATCCAAGACAAAAAAAATTTCCGTCTGACTGCTTCCTCCTTCTGATCGAATATCCACTGAAAAACATCTCTTCCTACTCCACAGAAAGGCAAGAGGAATTTACGTTTGCCTCCTTCCCTCCTCTGGCCGAGTATACCCTGACAAACATCTTTTGCTACTCCACAAAAAGGTTCCAGGACCATCTGCAGCGTAAAACATCGGGTCTTTCCAAGCTAATTTGACTGCTTATTGTCCGGAATTCCCATATGAAGAGTGATCCCATTTCTCCCGCCTAACTGATTCTGTTTGCCCTGATAGACCCATACTAAGAATATGTCAACTTCATAGGCGCTGAGTGCTCACATGGTAGCATTCTCACACTCACATACATCCATTCCAAGTTGAATTCAGCAAATGTTTTCCTATGAAGATTACCGCAAGTTTTCCCATGTGTTCCTAATATTTCACCTTATGACTGCAAGCTCCCGCTCTTGTTCCCATACCTTATTCCTAAATTATTTTAATTCTACGGAATGGTTTCTTTTATAAAAGAATATATTGTCTCCAAGGTTCCCGCTCCTGTTCCCATGCCTATCCTTGATTCATCTGGATTCCACTGATTGGTACTTTTCACAGAAGAGTATGTAGCCTCCAAGGTGCTCCACTCATTCTTTTTAATCGGCCGCGTAGCGAAATATTTCTTAAAATAATAGAGTTTGTCCGTTTTTTCGAAGGGATAGTTAGGGAGAAAGATTGTTGATTTGTTAGCTCACGGTGCCCCTGAGATATCATGTGTTAGACTTATTTTCCATTACTCTTACATACATACATAATTGATCATTACAACCCTTCAGTCAGGATTACGACCTAGTTTCTCACACCACTTATGTTGTGTGTGTTAATTTTATACATGAGTGATGGGACCTACAGTTTAAAGTCGACTCCGAACAGCAGATTTTTGAGAAACTTTTCATGGCAATTTTATTTATTCTCGGAGACTTTTTGCCAGATATCTGCTGAGAGGAAGTCGCCGAACAAATACTTTTTGTATTTTGTTTTGATGTTTGGCCTGGGGCTCGAACACTGGCTTTACTTCTAATAAGCCAACACACCACCTACTAGACTACGGCGACTTCAACTAGTAGTTCGACTAGTATTTCTCAAAATTATTGCGTTTGCCGGTTTTGTCGAGGTATAGTTAGATAGAAGGCGGTTGATTTGTTAGGTCACGGTGCCCCTGATATATCATGTGTTAGACTTATTTTCCATTACCCTTAGCATTATCAAATTCTACGGTCTTAAATTAAACAACGCCTCCACCACCATTGTGGGACAGGTTTTCGGTGCTTCACCAGAGCTGTTTTAAAATTCACTCTGCCTGCCCAAACAATGACCATCCTCTGGTACACATCCAAGGCATCCATCTTGAATTGTAGCCTCCACATTTGCCTGCAAGCCTTCTGCATATATTTGCGGCTCGAAGTGCTCTCTCTTTTGCCTTTCACGTGCTGGAAACGGATGTACGTTCAGTCACGTTGCGTGGACGTTCATCTAATTGTAGCTTAAAGGAAAAAATTTATAATTGCTCTCAAAAGCTGTAACTCTAGTCCTTCTTTAAACTTAAAATTTGAAATTCAATTTAAATTTGAACGCCTTAAAAGTATGAAAACTTTTGTCACCCACCTTTCCGTGCTCCTCCCACACATACTCATAAATTCATCAAATAGTTTTACAATCGTATTCATGTTCAACATGCATGAATTGTGTTGTACTTTTGTTCTCTACACAAATACACATAAACACAAGCATACATACATATGTATGCATATAAGCGAATCGATTGTTGTTTGGCGAAGAATGTTTTCTAAAGAACAGTGGATTAAATGTGAAAAAGTATGCTGCAGAGCATCATAATTAACAGCAGCAGCCCAGAACAGCACAGCATAGCCCAGCTCAGTTCAGTTACAGTAAAAACACATGCCCGCCTGCCCAGGGACTTTTAATCCTTTAAGACTTCTTAGGAATCAAAATTTAAATGTGTGTTGAATATGACACACACACACACACACACATGCATAGAAATATGCAAACATTTGAATACTTATGTAACGTAATCGGCACTTGTAAGATGCTTTTTCTCTTTAAATTAATTTCTGTGTCTCTGCATTCATGTGAATATGTATGAATGTATGTATGTACTATGTATGTATACGTATGTATACGTATGCTTAGGAGTTATTTGTATGCAATTATTTTCCATAAAAAGAGTTCATTTAAGTGAAAGTGACATCAATAAATAGTTTAAGAAGAGATTGAAATTTATTTGTTCTGTTCTCGAACAAATTATTTGACATTTGACAAGGGGCTGTGGCTGCGACTGCTGCAACTGTGGCAGTATTTCTTCGAAAACACTCTTACGCTCTTAAAGGGATTACTTTTATTGTGTGTGTTTTATCGTTAAATTCATGAGTATTTATTAGTGCAAATACTTGAAACGTATCAATAATTAATTTATTTATATAAAGGCTAATTACGAAAATCGAATCAAAGTGATTATAAGCCATGGTTGTGTAATAGCATGGCTGACAGGCAATTTGACACCTTAGCAGCACTCACAATGTTAATTGGAAGAGAGATACAACATATGAATTCAGAGGTGATGGTGTGGTCGATAAAATAATTCATTTCATAAGAAATTTTGTAATCGAAAGTAAAGTGAACAATTTTATGTAATCGCTTACATAAGTAAGACTGAATGTCTATGAAGTTAGCTGCGAATCACTTTATTAGTATCGAGGTATATAGAAGCAATACAGCCATCAGAACTTCGGGAGTGTGGGCACCACATTGGAAATGGCCAAGAGTGGCGGGTATTTCTGAGAGAGATAGTGAGACGTTTTGCATTTATTGTATACATACATACATTCATATATTTAATACAGGAATTAATTTGAAAAGAAAAGCATCTTACAAATGCCAATTACGTTACATAAGTATATACAATTGAATTGGAATCTAACGATAGGGCGGACACTCTTCCAAAAGCTAGTGCGTCAAATAATTTGAATGAATACAGAGGCGAGATTGGCATTTTTGTCTTGCAGTACAAACAAATGGTTGTGGTCTTATACAGATATAATTCATCTTTGGAACTTCATAAAGGTTACAACATACGGCGAAAAATGTCCTACAACGACTTCTACGGAACCTTTTTTTCTAAAGTTGCAAAGAAACTGAAAGTCTCAGCTAACGAGGGACTTCCATTACCCAAAAACTCCCCAGACGATGAATTCCTTTCAGAACCACCGATTAACAATTGCATCAAGAGACCGTCCAGAGCGCTATGCTCAAAGGTGATGTTCATTATAGTTCAGTTGTCTCTCGGAATAGTCTGTCTGCCCAATTATCAATGTAAAGGGTCCGCCAAATAACTTTTTTTTTGAAAATGCTTTAAAAAACACAACTACTGAATATTTTCTCAAATTTCTTTTTTTTTATTTGAAAGTACAATCCTTCCGGTTAATAGTGGAAAATAATTTCATTCAAATGGTTGCCTGGGCTGGCCATGCAGTAGCCTACACAATTTTTAAGCACATTATCGATTGTGTGCAGCTGTATTTCACCAATGGCTTCACGAATATTGTCCTTTAAAGCGTCAATTGTCTCTAACTTGTCGGCGTAACACTTATCTTTGACGGCATTCCACAGATAATAGTCCAACGGTGTCAAATCGCAGCTCCGAGGTGGCCAAACGACATCAGCTCTGCGGTTGGTAATGCTATCTTCAAAAACACGGCGCAAAACATCGAGTCTAGCTTCGGCTGTGTGGCACGTAGCACCGTCCTGTTGAAATCAAATGTTGCCAATATCCTCCTCTTCAATTTTTGTGAACAAAAATTCTCTTCAACATGGCCCGATAACGATCGCTATTGACTGCAACGGCCACTCCTTGCTCATTTTCGAAGTAAAATGGCCCAATTATGCCTCTGGACCAAAATCCGCACCAAACAGTGACTCGTTTTGGGTGCGTCGGCTTTTCAATGTATGCGTGCGGGTTTTCTGTGCCCCATATGCGACAATTTTGCTTGTTTACATACCCGCCAAGATCAAAATGAGCTTCATCTGAAAAGATGATAATTTTTTTGCGAAAATCGGCATCTTCTGATGTAGGCTACTGCATGGCCAGCCGAGGCAACCATTTGAATGAAATTATTTTCCATTATTAACCGGTAGGATTGTACTTTCAAACAAAAAAAGAAATTTGAGAAAATATTCAGTAGTTTTTTTTTTAAAGCATTTTCAAAAAAAAAAAGTTATTTGGCGGAACCTTTAGTTGGTGTTCCCGTTACGGCAGAACTCTGTATTTCCTCTCGAGTCTTCACAAAACTCTTCTGGCGAACAGTTGACCGGCATTTCACTTCATTAATAAAGTTATTCCCATCAAACCAGCGATTGGTCTTCTGTAGCAGTGGACTTTCTACCTTTGTCTAGACATAACACCTTGCGTAACAATTTATTGTTTTAAGTATACTGGTTAGGAATTCTGCATTTTGAGTCCTACTCCTTCTCAAGGGGTGTCCTTGTCCGTTAGAATTTCTGCATATTGAGTCCTACTCCTCAAGAGCTGGCGTTGTCCATCTTTACTCCAACGTCTCTAGTTGATGTTACGTTCTTTGGAGAGTCAGAAGGATTCTGTTTGGATTGTTAGTAGCGAAATGATTAAAAAAATTCGAAAGAAACGTGCAGCACTTTAAGCACAACTATACGCCATTTTAATTGTCTCTCGATAGTAGCCTTAGATAAATTGATTGGGCAGCTTAGAAGTCCACCTACAACTTTCTGATTTTATGACAGGTTACTACATAACAGGATATAGGCCTGAATGCCTCCTGACAAGAATGATGATGACAAGTAGCTGTGCTAGAATATAGGAGACAAAATTTGGGGGATTAATTCTTTTGTGTCCTTGATTTTACAGGCTTAGGATTTGTTGGTTAGTTTGATGCCATGTAATTCTGTAGTGTTAACGGAGCTATCATCAATTGACATCAAGGATATAGCTTCGTTCATCAAACTTTCTGGCTGGTTTTCCAGTGCGGGGTAGTCGTGCTTTTGTTGTGCAGCCCTTGCGCTGACCAACTTCTTCCTTTTCCCTGATTTTGGTGGAACTTGGTTAGTACAGGGACTGCGTTCACCCGTGGCATCACAACGGGCCGCTTTGCGTGCTCAAGTGAGCTTTGTGATATCAGAGCTACCACTCCGACCTAACCTAACCTAAGTCTGTAGTGACCCGGAGATCATGGGACCCATTGTCTTCATTCTAGAAAGAGAAAGGAATGGTATGGAAGGAGAGAGAGAGAAAAGTGCAGAAAACAAATCAGAGGTATTAGCTAGGCAAGAATGAGTTCATATCCCACAGGCAACTCAATCCCATAATAAAACTCAACAGCAAATGAATATCGGCACGCCACAAACTCTCTGTGAGGGACCCCAGGGTATTTAACCTTCCCTCCTGCAAATAGCCGGACAGTCACAAGGGATGTGTTATATTGTCTCGAACTCCTCTTCATCTCTACCGATCTTGCAAACATCAGAATTTAAATCTGTCTCAGTTCCCCTTCTGAAGTCGCCGTAGTCTAGTAGGTAGTGTGTTGGCTTATTAGACGTAAAGCCATGGTTCGAGTCCCAGGCCAGACAACAAGACAAAATACAAAAAATATTTCTTTGGCGACTTCCTCTCAGCAGATTTCTGGCAAAAACTGTGAGAGTAAATAAAATTGCCATGACAAAGTTTCTCAAAAATCTGTCGTTCGGAATCGACTTTAAACTGTAGGTCCCACCACTAATGTATAAAAATTAACACACACAACATAAGTGGTGTGAGAAACTAGGACGTTGTACAATGGGTCAATTCGACCTCCGGGTACTGTACTTGTCTTAATTGACAAGTACACGTCCTCTAACCTAACCTAACCTAACCAGATCCCCTTCAGCGACATGACATCTCAATGTGCTGCAAGGAGGAACCCAGCCACCAGTTTTCTGGTAACCATACTCTGTAATTAAGTCTCAATGAACCTATCGAACCAACCTTAACTAAGCCTATCCCTACTGTTCGTAACTGCCAACCACATGTTGATGACAAATCCGGGGTTATGCTAAAATCTAGCGTGTAGTTGAACTTGGTCTTTTTGTTGACTACTTGTTTACGATTCTAATTTTATAATGAAAATACCTAATAGGTCTTGTTATGAGGAATGATTTAACCCCTCCAGCCCTTTAACTTTAAATTAAACAATCGTTTGGACTTCATTTTGTGTTTAATTGACTGAAAGTGTGACGTTCAACATTTATTAAATCCCTGCCACGTGCCTTATGAGGAGACTATTTTTCCAAGAAGTTTCATAAGTCTTACTTAACTTTTCCTTCATTTCAAACTTGAACCTTTCAAGGCTTTAATTGCTTGTTCACTTTTCCATTTTGATTTCTCGTTTTTTTTTTTTTTATTATAAAACTCATGAGTATGCTTGACGTTCGCAGTATTGAAAAACAATTTTTTTGTCCTCTTTTACCTATTTGTTGTTGTTGTTATTGTTGTACTCACACATTTTTTCTTTTTTTTTTCTTCTTTCCAGAATACGTGCATTTGATACGTCATGTGTACAAAAGGGCTCATTATTCGAAATCCCCGTAACAGTTGTACAACCAGCCACTATTGATTGCCAGGAGACGCGTCTCTATCAGCCCCTTTCACTTAGTGGCAGTGCTGGCTGTATTGAATTTCAACCCAATACAATACAAAGAGACTTCATTTTGGTACCACCGCAAGCCACCTGGGCAGGTAAGTTTACTACCTTCTTTCTTTTTTTTTTTCCCTCCCATCAATTATAAAAAATTTCATTCAATTCCTAGAAGATGATGGGTAAACAGAACAGAAATGCTGAATTGAGGAGGGAAAAGAGAGGGAAAAAAATGAAAAAACCATAGAGAGGAGATGTTAACAAATCAATGCAAGAGACTTTTGATCTTGAGTTGCAGTGGTAGACGTATGTAGTTGTGGTCAGGCCACAGTGATATGCTCGTGGTCGTAAAGGTGACAAATTGTCCATTTGTCAAAAAAAAATTTTTTTTAAAAAATCCCAAGGAAAAATAGGAAAAAAAAACCCTAGCAATTCTTAGTATTTGTAAATCCAGAAATTTTTGTAATTTATAGTCACACACACACAGTCGTCTTGCCATGTACATATAAGTAGATGTGGATGTGTGTGGATGTGTTCATGAATTGTTTGAGGTTTCTTCAACACTTTGCAAAAAAATTTTTTTGCACAATCTCAGCAATTTTATATTTGCGTGTGTGTGTGTGTGTGTGTGTGTGTACTTTCATTTGGTCAGGATATTTGAAGTGTGTTCCTAACGACCCTGAACTGCAGTTCACACCAATCTCATTTTGCCCGTTGGGAGGATTTGCAAAAAAAAAAAAAAAAAAAAAAAAAAAATAGGAGAACAAAAATCATCGGCTTTTGTTACTAATGACGACTATAGTGGGAATTGTCCTCATAGGGAAATTGGTTACAAAAATGGAATGCTTGCCATGGCATTGTATGTTTAAAGAAAAATTACTGGCGGCATTTAAACATTTCAGCAAAGATGGGAATTTAAAAAAATCTCCTGAACAATTCCATACAAATTTTCAACGTTGGTTTGTAACTGAACATAGCTGTTTCTGTGGGAATCTATTCAAAGTCGACATAAGTAGATCATTTGATAACGCTTCTTATAGTAAAGGGTGTATTTTATAGAGGTATAGAACTTTAAGTTGCAATAAAACAACGATGGATTATTCGATTGACATGAATTTTATTTATCCGAAAGATAATCTTGTGGCATTACATTTTAAATATGATTTCTGGCATATGACCGCCACGGCTGGCGCGGATGTAGACCAATCTGGACGTCCAATTTTCGATGACTTTTTCCAACATTTGTGGCCGTATATCGGCAATAATACGGCGAATGTTGTCTTCCAAATGGTCAAGGAGGCCAATTCACAGGTCCAATACGTGAAATTAGGGGGTCACCAAACGTGTCTTTCAATAAATCTATTGTGGCACGAGCTGTGTGACATGTTGCGCCGTCTTGTTGAAACCACATCTCCTAGACATCATGGTTATTCAATTCAGGAATGAAAAAGTTAGTAATCATGGCTCTATACCGATCACCATTGACTGTAACGTTCTGGCCACCATCGTTTTTGAAAAAGTACGGACCAATGATTCCACCAGCCCATAAAGCGCACCAAACAGTCAGTTTTTCTGGATGTAACGGTGTTTCCACATACACTTGAGGATTACCTTCACTCCAAATGCGGCAGTTTTGTTTGTTGACGTAGCCATTCAACCAGAAGTGCGCTTCATCGCTAAACAAAATTCGCTTATGAAAATCGGGAACAACGGTAATCTCGTTTTGGGCCCATTCGACGAATCTACGCCTTACTTGATGATCGTTTGGCTTCAAATCTTGCACGAGGTCCTTCCGCAAAATCTTCCATAAAGTGGATGGACACGGATCCAATTCCTGTGCTCGATGGCGGATGGACTCATTCGGATCTTCCTCAATGCTACGCTCTACAGCAGCAATAGCTTCTTCTGTACGCACCGCACAGCATCTCTGGGGATGCGAGTTATCAATAAGAGTAAACGTGGTGTGAAAACCTTCCATGGTTAATCGAATTAACTGCTCTGATGGACGATTTTGTCGACGATAAAATGGACGTAGTGCGCGATACGTTTTCCGCACAGAACCATTATTTTCGAAATAAAATTGCACTATTTGCAAGCGTTGTTCAGGCGTGAGTCTATTCATGATGAATTGCCAAACCAAACTGAGAATAAATCACTTGACAGCTGTTAAATCGGTCGCCATCTTGAAAAGTAATGCCAACTTAAAGTTCTATACCTCTATAAAAAACACCCTTTATAATTGCAGTGTGTTTCGGCTGAAAGTGTCCACCATAAAGCCTGTGGTGACGATTATTGATGATGACAACGTATCTGGAAGAGATAAACATCCCGCTAATGCCGCCTGAGTGTCATTACTGGGTACTCATGCGATGCGCATTGGGCGTGGCTATATGCCAGTGACCTCTTCAGGAGCTTTAGACATGAGCAAGAGGAGGAATCCGCCGTAGTCTAGTAGTAGGGTGAATACGTAGGGTGGGGTCAATAACGGAAAGGATTTTGTTATTGAAGTTGCCGTAGTCTTCTAGTAGATAGAGTGCTGACTTAGACATGAGGCCACGGTTCAAATTCCAGGTCAAACAATGTTCAACAGAACGAAATATAAAAAAAATATTTCAACGGCGACTTCCTGTCAGCAGATTTCTGGCAAAACTCTGTGAGTTAATTAAATTGTCATGAAAACTACGTACGTAGTCGACTTTAAACTGTAGGTCCCGCTGCTAATGTATAAAATTAACACGTAACACACAACATAAGTGGCGTGAGAAGCTAGGTTGTAATCCTGACCCAAAGGCTTGTAAAGGGTCCGCCAAATATCTTTTTTTTTTGAAAATGCTTTAAAAAACTACGGAATATTTTCTCAAATTTCTTTTTTTTTTTATATGAAAGTACAATCTTTCCGGTTAATAATGGAAAATAATTTCATTAAAATGGCTGCCTCGGCTGGCCATGCAGTAGCCTACACCAGAAGATGCCGATTTTGGCAAAAAATCATCTTCAGATGAAACTCATTTTGATCTTGGCGGATCAAGCAAAATTGTCGCGTTTGGGGCACAGAAAACCCGCACGCATACATTGAAAAGCCGACGCACCCAAAACGAGTCACTGTTTGGTGCGGATTTTGGTCCAGAGGCATAATTGGGCCATTTTTCTTCGAAAATGAGCAAGGAGTGGCCGTTACAGTCAATGGCGATCGTTATCAGGCCATGTTGAACGAATTTTTATTCACAAAAATTGAAGAGGAGGATATTGGCAACATTTGGTTTCAACAGGACGGCGCTACGTGCCACACAGCCGAAGCTGCACTCGATGTTTTGCGTCCTGTTTTTGAAGATCGCATTATCAACCGCAGAGTTGATGTCGTTTGGCCACCTCGGAGCTGCGATTTGACACCGTTGGACTATTATTTGTGGGGTGCCGTCAAAGATAAGTGTTACGCCGACAAGCCAGAGACAATTGACGCTTTAAAGGACAATATTCGTGAAGCCATTGGTGAAATACAGCTGCACACAATCGAAAATGTGCTTAAAAATTGGACCGATCGTGTAGGCTACTGCATTGCCAGCCGAGGCAGCCATTTGAATGAAATTATTTTCCATTATTAACCGAAAGGATTGTGCTTTCAAATAAAAAAAGAAATTTGAGAAAATATTCAATAGTTTTTTTAAAGCATTTTCAAAAAAAAGTTATTAGGCGGACCCTTTAGTTCCCAATTATGTATGTATGAAGAGGAGGAACCTGTTCTTTATCTCTTTAGCACATTCCCCCGTTTTATGTCGCAGCAATCAATTGGCGTTCTACTATACAGATAATCTCACTGATCTGTCAAGGACATACACTGATACTCTAAATGGTTTCATCACTAGTACCGGCTGGTTCTGGGATAATAAATTGCAATTGCAGTTTCAGGGCACAATTGAAATATTTTTTCTTGAACTCCTTTTTCCTGTCTCTTTTCTAAAGAAGAAGTAATTTAAAGTAATCCTCTTTACCTTAAAAAAATAAATCCTTGCCGCGTTTACTGATTTCAATCAGTTTTCGCAAAATTGGAAATGTTTAGTTTCCAATTGCTATTCTATTCCAACGGGTTAATGGTATCAATAGCATCTGAGTAACAGAGCGTTAAAGGTTATTATGTGAAATTCAAGTCAATTTATCATCACTTTATACTCCTCTATAGAAAATACTTCCTTCCTTTTCTCCTCTCCTCTTTTCTTTCATTTCTTTTTTATTGCACAACCTTTTTTGGGGGTTTTTTTGTGTATTTTTTTTTTTTTTTTTTTGGTCGATGTGAGTGCATTGAAGTTGATGATGTGATACTTTAGATAAATTTTAACTAACCACTACAGGTACTATTACAACTACCACTGCAACTAGATAGAAATACTATTACTGCTCTTGCTCTTGCTCTTGCTCTTCAACCTTTACTATTTGGAGTTGGTCGTTTGCTATTTTTTGTACTGTTTCTAGTTCAGTAGTATTGGTTTGATAAGTTTACCTGTCTATAATTTACAGTGTATGCCAGTGGAAATCGTACAAAGTCATGCAAATGGAATAAAGTTAAATAAAATTCATATGAAGTTATGATTTCAATGAAATTTTGATTTCATTATAAGGCTTAGACCTTTCTCTGCCAGTATAAATGAAATTTAATGTCACTTAAATGATCGTTTTTGGAGTTGTTCCAGCATTCGGCCACTTTTTTCTTTCATTTTAGGCGGTTTCTTGACAATAACTTCACGATTGTTGGGTTTTAAATATTCCAAAACGTTGGGGTATTAACCCCGTCGACATGGCCTCTGATATCCTTCTGAAAATACAGCCAAAAATTGGTCGTGTTATGTGGCTCTGTGGCATCGCACTGCTGAAACTATCGGCCAGTTCATAATCTTCAATTGTAGACCAATGCAAGCCGCTTATCATACGGCCTTTTTTTTCATGCCGAGGAGGTGTAAATGTACCTAACCGCACCATAGAGGAAGTCGTCACGTCCCCCGTGTGTGGGGACCTCACCCACTAAATCCCCACTCGTCTCGTGGACTTGTGCCCACTCCGGAACTACGGTGGTATTACTTTGGAGTGGAGTCCCTTTGGCCCTTTGGCCCCTGCGTGTTCATATCCGCGTCCGACTGCGTGTCGAAAATTGAAGAGACATCTAAGTGTCTCCACTATTCCTTTCGTCCAGGTCCCTTCCTCGATTTCCGCTTGGCACGTGTGCCAGGTTTATCTATTCCGGCGTGCCCACATGTTCCGCAGCCTCAAGATCCCTCTTCTTCAGTCTTAGAATGCTCTCCACGTAATTCGCCACTGAGTTCCAATTTTCCCTACTCGCGGTCATAATCCCGACAATGTTACCGGCCGTGATCGTTCCAACTATCGACGTCAGTGCAGAGCGATAGCTCTGCCAGCGTGCACACTCGAAAACGGTGTGCTCTGCATCATAAATTATCTCCCCTTCCTCGTAAAGACAGTAAGGGGAGGCGGTCTTGCCCATTCTGTACAGATATTTGCTAAAATATCCGTGACCTGATAGCATCTATGTAACGTAGTAATTTACCTCTCCAAATTTCCGACCATCATACGGCCATAGTGCTTCTGGATAAATGGTATAGGTTCTACTGGGATCATTTTCGAAAATGTACGATTCAGTGACACCTCCAGACGATAATGCATAGAAAAATGGCGACTTTCTGCCGCAGAATTCTTTCCTTTCTACTAAACTATGCAAGAAAATGACCAGAGGTAACCAATAAGCCTGGATGGTCTATGGAAATGTTGCACGAACAACCTCAATTAAACGATTGCAGTGGGACTCTAGTCATGTAATTGACACTATCTGATGCATGTGTTTGCTAGCCGACTTACAGAAATATCGGAGATCTTGATAGGGCCTCTGAATTTTCCAATGTTCATCTCTTGATTGTTTTCTTCACCCACAACAGCTGGGCAAGTACCTATTAAGTGACTAATTATTTCTCTCCCTCGCCCTCCTCATTTCTGTAGCTTCTGTAAAACCAAAATCTACCTTTTATCGAGGACTTTCGACCGAATGACTACCATTTATTTCCAAGTCTCTAAAAAGTCTGGGTTATGTTAGGTTATGTGAGGTTATGTCATGGCATATGTAAAGTGGAATAACTTCTGTTTGAGATTTCTCAATCATTTATGACGGCTGGATTCTGTTCAAGTTATCTTTAGCTAGACATGGCCCGACAAAGAAGCAAAATTCATGGTTTATTTGGGTCCTGTAAGATGGAACAACTTCTGATTGAGATTTCTGAGTCATTCATGAAGGCGTGGATTGTGTCCAAATAATATTTGGCTAGACATGGCCTGTTCAAAAGTGCCAGACAAAGAAGCAGCATTTATGGCTTATTTGGGTCCTGTAAGGTGGAACAACTTCTGAATGAGATTTCTGAGTCATTCATGAAGTCGTGGATTCTGTCCAAATCATATTTGGCTAGACATGGTCTGTTCAAAAGTGCCAGACAAAGACAGAAAAGATGTTTTGTGGTTTGGTTTTTTCCCCTGTCATTACAGCTTCTGCTTAATTCGTTGTGAGCTATGGTCTGGGTGGTTCACCTAAAGACCTCTGTCCAATTGTAACTATTATGAGGTTCCTGAAGTAATTGAGTGGCTAGATTTAATACAAAATATTCTTCTGCTTATATCCATTGTGGGCCAGTGTTGTGCGGTCCTCTATACAAGTGGGTTCATTTCCTCAGCTTTCTTGTGCAAATAAGTTAGTGTGTGATCAGTTGTTTGCTTCACTTGTGAAGGAATACCAAATGCAGGAATGAATTCACTCGAATTATCTATTCTCCCGGGTTTTCGTAGTGAGTTAAATTTATTTTTTTTGTTTGGCGGGTAACAGCCTAGGGTCTCAGTATATCCATCAGAAACAACTGAAATTCTTGAAAAATTTATGGTATGATGTAAAGGGTCCGCCAAATAACTTTTTTTTTTTGAAAATGCTTTAAAAAAAACTTCTGAATATTTTGTCAAATTTCTTTTTTTATTTGAAAGTACAATCCTTGCGGTTAATAATTGAAAGTAATTTCATTCAAATGGCTGCCTCGGCTGGCCATGCAGTAGCCTACACGATCGGTCCAATTTTTTAGCACATTATCGATTGTGTGCAGCTGTATTTCACCAATGGCTTCACGAATACTGTCCTTTAAAGCATCAATTGTCTCTGGCTTGTCGCGGCGTAACACTTATCTTTGACGGCACCCCACAAATAATAGTCCAACGGTGTCAAATCGCAGCTCCGATTGCCGGTGGCCAAACGACATCAGCTCTGCGGCTGATAATGCGATCTTCAAAAACAGGGCGCAAAACATCGAGTGTAGCTTTGGCTGTGTGGCACGTAGCGCCGTCCTGTTGAAACCAAATGTTGCCAATATACTCCTCTTCAATTTTTGTGAACAAAAAAAATTCATTCAACATGGCCCGATAACGATCGCCATTGACTGTAACGGCCACTCCTTGCTCATTTTGGGTGCGTCGGCTTTTCAATGTATGCATGCGGGTTTTCTGTGCCCCAAATGCGACAATTTTGCTTGTTTACATACCCGCCAAGATCAAAATGAGCTTCATCTGAAAAGATGATTTTTTTTTTGCCAAAATCGGCATCTTCTGGTGTAGGCTACTGCATGGCCAGCCGAGGCAGCCATTTGAATGAAATTATTTTCCATTATTAACCGGAAGGATTGTACTTTCAAATAAAAAAAGAAATTTGAGAAAATATTCAATTGGTTTTTTTTTTAAAGCATTTTCAAAAAAAAAGTTATTTGGCGGACCCTTTACATACTTTCTAGGGATATAATTGCTTTGCTGTACGATTTTCGCTGACTTTCACTGTATCTGGGTGACAACACTCTTTACCAATTTTTCACGTCCTTTTTTTTTGTTATGTTTTGTTTTAGATAAAGAATATTTATTTTAGTTTAAGTAAATTTGTTTGTTTCCTTTTTTTTCTTTTTTACCGAAAAAAACTAAGATTTTTTTTTCTTTATTTTCTATTTCATTTCATGGTTCGTTTTAAACTTTCCCGGTTCTTCGTCTATTTTTTTTCGGTTTTTTTGGTTGTGCTTCTGATGACGGTGGTGCACAACAACAACAATAACAACCACTTGTACTCATTCCACTGGTACGTGTCCATATATATGCGTGTGGCTTTTTTCCCTTTTTGGTGATGATGTCGATTGCTGCTGGGATGTAACATACAACCTCTCTTCTACAAAAAATGTCAACTCTTAAGTTTTACGTATGCGCTCAACCGATAAAAATCGTGACAAGGATGTTGGTAAATTTTTTGTACACACGGTACAATTGTTGCCCAAGTCATCGTGTCGTGTTTTGGAAACTATGAAGATTTTGTCTGTCAATTCAGAAAATGAAACCACATTGGCATTCAAGTGTCAGGTAAGTGCTTTTGAAGGTGTATTACAATGTGTAACAACCATACATGTGTGTGTATAACATCCTTACATTGTATGTATGTGTATTTGTATAATATGTAATTACGTGTTTAAATAAGTATATGTAAGTGTATGTGTGTGTGCATGTTTTACTATCCTATCCAGGCATCTTAGATTCACGCTTATGTATACGTATGCATGCATGCATCATGTATGGTTAATGGAGTCCCAAAGCTCTTACATTGTAAGGAGATAGTAAAACGATTTTGTTCGCATATTCAGCAAATGTGGTCTCTAATGATTTCGAAATTTGTTGCAAAATTTTTTGCAAAGTGGCGCGAATGAACGCTAAAATCTTATTTAAAATTGGGGTTCAGAAATTCAGTAGGAAGTTTCAACGAATTTCTAAAAAAAAAAAAATATTCACAGAGAAAGGAAGTCACAGTTGTTAATGCTTAAGGAAATTTATACTTTGTTAACTGAGATAAGTTCTCATAATTCATTGGTAATAGCTTACACTTCGTGCGCTACTTTTTCTTTTTTGAACTCCTGCTTATGCCTTCATTACTCACTATTAAGTTGGCTTAGCCTCATTCAGTCTAGATCGGCTTTGATATCAGTATTCAATATCCAACCCCCGGGGATCAAACATACCCTATAGGAAACCGTTGCAACTTCAAAGTAAATCTTGCTGGCGCCTTAAATCCTATTTGGCAGAGTTTAGACAAAAATGAGAAGTCAAGAACCTTTGACTCGTGATAACAACAGCCTGCCGTTGATAGATAAGATGAAAAAATGAGGAAATTTCAAATATATCGACATGTCATCCAATCCCTTTGAGAACCCCAATAGTGTGATGCATGGCCATAAGAAAAAAACTACGACAGTTCAGCAGAACCTATTAATATTTCACTTACTTTCCTATTGCCAATGAAATTGAAACTCCCTCTGAAAAGCCCAGGGAATATAACCAGTTTAACAGGGGCATATAAAGGGTGTGTTTTATAGAGGTATAGAACTTTAAGTTGCAATAAAACAACGATGGATTATTCGATTGACATGAATTTTATTTATCCGAAAGATAATCTTGTGGCATTACATTTTAAATATGATTTCTGGCATATGACCGCCACTGCTGGCGCGGATGTAGTCCAATCTGGACGTCCAATTTTCGAGGACTTTTTCCAACATTTGTGGCCGTATATCGGCAATAATATGGCGAATGTTGTCTTCCAAATGGTCAAGCGTTTGTGGCTTTACCGCATAGACCAATGACTTTACATAGCCCCACAGAAAGTAGTCTAGCGGTGTTAAATCACAAGATCTTGGAGGCCAATTCACAGGTCCAAATCGTGAAATTAGGCGGTCACCAAACGTGTCTTTCAATAAATCTATTGTGGCACGAGCTGTGTGACATCTTGCGCCGTCTTGTTGAAACCACATCTCCTGGACATCATGGTTATTCAATTCAGGAATGAAAAAGTTAGTAATCATGGCTCTATACCGATCACCATTGACTGTAACGTTCTGGCCACCATCGTTTTTGAAAAAGTACGGACCAATGATTCCACCAGCCCATAAAGCGCACCAAACAGTCAGTTTTTCTGGATGTAACGGTGTTTCCACATACACTTGAGGATTACCTTCACTCCAAATGCGTTCCATGGTTAATCGAATTAACTGCGCTGATGGACGATTTTGTCGACGATAAAATGGACGTAGTGCGTGATACGTTTTCCGCACAGAACCATTATTTTCGAAATAAAATTGCACTATTTGCAAGCGTTGTTCAGGCGTGAGTCTATTCATGATGAATTGCCAAACCAAACTGAGAATAAATCACTTGACAGCTGTTAAATCGGTCGCCATCTTGAAAAGTAATGCCAACTTAAAGTTCTATACCTCTATAAAAAACACCCTTTATATTGTGCATTTCTGATCAGTTCATTAACAATATGATATCTGACTATATCCCTATGTCCCGGCACCCATACAAGAGTTATTGATCTGAAATAATAATAGTAGGTAGATAGGTAGGTAGAAGTGGCTATCCCCTCGATGGAGTCATCAGAGGACACACTTAGGCCGCACACAGGGCCCATTGTGATACCACAGTTTCACATTCTCCCCTATTCCAGAAACCACTCGGAGCTTCCGATTAAGCGACTCAGACTGCCACTATCCATGCATAACAGTTCATCTAGGTCCTCCATGTAGTAGGCACCCAGGTGTCTCTTTCTCCTCTGACCAAGTGCCCTGAAATAATTAGAATTTATGGTCGCAACAAGCATTGTGTCGCCTATAATATGTCTGACTCCCATCTGTAACACACTTCAGTGTTTAGGCAGCCTTCACAAAAGTTTAATGCTGGAACCCTTAATAAATATTCCAGAGTCTACAATGTCCAGCATTTTGGACTACAAGGGCCTCACTATAATAGCCTTCGGATAATCAGACCGAAAGTTTCTATTTAAAATTCTGCATTCAAATCTCCTTCAATCGATCCGAATGTTTCTATAGCTTCTCAGTATTGCCGGAGTCCATTGTCCAGGTTTCGCCAGAAATAAATTTTTTTAGAACCTGCAAGAGGTTCAAGCGTCTTCTTTAAAGGGAGGTTAGAAGTTAACTCAGCAAGTAATGCCATAGTTCGAGTGGAACAGAGTGCGCTGGTGATTAGAACACCTGACTTATTGTTAAATCCGCTCTCTTTCTGGCGGTTGGTGAAAAATACTATCTCACCAGATATGGAATGCCTGAGATCGTTTAAGCCTTGTTTATACCTTTTGTCTGTAGCATTTTTTACATTTCTAGCTGTAATCTATAGTAAGACGAAAGGAAATTGTACTCTCAAAGACTTTTCTATCCATGTGGTCCACCTAAATACTCAGAAATCGTTAGAATGTAGCACAAGCCAACACATACCTTAACACACGTATCCATTCATATGTGCAGACAGTTGATTTTAACTATTTAGAAATGTTGGTTATTACTTGGTCTTGGGAATATCTGACCTTCACGCTACATTGAACACTAGTCTACACAATTTGTCGTTTCTTTGAATTCAACTCCGCATCGTTCAGTCAATCTATTATGTTTCCTCTCTATTCCTTTAAGAAATGTCCTTGCTTTCCTGAATCAAGCTTTCTTTCTGTAGGATGAACTAGTTGAAGTCAGCTATCACGTACAATGGTGGCCTTATAATTAGAAACGATGTTTCTGGAACAGAGTTCTCTGGAGTGACGAATCTAAGTTTAATTTGTTCCAATCTGATGGAAAAACGTATGTTTGTATCCAAACAAAGCCTTTCATCCCAGGTACACAATCCCTGTTGCTAAGTCGTTTCTAATTATAAGGCCACCACTGTACGTCTCCTTAGCCAGTTGCAACTGGGAGTTGTTTTGTTTCTGTCTTTAGAATTCAACAGGTTAGTTTAGGTGGCTAACCCTCCTAGGAGGTAAGATCCCCATTCAGACTTTAAGTCAATTGTGATACCACCACATCACCCGACATCCAACCCGAGGATCAAAAATTCCAGTTAGAAAACCAAAAGTTAGCTCCAAAAGTAATCTTGGTATTGCAGAAAATAAGAACTCAATAACCCGCCTCCCCACTCCTCATGACTATAGTCGGATTTTCCTTCACAGCGTCTGAAATCGTTCAAAGCATTGTCCCAAATCTGTTAGCATGACTTCCAATAGAGCGGTGCCCTATGAGGATCGCATTGGTGCGATGGATGGCGATACGATTTAAGGAAAAAAAACGACAGGTCTCCGGACCCTAGCGTTTACTGCATTTATACTCATGCAGCCATGAGGATAGCGATCGAAACATCTTTGCCCTGTTGCACGTCAAAGATTGTGAGCTCTGTACTACCCCTAGTTCCGGCAATGCCACAATCCAAACTCAGAATAGTTAAACCTAAAGGCCCTGGCTGGAATCTTACAATCTTTTTTTATATCAAGAAAATTATAAGAAATCAGCTAATCAACCTCAATGTACCTCAATGTACTCAATGTATTCCTTGTTCTACAGCATATCCGTAGTCCACATTGAGCCACGATTTAACTACGTTGCTTCTACATCGGTCTGTAAGCACTATGTGTGATCAAACATGTTTAGAAGATAGGTATTCGTTTGAGGAGGTATTCGCGAGCAAACTTTTACATTATCTCGCTGTGGAGCGATTCATTTTCGTTACGGCAGAGTAGGATGTTCCACCTAAAAGCGCCCGTTAACTTCAACATTCTCCGTCTTTTTGGAATATATGTTTGCCTGTGGGGTTATGCTTCCTCAGCAAATTTCTGGCAAAAATTCTGAGAGTAAATAAAATTGCCCTGAAAAGTTTTTTTTAAAAAATCTGTCGTTCGGAGTGGACTTTGAACTGTAGGCCACGCTACTTATGTATACAAATTAACACAGTGGTGTGGGACTGAAATATGTATGTATGAATGTCTGTAAATACGTGTCATCTGCGCAATTTCGATCATCCTTATACTATGTTCAGATATGCACTTTTATTGAGTCAATATTCGGTTAATTGAGTACAATATTCTAAGTGTTCAGGCATAATCAACAAAAAGTGTTCGGTTAATTGTAATATGCTCACTAAACACAACTAAAGCGCGTATTTATTGCGCAATTATTTGAAATATTGAACTCAATAATGGCGTTTATTGCGATTTACGCAATAAAGGTGCATATCTGAACACCGTATTACGGAAGTTTCACAATTAATGCCGCAAAATTTGGCAAAAGTTCTAAATAATGTGGTATGACTGTTGTTTGACCCTTTGACCTCTTATTGAATATATGTGAAGTAGATTTGTTGACAATTTTTGTTTTTTTTTTATTTCTTTTTCTATCAATTCATTCTTAAAATAAATAACACTTGCCATGTTGCCATGATTTATTGCTTTTGCAATGTATTTGGATAGATTGTGCCGTTTATACGAAAACTCACTACTAATTACCTCACCAGAACTTTTTCTCTTTCCTTTACAAATATCAAAAAACTAAAGGACACAGTACAACAGAGCAGAACCGTATAGAATAAGAGGCAGGCAGGGCAGGGCAGCGTAGAAACGTCTAACGACATGAGAGTGAAGAGTAAGCCAACCAACATCATCTTCATCTCGGTAGTAAATTCATCAAGTATTCTTTATGATGAAAAATTTAGATGATAAATTTTCTTTTGTAAATTGAAAAAAAAATGAAATAAACACACGGTATAAACCCATGAGAGAGAGAGAGAGAGAGAGAGAGAGAGTGAGACAGAGAGAGAAACACAACTGTATGTTTCAAAAAAAGGAGAAAGTACGGCTTCCTACTTGCATCGTTGTGCTGTTTTTCGTCAATGGCGTTGACACACATGCACTCGTAAATTTTCTAAAAGTTAACAGACTATTTCCGCTTTCAAAAAAAAAGGAGAAAGAGAGAGGGAGAGTGGGAAAAAATAAACGTAAAGAAAAGTGAAAAAGTTTAAAAAAAAAAATGAAAACTAAAATAACACTCTTGTTTTTGTTGTTGTTGTTGTTGTTTTTATAACAAATTTCAAATTAGGTTACCCATTACGACCCCACACTTCTCATCTCATCGCATTGCATGGCTTCGCATCGCTTCACAACGCTTCACAATTCTCGTCCGCATCCTCATCCTCATTCTCATTCTCATCATAATTTTTTTTTCCTGTCGCCGTCATCATCACTTTCATCGCCGTCCGTACGTCAACATCAGTAACTGAAACTAATGACTTGCTGTTGCTGTTGTTGTTGTTGTTGTTGTTTATAACGATAAATATTTTATTTAAATATGCAAGGAAAACTGCTCTTTACGATAAATTTTCTTTTTTTCCCTCCATTTCACCCGTCATTTCATTTTTTTTCTCGCCCGTTTTTGGTGTTGAAAATTAAAACCGAAAATTTCATCAACAAATGGTATTTAATTTACAACTAAATCATGTGGTTAAATGTGATTAATAATTAATTTTCAAAAGAAATTAAAAACTGGGATTTTTGTGCAATAAGAGGCGAGGGATGGGGGTATGGTTGGTGAATTGAAAATGAAATTCATGAATTTCATGACATGAATTTTAATATAAAGAGAAAGTTTTCCTTGTATTTGTTTGTGAAATAATTTCATCTTTAAGGGCCAAAGCAAATTCTAATGGCCGGGGCCTATTTAGTTTATAAAAAAATGTGTCTGCACAATGCGAACTGTTGGGTGGGTTGCTGAAACAACTTCTTGGCGAAAAATACGTGCTTAGTGCAGTTAAAAGATGTGGAAGACTGTAAGTGTAACTGAATACACAAAATAAGTGAATTTAGTAATTCTTAAATCTGTTGCCCTATCAACGTTAAGCAATCTGCACCGACAGCCAAACGGTAATGCTTGTTCTACTGCTGATCTGTAAATATTACCGGGGAAATAAATGAAATGACTAATAAGCAGTCGCCGTAGTCTAGTAGGTAGTGTATTCTGAATGCACAAAATGGGTGAACCTAGTAACCCTAAAATCTGTCTCCCTATCAAAGTTAAGCAATCTGCATACCGACAGCCAAACGGTAGTGCTTGTTCTACTGCTGATCTGTAAATGTTACCAGGGAAATAAATGAAATGACTAATAAGCAGTCTCCGTAGTCTAGTAGGTAGTGTGTTGGCTTATTAGACGTAAGGCCACGGATCTAACCCCAGGTCAGACATCAAAACGAAATATGAAAAAATATTTCTTCGGCGACTTCCTCTCAGTAGATTTCTGGCAAGAACTCTGCGAGTAAATCGAAAATTGCCATGAAAAGTTTCTCAAAAATCTGTCGTTCGGAGTCGACTTTAAACTGTAGATCCTGCCACTCATGTTAAGGGTCCGCCAAATAACTTTTTTTTTTTAAATGCTTTAAAAAAAAAACTACTGAATATTTTCTCAAATTACCTTTTTTTTATTTATAAGTACAATCCGTCCGGTTAATAATGGAAAATAATTTCATTCAAATGGCTGCCTCGGCTGGCCATGCAGTAGCCTACACAATCGGTCCAATTTTTAAGCACATTATCGATTGTGTGCAGCTGTATTTCACCAATGGCTTCACGAAAATTGTCCTTTAAAGCGTCAATTGTCTCTGGCTTGTCGGCGTAACACTTATCTTTGACGGCACCCCACAGATAATAATCCAACGGTGTCAAATCACAGCTCCGAGGTGGCCAAACGACATCAGCTCTGCGGCTGATAATGCGATCTTCAAAAACAGGGCGCAAAACTTCGAGTGTAGTTTCGGCTGTGTGGCACGTAACGCCGTCCTATTGAAACAAAATGTTGCCAATATCCTCCTCTTCAATTTTTGTGAACAAAAATTCGTTCAACATGGCCCGATAACGATCGCCATTGACTGTAACGGCCACTCCTCGCTCATTTTTGAAGAAAAATGGCCCAATTATGCCTCTGGACCAAAATCCGCACCAATCAGTGACTCGTTTTGGGTGCGTCTGCTTTTCAATGTATGCGTGCGGGTTTTCTGTGTCACAAATGCGACAATTTTGCTTGTTTACACACCCGCCAAGATCAAAATGAGCTTCATCTGAAAAGATAATTTTTTTTTTGCCAAAATCGGCATCTTCTGGTGTAGGCTACTGCATGGCCAGCCGAGGCAGCCATTTGAATGAAATTATTTTCAGTAGTTTCAGTAGTTTTTTTTTAAAGCATTTTCGAAAAAAAAAGTTATTTGGCGGACCCTTTATTACTTCAGAAACCAAGTCGTATTATTAGAAAGATCTGTCAAAATTACACTTAAAACAAGGCTTTGTTGATGATTTATTTCCGTACGAAATAGTATCAGCCCAAACTGTTAGAGTCTATATACATACATACATACATACATAATTGGCCATTACAACCCTTCATTTAGGATTACGGCCTAGCTTCTCACACTACTCATGTTGTGTGTGTTAATTTTATAAATGAGTGGTGGGACCTACAGTTTAAAGTCGACTCCGAACGACAGATTTTTGAGAAGTTCTTCATGGCAATTTTATTTACTCTCAGAGTTTTTGCCAGAAATCGGCTGAGAGGAAGTCGCCGAAAAAATACTTTTTGTATTTTGTCTTGATGTCTGGGCTAGGGCTCGAACCCTGGCTGTACATCTAATAAGCCAACACACTACCTACTAGACTACGGCGACTTCTAGAGGTAGAGGTTAACGTTCTAGAGGGTAGAGGTTAACGATAGATGGCAACCCTATCATGCTAGAAGCCCTACTACCTTCAACCAGCTTGGCTGGAAAAACTTAAAACATGCAATCGTAGGTGGAGGTGGTAGATATTTTGTGACAGCCTAAAAAATGTTTGTACGATCCTTATATTCAAAGATTTTTATTTATATAAATCCGACCATTAAAAAGTTTAAAATGGTCCTCACTAAACAAATAATAAAAACAAATATTTTTATATTCACACACATGTACATACACATACATTCCGCATATAAAGTCCTTAAATTTCAATTGTAATCGAATTTTTTTTTTTTTTTTTTTTTTTTTTTTTGAAAAAGATTCTAAGTTTCCTAATATCTTTTGAGTACCATTCGAAATTTCATTTTCCTTTTCTTCCATTTAACAAATAAAAAGTGTTTTTTATACATATTTCCTTATATCCTTATTTTCATTTTTATTACTTTTTTCCTTGTGGTTTTGCTACTTAAAATTCTTACAAAAACGAAGAACGAGAAGCAAAAGAAAAAAATCCTTTTTTTTTATAATGATTTAAAGGAACTCGTTAATATCACAAAACGTTTCTATTTTTCGTCTTTTGAAATGTATTAAGTTTTCACAATCAAACATTATCTCTTGTTTATATTTTTCTTTTCCCCTTATGCTCCCCTCTTGCTGCTCCTTCACCGGTTCTTTGCTTCTGCCCCTCTTATTTTTTGCTTGACTGGCGTTCCCGTTTAGTACTCTCTCTCTCCCTCTCTCTCTGCTGTTGCTGGTTTGCTTGCGAAGAAGATTTATTTCATTTTGTATTGTTTCGTTTCGTTCGTTTATTTATTACTTTTAAATCAGACTGTAATATATGTTTCCGTTTACAGTTCAATAGTATTTACTACCAATATATGTATGCATTATATTATTGGGTAAGGGCAAAAGTTATACCTTTAACGTCAGAACACCTTTTCTTGCAATATTCGACATCAACCACAGACCCCCACCTCTACATTGTTGGCAAATCATTTACGACCGACCAGCCACAGGTTCCGTTGATACGTTCTCATCATCACAGAATCTCCATGTTAGGCTCGAGACAACCCTTATTCTTAGTAGGAGTACCTTGATCTTTAGTGCCCAGTCAAACGCCCACATACCAACATCAAGTTATTCCTAAATAGTCTGATGGATGACTCAGATCTCCATTCATTGTATGAACTACAAAAGTTTCGATCGTTTCAAATCTATTTGGTTTGAGAAGACTCTTTGCCGCTTTATATTTTCCCCTTTTGTTAGGCATGCCTTTCCAAACATCCGCTGTTACTCCACTGAAGGGTTCTGGCCCCATCAATGGCATGGTAGAGCTTCTCTCTTTGTACGCTCATCTACTTGCTTAATGCCGAGAATTTCCATATGATCTGGGGTACAGCAGGCGATAATCTGATTTTACCAACCCAATCGATTCCTTTACCTAAGACAGTTCCATACTACCTCAGACTTGGCTTCATAAGAGCCGAGTGCTCGGTTGGCGGTCTGTTGGCTGTCAATTAGTATTGTTATGTCTCGTCTGTTATATGTCCTATTCAAGTTGAATTAAACACATCTTTCGATGGCTTAAATCTAACAGAGTTTCTAGCGCCGATGTTGGAACAAATTCTCATTGCCCTTTTTTTTTTGGCGTGTGAGGTAGGTTTTAAAATGCCTTCGCACTTACAATGACCGTCGTCAGCCGCGTCAAGTGGGGCTTTCACTAAAACAATCCCTCCTCCTCTTCTGGGGATACTCCCTTCCCGGGACGGCTATCTGCATTACTTCGGGAAGAGCCTAGAACGACGTCCTGTTAAGGACCGTTGTTTACTCTCCTACGTCTGGGTACACCGTATTTAAAGCCAGCTTCATGCTGTTGGCTCGTCTTCTCATGTATCATTTTGTCGTACTGTATCAAGGTCGACCTTCTTCCTGCGGAGTACACATTCTATGTATCTTCTCACAGCGCTCCACTTCGTCTCGCTTTCGAGCATTGCGTCGGGTGTGAATTCGCCAATCTGTTCCATCAACACTTTCTTCTCGTCCTGCCATTTGATGCAATGGAAGAATGTGTGTTCAACGTCGTCACTCATTTCCTCGCAATAAATGCAGCCAGGATCATTCACCTTGCCTATGCGGTGTAGATATTGTCGGAAATAACCATGACCCGAAAGAAACTGGGCCAGGAAGTAGTTAATTTCCCCAAAATTTCTCTGTGTCCATGCTTCTATGGATGGAATTGTTTTCCATCTACTTTGCCATCGCCGTAGAGTTGGAGATCTGACAACTGCGGTACTAATGGCGAGGTTTTCCCTCTTCGCTTTCCATAATCTTCTTTGCTCGAATGCCAGCCAGTCGATAGGTGTCTCACCGGTGATCATGAGGACTGCGGCGCCCGAGACCGTGCGATAGGCCGAAGCGACTCTTAGTGCCGCTGTTCGTTGCACCGCTGCTACTATTTTCTCAGTGCTTTAATGATATCCTCCCATCGTAGACTGTTAAAAGCATTACGCACATCAAGCGTGGCAAGGTCAACAATGCGCTTCGGATAGCAACGCCTAAATCTGGTCCATTCCACTACGTCCGCTGTGGCCCCAAGCGTAGATCATCCGGTCGGAAACCATACTGCCTCTCCGATAGTCCTCCAGCTGTCTCAATTGGCGCTGCCAGCCTGCGTTGGAGCAGTTTCTCTAATAGTTTACCGGCGCTATCCAACATACAAAGAGGGAAGTATGATAATGGGGTTAGCTTGAGAAGAGTGTACACCTGCCCGTATCTTCTTTTTCATCGAATATTCCTACAAATTTTTCTTCTTTCCACTTCATAGAAAGGATCTGAAACAATCAGCGGTGTAGAATCTCTCGGTCTCGCTAGCTTATCTGCCTGCTAATTGTCGTAAATTCCCAGGATAGCCCTGCAAGCATTTTGCGTACCATTCTGGCATGTATGGTCTTTCCTTAGATATTCCCTGTATGAGCCCTCCATGTCGTTGTACTAGCCTTACAGCATCGTCTCTATAAACGTCACAAATATTTTCTGCAGTTTGCGAAACATTTTTTCTACAAGAGGAAAGCAAAATAAGACGGTAATATTCCGAATTCAGAGTCGTTTAATAACACGGCCCTGCAAATTTGGACTTTTATTGTTCAAATAAGATGGCTCTAGGTGTTTCCGAAGGCATTTTGCGCGGTAAACACAAATCTTGTCAGGTTTTCGAGAAAAAGGGGGTTGAAACCCCTAAAAATAGCGCCATTTTGGCCATTTTTAATTCATTGTAGAGCTAAACACTGACATGCTAGAACCATCGCTATTGTCTGGGGTTTATGTCAAGGGGTGCAAGAGAAAAAGAAACACATTACGGAGGTCCTTAAAAATTAATCAGTTTTACTTAAAAATTGTTACTCAGGGGTTTTTGGTCGCTGATTACAAATCTTCATTCAGATTTAAAAAATTCAAAATGGCGGATCCAATATGGCGGTCGAGATTTATAAAAATTAATCAAACCATATTGGATCCGCCATTTTGAATTTAAATCTGAATGAAGATCTGTAATCAGCGACCCCAAAAACCCCTGAATAAAAATTTTCATCATTTTCATTTGAACCCAAATTCGTGTTTAGCACGCAAAATGCCTTCGGAAACACCTGGAGCCATCTTATTTGCAAAACCCATGCAGGGCTGTATAATTTATGCTAATAAAGTGAAGCTTTTAAAATCTTACCAGAGATATTGTATTACCTTTTCGGGACATCTGATGACAATTTGTAAATAAACTTTTTGGAACACCCAATATTTTTTTTTTTTGATATTTCTTAATATTTCAAAAGGATAACAGTGTGTCTCTCTTTATATCCTACTTTCAAACTTGATCTTCTTCATACATACATATGCTTATATTTAGTGTATAGATATGTAAGTGTGTGTGTGTGTGTATATATGTGTTCTCTTTCTTTTAAATATTTCTACTGCCATAATCTCATTTATAATAAAAATAGTTGTAATAACAATTTGTTGCCTTTGACTAAAAAATAAAAGAGAGAGAGAAAAAACATAACAAAACAAATTCAATAGAATAGAATACAACAATAAAATAAAATAAAATAAAATAAAATTCCCCCAATGTAAAGTAATGTTTTCATATGAAAAGTTCAAGTATACGATTGCATAGCCAAAATGCCATCATCAAGAAGCATAACGTCCTCAACATCATCATCATCATTATCATGGTCCTCTTGATCTCTCTCTCACTCTCTCTCTCTCTCTCTCTCTCTCTCTCTTAGTAGCAGAGTAGTTGTAGCAGTCATTGTCTTCTCCTCTTGCTGCTGCTGCTGCTGCTGTTGTTGTTGCATCTCTTTCAGCAGCACTTCATCAAGTTTGAATGCATTTTATAAACAAGATTGTGTTGTGCCAAGTTAAACATTGAATAATATTTGTTTCCCCAAAAACAACAATATTTTCGACTCTTTTTATTCTTGTTGTTGTTTTTCTCTTTTTATGATTATTATCCTTAAGTAAAGCTTCTTCTTCTGCTTTTGCTTCTTGTGTACGTTTGCTCGCCTGTTTATTGTTAAAGTTGTTGCATCACCACTACCTAGTGTAGTAAAGAGAACTCGAAGCATTACAAGAGGAACTCTTCTAATGCTTCTTCTTCTTTTTCTTTTTGCCATTTATTAGCAAAGTTATTCGTTTGTTTATGGACTTGTGTGCTTCTTCTCTCTTCTTTTGCCTTTAACAATTGAATTCTCTTCTTTATTTTATTATTTTGAAGGTAATTTTTTTTCTCTTTCTCTCTCTCTCTCTCTCTCAAAATGTTTTCGTGTGTTTGCTTTGCCTCTTTGGATTTGCTTTCTTTAAGCATGCATGTGCATCCCTGTGCATGTTTGTATGTGTAATAGAGAGTTTAAGTGGATATTTCTTTAAAAAATATTTCCTGTTATTTTTTCTTGTTGTTGTTATTTTAAATTGTAATGGCCATACTCACACACAGGCACACACACACACACCCATATTCACATTTATTATGTGACAAGTATATCACCACTATACATTCTTTATTTTTTTCCTTATACACACACACACTCAAATAATGGCTCTTTTAATAAACTTGAAAACTATTATTACTACTCAACCCCCCCCCCTCCTCTCACTCTTACTGACTCTACCCAAATCTTTAACCCTCTTTTGTTATTTAAAAAGTAAAGAAAAAAAGAAAAAAGAAATTGTTTAGAAAGCGTCTTCCTTGAATTTAATTTTTCATTACAAAATAAATGGAACCCGGTATATGGTAGGGCAAGGGGGTATACATTCCCCCAAACAATTTTTACAAATAAATTTGTTTGTGTTTGTGTTTCGTAGAATTCGTGACTTGGCAGCAGGAAAAAAACATTGAATTTTATGTTACACATTCAAAAAAGTTAGGTTAGGTTAGGAAATACTTTTTGTATTTTGTCTTGATGTCTGGCCTGATGCTCGAACCCTAGCTTTACGTCTAATAATCCAACACACTACCTACTATATTACGGCGACTTCTGAGGTTAGGTTAGTTGCGAACTATTCAAAGGAAATTCTTATATTGACTTCCTGACATAGACAGGGCTAGCATAGCATACAATCTGCGACATATTTCAATTGCCCTTAGTTAAGCTAGGTTGTTCTACTAAATTCCAAGGATTTGTTGAATTGAAATGTATCAGAAAGGGACTGATTGACATCTTTCTTAAAATCGTATGACGTTGACATGCCCTCGAATTATTTTTTTCAGTGCTCAGGATGTGAGGAGCGTGAACAGACGATATCTCATCTTATGTAACAACTAGCTGTACCCAGCGCGTGTTGCTGCGCCACCAACTTAAATAAATTTGAAGGAAAGACTTTACACAAATGTTCAATTAATTTTGAATCATTATATTGACTTTGTTTCCCGTTGTCCTGATGATTCAGATGAACGGGCCTGAGTAGTACGCATTCGATCAGTTTCTAATCTCACTTCTCGCTGTTCAAGTAGTTCAAGCGAACGGGTCTCAGCGGCATATACTGGAAGATTTTTCAGTCTCAATGCTCGTCTGATTCTGAGGTTCGTAATGCTCTTTTCTTCCGTGCTTGAGGTGTAGGTCGACCAATTGCTTCTCATTCATTTTGAATAATTTATTGAAGAATGCACAGTTTACGATTTAATTGATTTTAAGTAATTTTCAGTAGCGCCACCTGCCGGAAATTAGTCATACCAACTTAGAAACCTTACCCGGCTCATGCGCAACAACTTTGCTTTGAAATACATAGTTTACGATTCTATAAGGTACATACAAACAAACATTCATTTTTATATGGGTATGTGGGCGTGGCACCTCGCCTACTTGAAATTTCAACATAAAAAGTAGCCTATAACTCCTTCCAGACATACAGGAAGATACTGTGAGAATTTCAAGAAAATCGGTTCAGCCGTTTAGCCGTCTATAGACTTCAAACAAACCCACAAGTAAATAAACACGCATTCATTTTTATATATAAGATATCTGGCTATTGCTATGCAAGAGGATCTATTATCTTTAACCGAAGTCTTTAAAATAAAGGTTAATGCAAACGTAAAATTTATTTTGTAGATGAGATGGTTTCCTATCAGGAAAGTTTAATTCCTAGATATTGATTTGTGGCATCAGAATGAGTTTAACCTTCGGCCCTTAGTGGGACTTCAACCTGCAAGATGGATGTGCTATCTAAATTTACCTAGCCTAGGTATTTCGCCTTTATAAAATCGTTCGTAATCTTTTTAATTAAGTCGGTGGACAGTTCCTGCTCTCATACAGTGAATTGTGTTGCATCTAATAAAATAAAGTGAATACAATATTCGGTACAATCAATTGTTATATCTTTAGAGTAAGAGATCTAAGGCTTGTTTAAGTTTATATATTAACTTTCCTTAAGAGCTGGCTCGTGGTCGGTCATGCTGTGCATTATGTTGCAACTGGAAAAACAGATTGTGAAAGGAATGAATTCTATGAGTATTGTCCATAAGTATTGACAGGGGAAGTCTTCTTCATAAGATATGAGAAAATACCTCACATTGGATAAAATTAATGCATTGTCTCGCACTAGTATCGTTTATGACAGGAGTCTCGTAGATTATTTGTGAATATGCAACAGAAGTTATTAGTCGTCTTATTGTTTGCCTTGAACTTCTTTTACTGGAGATTATTCTCAACAGCTCGCTTGCTGCTCTTAATGTTTTTTTTCCACCATCGTTCTGACGTGTGGCTCGAAAAATAGTTTGCAAACGAGGATCACTTTCAAATATTTCAGAATCGCTTTTATTCCAGACACATTCTGTTTTAAGTAATCCAAACAAAAAAATTGTCAACAAATCTACTTCACATATATTCAATAAGATGTCAAAGGGTCAAACAACAGTCACACCACAATATTTAGAACTTATGGCAAATTTTGCGGCATTAATTGTGAAACTTTCGTAAGAACGATCTAAACTTGCTTGGATGACACGTATTTACACACATACACATATATAATTAGCCATTACAAGCCTTCAGTCAGGATTACAACCTAGTTTCTCAGATCACTTATGTTGCGTATGTTAATTTTATGAATGAGTGGCGGGAGACCTACACTTTAAAGTCCATTCCGAACGACAGATGTTTTTGAGAAACTTTTCATTCCATACTCTCAGAGTTTTTGCGAGAAATCCGTTTGATGTAAACTGTAATTTGGCACGATTTAAGCTACTGGTGCTAAAGGTTGGTAAATAATTAGTGCTGCTTCATCTATACAATTTTGTGACCTGCGATAGGCTCATTTTCAACAACCCATCGCACGTTAAGTTCCATAGCAAAAGATTTAATGTTACACCATATTTTTGACACCCATGTCATGACATTTAGGAGATGACTCCTATTCGTGTTGTACAGCATGTTGGAATATAGGAAATGTAGGACAATGGAAAGACAAATAGTGTTTTTTATTTTAATGACCTTTTTATAATAATTCTCACTTTCTTTTTTCTATTGTAAAGGGTCCGCCAAATAACTTTTTTTTTGAAAATTCTTTAAAAAAACTACTGAATATTTTCTCAAATTTCTTTTTTTATTTGAAAGTACAATCCTTCCGGTTAATAATGGAAAATAATTTCATTCAAATGGCTGCCTCGTCTGGCCATGCAGTAGCCTACACGATCGGTCCAATTTTTAAGCACATTATCGATTGTTGTATTTCACCAATGGCTTCACGAATATTGTCCTTTAAAGCGTCAATTGTCTCTGGCTTGTCGTGGCGTAACACTTATCTTTGACGGCAGCCCACAAATAATAGTCCAACGGTGTCAAATCTCAACTCTGAGGTGGCCAAACGACATCAGCTCTGCGACTGATAATGCGATCTTCAAAAACAGGACGCAAAACATCGAGTGTAGCTTCGGCTGTGTGGCACGTAGCACCGTCCTGTTGAAACCAAATGTTGCCAATATCCTCCTCTTAAATTTTTGTGAAAAAAAATTCGTTCAACATGGCCCGATAACGATCGCTATTAATCGCCAGTAATGGCCACTCCTTGTTCATTTTCAAAGAAAAATGGCCCAATTATGCCTCTGGAGCAAAATCCCCACCAAAAAGTGACTCGTTTTGGGTGCGTCGGCTTTTCAATGTATGCGTGCGGGTTTTCTATGCCCCAAATGCGACAATTTTGCTTGTTTACATACCCGCCAAGATCAAAATGAGCTTCATCTGAAAAGATGATTTTTTTTTTGCCAAAATCGGCATCTTCTGGTGTAGGCTACTGCATGGCCAGCCGAGGCAGCCATTTGAATGAAATTATTTTCCATTATTAACCGGAAGGATTGTACTTTCAAATAAAAAAAGGAAATTTGAGAAAATATTCGGTAGTTTTTTCTTTTAAAGCATTTTCAAGAAAAAAGTTATTTGGCGGACCCTTTATAAGAAATAGAATTGCAACAACAGCTTCGGCTGTGTGGCACGTAGCGCCGTCCTATTGAAACCAAAATGTTGCCAATATCCTCCTCTTCAATTTTTGTGGACAAAAATTCGTTCAACATGGCCCGATAATGATCGCCATTGACTGTAACGGCCACTCCTTGCTCATTTTCGAAGAAAAATTGCCCAATTATGCCTCTGGACCAAAATCCGCACCAAACAGTGACTCGTTTTGGGTGCGTCGGCTTTTCAATGCATGCGTGCAGGTTTTCTGTGCCCCAAATGCCACAGACAATCAGAAACACCTTGGTGGGAAACCCACGGCATCGACAATTGAAGTTCTACACTCTACCAACTACATTATCGGCGCACCCGGTTTTTTTTTTTGAGTTCACTATCGATTTTCTGTGGAAGATAACCTAACAAATCTTGATCACTTATCATCTGTGTTTGCAGTCATCTACTAAGTGCTGTATGGCATTCACCTTCCATTTTCTGTGGTTACATTCGAACTGCATTTGCTAGAAACCATCAATTGCTTTTATCTCCTCTTTGAGTCTGTTCAATAATGATTTTTCTAGGAACATGGCTCCTAAAACTCCTACAGCTAGGTTGGATGATCTTTTTACAGCCATCTTATAGCTCTAGCTTGGCATCTATTGACTACCACCACCATCTAATCATGGACTATATCGTCTATTGCTTGTATGTATTGTGGCCTTTTTTTTATAAAGAACGATTGTTTCCCCAAAAGGGAAATTATTTTAAAAGAATGGCAACAAGTTATCAAAGAAAACAATGCTCAGTTGACCTGTGTAGCTGAATACAGTTTTTGGCTTCATGCTAGCATAATGGACTGCCTTTTATTACACCTTATATGTGCATATCATTACTTTCGATTCTAATTTATTGCAGATATTCTAATAATTTCTACATTCTAAATAAATAACGTGTGTCTTACATTTATTGTCCTAGACCTGAGGATACTTGAATTAACCCCTTCTATCCATTTACCAAATGCTGCTCCTCCGCTGGCCTCGTAACATACATACATACATACATAAATAAGGCTTAAGATTTTTGTCTATTGTTATACGGGGTTTTTTCCGTTTTTCAATTTTTATTTCATTTCATTTCGTGTGGTTTTTTTTTTGTATTTTTGCAATTCATTTTTCATTTTTCATGAGAGGAACGAAACCAAAGCACTTGAACATTATGAGGAGGATAAAAGAGGAGAGAAATTTCTCGGAATTCCATTAATCCTTTTGTGTGTCTCCAATTCTCTTGAGTTTTTGATCTCGTACCCTTTTTTTATGTGCATCTGTTAATATCAATGCGGTCGTCGAGCACAGGACTTTTGTGCAGCAAGGGAATAACCCCCCCCCCTTCCTACCTATAAAAAGTACTCGTGTAGTGCATTGGTACTTGCCATACTTAATCTCATGTGGGGAGTTTTATTTTTCTTCTTTTCTTTTTAAACCGTCCGTTATGGACCGTCTATTCATATTTCATTCCTTTTATGTGGATTTCTTTGCTTTTGCTTTTTGCTTTTTATATAATTTTTATGGTATGTTTTACTGATTTTTTCTTGTTTTCCTCGTTTTTGTTGCAGGAGAAGAACATACTTGAGTTGTGTATTGCAAAGTATTGGTCAAACTTCGGTAGCAGCCATCTCAAATACAGTTTGGAGTTCCATGGCATACAGGCAGCCAACCTAAATGCATGTAAGTTTTTTTATATTTTTTTTCTTAAGTATTCCAATGCTATTATTATTCCTACCATCTCCCTCCTTTAAAAAAAACTCTTCTGTTGTGGTGATAGTAGTGGTGGCAACCACTACACAATGACTACGATGGCAGCAAACGACAATAGCTGCCACACTGCATTACCACAACTATAAGACAACAATAGAAAAATATGGGGGGAAAAAAGAAATTCCATAAAGAAAACCAAACTCAAACAAAATACGATAAAATAAGAAACCAAAAGAAATATTTTGTTTTTGGTTTGCAGTTTTGAGTTTTTCGAAATAAAATAATAATGGAACTGAAACCACCAACGTTTACACAAACTTTACGTATGAAATCTTCTATACATAGTATGAGAGAAAGAGAGAGAGATAGAGAGCTTGAAAACGTAAAGAAATATTTATTCTATGTTGGGTCAACATAAAGAGAAGCTTTAAAAAAAAAATTGTTAAAAAAAATAAATCCTAAAATACAGTGAGAAACAAAAGTTTACCATCAACAATTATATGTTGCTCAAACTATATTACACTGCTAGGAATTCCAAACAGGATTGATGTTTAAAAATCTCGGGATTCGGCATTTCGAAAATCCCGGGATTTCGGAATTCGGAATTTCCCCATTGGCATCCTTATATCCTGTTGACCTTTCTATGTTTTTAATCTATAACTAGCTTTGGTCCGTTCCTTATTTCTTCAATACATTTATATCCTGAGAAATATGATCTTCTAAGTATTTTTGTCCACATATTTCTTTTGAGCCCAACAGAGGTGTCTCTTTCGAATTGTTTAGACCGGTCTTGCTTAAATGTATACTTTTCTAGGACTCCATTCTAATCCTTAATGTCGCTGACAACAAGATTTATCACAATTTGACAAACCCCAGCCATAGAGTTTCGAATGTAGCAGAAGATTAAAAATTTTTCATCATTCCTTACTATTACATCCAATACAACAAACCAAGAAATGGCAACAACTTTATCCTCCTACGAATTGCTGTAGTAGACTATTCATATGCTTTAGAAAATTTCCGAACAAATGTTTATCAAGGTTTTTGAACTTTAAAAAGTAGATCAGCCTCCCACATAAAGCTTTATCTCCGTCATTGTCCTGCTTTTAGAAACCTAAAGCGGAGGATTCTTGAGCACCCAGAATTTGTTGAAATAAAGTGATTTAAGTCATAGTGATGCAATTGATACCATCGGTATTAAAATAGGATCTTATAGGACCCAAGTAAGCAATGCTTTTAGATGCAGCCTACCTAATCTCTCTCCAGAAGGCACATTTCATTCTGCTGGAACCTAACCTCCTACAGAAGGTAATCTCACCAACAAACATCATATTCAAAAGGTTAAGTAGATCCACCTTGTAGGACTTAAAGTTCCTTAAAATTTTCCTCAGAAGTCATTGTTTCTGGGCAAGAAGATATTTCTATCAGTGCCCTGCGACAGGGGCTCGATTTGATTAAGAATGTGAATCACAGCGAACACATTATAAAAATATAGGAAAAATGCTTTGCGACAACTCTCCGTTCTTTTAAGAAACGAAAATTTGTAAAAAAAAAATACGTCATAAAGATTTAAATTGAAATTAGTCTAGTAGGCAGTATGTTGGCTTATTAGAAGCGAACCCGTGGTTCAAACCCCAGCTAGACATCTCGAACAAGATGAAGTGTGAACAAATATTTCTTTCGCAACTTCCTCTCACACTTCTTAGAGAGTAAATACAATTGTCATGAAAAGTTTCTCAAAAATCCCTCCCTTCGGAGTTGACTTTAAACTGTAGGTCCCGTCATACATGAATGAAATTAACACACAGAACATAAGTGGTATGAGAAGCTAGATAGTAATTCTGACAGAAGGGAAATGGCCAATAGATTCTGTTTCATCAGAGTCCAAATTCACCATGATTTCATTGCTACAAATAACCGTGAGTCCTTCCTAGGGTCTAGTAACCAAATGTAGTTATATGTGCACTTGGCCTTAGCAGTCCAAGACTTCAAATTGTCAACAAGTCGCTGCAACAATATCCAGAAGACAACAGTCTTATTCCATAGTGTCTTCAAACCCTTCAAAATGATCCTCGCTTTGGGATTCCCATGGTCACGATTAAGCCGGAAATTAGGGAAACAATTCTACTCTTTAGCAAATACTTCTCGGTTAGAAGAAAGAACCTGTTTGATCCATCTGTTCAATTGCCGAAACTTATTCCAGGAAGGACAAAAAAGCTCATATTTTGCTTTCTAATTGACTTTATTATGTGGTCTCAGCTGTCACGGAACACTGCCATCCCTTCATTATTTATTTGCTTTCTTAACGAAATTTGTCCCGTTAAACACCTAATTGGTCTACTGTAGCTGGTTCTGGAATTGTAGGGTTACCAACCATTTTTATAAAGTGTCTCCGCTCTCACGAACAGTGCCATTACCTCATTTCTAATTATTTATTTGCTTTCTTAACGAAATTTGTCCCGTTAAACATCTAATTGGTCTACTTTAGCTGGTTCTGGAATTGTAGGGTTACCAACCATTTTTATAAACTGTCTCCGCTCTCACGAACAGTGCCATTACCTCATTTCTAATAAATTTGTCCCGTTAAACATCTAATTGGTCTACTGTAGCTGGTTCTGGAATTGTAGGGTTACCAACCATTTTTATAAACTGTCTCTGCTCTCACGGAACACTGCCATCACATCATTTCTAATTATTTATTTGCGTTCTTATTGAAGTTTTTGCCCAATTAACAGCTAATTTGTCCACTGTAACTGGTTCTGGAATTGTAGGGTTACCAAACATCGTTACAAATAATGGTGTGCATATAATAATGTATTCTGCTGTTCTAATGGGTTTAAAAATTGGAAACTCTGCTTATTGAGTTTTAGCCTTAAGAGAAGACGTTGCTGCCTGACTTTGTTGCTGACGCTATCATCTAGATCAGGGCAACAAGAGACTTCTCGAATAGTTTACTTAGAGGCGAAATCAATAATTTTCCAGTTGCGGATTCGAACCCAGATTAGTTGGTATTGTTGTCAAGCACTTTACCGATTAAAGAATTATTTTCACGCAAAATATTGGCTTTAACATCGCCTAGCGATATAAAACCGCGTGTAAACTTAATACCTATGATTGGTAAGCGAATAGAATTGATTATCTTTTAATAAAACTGCTCTGGTATGTTTTTAAATCCATAAATACGGTCTCTATTGCAAGAGTATAGTTTTTCTTTTCATTTTAAAAATTCATAAGTGTAAACTTTTGTTTGCCACTGTATACACCATACAGCTTAACTAAAAACTTGTGTAAAATTGTATATTTTTTTAACCTTTTTAGATGGTTTTCATAGATTTTTTGTACGTTTTTTTTGTTAATATTTTACAGCGTGTAAACTATTCTTTTATGTTCTCTCCATCTCTCTCTCTCTCTCTCTCTCTCTCTCTGTGTAAAACGTTATGGTATTAGAAAAACCTTAAAAAGTTGTTAAAAATTTAACTTTTTTGTAACCCATTATTGCTGTTATTATTGTTCTTGTTGTTGTTTTTAATGCTTTCTACATTTATGGCCACCATGGCAACCACACTATTAGGGAGAAAGAGAGACAGACTAACATAGAGAGAGAGAGTGAAAGAGAATTTGAAAAAAAATTATTGTGTTGATGATAATGCCACTGTTGTTTGGTGTTAGTCTTTAAGAGTTATTGTTGCTGTTGCTGTTGCTATTATTGTTGCCATTACGTTGGTTACTTTCTACTCTTTGTTGTGTTGCTGGTCCGGTTGTTGCAAGTAGTGTTTGTTTTGCGTTTTGTACTGAACAATTCCCACAGTTTTTTGTCTGTTTGTCTGTTTGTTTGTTTGTTGTTCCGAGGTCGATCTTAAGCTCATCTGTATAGTGTCTGTGGTCCATTTGTAACGCTTTTTTGTTGTGTGCATAAAGGGTAGACCGTTTAAAAGTTCAAAATTTATAAATGCAATCAAATAAAAGTCGCTGTGGTGTAGTAGGTAGTGTGTTGGCTTATTGGACCCCAAACCCCAGGTTAGACATCGCGAACATAACGAAATATGAAAAATATTTTTTCGTTGTCTTCCTCTCAGCAGATTTCCGGTAAAAAACTCTGAGAGTAAATAAAATTGCCATGAAAAGTTTTTCAAAAAATCTGTCGTCCTGAAGCGACTTTAAACTGTAGTTCCGCCGCCACTCATGTATAAAATTAACATACACAACATAGGTTAGGTTAGGTTAGAGGACGTGTACTTGTCAATTAAGACAAGTACAATACCCGGAGGTTGAATTGACCCATTGTACAACGTCCTAGTTACTCACACCACTTATGTTGTGTGTGTTAGTTTTATACATGAGTGGCGGGACCAACAGTTTAAAGTCGACTCCGAACGACAGATTTTTGAGAAACTTTTTCATGGCAATTTTATTTACTCTCAGAGTTTTTGCCAGAAATCTGCTGAGAGGAAGTCGCCGAAGCAAACTTTTTGTATTTTGTCTTGATGTCTGGCCTGGGGCTCGAACCCTGGCTTTACGTCTAATAAGCCAACACACTACCTACTAGACTACGGCGACTTCACAACATAAGTCGTGTGAGAAACTAGGTTGTAATCCTGACTGAAGGCTTGCAATTTATTTTTTGTTGTGAAGTACAATTGTTCCGTTTGGAAATGGAATATTATTTCATTCATATGGCTGCTGAGACTGGCTTCACAGTAACTCATTCAATCACTCCAATTTTCATGCACTTTTTCGTGTATCTCGGCAATAACATCACAAAGGTTGGCCTTCAAATGCTCAATTGTCTCTCTGGTTTATCGGCATAACACTTTGCTTTAACGGCAACCCATAGAAAATAGTCCAACAGTGTCAAATCACAGCTTCTTGGTGGCCAATTAAGATCACCATTTCGGCTAATTAAATGGCCATCAAACGTTTGATGCAATAAATCCATTGTGGTTTGAGATGTGTGGCAAGATACACCAAACCAAGTGAAACCAAACATCGTTCACATTAATACCATGAAGAGCGGGTATAAAAACAATCGGTTATCATGGTGCGATATGTGTCTCCATCAACCGTAATGGTTGTGCTGTCCTTATTTTCAAAGAAACGTGGGCCAATGATGCCTCCACTCCACAAGCTGCGCCCAACTCGTCAATCGTAATGGCTGCATTGACTTGTGTAAGACCATGTGTGGCTTTTCTGAGCCCCAAAGGCGTCAGGTCTGAGTTGCTCTTCTAATTTTTTTTATATTCCACCAGCAGGGCTCATTTCGTAGCCGTACCCAGAGCAGAGCATTGTGTTGTGATAGAATTGCATAGGGGCCCCAAATATGGCAATTTGGCTTATTAACGTACCCACCAAGATGAAAATAAGCTTCATTCGAAAAAATTATTTTTTTGGCGAAATCCATATCATCGTGCAGTTTGTCGTTGTTTCTCTCTAGCTAAGTGAAAACGAAGCCGATGATCATACGGCTTGAACTCTTGAATCAATTGAACTTTGTAAGGCCTTATAACGAGATCTTTTTGCAAAAATCAACGTAAACTTCTGCGTAAAATGTTCAATTCTTGAGAACGATGGCGAGTTGATGTTGATGGATTCTCGCGCACATTCTCAATCACAGCTTCGATATTTTCGAGTGTGTGCACTGTACGAGCACGAGCACGTCTTGACGCATCAATAATGAAACCAGATTCACAAACTTTAGCAATAAACTTGCAGATACCGGGCACTGTTTCCGGTACCGCTCTGCGATCAAATTTTGTACGACATTTGGTTTTGGAAATAAATTTCCAATGAATGCCAACGTTGCTCAAGCGTAAATCGATTCATTATGTTCTGAATTTACTGAATTTTGTGACAGAATAGAATGACATACAGTGGTGGCCTTATAATTAGAAACGACTTAGCAACATGTATGTTTGTTAATTTGTTTTACAGTTTTCACAGTGTACCTGGGATCAAAGGCTTTGTTTGGAGGACGTCTTACATACGTGTTTCCATTAAATTGGGACAAATTAAACTTAGATTCGTCACTCTAGAGGACTCTGTTCCAGAAACATCGTTTCTAATTATAAGGCCACCACTGTAGGTATTGCCAGCATTGTCGAAATAACCGATTTAAATTTCAATTTAAACCGATAGATGGCCCACCCGATAGTAAGAGTGTGTTTGTGTACAGTGCTGCACTGAGCGTGTTTCTTTTCTTTTATATTGTTTGCAGCACTTTTTCTTAATGCTTTACACAGTGGTCAGCGTCATGGCTTTGACCAGCGTACTTGGAATTGGTGGTGGTGGTGGTGTGCCGGTGAAGGAATATTCAATTGATTTTCAGTCATTAATGGAACATTACTTAAAATGCTTTTATTTTTCCATGAATTGCATGTGTGTAGAATGCTTTTAAAATGGGGAAAATTGAAAGATTCATAATTTTTTTTTTTGCTTATTAGCCAAGTTATAAGCAGGTGTGTTTTGTGACTATACATAGGGAAACATCGTTGATTTGCTCATAAACTTAAATTGGCAGTCCCACTACACGTCGATAAAATTAACACACACAGCATAAGTGGTGTGAGATAGTAGGTCGAGCCCAAATCCACAATGATTTCGTTGCCACAAATAACAGAGTGCCCTGGCATTCTGGCTAGTTGCTCTAGCAACCAAATTAATTTACCTTTGTGGTTCAACACTTCAAAATGTCAACAATTCGCAGCAACAATATTCAGAAGTCAACAATGATCCTCGCATAGGGATTCTCTACATTTAACTAATACTTCTCGGTTGGAAGAAAGGACCTGTTCGACCTCTTTGTGCAACTGCCGAAACTTATTCTAGGAAAGACAAAGAAGCTTATATTTTTCTTTCTAATTGACTTTATTATGTGGTCTCTGCTGCCACGGAACACTGCCATCCCTTAATTTCTAATTATTTATTTGCTTTCTTAACGAAATTAGTCCCGTTAAACACCTAATTGGTCTACTGTAGCTGGTTCTGGAATTGTAGGGTTACCAACCATTTTTATAAACTGTCTGCTCTCACGGAACACTGCCATCCCTTCATTTCTAATTATTTATTTGCTTTCTTAACGAAATTTCTCCCGTTAAACACCTAATTGGTCTACTGCAGCTGGTTCTGGAATTGTAGGGTTACCAACAGTTTTTATAAATTGTCTCTGCTCTCATGGAACACTGCCATCCCTTCATTTCTAATTATTTATTTGCTTTCTTAACGAAATTTGTCTCGTTAAACACCTAATTGGTCTACTGTAGCTGGTTCTGGAATTGTAGGGTTACCAACCATTTTTATAAACTGTCTCTGCTCTAACACAACACTGCCATCACCTCATTTCTAATTATTTATTTGCTTTCTTATTGAAGTTGATTTGATTTCCTCATAAACTTAAATTGGCAGGACGTTATGTATTCAATAGCAAGTATGAAGTATGAAGGCAAGTCAAAATGAAGACTTCAATCGAAAAACCATAAGAACACCTGCCAGGAAAACCACTGTACTTCTTTGCTGCTGGTCTGTCTGCCTAAGTTTGTGTGTGTCTTGACCAACTGACTTTTATTCATTACGCTTATCATCATTATTTGCCTACTTTGGTTCATTTTTGCTTAACCTTTTGACTGACCGCCGACCCTCTCTTTTTATTTACCATTTCAACATCATTCATGCGTTTATAAAGGGTGTTTTTTATAGAGGTATAGAACTTTAAGTAGCAATAAAACAACGATGGATTATTCGATTGACATGAATTTTATTTATCCGAAAGATAATCTTGTGGCATTACATTTTAAATATGATTTCTGGCATATGACCGCCACGGCTGGCGCGGATGTAGTCCAATCTGGACGTCCAATTTTCGATGACTCTTTCCAACATTTGTCGCCGTATATCGGCAATAATACGGCGAATGTTGTCTTCCAAATGGTCAAGCGTTTGTGGCTTTACCGCATAGACCAATGACTTTACATAGCCCCACAGAAAGTAGTCTAGCGGTGTTAAATCACAAGATCTTGGAGGCCAATTCACAGGTCACCAAACGTGTCTTTCAATAATTCTATTGTGGCACGAGCTGTGTGACATGTTGCGCCGTCTTGTTGAAACCACATCTCCTGGACATCATGGTTATTCAATTCAGGAATGAAAAAGTTAGTAATCATGGCTCTATACCGATCAGCATTGACTGTAACGTTCTGGCCGATGGCGGATGGACTCATTCGGGTCTTCCTCAATGCTACGCTCTACAGCAGCAATAGCTTCTTCTGTACGCACCGTACAGCGTCTCTGGGGATGCGAGTTATCAATAAGAGTAAACGTGGTGCGAAAACGTTCCATGGTTAATCGAATTAACTGCTCTGATGGACGATTTTGTCGACGATAAAATGGACGTAGTGCGCGATACGTTTTCCGCACAGAACCATTATTTTCGAAATAAAATTGCACTATTTGCAAGCGTTGTTCAGGCGTGAGTCAAACCAAACTGAGAATAAATCACTTGACAGCTGTTAAATCGGTCGCCATCTTGAAAAGTAATGCCAACTTAAAGTTCTATACCTCTATAAAAAACACCCTTTACAATACGATGTAAAGTTTATTTTCTTTTCTCTCTCTGTCTCTCTAGCTCTCTCTTAAGAGATCTTTTTTTTATGCAATTTAAAGTGAATTTTTCCATGTGAAAATTGTTTGGTTTGTAGTGGCTTAGAAGGGTGTTGAATGGTCAGCAGCAGCTACTTGCCCCACTGGCCGGCCATCTTGCTGTACCAGGCACAATTTCTTAATGGTTCTTATTATAGTTGTTGTTGTTGTTCTTCTTACTTAAAAGTTAAAATGCCGTTACTCTCTTAGGGTGTCATCATTGGTGTCCAATGCACTCAACGCTTTCCCAAAGAGAGAAAGAACGAACGAAAAGGCAGAAGATGAAAAATCTTTTTAAGTTTCTTGGGGTCTTCCTTTTCTTACTGGATGGACAGAGTTTTTTTGTTTTGTTTGAGCTGCTGTTGAAAGCCTATTCTGGTTCTCGGTACTTCTGTTCTTTCTTCATAAGATGCGTTGCATTTCTGCACTTAAGTACGTATTTACATTTTTACTGGAGATAGCAGATGGTGTGTGGGGAGGGTGGTTGTAGGTTGTTGAAGGCTATTGCCATAGTCCTTGTGTAGGCCGGCTCGGCCGGTTGTTGCTGCTGCTGTTAAGTGTTTGGCCACTTATAAATTTAATTTTTGGATTTATTTTGGGTTTTTAGTTGAACATTTTTAACAACTTTAAACTACCAGCCCTGTGGGTTTTGTTTGTCTATTCTCTGGACAAGTTTCTCTTGATTTTTTCCCCCATTTCTTGTTTTTTTTTTCTTTTTTCGTTGCTAGAACCTTTAATTTGTTGCTGCAAAATAGAGCAACAAAAAGTTAAAACTTTTGTTAGCAACAGAAGTAAGATAGAAAGAAGGACTGTTTAAGAAATGTAAGAAAAACTTTTTTACAATTCCGTTTGGGGAATTGTATTTTATGTTCGCAGAAGAAAAAAAAACTTTCCAAGTTTATGTGGTTTATTGTTGGGCATTTCAGCTATTCTTTCACTCATTCACTGCAACCATTCATTCATTCATTCATTCATACTTGCTGCCAGTTATTCATGCATGCACATTGCGTCTCTCTATTCACTGCAATTCAATTCAATTCAACATTGTCGCCATCAACGTCTTCAACTTCATTTGCATTCTTCAACTTGCTTCTTGTTATTCTTGTTTTTTTTTTCTTTTTAAACTGGCCAAGTGCATGTTGTATGTGCTCAAGTTTTTCCTGTTTCCTGTCGTTTTTAAATGCCCTACACTACTATCTTGAAGCATATTGTGTTTAAGAAAATGTTTGTCAAGCCTTGAAATTGTGACAACCAACCAACCATCTGTAGCTCGGAAGATGGTGGCAGAAGTAGACGTCTAATTTTTTTATATTCCACCAGCAGGGCTCATTTCGTAGCCGTAGCCGAAGCAGAGTATTGTGTTGTGATAGAATTCCATAGGGGCAGTGGCAACTTTGTTGAAACCAAAGCTCACGAATGGCAGCCCTCTGTGATACTACATTAAGCGATGCCAAAACGCAAGTAAAGGGTGTTTTTATAGAGGTATAGAACTTTAAGTTGCAATAAAACAACGATGGATTATTCGATTGACATGAATTTTATTTATCCGAAAGATAATCTTGTGGCATTACATTTTAAATATGATTTCTGGCATTTGACCGCCATGCCACGCCACGCCAATCTGGACGTCCAATTTTCGATGACTTTTTCCAACATTTGTGGCCGTATATCGGCAATAATACGGCGAATGTTGTCCTCCAAATGGTCAAGCGTTTGTGGCTTTACCGCATAGACCAATGACTTTACATAGCCCCACAGAAAGCAGTCTAGCGGTGTTAAATCACAAGATCTTGGAGGCCAATTCACAGGTCCAAAACGTGAAATTAGGCGGTCACCAAACGTGTCTTTCAATAAATCTATTGTGGCACGAGCTGTGTGACATATTGCGCCGTCTTGTTGAAACCACATCTCCTGGAAATCATGGTTATTCACTTCAGGAATGAAAAAGTTAGTAATCATGGCTCTATACCGATCATATACTGTTACCGATGGACACAGATCCAATTCCTGTGCTCGATGGCGGATGGACTCATTCGGGTTTTCCTCAATGCTACGCTCTACAGCAGCAATAGCTTCTTCTGTACGCACCGTACAGCGTCTCTGGGGATGCGAGTTATCAATAAGAGTAAACGTGGTGCGAAAACGTTCCATGGTTAATCGAATTAACTGCTCTGATGGACGATTTTGTCGACGATAAAATGGACGTAGTGCGCGATACGTTTTCCGCACAGAACCATTATGTTCGAAATAAAATTGCACTATTTGCAAGCGTTGTTCAGGCGTGAGTCTATTCATGATGAATTGCCAAACCAAACTGAGAATAAATCACTTGACAGCTGTTAAATCGGTCGCCATCTTGAAAAGTAATGCCAACTTAAAGTTCTATACCTCTATAAAAAAACACCCTTTAGATAGATCAGAAATTATCACGATCGAAATTTTAAAAAAATGGCACATAGTGTTTGCCCCATTGGTGCTCATGCAATCAGAATGCACCTTTCGTATCACGGCTTTTTTCGCGACTGCAAAGACGTGTACTTGGATAAGGCTGTCACTCGCTTCCTCTGTTACGCTCTTCTGCTAACAACAAACAGAATGGAAATTTTGGGTAAAAACTTTACGGAAAACTTGGCTGGCCTGCAATGTACCAACACCGGTAGACTTTTTGGGTTCATTTTGAATCCTATGGGCACCTAGAGGCAAAACAAATGGATCTCTTCAGAGATCCTCATAAAATATCTTGCGACCTGACACTTCAATACTTCCTCTTTGGAATGTAAACCTAGAAAGATTCCCGACAAAGCCTGTGGAGTACTTTTAGAAGCAACTGATATGCCTGGAAAGACTTTTTTGCATATAAACAGAAGAAGAAGCTTCCACTGGCTCACAGTATCCAAAAGTGGCCAACATTTCATGCAGTCTTACCCGAGAACCGGGAAGGCTACGAAGACCGTATCACTGATCTATCGCATCTCTATGTATTAATATTTGTGCTCAACCTCATTATCCCGAGTCGGTGTGAAATTCTTTGATTTTCATCTCCTGAAGCAAATAATCAAGTTCGTCGCAGTTGGATTAATGTTAAGGACGGGCCCTCTTAGACGTCCAAGAGCAAACTGAAAAACAACTTTCCTTACATGGATCTCAAATCGTAATAAAATGTTGTCTCCCACAAGTTATCATCGGTAAATCCTTCTATGGATTTAGATTAGGTGGCGGACTCCCTCGAGGGAAGGCGTCTTACTGAGACCAGCATTCAGGCTAATTGTGATAATTCTAAGGATTTACCCTGAGATGCACTTGGTGTCATTAGCCAAGTCCCACTTAGTTCTCTCAGTTCTAAGTTGATAGTCCTTCCATAAGAATGAGTCATCAAAATACATTCTTGGAATCTGTGAGGAGTTAGAAGTCGCCGTAGTCTAGTAGATAGTGTGTTGGCTTATTAGACGTAAAGCCAGGGTTCGAGCCCCAGGCCAGACATCAAAATAAAATACAAAAAGTATTTCTTCGGCTACTTCCTCTCAGCAGATTTCTGGCAAAAACTCTGACAGTAAATAAACAAAATTGCCATGAAAAAGTTTGTCGTTCGGAGTCGACTTTAAACTGTAGGTCCCGCCGCGCATGTATAAAAAATTAACACATACAACATGAGTGGTGTGAGAAACTAGGTCGTAATCCTGACTGAAGGGTTGTAATGACCAATTTTGTATGTATGTTATGTAAACTCTTCTATGGATTTGGGTTAGGTGGGAAGGCGTCTTGCTTAGACCAGCATTAAAACTCGTTGTGACCATTCTATAGATCTACCCTGAGACGTTCATGGTGTCGATGAAAGTCTCCGTAGTCTAGTAGGTAGTCTGTTGGCCGTGAAGCCTCGGTACAAACCCCAGGTCAGATATCCAAACGAAACGAAATATGAAAAATATTTCAACGGCGACTTCCTCTCAGCAGATTTCTAAGTTTCTAAAAAATCTGTCGTTCGGAATTGACTTTAAACTGTAGGTCCCACCACTCATGCATAAAATTAACACACACAACCAGGGGTGGTGTGAGAATCCTAGGTTGTAATCCTGACTTAGGAGTTGTAACGACCAATATGTACATATGTATGTATGTTCTTGGTATCATTAGCCAAGTCCTTCTCAGTTCTAAGTTGATAATCTTTCTCTTTATCCCATTAACATACACGCAACAGAAGAATGAGCCATCAAACTACATTCTTGGAATCTGTGAGGAAATCACCCCTGTGCGTATCAACTACTTGGCAGGAAATTATTCTTTCTAACCCAAAAAAATATCCTAAAGTTTGTCGGGGCATTAATAGATCGTATACTCCTCTTCTTGCTTACTTGCTTAATTGGCCATTAACAACCCGATTAACGGATTTCGGCCTGCCTTAAAACATCCTTCCAGGCGCCTCTGCTTCTTGCGTGCCTACTCCAATTGCTCACACTCTTCTTCTCTACACGATAATTATAAATCCAGTCAACAGGGAGTTCAACCACAGCCTTTATGAAAGCAGTGTACCTGGTGCTCACCGTGACACTGCTTATCTTAGACAAATCTCATCAGTTCTGAGTTGGTAATATCGCTCTTTAACATATTAACCGCAAATCGAACTAGGAAATGCTGGATTTGAAGTACAACCAGTGCGTCTCTAAAATATCTCATAATGGTTCTAATCCATACTAAATTGGATTAGTATTCGGCTATTGCCTAAAGAAAGTTCTAAAAAGTGAGGTTCTGTTGAACAAATATCAGCAATTAGGAGTAGTGGGATCAAAACATATTAACCGCAAATCGAACTAGGAAATGCTGGATTTGAAGTACAACCAGTGCGTCTCTAAAATATCTCATAATGGTTCTAATCCATACTAAATTGGATTAGTATTCGGCTATTGCCAAAAGAAAGTTCTAAAAAGTGAGGTTCTGTTGAACAAATGTCAGCAATGAGGAGTAGTGGGACCAAAATGTGGTGCAACAGTTCATAGAATCTGTCATTTTCCCTTTGAAAATTTTAACATAATTCTCGCCTTCCAATATTTCAAGGCATTTAGTGTGGACTTATTCCAGACCCTGGGCTAAACAACTTCTTCCATGAGTTCAATGGAATTTGGCCAGTACGGGGACTGCACTTACCCGTAGAGTCACAACGGACCGCTATACGTGCTCAAGTGAGCTTTAATACCAAAGCTACCACTACAACCTTACCTAGGTTAGGTTAGGTTAGAGGACGTGTACTTGTTAATTAAGACAAGTACAGTACCCGGAGGTCGAATTGACCCATTGTACAACGTCCTAGTTTCTCACACCACTTATGTTGTGTGTGTTAATTTTATACAACCTTACCTAACTTATTCCAAAAAAGGCTGGTGTGTAGGGTATTACCTAAAGCGCTTATAACCAACAGAAATTGTTTGTCTTCCGGTTTTTTCCTCTTTGTTGTAAGCATCTGAGTGAATAGTGTTTTAACACATTATTTCCATGTGCATTGCTGCAGTGTTCATATAATCCTTTGGCATTAAACTTGTCTAAATTTAATGAAGCCATAAGGCTTCTTTACACTCCTTTGCTAAGTCTTAAGAGAAGAGTTCTAACACTTAAACAAACGACGGCTATTCAAATTGATAATAAAAGAAACGAAAAGGGGAAGCTTGAAGAAGGAGAAGACTAATCAAGTCCTTAATTTTTTCTTTCGATATACGTGGGTGGGTATGGCTTCTAATTTTTAATGTTTTTTTTTTTTTTTGTTTTGGAATGTAATTATCGAATTCCCCCATTCATGATGGGTGACTATTAAGATATCAAGAGGAGTTTTAAACAATTTTTCTTGTGTTTTTTTCTCTGTTGTTTTTCTGTAATCAAATAAAACTTTTGCCATGTAAAGTAAAGTAAAGGATTTCGTTTCTTTTTTTTGTATTTTTCGTTTTCGTTTGTAAAAGTGAATTTAAAGTTTCCAGGTTTTTGTAAATTCTATAATAAATTCTCTTTAAAGAAAACAATGCAGCTCTCTAGTAAAACTTTATTAGTTTAACCGGTTATGGCGGCTACAGCGGCAACATTTCCGTTTTTTCTCTTTCTCTTTCCCTCTCTTTCTCTCTCTTTTTGCCTTTGCAATTTTTTTTGCCTGTTTTACAGGTATTTTTCTATGCTATTTGGCATGGTATGGCTTGGCTTGGCTTGGCTTGGCTGCAATGCTATTAAAGGATATAAATGTTAATAACTTCATGCCAGTTTATGGGTTTCTTTCTTGTTTTTTTCTCTCTCTCTCTTTCGCTCTTTTGTGTGTGCGTATATTTATTGCATTTTTATTCTGTTTTAATGTTGCTTCATTGTACTGTCGCCCATATAGTTTTCCCTCTAGCCTCTCCACCCAAACTATTTCTCATTTACAATAGAAGTTTTATAAACTAAAAATATTCTCTCTCTCCGTTTTTTAAAAGGCAGATAATCTCCCTTTTTTTGCTATTTTTCCATATCAAATACCTTTTGTAGTTTTTAATATAACATTAAAGCAGGAGAGAGAGAGAGAGATAGACAAAGATAGGGAACAAGCAAAAGGGATAATACTCATAACTAAAGTTTAAAGACAAAGAAAAGTTTCCTTCATGTATTTTTTTCCTCCTGTTTCATTTTTTTGTTATCATATTAAAATATATTTTAAAACCATAAATGAAATAATCCTTAGAAAATTATATTTTCCAACTAATGCCTGAGCCTGAGCATTTGCCTCCGCAATAGCCATAACCATAACCATTCCAAAAAGCTAGCAAAAAGGCTTTTCATTAAAATGGTACTTATTTTTTAGTATCAAACAATCGAAAAAAATATATGAAAGGCAGTGTAGCATATTGAATTCGTTTCCTAAAACTGTGTGATTTTTTTCTGGGAAAACACAACTAAATGGAGTGATTGTCAGTGAATATGCTTACATCAGCATATTATTTTTTATACTTGGTAGAAAGAGAATAAGAGGAATTTTAAATTAATTTAAGGTGAGATTTTGTATAAAACAATATATTTTTCAACAAGAATATCCTTAAGACTGTATATAAAGGGTCCGCCAAATAACTTTTTTTTCGAAAATGCTTTAAAGAAAAAACTACTGAATATTTTCTCAAATTTCTTTTTTTATTTGAAAGTACAATCCTTCCGGTAAATAATGGAAAATAATTTCATTCAAATGGCTGCCTCGACTGGCCATGCAGTAGCCTACACGATCGTTCCAATTTTAAAGCACATTATCGATTGTGTGCAGCTGTATTGCACCAATGGCTTCACGAATATTGTCTTTTAAAGCGTCAATTGTCTCTGGCTTGCCGGCGTGACACTTATCTTTGACGGCACCCCACAAAAAATAGTCCAACGGTGTCAAATTGCAGCTCCGAGGTGGCCAAACGACATCAGCTCTGCGGCTGATAATGCGATCTTCAAAAAACAGGGCGCAAAACATCGAGTGTAGTGGAGTAGCTACGGCTGTGTGGCACGCAGCACCGCCCTGTTGAAACCAAATGTTGAAAATATTCTCCTCTTCAATTTTTGTGAACAAAAATTCGTTCAACATGGCCCGATAACGATCGCCATTGACTGTAACGGCCACTCCTTTTACATTTTCGAAGAAAAATGGCCCAATTATGCCTCTGGACCAAAATCCGCACCAAACAGTGACTCGTTTTGGGTGCGTCGGCTTATCAAATTATGCGTGCGGGTTTTCTGTGCCCCAAATGCGACAATTTTGCTTGTTTACATACCCGCCAAGATCAAAATGAGCTTCATCTGAAAAGATGATTTTTTTTTTGCCAAAATCGGCATCTTCTGGTGTAGGCTACTGCATGGCCAGCCGAGGCAGCCATTTGAATGAAATTATTTTCCATTATTAACCGGAAGGATTGTACTTTCAAATAAAAAAAAGAAATTTGAGAAAATATTCAGTAGTTTTTTTTTCAAAACATTTTCGAAAAAAAAGTTATTTGGCGGACACTTTAGTTTGTCCATTTTACTTACTCACTCACTTAATTAGTGATTATAACCCTTCTGTCAGGATTACAAACTAGTCGCGTTGCCTGTGTTTAATTTATTCAGAAGTGGCGGGACGAACCTACAGTTTAATGTCGACTCCAAATGATTCATGGCTATTTCATTTACTCCTAAGACCTCCTACTACTAGACTACGGCGATTTCATTTCTTTTATTAGTTAAAAAAGAATTAGTTTTGTGGTGGTCAAAATGGATTTCTTTGTAGTTGGTGGATCATTGGATTTCAATCAATTTCCATCGAGATTTCGAAACAAGAGCTACGGCTAAGGACTAGGTCAGATAGGTAGGTCATCAGTTTTTTTTTATGCTAATTCCCGTATTTTCGCTAAGGCACATTGGGATTGTATATACATACATAATATGGCCATTATAACCCTTTACGGCCTATCTTCTCACTCCACTTATATTGAGTGTGTTAATTTTATACATGAGTGGCGAGACCTACAGTTTAACGTCGACTCCGAACGACAGATTTTTGAGAAACTTTTCATGGCAACTTCTATTTACTTTCAGAGTTTTTGCCAGAAATCTACTGAGAGGAAGTCGCCGAAGAAATACTTTTTGTGTTTTGTCTTGATGTCTGGCCTGGGGCTCGAGCCCTGGTTTTACGTCTAATAAGCCAACACACTATCTACTAGACTACGGCGATAGGCTGTCATAATTACCCCCAAATGCCCGCTTGCTCCTTTAGCCAGATAAAATTGAACTGAAGCGAGATGTTAATGCGGCAAATGAAACCTTATTTCTCCAATTTAATCTGGCTTTAAATTTTTTTCAATTTTTTCAAAATAATTCCAAAAATTTTTGCAAAAAGTTTGAGAGGCGAAAGCGAAAGAGAGAGAGAGAGCGAGTTTCTGTAATTTCTCAAATAATATTGTAAAGTTCCAGATTTTTCTTCTTTTATTTTAATGGCATACTTTCAAAGGATATTAAAAAGGAAAACTTCCTTGTGTGGTGGGTTGTGCTGGCTGCTTATTTGCTCCATATTTGTTTTCAGTTTATTCTTGTAATTAAAAAAAAAAAGAACAGCAGCAGCAGGCAATAGAGTGAGGGAGAGGGTGTAGTTGAAGGAATAGAAAAATAAAAAACGAAAGAAAACATTTGAAAATCACATCAAAACTTTTCCGTTTCCCTATTAACCAAACATTACATAATTGTTCAAAACTATTAGCCAAGTTGTTGGTATGTGGCAGCAGTTTGCATTACAGTTTCGGCTCAAAGGCGGCAGGAGTGGTGCTGGTGTGGTGCGGTGCGGTGTGGTTTGGCAAGGCGTGTGGTCAAACTAATTTGGCTTTTAATTAATTTTCTTTTTATGATTTTTCTTCTACTTTTCTCGTTTTACGGTTTTCTTTTATTTTTTTTTTTTTTTTGGGAGTTTTTTTCGTTTTTATCTGGTGAAAAACATTTTCAGAGGAGTAGTTAAAAAAAAACAACAACAAACAAATGGCAAATGGAAAAAGAAAAATTCTAAAACAACATATGCCTTTTATGTGTACGTAGGTGATAAAATAGAAGGGAAAACTTTTTATCTCTTGTGCAACAGCAAGAGCTACAACTACAACAGCATACATACAGTAAAGTAAAGCAAGCAAGCCAGCACAAGCACAAGCAAGCATTGATAAGAAAAATAGTTGCAGTTTGTCTTGTCAGTGTGTGTGTCTGTGTGTATAGAAAACTAATATTGCAACAAAACCGAAATTGTAAGTCCCCCACCACCCCCACCATAACCATCACCCGCCCTCTTATAATTTAAAAAACAGAAAAACTTACTTTTGCTGTACAATTTACACACACACTTACATACCCCATAAATAGTTTCACTAACAACATCATCTTAATGAAACTATAACGGGCAACAAGAGCAGCAACAACTGTAGCAACGTTAACAAAAGTAACAGCTTTTGTGTGTGTGTATGTGTGTGTGTGTGGTATGAATATGAGAGCCTTTGAAATCAGTGGAGGCTACAAGATGCCTTCTGTAGCTTTAGCTTCAGCTTCTTGTTTTTGTTTTGGTGTTGTTAGGTTTTGCCTCTTTACCTCTGTGGTAATGCTACTAAGAATATAAAGATTTGGTGGCGGGTGAAGGGAAGGGAGTTAGGTAGTTTAGAAGAGTGTTGTTTTAGGGGCATAAAGCCTCAAGTAGATGTTGTTGCAGCAGTCACTGTAAAGAGAATGTTGAAAAAAACCATGTTAATTACGATGCAAAAAAGTTTTTCCCTCTTTCACTCTCTCTTACTCGCTCTCTCTCTCTGTGTGTGCTTGTTTCGTTTTTATAATTACGCTCAACTCAACTCAACTTAACTGTGCTTCTAGTAGTAGTTATAGAGTAGAACGAACAGCCAACATCGTACTCTACTCTACTCTATTGCGTACTGTATTGCGTTTTACTGCTACTGCTACCACTACTACTGCTGCTGCCTTCGCTGCTTTTACTTATTAGTGCCGAATGTTGAAATATTGAGAAGCATAAGACAGTAAAAGATGAGAAAAATAAAACAACAACGCAACACAAGATTTCCCAAAAGCTAAAATTGAGAAAAATTGTGGAAAAATAGAAGGAAAAAATGAATCCCAAAAAGGAAAAAAAACATTGCCAAGACGAAATGAAAGAAAAATTGGAAAACATCATCATTAAGGATGAACAGCAAGTTTCGTTTTAGTTTTAGTTTTAGCTAAGCAAAGGGTGTAACCAAAAGTGGAATCCGTATGAGAATAGTCATGGTCAAGTTGCGACTGAAAAGGCAGGGTAGAATTTGTTTGGAACGTTTGGCCATATTTAGGGGAATTGAGTGTGTTAGAGATGTCAGAATGCTCAGCCCTAGTTTAAGTTGCGTGGCGGGCCCTACTTGAATGCTAAGGCTCTACTAGGGTCAGAGGTTAGGCCCATTGTAATATCACGAATTAATTTGAAACTCGGCTGTAGTAAATCATTGCGATTCTAAAATAAATCCTACTATTTCGTTAAGTAGTCGCCGTAGTCTAGTAGGCAGTGTGTTGGCTTATTAGACGTAAAGCCAGGGTTCGAGCCCCAGGCCAGACATCAAAACAAAATACAAAAAGTATTTCTTCGGCGTCTTCCTCTCAGCAGATTTCTGGCAAAAACTCTGAGAGTAAATAAAAATTGTCATGAAAAGTTTCTCAAAAATCTGTCATTCGGCGTCGACTTTAAACTGTAGGTCCCACCACTCACGTATAAAATTAACACACACAACATAAGTGGTGTGAGAAACTAGGTCGTAAGCCTGACTGAAGGATTGTAATGACCAGTTATGTATGCATGTATTTCGTTAATGCTAACTTTGAAGAGCTCAGTCAAAGCGGAGAAGTTAGGGACCTCTGTGTCTTCATGCCTTTCGGCATGTCTTTTAATAATGCTGCTTTGACGACCGCAATAGTGTGTTTCGGATGGTCATGCGGTTTAGGGAATGAAGACAATTAGTTCTCTTCGTATTCCACATAGTCCAGCAGAGTCTGGCAATACTGCACGTGACCTGAAGCTGCCAACGAAGCTCTAATCCCTTCGTTACAATTACCGGAAAGTATTCAGTTCAACTGTCAGTTTAATTCGTTGTAGTCTAGTATGTTGTGTGTGGACTTATTAGACGTAAGAACGTGGTTCAAACTCTAGCCCAGACATCTCAAACCAAACGAAATTAAAAAAAATATTTCTTAGGCGACTTCCCCTCAGCAGTTTTCTGGCAAAAACTCTGAGAGTAAAAGTAAATTGTCATGAAAAGTTTCTTAATAATCTAGCGTTCAAAGCTGATTTTAAACTGTAGGTCCTACCACTTTTAGATAAAATTAACACACACAACATGAGTGGTGTGAGAAGTTAGGTTGTTATCCTGACTAAAGGGTTGTAATTTTCAATTAAGCATGTAATAGGGGATTGGAACAGCGGCTAGGCGTAAGCTTATATTCTAAAATCATCACAATAAATTGAATGGCTGTCGAGTTAATCTACAAATGGCGGCCTATCCATTTTTTCTTTGTTTTTAAAGAAATAGTAGGCGTGGCAGGTTATTTTTTTAAGTTTTTCTCCACTTTCCTTGATAATTTGCCCACCTTATTTGGTTTACCCTATAGTTGAGTGAGTGATGTTGTACGAGAGTACGTACGTACGTAAGCTTTTTTAAAACTTAAGCAATAGTTTTGTTGCTGCAGCATTTGTGAAGCAGAGGCAATAGTTGAAGAGGAGAATTGCATCCTTGACTTATTCGTTGTTCGTATGTTCGTTTATTCGTTGCTCACGTTAGGTTTATACGTTGATTCGTTCATTAATTCGTTCGTTTGTTGGATTATGGGAGCGTGAAATTGTTTTGCTGCAAAAATTTCTAAAGATCATCCCCGGTACTTTATAAAAATGATGTTGATGTTGATGTTCATGTTCATGTTGATTTTTAAGTTGAAGAGATGTGATGATGATGATGATGATGATGATGATGATGATGATGGTTGCTTACTTCCTTGCTCACTATGTGATGATGAAAGAAAGAAAAAAATTCAAAATGGTTAGCGAAACGCGCGGTTTACTTTGGCTTTGAATAAAAGACATACAGACAGGCAGTCAGCCAGTTAGGCAGTCAGTTAGGCAATGGCATGTGGATAAGTTATGGAATTAAAATGATGGTTGGTTGCATGGTTGTTGGGTCGTTCGTTGTTGTTGGGTTTTACTGGCAAACAAACAAACAAATAAAATCCCAAGTAACAACATTTCAAATAAAATAGACAGTAGCAGCCAGCACCAAGTAAACAAACATTTTAAATGAATGTCTGTCAGTGAGTCATCTAAAACGCCACACAGTCAGTCAAAACACGACTATTCATTCATTCATTCTATTTCAGAAAAAAACGCGTATAATTTTAGGGCATTTGAGTTTCTCTGTTGCAAGTTGCAAGCACCACATGCACGGTCTTTGCTGCACTTCCACTGTTTATATTCACTCATATGTGTGAATAAAAATTAAAATGAATGCCTGGATGAATGACTGACTGACTGAATGTATGAATGAATGAATGGATGACTGACAGAAGGAATGAATGAACATATGATTCGAAGTATTACGTTTGCTTTCTGTTTGTGCAACATTTTATTTCAACTTTTAATATTAAAACAATATCATCATGCATCCATCCACCATCCACTCATCAGCACTCACCATTCGCACTTCAAATTACCCAACAACAACCAGAGAGAAACGGGCATCAAGCAATTGTGGTGGCAGTTGGTTGCAGGTTACAAGTCTCTGTTTCAGTGCTAGGATGCCTGGTTGAATATTTTATAATTTGAAATTCTATTTGCTGGTTACCCATTGACTCGCTAATGAGATTCATGCTACCGACTGACTGGCTGACTGTGCCAATAGCCCATGTTATGGCCCCTTTAAATGTGTGTATTTACGTATCCTATATTTGGAATAGTTTTTCTCTCCCCTTCTCTCCATAGCTCTCTGTGAGTATATGTTTACAAATGTTCATGAAATGTTAATTAAGACTTTCATTACAAATTTAATTAAAGGAGCACAGCACACAGTGTATGCATGGCATACACATGCCAATATGATTTTCGTTTCCAATTTTTTTTTTTTTGTTAACTTCTCCAAACTTTTTATCGACAATTTTTGGGTCATTTAGTTTGAAAAATTGCTTGCCGAATAGAAATAAAACTTTGTTTCAAATATTTTCTTTCTGTTTCACTAATTGATTCGCAGCGTATATGAGAGAGCGAGAGCTGGTATATCATTTAACTGCCCACTCATTTTAAATAATTATACAGCAAGAGCATGTTTTCATATATCTAAATAAGGGTAGGGGAAGAGGCCTACTTACCACTTCAAAAAAATTTCAAAATATTTCTATCCTTCACAGGCTTGTGATTAGCGGCCAGTGTGTAGATTGTAACTCATTTATCCTCCATTGGAGGTGTATTGTGAGTGTCTGGCTTATGAAAGATTTTTCTCTGTTATTTCCAAACAACCTGTTTGAATTCCTTTGCAAAGCTATGGTTTTAATGGCAGCCAGATTATCTTATTTTATTGAAAGAAAACAATGAATTGAAGTCACGCATTATACCGTCAGAAATAGGGAAGTCGCTGTAGTATGGTAGGTAGTGTGTTGACATACGAGGTTTGCCTTTTATATTTCGGGATTAGAGAACAAAAACAAATATTAATCATCGAAAATCACTTTATTGTTTTTCAAAGTATTCCCCATTAAGATCTATACACTTTTGCATGCGTTTGAACCAATTGTCGAAGCACTTTTGCCACTCTGATTGAGGTATCTCCAAAACATGCATTCTGAACGCATCAACCGCTTCTTCAGGTGTCGAAAAACGGTGACCTCTCGTTTTATTTTTTACGTACGGGAATAAAAAGAAGTCATTCGGTGCCAAGTCAGGACTATACGGCGAATGACTCATCAAATCGATGTTTTGAGTGCTCAAAAATGCAGTTGTTTGAGCCGACGTGTGAGAGCTCGCATTGTCGTGGTGAAGAGTGATCCGTCTTCGGCGGTTGGTTTTCCTGATTTCTTGGAAGACAACTGGCAAACAAATGGTTGTGTACCACTCAGAATTGACTATTCTGCGTTGTGTCATTTGGAGCATTTCTTTCGACCAATTGACACGAGCCTTTTTTTGAGCGATTGACAAATTGTGTGGGATCCAACGCGAACAAATTTTTTTGGCGGTCAAATGTTCATGCAATATTGAATGTATGCTGGTCCCACTAATGCCTAAGGTTGTCTCAATCTCACGATAGGTCACATGACGATCTTGCAATATCAGTTGGCGCACAGCATCAATGGTTTCCGGAACAACAACTGATTTTGGACGACCTTCACGAAATTCGTCTTGGAGTGAACTACGACCTCGGTTGAACTTACCATACCATCGATAAACACTGGTCCTTGATGGAGCTTCATCGCCAAAAATTGAATTAAGTTCATCGATGCACTGTTGTTAAGTTAATCCACGTCGAAAGTTGTAAAAAATAATCGCACGAAAATGTTCACAATTTAATTCCACTTTTTGGGCGAGATGAATCTTTTAAGTTACTGTAAACAACACAAATAGCGCTCGTATGTCAAAACGTTCTGAGTACGTATAACCTCAAAAATGTCAAGCTTTACGATAGAGTTGTCAGCTGGTAGTAGATTTCGCCACTCATGGAAAAAATTAACAAACACAGCATAGGTTGTCTGAAAAGATAGGTTAAGTAAGTAAGTTCAATATTCGGAACTTAAGTGATAGCAAGCAGCATCCATTCATGTTACTCTTACAATTGGTCATTACAATCCTTCAGCCAGGATTACGACCTAGCTTCTCACATCACTTATGCTGTGTGTGTTAATTTTATACGTGAGTGGCGGGATCTATAGTTTAAAGTCAGAATTGTCAGAATGGCAAGCTAGTTGTGATGGGTTCTAAGATCCCTTTCTGGGTACTTAGATTGATAACGCTTTTCGAATTTTTTTAGCAATCTAGATGGTACAGGGAATCTACCAGTGCTATAACTCTTTAATTAGGGCCGTTATGTAACCATAAAAGTTTTTTTGTTATATGTACCACCCTATTGCATTGATCAGCTCTGTCCCCATTGCTTTTTAAATTTTTTCCTATTCGCCTTATATAAAGGGTCCGCCAAATAACTTTTTTTTTGAAAATGCTTTAAAAAAAAACTACTGAATATTTTTTCAAATTTCTAATTTTTATTTGAAAGTACAATCCTTCCGGTTAATAATGGAAAATAATTTCATTCAAATGGCTGCCTCGGCTGGCCATGCAGTAGCCTGCACGATCGGTTCAATTTTTAAGCACATTATCGATTGTGTGCAGCTGTATTTCACCAATGGCTTCACGAATATTGTCCTTTAAAGCGTAAATTGTCTCTGGCTTGTCGCGGCGTAACACTTATCTTTGACGGCACCCCACAAATAATAGTCCAACGGTGTCAAATCGAAGCTCCGAGGTGGCCAAACGACATCAGCTCTGCGGCTAATAATGCGATCTTCAAAAACAGGGCGCAAAACATCGAGTGTAGCTTCGGCTGTGTGGCACGTAGCGCCGTCCTGTTGAAACCAAATGTTGCCAATATCCTCCTCTTCAATTTTTGTGAACAAAAATTCGTTCAACTTGGCCCGATAACGATCGCCATTGACTGTAACGGCCACTCCTTGCTCATTTTCGAAGAAAAATGGCCCAATTATGCCTCTGAACCAAAATCCGCACCAAACAGTGACTCGTTTTGGGTGCGTCGGCTTTTCAATGTATGCGTGCGGGTTTTCTGTGCCCCAAAAGCGACAATTTTGCTTGTTTACATACCCGCCAAGATCAAAATGAGCTTCATCTGAAAAGATGATTTTTTTTTTGCCAAAATCGGCATCTTCTGGTGTAGGCTACTGCATGGCCAGCCGAGGCAGCCATTTGAATGAAATTATTTTCCATTATTAACCGGAAGGATTGTATTTTCAAATAAAAAAAGAAATTTGATTTAGCATAAGTCAGATGATGAAGCCATAAGGTCAAATGATGTGAAGTATGTATTGCCTCGCGTTGAATATCTGGTTCTAAAGTAAGTTTGACTCTACAATGTTCACACTACTCATGGCTTTTCCAATTAATACTCTGATATTCCTTCAGCACTTGAAAGCAGCATAAATCTGTTACAATGTATACCACCATCTTCTTACTCGGTTGCCATTCTTTTCTCTCTGCCTTGCCTTGGTTTCATAATGGAATAATCTGTCATTACCTGGAAACAGTACTGTCTGGGGAAAGTGTTTTGCATTGTTGTATTCAGTGTAGTGGTGCAAAGATTTGCTAAGTGAGTCATACTCTTTCTCTGCAAGTGACGCGCAACTTGACATTTCATTGATGTTCGTTGTTGACATTAGCCTTTCTAGAGGATCAAAAGGTTTCTCGTGTTTCTCGAAGTCTTCTTCATTTGAAACAATCGTGATTACGTGATAAATAATGTTTTCTACTGTATTTCAATTTGAGATTGTCTTGTTATCGTTGTTGTTTTTGTTGTTTTGTTTCTGTTTCCTAATAAAATCTGCACTAATCTAGTGATTGGCTAATGTGGTAGATTCTGGAATGATAGGGTTCTCGTCTGTCATAGCCTACAAACAATGTGCTCCTAAGAAGTGTATTACTGTTGCTGTATTACTGTTGTATTGCTCCTTCCCGAGAGGTGGTGCTTCTTGACATCCCTATATTGTATCGATACATACATACATACATACATAACTATTCTTTACAACCACCACCACCTATGCTGTGTGTGTCAATTTTTATACATGAGTGGCGGGACCTACAGTTTAAGGTCAACTCCGAACGATAAATATTTGGGAAACCTTTTCATGACAATGTTTATTTATTCTCAGAGTTTTTGCCGGAAATCTGTTGAGAGGAAGTCGACGAAGAAATATTTTTTCAGATCTAAGGTTTGAACCGTGGCCTCGCGTAATATGCCAACATACTAGCTACTAAATTAAAGCGACTACAAATAAAAGGTTGTTTTTTATAGAGGTATAGAACTTTAAGTTGGCATTACTTTTAAAGATGGCGACCGATTTAGCAGCTGGCAAGTGATTTATTCTCAGTTTGGTTTGGCAATTCATCATGAATAGACTCACGCCTGAACAACGCTTGCAAATAGTGCAATTTTATTTCGAAAATAATGGTTCTTAGAGCGTAGCATTGAGGACGACCCGAATGAGTCCATCCGCCATCGAGCACAGGAATTGGATCTGTGTCCATCCACTTTACGGAAGATTTTGCGGAAGGATCTTGGTTTGCGTGCTCACAAAATCCAACTCGGGCAAGATTTGAAGCCAAACGATCATCAAGTAAGGCGTAGATTCGTAGAATGGGCCCAAAACGAGATTACCGTTGTTCCCGATTTTCATAAGCGAATTTTGTTTAGCGATGAAGCGTTGAATGGCTCCGTCACCAAACAAAACTGCCGCATTTGGAGTGAAGGTAATCCTCAAGTGTATGTGGAAACACCGTCACATCCAGCAAAACTGACTGTTTGGTGCGCTTCACGGGCTGGTAGAATCATTGGTCCGTACTTTTTCAAAAACGATGGTGGCCAGAACGTTACAGTCAATGGTGATCGGTATAGAGCCATGATTACAAACTTTTTCATTTCTGAATTGAATAACCATGATGTCCAGGAGATGTGGTTTCAACAAGACGGCGCAACATGTTACACAGCTCGTGCCACAATAGATTTATTGAAAGACACGTTTGGTGACCGCCTAATTTCACGTTTTGGACCTGTGACTTGGCCTCCAAGATCTTGTGATTTAACACCGCTAGACTACTTTCTGTGGGGCTATGTAAAGTCATTGGTCTATGCGGTAAAGCCACAAAAGCTTGACCATTTGGAAGACAACATTCGCCGTATTATTGTCGATATACGGCCACAAATGTTGGAAAAAGTCATCGAAAATTGGACGTCCAGATTGGACTACATCCGCGCCAGCCGTGGCGGTCATGAAGAAATCATATTTAAAATGTAATGCCACAAGATTATCTTTCGGATAAATAAAATTCATGTCAATCGAATAATCCATCGTTGTTTTATTGCAACTTAAAATTCTATACTTCTATAAAAAACACCCTTTAGAAATTTCTGTCATGCTTATAAAAGGAACGTATTCATGTTAAAATTAGTCTCTTAAAATCCACTCCTCTCATGTGTAGGTCTTACCACTCAACAATTTCCTGTTGATCAGATGTATGAGCTCGCCTATGGCTAACCTCTAGTTTCTTTAAGCAATGCTTCAAGGAATGTGAATAAATAAAGAGCTACTCATTATGTAAGATGAGAGTAATAGAATTACGATATAATTGCTATTCAATCGCCTGAATGACAAAAAAAACTTTTATTCGTGATTGATTTTTTTTTTTGTTGCAATTTTTACGCCATTGGCTGCGACTTTACATTGCGATAAGATTTGCAGAAAATAAGAACGACTCTGATGGAAACGAAATATTTTAATTTGGTTTTAACATTATCCGGATTTATAACCAACACTTCTCCCCCTGCCCTTCTTCGGCGTTGCACAGAACAGAAGACAGTAGTAGAGACAAGACAGCCAATGGATTGCCAGATTTCAAATTAAAATATTACTAGTGACAGCTTGTTTTTGTTGTTGCTGCTGCTTAAAGATTTATTATCTCCACTTAAATCCTTTACGCTGCGGCATTTCTCTTTTTTTCGTTTCTGTGATTTGATTTAAAAAGAGAAAGAAAAAACCAGGAATAGAAATGCGAAAAAATATTTATTTTTTGCGGCAATAATTTATGCTGCTGGTGTTGCAACAAAACATTGCTGCTGCAACAAAAAAGATCTCAATTTCATCTTAACTACGACTGTGGCTGTTGCTACTGCTGCTGTGTCTATAAAATTTAATTTCGTTTAAAACTAGCAATTGTTGTTGTTTATCCTGTTGTTGGTTGATGTGCTGGTCCTTTTTAGGGGGAATTTTTTTTGTGTGACGATGAAAATCCGATTTTTGAATGTGTTTTCTGCAGCAGCAACAAAAATAAAATAAGCGAGGAGAGAGAAGAGAGGAGAGAGAAATTGCAACCAATTGACAGCAAATAAAAAAGTTGCAAACATTTGACAAGGAAACCTTTAAATGCTTAAAAGTGCCTTCACACAACAGCATATACATGCATGCAGATACCCTATCCTGCCACAAAAAACATTAAAAGGGAGAGGGAAATGGAAAAAAAAGTAAAAATCCAATGCAAGAGTAGCATATAGAACAGACGCGACCCATTTATCATGTGGTGTTTGCAGTTGTAAAGAGTTTAAAAGGGGTCAACCAGTTAAACTAAGTGCGCACACAGCACCATTGTAGCAATGACAACAATGATGCGGCAATGAATAGCATCGACATCAGCCTCAGTTTCAGCTTCAGCTTCCAGCTTTACTACTCCACAAATCAGTTTATAATGTTGCCAGCTCGTCTTTTTTTTATTATTTTATGCCTCAGCCCAGTTGAAGGAAGGAAAGGAAAACATATCACATCACTGTGTGGATGGATTGAATGAAAGGAAGGCTGGCTAGTTGGTTGACTATGCTATGAGTATGGATGGTTGTAGGTTTAAGTAGCCAAAGGGTAGGGTAGTAAGATGGAAGAGGGAGAAGAAAGGCTACTTTTCTTCAGACTTTCTCTCTTTTTTTGATGACATTTTTCTGAGTCCTTCTTGCTTGCATTTTTTAGTTTTTTTCAGTTTTTTTTATTACGTTCGTTCATATAAAATTGAGATTGTCATCAAATGCAAATAAATCTTTTGTTGTTGAAGTGCGAAATGGAAAGTATCCACAGTTTTTTTCTGCCTCTCTGTAGCTGGAAAAAAGAAATGAACGTATAAGACAGGCAAGCCGAACCATTGAATTGTAATGGTGGCTGGCAACACAAGAGGATGAAGTAAATAAAATCCTGGCCTGTCCTTAAAAAAACCCCAATCAAAAGCCGCCCAACACAGCACAACACAAACACAAACATTGGCATACGAAAAAATAACTATTTGAACGAGAGGATAAAGGATAAGGATGCACAACAACAACAACAACAAAAACACCAACACCAATAAAACTTATTAATATTGTCATCGTCCTGCATACCATTTCGACTAACTCTGGTGACCATGTTAAAGACTCTCCTCTCGTTTATTCATTTTTCTTCTTGTTGCCTTTCATTCTTTCTTGCTGAAAGTATGTCAGTCAGTAAATAAAGGTTTTATTAGCCAAAAGATACTTGAGTTGACAATTTCTGTGCTTTAAATTTTCCTCGAAATCGAAATTATTAGAGAAAGGCTTTAAGGCTTCCTTAAAGAGGAGGAATACATAGTTATATACTGGTACTTAATTATGATTTTAAAGTTCGATAGTTTTAATACAAGTGTATTAAGTAACATATTGTTACGTTTTAACCTTTTAAAAACGTTTAAAATATATGCTCGTAGATTGCAAATAAAATAGAAATAAATTTGTGTTGAGTAGTAATTCTGTGTGCCACTGTTTACAACTTGATGTAAACAACAACAATTTTTTCTGTTTATACCCTTTGCATAAACAATAACAATTACCAGGCAAGGAGATCTTCCAACCATGATTACTCTCTTCAAACACACTGCGTCTACACACAAGGCTGACCGAACTTCACTAACTCCAGTCGCCTGCTTTACCTTGGCTTTTATATAGCAGAGTAAACAGTCTAATGAATGTTCTTGAAGGCGAATGTTCATGACTTTGCCTTCTCGGAATCTCTATAAATGTAAAAATCATTGTTTACATTCATTATTGTAGAGTTGTTTTCGTATTTTTGTTTACTTGTTTACCATTTTTTTATGCTGGTGTTTGTTGTTATAATGGGTGATTTTTTAAGAGCTATAGGAATTGAAGTTGCCGTGGTGTAGTAGGTAGTGTGTTGGCTTACTATTCGTAAAGCCCGGGTTCGTATCCCAGGTCAGACATCAAAACTGAAATATGAAAAAAAAAATATTTCTTCGGCGACTTCCTCTCAGCAGATTTCTGGCAAAAACTCTGAGAGTAAAATAAACTGCCATGAAAAAGTTTCTCAAAATTTTGTCGTTCGGAGTCGACGTTAAACTGTAGGTCCCGCCACTCACGTATAAAATTAACGCACACAACATGGTGTGAGAAGCTAGGCCGTAATCCTGACTGAAGGGTTGTAATGGCCAATTATGTATGTATGTATAGGAAAATTTAAAAAAAACATAAAATTCAGAAAAATGCATGAAATCTTTATTTGAATCAATAGTACGGTCTATATAGTTTAATGGTTGAAGATTATTTCATGCAAATGTTAACCGCGACTGCGCCTCAAATGGTCCATCCGCTTAGTCCAATTTTGGCATACTCTTTCCAACATTTCGGCTGGTATCTCACCAATAAATGATTCAATGTTGTCCTCCAATGCGTCAATTGAAGCGGGCTTGTCTGTATAGACGTGAGCTTTAATATAGCCCCACAAAAAATAGTCTAAAGGCGTTAAATCACACGATCTAGGCGGCCAATTGACCGGTCCCGAGCGTGAAATAAAATGTTTGCCTCTCAATAAGTCCATTGTTACGCGTGCTGTGTGGCATGTGGCACCATCTTGTTGAATCCACAGGTCATGCAAGTCAAGCTCTTGCATTTTGGGCAAAAAAAAGTTGAATATCATCTCACGGTAGCGCTCACCATTCACAGTTACGTTACGATTCGCAGCATCTTTGAAGAAGTACGGTCCAATGATGCAACCAGCCCATAAACCGCACCAAACTGTGACTTTTTCTGGATGCATTGGTAGCTTTTGCAATGCTTCTGGCTGATCTTCACTCCAAAATCGACAATTGTGCTTATTTACGTATCCATTGAGCCAAAAATGAGCTTCGTCCCTGAACACAATTTTTCCATAAAGAAGTGGATCTTCGGCCAACATTCCAAGAGCCCATTCACCAAAAATTCTGCGTTGCGGTAGGTCTTTCGGCTTCAATTCTTGCACCAGCAAGTATTTTGAAAGGCTTCACACCTAAATCCTTCCGCAAAATTTTCCACGTTGTTGAGTAACAGAGGCCCAATTGCTGCGTACGGCGACGAATCGATAATTGATGGTCATCATTAACACTGGTCGATACAGCTGCGATATTTTCTTCAGTTCGCACTCTACGTAAGCGTGTTGGTGGTTTAGTGTCCAACAATGTAAATTTGGTGCGAAATTTAGTCACAATAGCCCGAATAGCCGCTTCAGTGGGTCGATTAAACTGACCATAAAATGGAAGAAGAGCGCGATGAACTTTCTTAACATGCGTGCTGCATTTTGATAATAAAATTCAATGATTTACAAGCGTTGATGAAGAAGATGTTTGACAGTGAAACAAAACACGAAACGTGCGTGAGCTATTTAAACCAGTGTTGCCAAAAGGATAATAGCTAAAAAATCACCCTTTATTAAGCAGCACGATAATTTGTAAACAGATTTGTTTACTGAATTGTTTTGTTTTTGTAGCTTTTGTTAATAATTTTGATGTTATGCGATGTAAAAGCAAAACACCAGCATATAGATTTTTCATTTTCGTAAAATTATTAAGGCCAGATATAAAGGGTGTCTCTTAAGAAGTCATGAAAAAGTTTCACAAAAGAATCTGGCGTTCGGAATCGACTTTAAATTGTAGGTCCCCCGCAACGTATGTATAAAATGAAGACACACAACCTAAGTGGTAAGAGAAGCTAGGTTGTAATCCTGACCAGTTCTGGTAAACCATTATTTAAAGAAGTGATGTAAATAATAAGAATTTGAAGAATTTATAAGTTATACTCAGCTCCCAATATCTGTTATGAGTATAAATTATACGATTGTCACCGTGTCCATACAATTTTATTTAACCTCACAAATTAAAAAATATTTTTGCAATTAAATGACAGTACTTGTCCGATTATCTGTGACATTTACTGTACAAGAATTTAAGTATTTTAATATCTTGCCCCATTTAGAGTTGTTAAACATTATTTTTATCGTATCTCCCGCCTTCTAAGCCCTCTAGTGGTGACCTCTTCACTTCACTTTAACAAATGCACTCACTCACGCACTTTTCACAAAAATGCATTCAAGAATGCTGTACACAATTGATGTTGTCGAGTGGCTGGGTGGCAAATGCATCTTCTACGAAGCTGTAGTCGTAGTTGTTGTTTTCATGCATGCAGCAACACCATGTATATCAGGAGCAACAACGATAGCAACAAATTAAACAACAAAAGCAATATTTCTTTCTGCACTTTTTCTTCTTTTCTTTTAATATTCATTGTGTCGCACAATATATGCCAGTCCGGGTATCAGGCAGGGATGGTGTTATCCATGAGAGAATTAACGCATCGTTTGTGCTGTTGTTGTTGTCATCTTAACTCAATTCGCTTTTAGAGCATGTTTAAGACACAATGAACTTGTTATTCCAATAATAATATACAACAAATACTACAACAACTACAATAATAACAACAATAACAAACAATATTTACGCAAAACAAGACATGTTGAAGTGAATAGATGAGTGAGTAGTGAGTGAGACTATGGGGGATGAGTAGCGTGTCTTAAACCCAACAAACATTTTTTTGGTTTAAAAATCTGACAGATTACAGTGATATACTGCTCGTTTGTATTGGGAGTTTGGTGCTTTGCATTACTTTTCATTTGTGTAACACTCTGCAGCAATGCGTTTAATTCCCGCAAATATATTTCATCTGTTGCCAACAAATCAGCACAGTGTAGAGTTGAAATAAGAGCCCTACTTCCCGTGGTCAGATTGTCGGATGGCAAATATCTGTGCTAATCAACTTTCATATTGTTACGTTTTTACCTTTTTAAAAACTTGTAAATATGAGTTCGTTAATTGCAAACAAAGTAAAAACAAATATGTGTTTAATTTCAGTTAAACTCTCTTTATTCTTTACACTACTTTTGTGTCCCACCGTATACACCGTTAACGATACAACAATAATAATCTCTTTTTTCTTTTTACTAGTTCACACAATTATTCACTTTACAACCACGACTTGTTTTGTTCACACGCAACTTCACACAAGGCTGACTGAATTAACACTGACTGCTGCCTGCTTTGTCCAGCCCTTTTATAGTCCGACACAACCAGTCTAACGAACATTCATGAAGTGGAAGGTTCGTGTTCTCGCCTTCTCGAAAGTTCTGTTGTTAGTACATTATTGCTTGTGTACTTTGCTTATGTTGTCTATCACATATTTGTCGTAGCTGGTTTATTTTCATTTGGTGTTGTTGTTGGTACCAGGTGCAACCAGGTTCGTTGTACATATGTGTGTGTGCAGCTTTTGATAATCAACACGTTCATTGTATTCTTAGTGTTAGTGTGTATTTGTATTGTGTGGCTTTTGTTTATCGTTTTTAATGTTAAACGATATTAGGTCGTTTCGATTTGCGTAACAATAGCAAAGAACTAACCACCTATCTCCTTTAATTTCCAAACGTGATCGTGATTGTTCTCACCAGAAATGCGTTTATACTTAAATTTTAAATAAATTGATTGACAAGAGGATCCTAGAAATTCTCTATCAAAGTTCTTTCGAGCTCACGCACCTCCGTTATCCTAACTGCGCTGTTTGTTAATGGTATTAATAGAACTTAATGGATTTAGCAATCTGCTTATAGACCAGCAGCCACCCAACGAAACCTCGAAAAGATTTACGAATTTTTTCATGGGAATGTTATTTAACTCTCACAGTTTTTGCCAGAAGACTGCTGAGAGGAAGTTATCGAAAGAATTTTATTGGTTTTCATATTTCGTTTCATCCTGGATATCTGAGCTGGAGTTTGAACTACGTGCTCTAGCCTAATAAGCCAACACACTACATATTAGTGTACTCTCTGCGAAGCTCTGAGTTTTTGCCAGAAGACTGTTAAAAAGGAAGTCATCGAAAGAATTTTTTTGGTTTCCATATTTCGTTTCGTTCGGGTTATCTGAGCTGGGGTTTGAACTACGGGTTCTAGTCTAATAAGCCAACACTCTACGTTTTAGTATACTTTATGTCAAGCTCTTCGAGTTTTTGCCAGAATAGTACTGAAGAAGTAGCCGAAGGTAATATTTTTCATATTTTTGTTTCTTCGAGCTGTCTGAGCCAGGGTTTAAACCACGGACTTTAGTCTTACGGCGACCTCAGCTGCCACATACACTTAAATTTTGTTTTTTTTATGGTTGAACCCTTCGAAAACTATTCAAAATCATAAATTCGTTGTTGCATTAATTCGAGATCACGCGGCACTCACTTTTTCTTTCCTAACGGGAAACCTCTCCTCACTGTCCTATAATGTGACTAAGAATTGTCCAGCTTTACTCTTAAGGTATGACTGCACAAAACCTGTCACTTACTGTCTAATAATGAGGCAATGAATTGCTCACGTTTACTCTGAAGGTATTATCCCGGTTTCTATGCATTTTTCAATTAATTTTTGCCAAATTGTGTCGAAAGATCATACCAAGGTTAGTCTCATTGCAAAAATAAACTCCCTGAAAACGTTGTCGGAAGTATGTTCATGGGAAGTAGTATGTCCACCGCTAAAACTAAATTGGCAGGAACAGTCCATGATCGGGAATGGGTACAGTCACCGTATTAAGTAATTTATTTTGTAAGGATGATTAAAGTAACATATTTAAGATCCAGAGATTAATAAATAGCAATCACCTGGCCTTAACTTACATATCAAGGGTTAAACCCTCTTAAGGTTATTAATTTTCCCCTCTGAATTTTATTCCCTTTTCCATAAATTCTTGTAAAGGGAGTTTTTTATAGAGGTATAGAACTTTAAGTTGCAATAAAACAACGATGGATTATTCGATTGACATGAATTTTATTTATCCGAAAGATAATCTTGTGGCATTACATTTTAAATATGATTTCTGGCATATGACCGCCACGGCTGGCGCGGATGTAGTCCAATCTGGACGTCCAATTTTCGATGACTTTTTCCAACATTTGTGGCCGTATATCGGCAATAATACGGCGAATGTTGTCTTCCAAATGGTCAAGCGTTTGTGGCTTTACCGCATAGATAAATGACTTTACATAGCTCCACAGAAAGTAGTCTAGCGGTGTTAAATCACTTGATCTTGGAGGCCAATTCACACGTACAAAACGTGAAATTAGGCGGTCACCAAACGTGTCTTTCAACAAATCTATTGTGGCACGAGCTGTGTGACATGTTGCGCCGTCTTGTTGAAACCACATCTCCTGGACATCATGATTATTCAATTCAGGAATGAAAAAGTTAGTAATCATGGCTCTATACCGATCACCATTGACTGTAACGTTCTGGCCACCATCGTTTTTGAAAAAGTACGGACCAATGATTCCACCAGCCCATAAAGCGCACCAAACAGTCAGTTTTTCTGGATGTAACGGTGTTTCCACATACATTTACGGATTACCTTCACTCCAAATGCGGCAGTTTTGTTTGTTGACGTAGCCATTCAACCAGAAGTGCGCTTCATCGCTAAACAAAATTCGCTTATGAAAATCGGGAACAACGGTAATCTCGTTTTGGTCCCATTCGACGAATCTACGCTTTACTTGATGATCGTTTGGCTTCAATTCTTGCACGAGTTGGATTTTGTAAGCACGCCAACCAAGATCTTTCCGCAAAATCTTCCATAAAGTGGATGGACACAGATCCAATTCCTGTGCTCGATGGCGGATGGACTCATTCGGGTCTTCCTCAATGCTACGCTCTACAGCAGCAATAGCTTCTTCTGTACGCACCGTACAGCGTCACTGGGGATGCGTGTTATCAATAAGAGTAAACGTGGTGCGAAAACGTTCCATGGTTAATCGAATTAACTGCTCTGATGGACGATTTTGTCGACGATTAAATGGACGTAGTGCGCGATACGTTTTCCGCACAGAACCATTATTTTCGAAATAAAATTGCACTATTTGCAAGCGTTGTTCAGGCGTGAGTCTATTCATGATGAATTGCCAAACCAAACTGAAAATAAATCACTTGACAGCTGTTAAATCGGTCGCCATCTTGAAAAGTAATGCCAACTTAAAGTTCTATACCTCTATAAAAAACACCCTTTAGTATGTCCACCGCTAAAATCAAATTGGCAGGAACAGTGCACTATTGGAAATGGGTATAGCCACCATATTAAGTAACCGATTTTAAAAGGATGATTAAAATACCATATTTAAGATCCAGAGATTAATAAATAGCAATCACCTGAACTAAACCTACATATCGAAGACGCAAACCCCCTTCTGGTTATTAATTTTCTTCGTGAATTTTATTCCCTTTTCCATAAATTCTTGTATAAATTTGAACTTTTCACTTTTAGTTATAAGCTGTGTGTTCACTTAAAGCTGATACCAGAAGTGATTGTCAGTGTTACACTTTTTTTAACCTTTGACGATTATTAATGGCATTCACTGTAAATTCCCCCTGATACCTCTAGTGGCTGTATATAAGTTTAAAAAGTTTAATTTTCGTGTACACTTTCTTATGGTAGTTAAAATATGACTTGGTCTTCCGTATTATATTATTTCAGTTGTATATGTTGACTTTTCATATGCACTGTACACAAATTAAATGCATAAAATTGAAAACTATTACATATGCAATGATAATATTTGCATAATAGTTTATTATATGTTATATAATACTATAACAAAAGAATTCTTATGTGGTTTTATAACAATCTTAATACGAGGGTCGTTACAGGAAGTTATAAAAAAATATGTATTATTTTTTATTATGTTTTATTGCTCTCTTGTTGTTGTTTGCAATGCTTTTCGTAAGTATTTGCTTACTTGATTTTAAATCCTACCCTCGTATATAGTAAATATGAAAATTTTATTGAGTTTTTTGTGGTTGCTCATTCAGGTTTTAACTTCAATTTCTTTGTTTTTTCCTTTTTCTAATAAAAAAAAACTACAATGCAATTTGTGGGCAATTAAAAACCAGAATTTTTCAAAATAGAAAAAGACCAGCAAAAAAGGAGAGAAATTCAATATTAAATTGCAAAATTATGTAAAAAAAATTATCATTTAATTGTTGTTATTGTTTCAATTTAATGTCTAACAATCAAATATTCTTGTAAAATTCTTTTAATTCTTTGCGTGAATATTTTTTATAAATTTTTTATTTTATTTTTAATTTTTATTTAAAAAAATTTTTTTTTTTCAAGAAAAACATACGCTTTTTAAATGTTTTTTCCAATTGAAATCCATTGTGGAAACATTAGTCTTTACGTTACTTGTTACTTGTATTCCTCACCACCTATTTGGATAATAATTTTCATTTTAAAAACTTTTAAATGTTATTTAAATTTGTAATTATTTAACCCAACTAATCGTCTGTTGTATAGAAGAGGTTATGTAAAGTAAAGGGTCCGCCAAATAACTTTTTTTTTGAAAATGCTTTAAAAAAAACTACTGAATATTTTCTCAAATTTCTTTTTTTTTATTTGAAAGTACAATCCTTCCGGTTAATAATGGAAAATAATTTCATTCAAATGGCTACCTCGGCTGGCCATGAAGTAGCCTACACGATCGGACCAATTTTTAAGCACATTATCGATTGTGTGCAGCTGTATTTCACCAATGTCTTCACGAATATTGTCCTTTAAAGCGTCAATTGTCTCTGGCTTGTCGTGGCGTAACAGTTATCTTTGACGGCACCCCACAAATAATAGTCCAACGGTGTCAAATCGCAGCTCCGAGGTGGCCAAACGACATCAGCTCTGCGGCTGATAATGCGATCTTCAAAAACAAGGCGCAAAACATCGAGTGTAGCTTCGGCTGTGTGGCACGTAGCGCCATCCTGTTGAAACCAAATGTTGCCAATATCCTCCTCTTCAAGTTTCGTGAACAAAAATTCGTTCAACATGGCCCGATAACGATCACCATTGACTGTAACGGCCACTCCTTGCTCATTTTCGAAGAAAAATGGCCCAATTATGCCTCTGGACCAAAATCCGCACCAACAGTGACTGGTTTTGGGTGCGTCGGCTTTTCAATGTATGCGTGCGGGTTTTCTGTGCCCCAAATGCGACAATTTTGCTTGTTTACATACCCGCCAAGACCTCAAAATGAGCTTCATCTGAAAAGATGATTTTTTTTTGCCAAAATCGGCATCTTCTGTAATTCGATCACAGGCCCACTTAGCGAAGCGAAAACGCATTGGATGGTCAATTGGCTTCAACTCCTGAACCAATTGGACTTTGTATGGCGTCATACCAAGGTCTTTGTGCAAAATTCGTCTCAATGATGTCTCCGAAATGTTCAATTGTTGAGAACGACGGTGAGTTGATGTTGATGGCGCTTCACGCACACTTTCTGTCACAGCAATAATATTCTCGGATGTACGGACTCTTTTTGGCTTTTCACGCTTTGGTTTATTGATGAGGATGCCAGTTTCTTTCACTTTTTTCACAAGATAACGAACATACGGAGCTGACGGTGCTTCTCTTCTTCCAAAATCCGTACGCAATTTTCGCACACATTCTGCAACATTACCAGGATTTTCAAAGTAATGTCGCAATATTTCCCAGCGTTGTTCAAGCGTATACACAACCATATTCGTTCAGCGGAAGGATAAAACTAATTATCTGTCAAATCAGACATGAGTTAAGTGTTACCATTCACGAAATAAGCACTAGTTGAAAAAAAAAAACGTTAGATGGCGGACCCATTAGTTGTTATATATATGTAAATAGTTTCTCGAGTTTCATACAATTACAAGCTTTAATTCGCCTCCAAAATCGTTCAAACACAAGGCCCCATTCCCAGAGGAAATAACATCCGCAATAAACATCTTAGAAGAGGCAGCTCTTTTGTGAAAAAGGCTAGAACAAGTATCAGAAATCGAATAACAGGCTGTAAACGCCTACATTAAGCTTTTCATATCTTTAAACTTGATTAAAACGAAAATTTGTTTGATATGTCATTGAAATTTGTTTATTCATTTGAATGACCTATGTAAGTCCCTGTAGTCTAGTAGGTAGTGTGTTGGTTTCTTAGACGTGAGGCCACATTTCAAACTCCAGGTTAGACATCCTCGACAAAACGAAGTATAAAAAAATATTTCTTAGGCGACTTCCTCTCAGCAGATTTCTGGCAAAAACTCTGAGAGTAAATAAAATAAAATTGCCATGAAAAGTTTCTCACAAAAATAATCTGTCGTTCAGTATTGACTTTAAATTGTAGGTCCCTCCTATCGTGGATAAAATTAACACACACAACCTAAGTGGTGTGAGAAACTAGGTCGTATTCTTGACTGAAGGGTTGTAATGATCAATTTATGTTTCTTTAAATTTGAATAAAACGAAAGTATGTGTGAGACATCATTGACATTTTTTTTATTCATTTGAAGGCCTTGATTTCTCTTGATGAAGCCCATCCAAAATGTTCAATTTTTCCTAACGATAAATTATTCTGAACATTGACGATGACATGTGTTGTTTTTGAGAACAGCTTTGGTTTTATGCCTTACTAGCACACATCTAGGACTTAGAAAACTTCACAAGGAAATCCCTAACGGCGTCAAATTGCAACGATCTCGGAGGCTAGTTTAGATTACCTTCACGTGAGATGGCCATGCCTTCAAATCGCTCATACAAAATATTTAATATGGCATTAGCCAGCGCCATTCTGTTTAAACCACATGTATCACATTGGTATCCAGATCGTTCAATTCAAGCCAAAAGATGTTGATTATCATCAACCTATAGTGCTTGCCCTTGACAATGATGGTGTAGCAAGCATAGTTTTTAAAGAAATATGGACTAGTGACGTAACCTGCCCAAAATCCATATCAAACAGTGAATTTTTTCGTATTCATTGGACGTTCTTGGATCTCATGTTTGTTCACGTACTACCACCATGCATCTAGAAATAAGCCTCGCTGAAGATGATTCTTCGGCTGCTCCTAAGCCCATTCAGCGAACACATGTCGTTGTCTATAATCGTGCATGGTGCTTTGACAAATAAGACTGATTATACAACACAACTAGTTTGAGAGATGTACCTAGCTTCAATAAGATGAGATGAGAAGTTCGATAATACCTGTTGGTAGGGCCTGTAGATTGTTAAAGTAATACAAATTTAGATATTAGGCAATTGAATAATGGAAACGTTGCTAATACCCTCCATGGATCGCACTCTATGATATTTCTTGTGTTGTCATCTTGTACTTCTCTGAGACTGTTTCAATACATTCAATACCACGTTCATTTCTGAAATATTATGTTAAGGAGCGATAGAGCTCTCCGAAAGCTGATCCCGATCTTACGCTTCTACATTGCCACGTTCGTTTCAGAAATCCTATGTTAAAGGCCGACAGAGTCCAGCGAACGCCATTAACACTGCAGGCCTTGGATTTTTCTGGATTATATTTTAAATTTCATGACTAGAGTCCTACAAAAGTACTTGGCTAAATCGCTTAGCTGCAAAAGCAGAGCATAGAGTTCAGAGACTGAAAAATTTGTAAAGCACGCGTCACGACTGGACAGGTCAGGTGTTATAAAATGATCACAAAAAAAATTTTTTTTTTCACAAGGAAGCGAGTAAGATTTTATAGGAATTGAATTATAGTTTGCGGCCCAGGAAGCCTATTTAGACTTGAACGGAATTATGGATTCTTTGGCTGCTTCGTACACAGAAATTTGATGTCCATATGCGGCAATAGGAACATGATCTGCATACTTAACTAAACGTAGCTTACAGCACTGAAAATATGAGTTTCATGAGGCAGTCCTTTAAACACTCGTTAAAGCTTCATTATAGTTCTCGTTGGTGCACTCTCTCTCTCTCTCTCTGTCACTCTTTGTTCGCAGGAAAACATTTCCTTTTTACCATTTTTTTTTCATTGTTTTCCTCTTTACAAACGCTGCTTTCCGGCATTTCTTTCCTTTTTCTTGCTCTAGCTTTCGCTGTCGTTAGTCTAGTTGTGGGTTTGCATTTGTCGTCAAAAGGATAATGAAAGCGTATGCAAATCTATTTCCTCAGTTATTTTGTATTTTATACTCTGCTCTCTCCCTCTAATAATAATTCCATAATGCTTCCATAATAATAATTATTCTTTGTTTTTTGCTTTTGTTCTTGTTGTCGCCAGTGTTGTATTACTTTATCTCTCTTATGTTGTTGCATATCTTGTTGTCATTTATTTATACACTCACTCGCTCTCTCTCTCTCTCATTCATTGTTCGTGCGCTCGTATTTTTGTTCCAGATATTCTTCTCAATTGCGACACATTTGAACTTCTTGCAGCTATACAAGCGTAAAAGACACAAGCAACACACAACTGAGTATGTATGAGTATGGGTACGAGGAGATGAATATGATGATGACGGAGATGAGATGTTTATTATTGTGTTTTGGCATGCTAGTGCGTGCATGTCGATGTCTCTGTGCATGGTGTGGGTGTTGAAAGAACACAGAATTACAATGAGACTGTAAAGTGTGATGCTTTAAATTTTTATTAAGTCTCTCTCTCTCTCTCTTGTGAATAGTAGTGGGTCAGTTAAATGGGTTTCTTTTCAAGTTTTCAGTTTCAGTTAACTAAAGTAAGAAATGAGGTCATAATTTTGAAGAGATTCAAGAAGAGATTGTGTCGACTCTATATGTAGTAGCACAGATTAATATTTGTTTGTGCATGAAATGTTTGAAAGTGATTTAAAAGTTACGAGTTTTTGGGTCGTAATACATTGTTTGTTATGGATGCCGAAGATGATGGCAGCTACTCACTGGTTATTTGCTTATGAGACTTCTAAAAACAAGGGCATGCTTATTAAACTCATTCAATAATTTCAGTGGACGGCTTAAGTTCCCTTTGTCAGATTCGGAATAACCTTCGCTGTTGGAAATGTTCAATCCTTTTGAAAAAGTTGCATGACAAGAACCAACCTCCAGTGGCTCTACTAATCTCCAGTCGGCACCAATCGTATACTTCTTAAACTTCTTCCATCCCACCAATTTATTGACCTGAGGAGGGAGGTACACATGAGGGATCAATTTTAAAAAATGTTATCATGAAGCCATGCATGACATGAACCAACTACTAGTGACTCTAATAGTCTCCAGTCGTCACCTTTCATCTGCTTCTTCAACCTCTTCCGCTCAACCAATTTTATGACCTGTGGGTTGGGGTACACATGGCAAAGCACTTTTAAAAAATACTCATCGCTATCAAGACAAGAGAAAACCTTGTTCCGGTGTACAGAGAAAACCTGAACAATTGGCTTTTATATTGCTTTGTTACCATAGCCTTGTAGGTGGGTGTGGGTTGGCTGATTAGATAAGAGCCTGTAGTTCAAACTCCAGCTCATACATTTCGAGCAAAACGAAATACACAGAAACCTCGTGAGAGTAAATTATATTTGCTATGAGAATTTCCTTAAATCTGTTGTACGAAATCGATACTAAACTGTAGGTCCAGCCAATCATGGATAAAATTAACACACACACACAATATGGGTGGTTTGAGAAGCTAGGTTGTAATCCTTACTAAAGGATTGTAATAACCTAAAAAATGTAAAACTCACCGCATTTTCTTATTATTTCTTGGCTTTGTTGCAGTTTCATTGATCAAGTTTCCAAGCTGTTTCAGAAAGTTCTTGAATAATAGGGTTGCCATATGTAGTTGTCTCCCCCTATAGCAATGTATTGAATTGCTGTATAGAGTGTATTGGTGAGGAACCTTAATCATTGAGTCTCACTCTTAGTGAAGCATCTTTTTATGAAGCACGTTCATCAGTAATCTTACTCGAAGAATCATTGGCGCTGTATAAAAACCCTGTAATTTAAAAAATCCTAAGAACTTTAACGTCAACCCGTTGATTTGTAAGCGAATTGTTTAAGCACCTCATTTTTACTGCACACGATTGTAACGTTGAATTGTCTTGCTTCCATTTTGCTATGCTTTGAAGATGTTTTAAATTTGTAAGAGACTACCAACCTTTTATTGGCATACATTTCTACACTTTAGAGTCATGTTTTGCTAGCAATACATCATCTTTTTCTCATATTCATTACAGCTTCTAGCTCTTCTTCTTACAGTTTTGCCAATTTTAATATTTTTAAGGCGATTTGCTGAAACTCTATTGCTCTTGTAACATTTTCCTTGGCTACACCCTTTTCTTGTACTCGTTGTTTTTAAGCTTTGAGAACAATTTGTGCTTTAGCTGTGATGAAATCGTTATCGTTATCACCGCTGTTGCAGTTGTTGCAATTGTTTGTTATTCAAATCTACTTAGGAACACAAGTTAAGGTACGAGGGCGGTGTCAGAATTATTCAAAGGGAACAAAGCAATGCGAATACTGCTTTCCAGTTCTGCACATATTGCTCTTTGTGAAAACACACTCTACCTTCTAAAGGGGCCGCCAAATAACTTTTTTTTTTTTAAATGCTTTAAAAAGAAAACTACTGAATATTTTCTCAAATTTCTTTTTTTTATTTGAAAGTACAATCCTTCCGGTTAATAATGGAAAATAATTTCATTCAAATGGCTGCCTCGACTGGCCATGCAGTAGTCTACACGATCGGTCCAATTTTTATGCACATTATCGATTGTGTGCAGCTGTATTTCACCAATGGCTTCATGAATATTGTCCTTTAAAGCGTCAATTGTCTCTGGCTTGTCGACGTAACACTTATCTTTGACGGCACCCCACAAATAATAGTCCAACGGTGTAAAATCGCAGCTACGAGGTGGCCAAACGACATCAGCTCTGCGGCTAATAATGCGATCTTCAAAAACAGGGCGCAAAACATCGAGTGTAGCTTCGGCTGTGTGGCACGTAGCGCCGTCCTGTTGAAACCAAATGTTGCCAATATCCTCCTCCTCAATTTTTGTAAACAAAAATTCGTTCAACATGGCCCGATAACAATCGCCATTGACTGTAACGGCCACTCCTTGCTCATATTCGAAGAAAAATGGCCCAATTATGCCTCTGGACCAAAATCCGCACCAAACAGTGACTCGTTTTGGGTGCGTCGGCATTTCAATGTATGCTTGCGGGTTTTCTGTGCCCCAAATGCGACAATTTTGCTTGTTTACATACCCGCCAAGATTAAAATGAGCTTCATCTGAAAAGATGATTTTTTTTTTTTTGCCAAAATCGGCATCTTCTGGTGTAGGCTACTGCATGGCCAGCCGAGGCAGCCATTTGAATGAAATTATTTTCCATTATTAACCGGAAGGATTGTACTTTGAAATAAAAAAAAGAAATTTGAGAAAATATTCAGTAGGTTTTTTTAAATCATTTTCAAAAAAAAAAAAAGTTATTTAGCGGACCCTTTACTTTGACGATTGATTTTTAGCATCAGATCAACAATATTGTCTGGAGTTCTCTCGGTTTGTACCTGCCTTTCCAGGGAGCTTCACTGGTTTTCCTATTGATCATCTTCAAATTACAGAAAGATCCAGAGATATCATCTCCTGTAGACTGTATCTATTCCTATGCTATAGGTTTTCCTATTCATTGCCTCGGCCCATGTACTCTCAACAGCAACATTCTTTTCGTCTGCTTCTCCTGATGTCATTTTAATTCTATTGTGAGCAGTTTATTCCCATACATTTAAAGAACTTAAGTGAGCCTTAATTTTTGGGGCGATCCCTAAAGCATTTGTTTTACTAACGCTTCTCACCAAGGTTATGTTTTTCAAACTGCCATTGCCTCTTTAAAGGACAATAAATCGATTGCATATCTTATCTTTCTATGCGTTCGACTTCACTTCGTTCCAGCTTTGAGTTGTGGTAGATGCTTGTGCGTGAATGATTCTTCACGCGTCAGTCGAGAACGTCCTCTACTGCTGACAATCACTTAAATCCACAAAATACGGGGAGATTTGTTTAGCATTCCTGGAGATGTTCTTCAAACTGCCATTGCCTCTTTAAAGGGCAATAAATCGATTAAATATGTTGTCTTTTTGTGCGTTCGATTTCACTTTGAGTTGTGGTAGATGCTTGTGCCTGATTGATTCTTCACGCGTCAGTCGAGAACGTCCTCTACTGCCGACAATCACTTAAATCCACAAAATATGGAGATTTTTTTACCATTCCTGGAGATGTTCTTCAAACTCCCATTGACTCTTTAAAGGGCAATAAATCGATTGCATATCTTACCTTCCTATGCGTTCGACTTCACTTCGTTCCTGCTTTTCAGTCGTGGTAGATGTTTGTGCGTGAATCGACGTGAGCCGAGGATGTCCCCTCGGCACTCAAATCACACAAAATGTGGATACATTTTTTAGCAATTTCTGGAGTGGATACGTTACTCGTATTGGCAACACGAATAATCGCGATCGTTTTTTCTTTTCGTTGGACTGACTGAGCATTTCTTCCCAAAATCGTTTAACAACTCCAGAGAAAATGAAAAATCATTCGAAGCCTTTAAAGTTAAAGCATATGACGTTGCTAAGGGTGGCTAATTTTCGGATCACCCTCGTACAGCCCCCTTTATAAAGTGAGTGCGAATGCTTGCTCCTTAGCTAAAGAGCTAAAAATCCATTTCATTGATAGCAAGACGATGATGAAGATGGCGATGAAGATGAGGGTGATAAAGAACGCTGAATGATTTTTCTTTGTACAGCTTTGAAGGATACCCAGTAAATGAGTTTACGGATATGTGTGTGCATATGCATGGTGTTGGTGTTTGTGTTTGTGCTGGTATTGGTATTGGTGTTGATGTTCGTGTTTATGTTTAAAAAAAGTGAATTTGTTGTGCCAATTGTGTATGCATTTGTATATTTAAGTGTGTGTTAAACTTTTTAAATGAGTGTGTTATTCTTTCCATTTTTTTTCTGAGGGGGTTTAAACGGGACTTACATTCACCCACACAAACACAAACACTCACTGGAAAAAAAAAGAAAAATAACGAAGCAAACAAAGATGTTGCGAAGAAGAAGAAGGAAAAAGTTTCTTTGGAACTCTTGTTAAAAAAAAAATATGATGAGAATTCTCAAGTAAAACAATCACGCATTCTTAACAATAAACAAAATGCAATATTGTTAACCACTGCTCCCTCCTCCACCCTTTTAAAATCATGGCCCGCCCTAGAAAAAGGGAACTAAATAATACAACCGTAACAACTACTACCACTACCACTAACACTTGCATAAGTGCATGTAAATGTAATTGTAGTTGTTGTAGCGGTTGCCTGCTTTATTATAAAGGGTGTTATTTATAGAGGTATACAACTTTAAGTTGGCATTACTTTTCAAGATGGCGATCGATTTAACAGCTGTGAAGTGATTTATTCTCAGTTTGGTTTGGCAATTCATCATGAATAGACTCACGCCTGAACAACGCTTGCAAACAGTGCAATTTTATTTCGAAAATAATGGTTCTGTGCGGAAAACGTATCCGCGCACTACGTCCATTTTATCGTCGACAAAATCGTTCATCAGAGCAGTTAATTCGATTAACCATGGAACGTTTTCGCACCACGTTTACTCTTATTGATAACTCGCATCCCCAGAGACGCTGTACGGTGCGTACAGAAGAAGCTATTGCTGCTGTAGAGCGTAGCATTGAGGACGACCCGAATGAGTCCATCCGCCATCGAGCACAGGAATCGGATCTGTGTCCATCCACTTTATGGAAGATTTTGCGGAAGGATCTTGGTGTGCGTGCTTACAAAATTCAACTCGTGCAAGATTTGAAGCCAAACGATCATCAAGTAAGGCATAGATTCGTCGAATGGGCCCAAAACGAGATTACCGTTGTTCCCGACTTTCATAAGCGAATTTTGTTTAGCGATGAAGGGCACTCCTGGTTGAATGGCTACGTCAACAAACAAAACTGCCGCATTTGGAGTGAAGGTAATCCTCAAGTGTATGTGGAAACACCGTTACATCCAGAAAAACTGACTGTTTGGTGCGCTTTATGGGCTGGTGGAATCATTGGTCCGTACTTTTTCAAAAACGATGGTGGCCAGAACGTTACAGTCAATGGTGATCGGTATAGAGCCATGATTACTAACTTTTTCATTCCTGAATTGAATAACCATGATGTCCAGGAGATGTGGTTTCAACAAGACGGCGCAACATGTCACATAGCTCGTGCCACAATAGATTTATTGAAAGACACGTTTGGTGACCGCCTAATTTCACGTTTTGGACCTGTGAATTGGTCTCCAAGATCTTGTGATTTAACACCGCTAGACTATTTTCTGTGGGGCTATGTAAAGTCATTGGTCTATGCGGTAAAGCCACAAACGCTTGACCATTTGGAAGACAACATTCGCCGTATTATTGCCGATATACGGCCACAAATGTAGGAAAAAGTCATCGAAAATTGGACGTCCAGATTGGACTACATCCGCGCCAGCCGTGGCGGTCATATGCCAGAAATCATATTTAAAATGTAATGCCACAAGATTATCTTTCGGATAAATAAAATTCATGTCAATCGAATAATCCATCGTTGTTTTATTGCAACTTAAAGTTCTATACCTCTATAAAAAAACACCCTTTATTACAGATCCATTTGTGTGAGACTCTCTATTATTTTTGTATACCACGCTCCATATCAGCTATGCTTCTGAGACTAGCTTTAACTGTATATTTCTATATTTCTGTGTGTATGTGTTTACGTGTACGTCTGTCTACTTGTACAAGTGACTGACTTTCTTTCTCTATTCATTTTTTTCTTTTTTTTTTTCTTTCCTTCTCTATAAACAAAGTTTTTGAATGGGAATTCACTGTTCTGTTCTGTTCGGTTCTGTTCTTTTTATTTTTCTTTTAATAACACAAGAAAGAGTGCAAATATGTCAAGAAAATTAAATGGGAAAATGAAATCAAATTGGTAAAAAAACAAAGAAAAATAAATTTTTTTTATACACACTCGTACTCGTACGTTTTATAAGAAATACTTACTCGTCAGTAGTAGTAAAATAAAAAAAAAACCAAAAACTCTCGAAGAATAAACTAAAAAGTGTCTGCTCTTATATTTAGTAACTTGAAAATGTATTTGAAACTCCTCATGGTTAATTAATTAGAAATCTAAGGCTGCCAGTTAAGGATTGCATATATACAACAGCAGAGCCCAGACACAACGCCTATCGTGAAAATATATTCGATTAATGTTTTGTACGGTGAATAACTCTAGGATCGTTAGGGAATGTCGCCGCTGTCTCGACCTTCTTTCTGGGCGCTTGACCAGTCTCACACTGGCGTGGATCCCCGGGCACAGTAACAGTCCGGGAAACTGTAGGACCGACGAGCTCGCCAGAGCTGGTGCGCTCTTTCCGCACCCTCCTCTTCAATTGAACTGGGTATGCCACTTGCCTTAGTCATTGCGTGGAAATACTCTCGGGACGCCAACCTATCCTGGGTCAATGAGGAGTCCTGCTCCAGCGCTAGACTCACCTGGCCCTTGATGGATAGAAGGCGTACCAAGCAATTACTTGGTATTGGTCGTGACGTCATCTCAACCACAGTGGCCATGCTTACAGGTCACCGTGTTATGGGTAGACACGCGGAGAGAATGTGGCGCCCATTTAACAACTTCTGGCGTGGATGCAGATCCGCTGAGGAAGAGGAGACTGTTATCCACTTTCTTTGTCAATGCCCGTCTCTTGCTAGGTGTAGTTATTTGGCACTCTATTTCTTGTCAGCTTCACGGAGCTATCATCCATTGATATCAAGGATATAGCTTCGTTCATCAAACTTTCTGGCTGGTTTTCCAGTATGGGGTAGCCATTGCATTGACCAACTTCTTCCTCTTCCCTGATTTTGGTGGAACTTGGTCAGTACAGGCACTGCGTTCACCCGTGGCATCACAACGGGCCGCTATGCGTGCTCAAGTGAGCTTTGTGAAATCAGAGCTACCACTCAAATCTAACCTAACCTTTGTACGAAGTCGCGGTAGTAGGCAGTGTGTTGGCTTATTTGACGAGAGTCCATGGTTCCAAGCCCAACTCAGACATCTTTTCTCTGTAGTTTCTTGGCAAAAACTCTGAGTGTTACTTAAATTGCCATTCGGAGACAATGTTAAACTGTAGGTGCTGCTACTCCTTAAGTTTAAAATTAAGACATGCAACATGGGTGTTGGAAGTCGCCGTAGTCTAGTCGGTAGTGTGCTTATTGAGGCCACGATTCAAACCCCTGGTTCGACTTCTCAAGCGAAATATGAAAAAATATTTCTTAGGCGACTTCCTCTCAGGAGAATTCTGGCAAAAACTCTGAGAGTTAATAAAAAAAAGTTTCTCAAAAATATTTAAACTGTAGGTCCCCCTCCACTCATGTATAAAATTAAGACACGTAAAATTAACATGGGTTTGTGAGAAGCTAGGTTGTAATCCTGACAATTATGTATGTATGCAGCATGGGTATTATGCAGAGCTAGGTTGTAATCCTGACTAAAGGGTTATAATAATTAATTAAGTCAGGAAACCGATTTGTTTCATACCACTACCGCACATTGTATGTCAGGTTGGTTGATTTGAGGCCCTTTTTTATATTCTCATTGACCACTTAGGCAGCATGGGCTAATTAGCTGATGACATATGTTTCGCTGTTACGATATCGTTATCATTTCGCTTCAGCCGCTTTTCTGTCTTCATAGCAGCAGTTCGATCATTAATCTGCCTTCTCCACATGTATGTGGAGGTCTACTCCTTCTCCGGTTACTTGCTTTCATTATTTCCTTGGGAAACATACTCACCAGGATTAAATAGCTTACGTTTCATTTTTTGTGGTGTGGAAACCTCAATCAGTGGACCGCTTAGTAGATCGTTTTGGCAGCTTTTGCAGGCTTCTTTAAATTTTGCGATTCAATATCGGGTCTGCCATCTAACGCTGGGAAATATTGCGACATTACTTTGAAAATCATGGTAATGTTGCAGAATGCGTGCGAAAATTGCGTTCGGACTTTGGAAGAAGGAAGCACCGTCAGCTCCGTATGTTCGTTATCTTGTGAAAAAAGTGAAAGAAACTGGCATCCTCAACGATAAACCAAAGCGTGGAAAGCCAAAAACAGTGCGTACACCCGAGAATATTGCTGCTGTGGCAGAAAGTGTGCGTGAAGTGCCATCAACATCAATTCACCGTCGTTCTCAACAATTGAACATTTCGGAGACATCATTGAGACGAATTTTGCATAAAGACCTTGGTATGACGCCATACAAAGTCCAATTGATTCAGGAGTTGGAGCCAATTGACCACCCAACCATTCGCTAAGTGAGCTTGCGATCGACTTGAAGAAGATGCCGATTATGGCAAAAAAAAATCATCTTTTCAGATGAAGCTCATTTTGATGTTGGCGGGTCAAGCAAAATTGTCGCATTTGGGGCACAGAAAACCCGCACGCATACATTGAAAAGCCGACACACCCAAAACGAGTCACTGCTTGGTGCAGATTTTGGTCCAGAGGCATAATTGGGCCATTTTTCTTCGAAAATATGCAAGGAGTGGCCATTACAGTCAATGGCGATCGTTGTCGGGCCATGTTGAACGAATTTTTGTTCGCAAAAATTGAAGAGGAGGATATTGGCAACATTTGGTTTCAACAGGACGGCGCTATGTGCCACACAGCCGAAGCTACACTCGATGTTTTGCGCCCTGTTTTTGAAGATCACATTATCAGCCGCAGAACTGATGTCGTTTGGCCACCTCGGAGCTGAGATTTGACACCGTTGGACTATTATTTGTGGGGTGCCGTCAAAGATAAGTGTTACGCCGACAAGCCAGAGACAATTGACGCTTTATTCGTGAAGCCATTGGTAAAATACAGCTGCACACAATCGATAATGTGCTTAAAAATTGGACCGATGGTGTAGGCTACTGCATGGCCAGC